>CM059428.1:82634504-83314504 GCA_030390025.1 Squalus acanthias | reverse complement strand
CACTTGGCGAATTCTAGACCTTTGAAACTGAAAGTCGGACCCATCATCACTGATGAGCTGATGGAAATTTAGTAGCCGAAGTATATAATCAATATGGAATACTAAAGACTGAGATCAAATGTAAAATCAGAGAATCGGTGCAGAGGTCAACTACACCTGATTTGCAGTGCTCCCGATTTTCCAGTCATTGAAATTAATCATCAGAATATTGGGAGTGATGCCAAGTTCTTCAATCTGCATTGCACTGAGTGAGGCTCCGCTCTAGGAATGGAGCCTTGCAAAATTTACCCTACAGCGGTTTGTGTACTGATATGTGGCACTGCTGCTCCTGCAATCTCCCAGAACCAGAAAATAGAAATACCAAATTAAAATAATGCATTTATAGTGAATAATCTAAGCGGATATATGGAGCCAGTTGTATCCTTTGCGCGATCAAATATAGGAAGTGCCTAATCCAATTCTAGCCCATAAGACCCCATCTGGGATGCCATTGACTTGCTGGAGCTTGGAAGCTTTTCATTTTTGACTGTATTCGACAACAGGAGAAACATGCATCTGCCATCAGTGATGCTCTTTCAATATAAAACAGAGACTCCTCTAGGTGAATCGGCAGCACCCTGAAATCCAGGTCAACTCTCTACACCCAGCACCAAGAATGCCCCTCATCACCAGCTCCACTCCAGCCTCATACCCGGACCAGACTGTGGGAATCTTTCTAAATATATATGGAATGACTTAAGAAGAAACTAACTTAACAAAGCCAAAATATCTGGGAATTGGGGGACTTAAGCTCAAACTGCTGCCATCCAGACTCTGGATGCCACCATCTCCACAGGCTTTCACAGTTTGCATGAAAACATGGAGAGGGGCTTCAGCTCTCCTGCAGATCAGGGCGACTGCTGAGGTGCAGATCCATGCGAGTAGCAGTGGCACCATGGGAGAAGCACTTGCTGCCCTCTCTCAGGATGATAGCAAGCCTGCTCCACCACCAGCTCCTCAATCAATGTCTGTCCTGGTGCCAGAAAGCTAGCTGGCCCAGACTGCCTGGGCAATAGCTGAGATGCTGCAGTCTGCAGCAGAGCCTCTCCGATCTCAGGGGTCCTCATTGGGGGGAATTTTAACATGGATGAGCGGGTGGGAGTGGGTGCCGGTGGGGGTTAAAATGGCAAAAATTCCAACCTGCCGACCTCTAGGTTTTACTGAGGCGGGACAAGGGACGGACAGCCAACCTGCTCCCAGGAGGCGGGTTGGAATTTTAAATATGTTAATGAGGTTGGAAGCCTTGGATTTAACTTGCTTTGCAGGTTTTACTGTGGCCGCTCGAGTATCCCCAAGAAACCCAGCAGCTGCAGCGAGGTGAGGACAGCCTCGGGGAGCACTCCTTGTGGGCCAGGAGGAGCAGGAGTGCTCCCCCCTCCCCCACCAGCTACCCAAGCTCCGCCCCTATCAGACCCCCCCTCCCATGCAAGGACTCCCTGGGATCTGGGATCGGACCTCCCCCACCCGCCCTCCGGGTCAGGGATTGCACCCCCCCCCTAGATCGGACACCCCCCGGGGTCTGGGATTGGACCTACCTAGTCCTGCGGCCTGCTCTGGAGTGTTCCCCGCCTGACTGGAGCCAAGCCTGTCAGTCAGGCTGACTTGCGGGCAGGGAATCTGTCGGGGCCAAAATCGCACGCTGTGGAGTTAAAACTCTACAGCATGAGGGGAAACCCAGACTTCCGGGTTTCCTGTCCGAAACTCCGCCCCCCGCCCACGCAACCCACCCCCGTAAATATCGAGCTCATTGGAGGCTAAGCAGCCTTCCACCTCTCATGCTGAAGCCACCAAGGTTGCACCTCTTAGCAGCAGCAGAATAGGTAAAGTCAGGTATTAGGGCCTTGCACTAGGGTGGTCATTGATTTCTGGATTTAATGTTCATTATTAATTACAGTCCTTTACAGAATTCTTGGTGTGCAATGTTTGTTTGGTGAGTATTTGTTGACCAGGCAATGTGATTTGACTGAAAGACCCATGCTGGTGTTTGGATTGAGAGCAATCCTAAGGATAGTGGAGGGACTAGGACTGAGTAGTAATTGAATATTCGGTTTATCAACAGATTATTCTTCTGCAGTTGTCACTTTAACAATAATATAAGCAAGGTCTTGCTAGTAAGTTGCCACACTTTTGGCGCATCTTTTTCCAGGGAGGGTGGAAGTGGATTTACTGGTTGTCCTGTTGCAGGTAAATCCATTACTGTCTAAACTTTTACCTGCATATTTAAAAAAAGTCTTCTCACACTGCAATGACAAATTTCTTTTGTCAATCGTGGCAGAACACTAGGAACCAGTGGAAGGGTTTAATTAATCCCTTATGGTCCATAATAACGACTCCAGTGGGCCAGGGAGCTGAGGTTTTCAGTGAGGTAGATGTAAGACTGGCACCAAACCAAAATGGGAAATTCCAACAGGAGCTGAATAGTACAGCTGACCAGCTCACTCATTAACTGGCCCATTTCCTTCTCCAGTCTCCAGTGATAGCTCCCTACCACCAGCATTTAGAGATAGAAGGTAAACTAGAAAACTGGCAGTATTTCAGAAATGCCACTACCTCCATCTGGAAAGTAGGCTGAAGAGAAAAATCATGTCCGTTTTGCTCAACAGTTGACCTTTCAATGGCCATTCCAGAGCTCTATATGCTATCCAACACAGTAAGACTATTGTTTTATGCCCTGTTTGTATTATAACTCCCGCGCCCCCACCCACACACACAGACACATACATACACAAAACAGAAATGTTATTTTCTTTGCACGAAGATGACTAGAACCGACATTTGATTTCCTAAGGGTTATACTACAGAACCACAAACCTGGACTGGTATAAATTATACCCTATTGTAATTCATTGAGATTTTTTCCTCCATAAAAATTCCAACTTAAAGCTATTTCACAGCTCTAATCAACTTCAAGGGCAGGGTGGGGGATAACAATACAATAAGGCTCGTGTAAATGCTGATTAGATGCAATGCTGGTCAGCGATTGAGCTGCAACTCTGCAACAAATGTAAATTTGCAGTTCAAGTACAACCATGGTTTGTTAGAATTTACACAGGATGATGATAAACCTCAGTGTAGCTCTATTCTGTAGAGCAACATATTTACAACACTCTTAAAGAGAAAAAAATATGAGACCGCTCATTAACCAAGGAGCCCTTGCAATAATGAGTCCTAGAATCCATGTAGTATTTTTCTCGTAGTTAACACGGTAACCCCTAAATATGTACTTGATGTAATTTTTGTTAGCAAAACCCAGTTTCAAAAAACATGCACTTTGCAAACAAATTTTAATTTGATGACTTGCAGGCAGACATCTAGTGGCATGTATTTAATCTGATAATAGATGCTGGCAGGATAATGAGCATTTAGCCATCTGAAATGGGCACACTGAGTCATGGTGCTCTATACATGAACAGATTTTTAAAACTGTTTTGTTGCCAGGTGTTTCAAAGGCTGTTGGTAAGCGTCCAAAAGCAGTAACCCTTTGTATAAATGGAGAATAGCATTTTTCCTAAAGAGATGGTATCTCTGTTCTATACAAAGTATGATAATGAGACAAGATCTTTCAAATATATGAATAGTCGTTGAATCAGTCCTTACAAATCTCTGATACTTTGATACTGGAATGTGGGTAAATGCATACCTGATCCAAGGGTAGAATTTCAATGTGTTATTGCCATTCACTCCTGTTATATACAATTTTTTAATCCAAGCATAATCATGACACAAACCCAACATTTCTTGGCAAATTAGTTATGTGTTTATCAGGATTAATTCAAGCCTGGAAGTGGCAGTTATAAAGTTTTCTATTTCATTTCACAGTCCTATCTATTATTATTTTTCCTCAATAGGGAGACGAGCTTTTAACAACGCGGGTGCTGGTGCTGAGGGTTAGTCAACATTTCTAAGAAAGATGATCCTTAATGAATACAGTATGCATTCAACCATTTGATTAAAGGATTTATTTAGCAGTTTCCAAACATCTACAAAAAAATGCATTTCCTATTCTAAGTAGTTGTAAAGTAACAACACTGTTTGTGGCTGCAATTCTAGAAAGAAGGAAAATTCAGGAAGCAAATCACTGCGGACCACTCACACGCCACCTTGTGGTACATTGAGATCTGCCAACCCGTCTTCTTGCCTGGACTATGATGCATGACACGTGGGGATCTTAGAAATGGGGGAGTAAAAGGGCAGGTACTCAGACTATTAGGCTTAAAGGACCGTTATTTGCACCAGAGAACCATAGAAGTTTCCAGTACGAAAGAAGGCCATTTGGTCCATCTTGTCTGTACAAGCACTTTGTTAGAGCAATTTAGAACTGATCCCACTGTCCTGCTCTCTTCCCATGGCCCTGTAACTTTCTCTGCTTCAAGTGTTTATCTACTCTTTCCTTAAAAGATACTGGGGGAGAAATTAAACATCGATGCACCCATTTTTTGGGTGCAAAATCAATGTTGGTGGTGGATGAATTTCGGGTCGCGATCTCCTGTGCCCGATCTCCATTGCGTCAGTTGCCAAATTGGAAGTCGACGACTTCTAGGTATGCAGGGTGTCTGCCTGAAACATGCTTTAGGCATCGTGTATATGTAAATTTTTTTGGGTGCGCGGTCCCTTTAACTGGCTGCGCGGCCCATTCAAATTTTCGTGCATGCGCGGTTTCTTGCATTGATAAGCCGGTGAGCGGCCTGCGCGTGGCCATGCAGCTTAATGGGAACATTGGTCCTAGTAGCATTTGAAGGACCCCGATGCAAAATTTGGGTGAAACTTGTCCTGCTCATGCTCCACCCAATTGTCTCCCATCTTCAGTGGCTTAAGTAGCGGTCCCTTTGGCCGCCCATAAAATCTTTTCTAAAGTTTCATTTCTGTGGAGTCACGAGGAGCAGGTATGCTTCTCCTGGCTCTACAAAAATACTGTGGGCTGCTGCTGGCCCTGACTTGAGCTCTCCCTCCCAGGGCTTACGCAGGGGCCAGCTTGGTGTTGGAGCCGGATGAAATTCGTAAGGACCCGACTGGCGAGCTGCATCAGGATGTCTGATTAGTGCCTGCAGCTCGCTGGTTTAATTCAAATGAGGCCTGATGCTGAATTTGGCTCGGGCCTCTTGCTGACGCCTTCGGGTATGCGATCAGGTCGTGCTGCCCAATTCATGCCGGTAACCTGCAGGAGTTGAATTTCTCTCGCACAGTGTTTTGCTGCCTCAAGTACTCCCTGTGGCAAGACATTCCCCACTCTAACAACTCTGCGTAAATAAATTTCTCGTAGTCTTACTCTTTAACTGGCAATTTTAAGTTGATAACCCTTCGTCACTTATACTCCAGCAGACAAAATATTCTTTCCCTATTCACCCTATCAAAACCCTTCAAAACATTTTTAAAAATCCTATTACATCCTCTCTTAGATGTCAAGTGGAAATAGCCCCACTATCTTAAATCTCTTGCCATAACTACAGTTTCCCAACCCTGGTATCGTCTTGCTGAATCTATGCTGTACACTCTATGGCTTTAATGTCCTTTCTATAATAAGGAACTCAGAACTGCACACGGTACTCCAACTGTGGATTAACCATTGCCATATACAAATTTATCATTACCTCTTTTCCCTTGTACTCTATGTTCCTATTTATAAAACCCGATATGCTATCAACCTTTCTTATGGTTTTATCCACCTGCACTCGCACTTTCATGGAATTATATATTTACTCCCCCGGTCTCCCTTTCCTCTACTACTTTCAGAATCTTTTCATTAAATATTCTATAAAGGATAGGCAAGCTGTTCTGCTAGTTTACTGCAAAGGTGGTGAATAAAAAAATCTACCCCACATTTCAGTGAGATTGGATTGTTTAATAAGAAATATATTCTATTTAAACATGATTTTTTGGGGGGAACAAAACAATATTGTTCCCAATATACAAGGCCATTGAAAGGCCTGGGCAATTGATGTAATTAAAAGTCATGTGTATAGTCAGTATCACATCAAATGTGTACGTCACACCCAGAGTGTCACATGTACAAAGTAGGAAAAATCATTCATCACAACTATTCAGTTAACCATGCTCATTTACTCAAATATCAAACAGGTGTGAAAAGTTACCACTAGCACAAAATCCACAAAATCAACTAATATGAAATAGGGCTCGATTTTGCCAGGGCCAAGGAGGTGGGATTGGAGGCGTGTGAGGTGTTAAAATCGCAAAAAATGGCATGTGGGCCCAATCCTGCCTCCGAGCAGTTTTCCCAGAATCGGGGTTTCAGACCCCGTTTCCATCCCGCCTCCAAGACAAGGACAGTAGTGGGAACTTGTGCATGGAGTCAGAAGAGATAGGAGAGGTGATGAATGAATACTTTTCGTCAGTGTTCACCGAGGAGAGGGGCCATGTTCTTGAGGATGAGAGTGTGATAAAGGTGGATAGGCTGGAGGTGGTAGATGTTCTGAGGGAAGATGTTTTAGCAATTTTGAAGAACCTGAGGGTCGATAAGTCCCCTGGGCCAGATGGGATATATCCTAGGATTCTTTGGGAGGCAAGGGAGGAGATTGCAGAGCCTCTGGCTTTGATCTTTGGGTCCTCACTGTCCACGGGAATGGTGCCAGAGGACTGGAGAGTGGCGAATGTTTCTCTCTTCAAGAAAGGAAATAGGAATGACCCTGGTAATTATAGGCCGGTTAGTCTTACTTCGGTGGTTGGTAAGATAATGGAAAAGGTCCTGAGGGATAGGATTTATGACCATTTGGAAAGGGGCAACTTAATCAGGGATAGTCAACACGGATTCATGAAGGGTAAGTCTTGCCTAACAAATTTGATTGAATTCTTTGAGGAGGTAACTAAGTGTGTAGATGAAGGTAGAGCAGTTGATGTCGTATACATGGATTTTAGTAAGGCGTTTGATAAGGTTCCCCATGGTCGGCTCATGAAGAAAGTAAGGAGTTGTGGGATAGAGGGAAATTTGGCCAATTGGATAAGTAACTGGCTATCTCATAGAAGGCAGAGGGTGGTGGTGGATGGAACATTTTCGGACTGGAGACCAGTTACCAGCGGTGTGCCACAGGGGTCGGTGCTGGGTCCTCTGCTGTTTGTGATTTTTATCAATGACTTGGAGGAGGGGACTGAAGGGTGGATCAGTAAATTTGCTGATGACACCAAGATTGGTGGAGCAGTGGATGAGGTGGAGGGCTGTTGTAGGCTGCAAAGAGACATTGATAGGATGCAGAGCTGGGCCGAAAAATGGCAGATGGAATTTAACCCTGATAAGTGCGAGGTGATTCATTTTGGTAGGGCAAATTTGAATAAGGATTACAGGGTCAACGGCAGGGTTCTGAGGAATGTGGAGGAGCAGAGGGATCTGGGGGTTCATATCCACAGATCTCTGAAGGTTGCCACTCAAGTGGATAGAGCAGTAAAGAAGGCCTATGGTGTGTTGGCGTTTATTAACAGAGGGTTTGAGTTTAAGAACCGTGAGGTTATGCTGCAACTGTACAGGACCTTGGTGAGACCACATCTGGAATATTGTGTGCAGTTCTGGTCACCTCACTATAGGAAGGACGTGGAAGCATTGGAAAGAGTGCAAAGGAGATTTACCAGGATGCTGCCTGGTTTGGGGGGGAGGTCTTATGAGGAAAGATTGAGGGAGTTGGGGCTTTTCTCTTTAGAGCGGAGGAGGATGAGAGGCGACTTAATAGAGGTTTATAAGATGATGAGGGGGATAGATAGAGTGGATGTTCAGAGACTATTTCCTCGGGTAGAGGCAGCTGTTACAAGGGGGCATAACTATAAGGTGCATGGGGGGAGATATAGAAGGGATGTCCGAGGTAGATTCTTTACTCAGAGAGTGGTTGGGGTGTAGAATGGACTGCCTGCTGTGATAGTGGAGTCGGACACTTTAGGAACATTCAAGCGGTTATTGGATAAGCACATGGAGCACACCAGAGTGATAGGGAGTGTGATAGCTTGATCTTGGTCTCGGACAATGCTCGGCACAACATCGAGGGCCGAAGGGCCTGTACTGTGCTGTACTGTTCTATGTTTTCTATGTAAGAGGCGGGATAGGCCCTTAACAACCACTTAATTGCCTTTATAATCCAATTTTGAGAGGCCTTTCTGATTTTTAGACATTTCCCTCATCCTACACTCCTCCTCTGGAACACGCCAGGTAGTCCTGGCGGCCTCACAAGTGGATTGCTTAGTAACAGCTGCAGCTCCACCATTAAAAAGGAGTTTTCAGCAATCATCATTTGCAGGTGGCAGAACTTTGTTGTCTCAGGTCTGGGGGAACTTTTATCAGGCCTACTCATTGTTGTGGAAGTTTGGAGCCTGAGACCCATCTCCAGTGTGACCTCCTGGGAAACCCCTCTCCCCACCTTGACTGAGCGCTTCCTCAACTGAGGTATATAGCAGAAGCATGGGAACCATTTATTTCCTTTCCTCCTGGACATCAGATTCGGATGAAGATCAGCCGCGGCAGCAGCAGAACCCTGAACAACAGCAGCAGCAGCAGCAGAACCCTGAACAACAACAGGAGCAACAACAGGAGCGTCAAGCTGCTGCTCACCCACCTGAAACTGCACAGGCCAGAAGGCACCAGAGCGCGACCACATTGCTGCCCGGGATGCACTCATGTTGGCCAGATTTGCTTAGCCTGCACAATCAAACACTTTTGCCTCGCACCTTCTTACCAGAGCATTGACAATGGACAAGAACCTGCAGATTCCTATCACTCTGACCACCATACTGACAATTGCAAGTCGCTCTAAGCCCTCAATGTGGAAGTCCCATTTGCGAAATGACACAGGCCACAACTTCAACAGTTTGCCATCAGAACTTTTTATCACAACAAGCAACTGATGGCATTTCAAAAATAAACACAACATAACACCCAAGTGACTACCCTTGTGATTACTTGTGCATTATCTTCCTCTTACGCGTGCTCCTACATGGTGCTTCCCCTGTGGTTTCAGCAGATGTGGAGGCCCCTTGCTCACTTTCTTGCTGCTCCTGTCTCGACACCTTTCGGCTGTCCTCTAGGGTTGCGAACCTCTGAGGGCTCGGCAACAGCCTGCTGCTCCTACAGCTGTGCAGGGGATGAGACGCCCATCTCAGTTGGGTGAGGACTCTGGTGGGGCTCTGACCGAGGGCTTTGCAGTGGCATGGTCGTGTGAGCGCTTGGAGAGGAGCCCCCACTTCCTTGTTGTCTGCCATCAACATCCCTCTCATGGGTCAGCCCCACTTCAGAGCTAGCAAGTGGCTTAACAACACCTTGCTGCACTTCAGGGGGGCCATGAGGACCCATTTCTGCACTGGAAGTCCTACTCCAGAGGACTTCCATGAAGGTCTGGTTTGTATGCTCAATAGCTGACCAACGCTCCTCAAGAGATGCCAGTCTATTCTGAACAATGACCATGTTTTCAACACTCTGGCGACTTAGCTCCTCCATGGCTGTAGCCATCCTCTCCTCTACCGCAGCCATCCTTTCCACGGAGGTTGCCATCCTTTCCGTGGTGATGCGTTCATGCGCCAATGCCTCCACAAAGGCTCTGCTCATGTTCGTGATGGACTCCTCCATTCGCTCGACACTCTCAGCGACCGTGGAGACAAAACCTGACAGAAACTCCTGCACCTATTCCTGGAGTTCCAGCACCGCTCTCCTTCTGGATGGACCCGGAGGCACAGGGTCGACATGCAGCTGAGCCAAGCTGGCAGAGTCCTGCGCCCTCCGACGAGGACTCTCCACTGCTGTCCCTGTCTCCACCATCTGCTGATGCTCACTTCTGAGCTGTGATACACCAGGTGCCAACACTACTCTATCTCGCGAAGGTCCCACCGAGGTGTGAGTGTCTGCGCTGGTGCTGGGTGCGCTGAATTCTGCTGACGCTGCGCCCTCAGAGGTTGCAGCTTCCTCTGAGGAGTCTGGAAGCTCAGGCTGTTCCTCCTGGACAGTGGGGACGGGGGCTTTCAATGGTCCTGTGGGGGAGTAAAGGAAAGAGTTAGAGATGTGAGGTCAATGTTACATGAACATTGAATAGTGCAGATGATCATAAGTCAATCTGTTAGAGCATCAGATTCATTATCAGTGACTCATGCAATGTCAATGAGAGAGATGCCAAACTATTCTGTCACCAGCTTGCTGTGATGCACCCGTCTGTCCGTCCCCCACTTGGGAATCCTCCTCGATCCAGGCGATTTCCAGGGCCGCCTCCTCCCAGGCGATGAGCTGGGCTACTGAGGGTGGCCCTCCTCCTGTCATGGCTCTTTCCCTCTTATTGTGGGCTCCCTTTTCCTGAAATGAGGGACACGAGTGGAGTTTGAGTGAGAATGAAGGAGTGAGTGTAGAGAATGCATAGCAGAGATGCTTAGAAGGAGACAAAGGGCCCTCCCTGTGTGTTGTAAGTTGTTATTGTTGTTGCATCACAGTGATAGGGAGTGTGAGGGCTACATGGTCGAATAGTTAAGTGAATGTGACCATAGAGAGGGAATGGGTAAGGGTGCAGGGATGTAAGTGTCAAGTGGGATGTGGAGGAAGAGGTTGGCAAAGCAGAGTGCTGGTGAGGAGAGGCGATGGGGATCAGATTGAGGGTGATGGGAAAGTCATACTCACTTTTACTGTGCGGAGAAGGTCATGAAACCTCTTCCTGCATTGCAGCCAGGTTCTGTGGCTCATTGATATGGAGTTGACCTCCTCGGCCACTTGCAGCCACACAGCTTTAGTCTGCTGGGGTGGTTTTTTTCTTCCTGAGGAAAGGAAGAGCACCTCCTTATTGGATCTTGCTCCCTGCATCAGAGCTTGGAGGGAGGGCTCATCAAAGCGAGGTGCACACTTTTGCTTGCTGGTGGACATGGTCGGTAAATGCAGTCCTTCATACAATTTCCAAAGCGTTTCCAGTCACCAGAAGAAGGAAGGCTGTTTTCAGGTCTTAAATCCAGCAGCATTGATGACGTCATCGGAGGCGACTTTCTGTATGAAAAGACTCATTGGGCCAGGGGTTCCCACACGCTGGAAATCAATTGCCTAATTAGGGGAAAATCGCAATTTTTCAACACTTCACTTCGGAGTCGTGGTCCTGACACAAATCCCACCTGACACGCCCCAGCCCGCCCACACTGGCAAAATCGAGTCCATAGTCTTTTGTGTTGCTGAGAGTACTAGCATTATTTCCAAGACCAAAGGGGAATGTTTATGAAGAGCTTTGATGTTGAACTCAGATACTATGGCCAGTCAGGGCTGGACCATTAATTCAAGATGCCGGTCATTGGAGACTTTCTTGTGCAGCACGAGACCAGTGACAGTGTCAGCAAAACACTGAAAGTAAAGGGGAGCAAAATGTCTTTTATAATCATGCAAATAACTGAAAAAAGAAAGAAGGTTTTGGGGAGGGAGGGAGGAGTGAATAATAAACAAATAAATAAAGTACTTGGCTCTTAAGCAAATATTAAAAGAGCATAAAGCATATTTTACAATGTAAATAACAGAATGATAGGTTTGGGGTGAGAAAAACAAACAAACTTACTTGCATCTTAAGTAAGTTTAGTAAAATAGTAGGTAAGTATTATTAAAAGAAGCGACAATTTTCAGTGTCAGTACAGTGTGTCATTTTTATCATGATGAACTGGGGTAACTTTCAACTTCGGCAGGGCAGAAAACCGACGGTATTGGATTGGCTGCTCATTATACACCCTGTCTGATTTTCCTTTCCATTGACTTCAATGCTGAAAGTTAAAATTGGACGGGGTGTATGACAGGCGGCATATTTATTACCGCCCATTTCCCACCACCGCTGAAAGTTAAAATTGGCCCCTTTAGCTTCTGGTTGAAGAAGCCACCATATCTTCAAAGTTTTGTGATTATGGTTTGCACTTATATATTTAACATTAATAGCAACTAATATCATAATGTCTTCTGTACCGGTCTTGAAAATGATATCAGTTAACTTTTGTAAATCACAAGTCAATGTACACAACCATTTTCTGTGCTTGAAGTTAATTAACTAATTATTGGTTCTGTAATCGGAAATAGAACTATTGTTAAAAATCTGCAGTTCTGGGATTACCCAAAGTCATTTAATGAAAAATTATTTCATGTCTCCACATCTGATTCTTCCACATTCAGCTTCTTGGAGTCACTCCAAAAACCCATCACCATCTTAGTTAGACGAGGAAAGAAAACAATGCTGACAATGTAGAGTCACAGAACATGTTTTCCTTTGTAACAAGTCAGTTAGCAGCTGTGGAGAGAAGATTCAAGTTTACGTTTCAGGCAGGGTCAAATCGCCAGCATTTTCAGTTTCTTGCTTTTTAATTCTTCATTTGTGTTCCTTTTAAATGTATTTTTCAAAAGGTATTATTTCTAATGTTTGTTATATTTCATTGCATCACACATCATTCCTCAACCAAACAAGGGGGGCGATTTTGCCAGCCCTGGGGAAGCGGATAAGGAGGCGGGACTGCCGGGAAAATGACAGAATCTGGGGGGGTGGTTGTGCCAATTAACTGCCTGTTAACAGGTAGTTAACGGGCAGTTTTTTTGAGAATTCCTATTTTCAGCCCTGAAGTTTGGGCTTCCTGTAAGGGGTGACCTGCGGCTCTGTGCTTAGCCTGGGTGCTAGTGCGAGGTTAGGCCTTTTGCCTGTTCTGGTCTCCAGCCAGCCTGATAACACTAGACACCTGTGAGTGGTTCGACCCACTCGCCCTTACGGTTCTGACACTGGACTTAGGTGCGAGAGCAATAATGCAGAGAAAAACTCAGGTAGACCCGGTCGAATAGTGCGAAATGGAAAATCTTTATTGCATATTATTCAAGATTACGAGATACATGTCATAAGCACAGATTAATGACAGTACAATCTTACACACAGTTATGAAACTACTTTTAGGGAAACGAGGAGCGCATGACACATCGTAAAAGGGGACACACATTATATTTATCCTTAAAACTTAAACCCTCCCCTATCAATACCTGTCCTAATCTAGATTTGTAGGATCGAGACTCATGCTCACCACTCGTGATAACTCGGAGAATTCCGAAACTCTGCTCGGATGTTTTGACCGCAGCACCTGACTATCCACGTGTTGATCAGGGGTCTCTGTACCCCACTTGTTTACTCGTCTCTGCTCCGGCTAGCAGGCTGGACCGTCTGCTGTCATGAAGATCTGTGTTGTCCTCGGAGTTCCGATACTACTCAAAAAAGAGTCTTCCTGTGCCCTACACCAGTTGTCTGTAAAACTCAAAGAAGGGTCTTCCTAGGCAAGGAAGTGTTTATTCGACTTACAGGCGCGGTCGGGGCTTACTGACCGTGGCGATGCGTATTGTCGTCTTCTTCTCTTCTCATCTCATCTCATCTCATCTCATCTCCTCTCGGGCCTTCGGTTCCAACACCGTTTACCGACTTCTCGGGATGGTGCGCCCGTTTCAAGGCCTCACAGCCCAGTTCTCCACAGATCTTCGCGGCAAGCCACGAGGTTGATCCTAGCGGATCAGAGTCCAGAGCCGTCAGGCAAGAGAATAAAAGTTCAACAGCCTTCCAGCGAGTCAAAGCAGCAAGCGCAAGAAGAAGCAGAGGCAGCAGAGCGATGGACGGTTGTACCTCACAGTTATAGTGCTGTAATTCCTCTTTTCCCGCCCAATCTTAATGTCTATCTTTTGTCAGGGTTTTGGCGCTCAAACTTCTTGTATAGGGTGATCTCCGTCTTTAATGGGTTTCGGTGATACTTGTAACTGTCTGAGTACCCGTTAATACTTCTCCCATTGTGGAACCGGCTAGTAGTCTCCCTGGAGGGGTTTTGGGGCTTCCAAATGCTTTCTGTAAGTACCCGCAAATGGCTCTCTCATCGTAGAGTCGTGGGGATTTTGCATATTAATGTCTTTGGATGGGTCCTTGATCGCTCGGTACAATAGCCCTCATTCGCACCTGGGAGACCAATTCCAGTATTTATGTATAAAATGCAAACCCATCATGTCTTGTCAATTATCTCAAATGTGCTGAGTCCTGTACGATCTTGCACAAATGTTTATTGGAACGCCATCTTGTCTGCCCATTGAAAGTCTAGAACTTTCTGCCACGAGGCGTGGCGGCCATTTTACAGGCTGTTTGTGTCCGTTTTGAAACCTGACAGCATTCTGCTGAAATAAAGCTGTTTGTACGAAACTTTATGTCTCCTTCTTATTTTATAAAATCGCGATAATTTTGCGAATTCTACAGTCCCTCCTGTTGATGCGAATAACTCCGCTTATCGTATCAAAAACATTGTGGTGAGCAATATTATCTCAATTCTCCACATCCAAAAATTCCAATAACTTAAAACTATCTAGGGTCTCCGTGTCGTCCTTATTTCCCAGGAAAACTACATTCTTATAACACCGTAGGCAGCATTTGCCTTTAACTTACACCGCGTGTATTTCCTTCCAGGTGTAACCAGGCCGATGCCTCTCGCACCACCTGCATATGCATATTTTTTATTCAAGGAAAAAAAGAAAACAAGAACCAACCAAACAATCATATTCAACAACACCAAATCAAAATAATCAAAACCAACTCTTAAACATGTAGAGTTCCAAACTTAATTACAGTTTCTGAGAAAAATCACGATCGATTACAACACTTCCGAGGCGCACGTGGAAAACTGGAGTGACGCCATTTTGTCTGTTTACGCGGTGCTTTCATCGTGCACGCGCACGTAACGTTCTCGCCACTCTCCCGTGTTTTCGTTCTTGGTGAGGCGTTTGCCTCTCTTACAATGCACGACCAATAAGTATATCACAATAAACACTTGGCATACAACTAAAATGTGGGAGGCTATTCTAATCCAGGAAGGCACTTCAATGTTGGTGAACAGATCCCACCACGGTGGAATTACTATGTCCAGAATTTCTGTCTCTATCTCGACAGTCTTTTGTTCTAAGGTGTAAAAATGTTTTTGCGATACCGCGACGGCTTTCAAAAGCTTGGTGAGGTGTTCAGGGAGAGGGGGAATGAGGTATCCGAAATGCGCGACGAATCGCTGCAGGTCGGTGAAGTTCTCTTTTACGGTAAGATGAACCGTGGATGGTTCAGGGATCGGGACAATTCGCTGTTGTGCTACTTGAACTTCCGCCCTGGGTTTAAAACAGAAACTGCTGTCACTCACCGGACACCGGCTACGGTTTCCATGTTGGTAGTGTTGCGCTGCAGTGGTAACACAATATGTTCCACCCCCGATGTATGCTACCTGCGGAGGCACATGATCTTGTGCCATTGCCTCCATGGTGCAATTCATGGGCTTGGCGCCAGCCGTTCTGAACCCGCACTGTGGTGTTAAAAAGGCATTCAAGTGCTGGGGACACAGTATTATGTGTGCTCCCCGGCCACGACAACCAGAGAGATCTGTACCTGTCATCGTTTGCTCCCAGCGGATGACGTAAGGTGGAACCGCTGCATAGCGAATGTGGGCTCCCCCCTGAATGACACCAATGTTCTCTACCCGATACACCGGGGCGGGCTTTGCTGTGTCGCCCAAAACCGGCATACGTAATACTATACCCATGATGGTATGGTTTGATCGTCCGCAGTCCACGGGGACTGGGTATGCTTCTGAAGCTAGTCTGAGCTGGCACGGGTTTAAAGCGTTCTGAAAAGGGTGGAGCGCCTGCAGGTGTTTGTTACTTATCCAGGACGGGACCAAACCTTGTTTTAAATCCTCCAAATTACTGCGGCCCTCGCCCAGTATCCACGCCCCGTAAAGCACGCACACCTCGTTCTGCGCAGCCTGATCGGACGCATTCCGATCTTCCCTAATCAGGGCATTTACCGTACGCGCATGTTTCTCTAGTTCAGCTATTATTTCTTTTAAATGGAGAGTCATGGCCTGGTCCTCGTGTAACCCAGACCCAACCACCTTATTTTCATCTGTGAGAATGCCTTTTAATTGTGTTTTTAAGCCATTAATCTGGGTCTGCAGCTCCACGCTGTCTAGAGCGTTGACCACAGATGTACCTGTATTGAAAGCAGTGAACATGTCGTTCACAACACCCCTTCTTTGCCTCCCCACCTGACCCAAAACTTCATGTGGTGCGGTGTACAAACTTGTTTTATCAATTTCCGCGAAATCGAACTCATAAAATTGCCTAAACATCTTGGTCAACAGGACCTGATATAACTGTTCCGTCTTTTTGGGGCACCACTCTGGTAACCGCACCTCGGTGAGATTTAAAATCACCGAGGCCACCGCGTAATGTACCCCCTGAAATAGTATCTGGTCTGTGGGGACCAGTACCAAACCATTCCCGGGTCCCTTACTGGTTTTAGGGCACCCTTCTTCCTTGGCTAGAACCACCGGAATCGTGGGCGGGGCTTTGCGTGGGCGCGTAATGAGTTCAGTGGCATTTACCGGGATCGGAGCGTATGGAGCTCCGCACCCCCTGGTGCTCGCATCCCACCTCATCCCCTGTCCGTTATCCTGCCATTGATTGATGAAAAATATGGATATGCCTTTGGGGCAAACGTACTTTGACCCCCACATACATACATAAATTCCCTCATCCGGTTCCCACCATTTGTCCCAACAGACTCTCACTTGTCCGTTAGTCCCCGTAATTGTCCGATGGGTATTATTACCCAGTCGCTCCCACTTGACCGAAGAGTTCCTCATGTTTTTGCTCAGCTTTCGTAGCCACCACCATCGGCTCAATGGGACATTCCCATTACATGTCAAACAAATCCGTTTGCCGACGGTGACGCTGACTCTGGGTGCGATGATCCTCACTTTGGGGCACATTAAAGAAGTCTCTTGGTAGGCAAAACCCGATGTACTGGAATACTCAGTTGAATTCGTTCCCAGCCATCCTGGCCACCTTCCCTTGTGGAAATAGGTGGTGGTCTCCTCAGCCTCTCGCCTTCCGGTCCCATCCACCGCGATGGGGGCCGTGTCCCCGGAGCATCCAAACACCACGACATACTTGGTGCGGCCTCGATAGGCCAATCCACATCCGATTGCCGCGAGCACCACTAGAATTCGTTCCATCCTTCCTTGGTTCCTGTGATCAGATAGAATGAGGTAGCCAGCCTCCCAAGAGTCTCTGGCTTTTGTGAAGGGTGAGCGGGTCCCCTGACCTCGCCTCACGTAAGAAGACATGTGCGCTGGATAGACTTTAACTATTCCTATCTCTAAAACTCCCATCATTTTACCTTTTTCTGTTAACAAAATTAAACTACCGACTTAACCTGATTTAAAAACTATAAACTCAAACTTAAAAACTCATCCTAAACATATCACTCATCTTAATAACTGTACAGTGCCGCCCGTTCCCAGGGCGGCCTACTCAAATTCTGCGGTTGCCGCCGCAGGCTTCTCCCAACGGTGGGAGGGCATTGACCCCTCCCTTTGATCTGCCGCAGCCTGTCGCTGCTGCGCTGGGACTGGGATCTCCCTGAGCTGCCTTGACCTTGAACTTACGCCTGGGGACATACGGGGGATTTACCCATATCCTTCTGGGCTGGGGTGTCCGACCTGACCTACGGAGAACTACCGGGGGCAGGAACTCCAGGACTGACGGACCGGGTTTCGAGACTTCCAGCGTGGCGACCCGTGGTCCCACCACAGTCGCTGGCTCCGCCTCCCCTGACTCCGCCTCCCTGAACTCGGGATCTGCAGCTTGCGGCACCGCCCTACTTGGCCCAGTAGGCGGCCCTTCACTCGCAGTCCCTACCTCCCTCGAGGGCAAGACGTTCAAGGCGGGCGGCTCGGGCTCTGAGGCTTCCATCGCCACGCCCTGTGGTCCCACCACAGCGGCTGGCTCCGCCTCCCCTAGCTCCGCCCCCCTGCGTTCGGGACCTGCAGCTTCGGCCTCCACCCTGTGTGGATCTCTATCTGCAGCCCCTGTCTCCCCTATACCTGAATCGGGGGCGACCCTTTCGTCCTCCGATTCCAGCTCCTCTTCGCTTGTGTCACTATCTTCGTTGAGCTCCTCGAGCTCTTCCTCATCTGACTCCCAACCCAAATAAAGGATCCTACATTTTTCTAGGATGTCCTCTCCCCTGATGCATGCTGCTTTGCCTGCCTGTGTGCCCTGTGGCCCTACCTGGGGCTGCGAGTCCCCACTCGCAGGTTTGGCCCCTGTGGTAGGCCCTTGTGCACCCGGCTTATACAGTTTGCACTGATTTAAATCCCTGCTTCTGGCTACCCTGTAGGCTGCTTTTATCTCTCTAAGCTGCCCTTCTAGCACTTCTATTTTCCCCATTAAGCGGGCGTTCTCCTCCCGCAAGGCCTGCTCTTTCAACCTGGCCTCCTTACAGGAGACCCCCTCCTATGCGTGTCTTTTAAAAGGACACAGGTAGGCAGGCTGCGTGGGCTCTAGTCATTGGGTACTGTTGGACAGGGCTGCGGCATCTGCGGGGCCGGTAGCGACTGCCACCCTTCCTTGCGAAATCATGAGGGTGCGCATGGCTCCCAACTTTGATTCGATCGCATCGGGATGGATAGGTGCACCAGCTCCCCTATCAGAGACAGGCGCCTGGGCTCGGACTGCGGGATTTTTATCCCTGGACTCCTTCCAAGGATTCCTGCAGTTCTTGCGCCAGTGCCCTGTCTTTCCGCATCCGAAACAAGCATTACTGGCCTGTGGGACGCGATTTCCCTCCTGATGCCACTCCTTTTGAGCCGGGGCTGTGGGCCGCGCCTCATGCACCTTTCTGTTAAGGGGACGTGCTCCCGTACTCTTGGTATTACGGTACCCTACCGTGAGTCGATTTAGGACCGACTCCTCTGTAGTGGCGGGGTTAGTGGGATCAAACCACGCTTTGACCTGCTCCCTGACGGCTGGCAAACTGTTGGCTACCACACACCTGAGCCAATGAGTTAAACCGGCACCGTCTAGGCGGTGACGCGCTGGTGCGCCTGGGCAGCTACGCTGGTATACTGGCCACAGCCTGTCGGCGAAAACCTTCGGGGGTTCTCCCTCCATCTGCACTGTTTGTCCCAATCTAACGAACGGACCTTCATCGTCCGCTCCCAACACTTCCAGGATCTCATCCCTCAATTCCCCATAGGTATTATTTCCCCTCTTGCTCTCGTCTGAGAGACACTGAAGGATCGAGCTGTCTAATGAGAACAACAGCATTTTTGCTTTTTCCCCATCGTCGCAGCCGTTAATGGCTGCGGTTTGCTCTACCTCCCTGAAATGTACGGAAGGGTCGTCTGACTCGGCCAGCTTCCGTACGTGACTGATCATAACCCTCAGCTGGTGTGAGCTGTGAGGCAACACAAGCTGGTTGAGGAGATCCCCCTCTTCCCCACCTGCTCCGTTCGGGCCCCTCTTGATACCCGTGACCGGACACAACGGTCCCGGCTTCACTTCTACCTCAGGGGGCTCTTCCTCTACTTCTACCACTTCTTTCCTTACCCAGGTTGCCGAATAGCTGGGTGGCGCTGAGGGCACAGTGGCAAATACCTCCTCTGCTTTGTTCGGTGGGGATTTCTGAAATTCCTCACCCACCAGCGGCTGGTGTGCTGACGGGCTGATAAGGCACACCATGCCGTGCGCTTTATTCAGGGCCTTTTTAAGGTTCCCTATCTCTCTTTGGCAGACACTGTGATCGGCCCCCTGATATTTATCCTCGAGGGCCATCTTATATGCCGCCCTAACCCCCGTTAAGCTCTCTTCCTGGGCTTTTATTTGGGCAGCTAGGCGGGCACATCGTTCCTTTATTCTGCCCTCATTTAACTTTGCCTCAGTGACCTGGCACTCGAGGTAATCTATTTTCGCCTCATGGTGGTTGGCGACTAATTGGCGTTCTTGATGTAACGCATTTAAAGACGCGATGAGCTGCTGCCCCCCCGCGACCTTCTCGTCCATTTCCACCTCTAAACCCTTGATCTGCGCTGCCTGCGCTAAGATGACCTGGTCCGAAAGCTGGACTTGTCTTTTATAGCACATCAGCCAGACCGCTTTCTCTACTGTTCTTTTATGTTCCTTGCTACCTGTCCACCTCACGGCTGCCTCTAGTGGACGCTTATCCACCAGCAGGTCACTTATCCATTTCTTAGTCAAATTCACCTTTCCAAACACATAATCTGCTATTCTCTCTTCCATGACATTTCGGCCATTCATACCAGGGTCTAACACATTATTTTCTCGCTGCCAGTGTCCCTTCGTGGTCGCCATTATCTGTAAGGGGTGACCTGCGGCTCTGTGCTTAGCCTGGGTGCTAGTGCGAGGTTAGGCCTTGTTGCCTGTTCTGGTCTCCAGCCAGCCTGATAACACTAGACACCTGTGAGTGGTTCGACCCACTCGCCCTTATGGTTCTGACACTGGACTTAGGTGCGAGAGCAATAATGCAGAGAAAAACTCAGGTAGACCCGGTCGAATAGTGCGAAATGGAAAATCTTTATTGCATATTATTCAAGATTACGAGATACATGTCATAAGCACAGATTAATGACAGTACAATCTTACACACAGTTATGAAACTACTTTTAGGGAAACGAGGAGCGCATGACACATCGTAAAAGGGGACACACATTATACTTATCCTTAAAACTTAAACCCTCCCCTATCAATACCTGTCCTAATCTAGATTTGTAGGATCGAGACTCATGCTCACCACTCGTGATAACTCGGAGAATTCCGAAACTCTGCTCGGATGTTTTGACCGCAGCACCTGACTATCCACGTGTTGATCAGGGGTCTCTGTACCCCACTTGTTTACTCGTCTCTGCTCCGGCTAGCAGGCTGGACCGTCTGCTGTCATGAAGATCTGTGTTGTCCTCGGAGTTCCGATACTACTCAAAAAAGAGTCTTCCTGTGCCCTACACCAGTTGTCTGTAAAACTCAAAGAAGGGTCTTCCTAGGCAAGGAAGTGTTTATTCGACTTACAGGCGCGGTCGGGGCTTACTGACCGTGGCGATGCGTATTGTCGTCTTCTTCTCTTCTCTTCTCATCTCATCTCATCTCATCTCCTCTCGGGCCTTCGGTTCCAACACCGTTTACCGACTTCTCGGGATGGTGCGCCCGTTTCAAGGCCTCACAGCCCAGTTCTCCACAGATCTTCGCGGTAAGCCACGAGGTTGATCCTAGCGGATCAGAGTCCAGAGCCGTCAGGCAAGAGAATAAAAGTTCAACAGCCTTCCAGCGAGTCAAAGCAGCAAGCGCAAGAAGAAGCAGAGGCAGCAGAGCGATGGACAGTTGTACCTCACAGTTATAGTGCTGTAATTCCTCTTTTCCCGCCCAATCTTAATGTCTATCTTTTGTCAGGGTTTTGGCGCTCAAACTTCTTGTATAGGGTGATCTCCGTCTTTAATGGGTTTCGGTGATACTTGTAACTGTCTGAGTACCCGTTAATACTTCTCCCATTGTGGAACCGGCTAGTAGTCTCCCTGGAGGGGTTTTGGGGCTTCCAAATGCTTTCTGTAAGTACCCGCAAACGGCTCTCTCATCGTAGAGTCGTGGGGATTTTGCATATTAATGTCTTTGGTTGGGTCCTTGATCGCTCGGTACAATAGCCCTTATTCGCACCTGGGAGACCGATTCCAGTATTTATGTATAAAATGCAAACCCATCATGTCTTGTCAATTATCTCAAATGTGCTGAGTCCTGTACGATCTTGCACAAATGTTTATTGGAACGCCATCTTGTCTGCCCATTGAAAGTCTAGAACTTTCTGCCACGAGGCGTGGCGGCCATTTTACAGGCTGTTTGTTTCCGTTTTGAAACCTGACAGCATTCTGCTGAAATAAAGCTGTTTGTACGAAACTTTATGTCTCCTTCTTATTTTATAAAATCGCGATAATTTTGCGAATTCTACATTCCTGACGGCACCGAACCACGCCAGGGTCAGCGAGGCGGGCCGTCGGTCTGCGGGGGTCGGAGGGGTCGAGATGTCCGGTGTGCAGGTGAATGATGGGTGCAAGTGTGGAGAGGTGAGATGAGTGTAAAGTGTTTTAATAAGTTTCACTTACCTTTACTTCTTCCTGCAGGCTTCATCCCTTCAGGTCTCGGGAGTCCCTCATCTCACCGGCACAGAAAGCAGAATGGCCGCTGAACTGTCAAAAGCTGCAGCCTTCTGCTTTCTGCTCAGGAGAGATCAAGTGAGCCTGAGTGGAAGGGCTCAACTTAGAGGACAGATTGTCAGTGTTTGACAGCTTCACAGAGCCATCAAACGCTGACATTTCATCTGTCAAAAACTCTTAACAGATGAAACATCACTCGCTGACGTCACCAGTAATCGGCTTTCCTTTAATTGGCCTGCTAAGCCTGCTGAGCGGGCTTAACAAAGTCTATCAAGGGAAAATAGCATGGGTTGGCCACAAGTCGATGGAGGCGGGACTAAAACCTGACAAGTGGGAGTCCCGCCTCCAAAAGCTCCCCATTGAGAAAATCCAGCCCAAGTGGTCAGGTGACCTATTCCCAGACCTCAGCCAATGCAGCTCAGAAACTGGCTTCTTGGAGGTGATTAAGAGGGCTCTCAGTTGACTTGGTTGGTGATTTGCCATTGCGGAGAAATGCCCTGCTACCACGAGAAAATCTGTAATCTTCATTCAACCATATCCTTCCACTCTGTGAGGCAGTCATTGTTGATCTCTGAAGAATAGGTCTGACTGAGTTTTAACTATGTTATTTCCAGTTTTGATTCAAAACTGCATCGAGGTTCTCAAATTCCATTTATTCGGAATCTTGTCGCAACTCACGAAGAAATCATGGAAAATATTTTAATTTAAAAGCAGAACTCATTAAAATGACACAAAACATAAATTAGCATGCTATCAGGTAGAATTTGTTCCTAATTTTGGAGAAAATCATTCTTCCATTAGTTTCTGTCTTTTTATTTCTGAGTTCTGTGCCATCATGTGTAAAATCTTTTAAGCCAGCAAGTGACTACATTATCTTTCTACTACAGATGACTCCAGATAAACACATACCTGATCCAAGCGTAATTTAGCTGTGTATAGAATTGCAATATACCAGCTCACTTTTATTTCATTTCTATTGTAGAGAATTCATGATCCAAGCATAACACTTAAATACAATATCCTGATCCCAGCACACAATATCCCCCAATTATCCATGTTTTAATGTTTCATACACCAAATATGGCCAGTCCCCTGCCAGGTTTAACAGTGACAGCAGCAGAAGTCTGATCACTTTTGTGTAAAATGTAGAGCTTTTGTTAAGTATTTCTGTTGGATTTGTTTAGATCAAAGTGTTAGATGAATATTCAGTGGGCTGTGGTAGAAAGATGTGCTATTTTTATCTGCAGTTTGTAGATATCCTGATCCAACTCCAATCTTCATTCAAGCATAAAATGCCTCTGCAAACTAGTTATCTGTTTATCAGGATCTAACTTTAGCCACACAGGGTGCAAAAGCAGTACAATCTGAAGAAGATCCTTATGCCTCTACTAATCAAAACTTAATTCAATCAATTCAGTCACAGTAGTTTTGATTCTAAGGGGGGGATTTTCCCATTGGAGGCAGGTTTCGGTTTGGGTGGGTTCCAAACTTGCCTCCACTGTCAGGTGGGAAAAATTTGTGATTTTCCCCTAATTGGCCAGTTAATTTCAGAGGTGTGGATTCCCCTGGGCCAATTAGTCTTTTGGGACTGAAAATCGCCTCTGCTGACATCACTTATCCAGCTTCATTTAAGGGCTGCTTGCTGCCTTGGCTCATTCCACTGGTTTTTGGTTGATGGTGCACCACCTCCAAACTTTTATCTCCTTGAAGAATGGCCAGCTCCAAGGCAAGGGCCTCCCCGAGATTCTCGGATGAGGCGCTGGGTATGCTGGTTGAGGGGGCGAGAGCTAGCAGGGAGGTGCTCTTCCCCTCATCTGGGAGGAAGAGGCCTCCCAAAGAAACCAAGGCTGTGTGGGTCCAGCTGGCAAGGGATATAACCTCCAGATCTGTGTGCTGATTGGGTGATTGTTTCTGTTTATTGATGAAATGCCATCCCTGTGTGAATGTATTAAAATTAGGTGATGGCAAACTGTTGGCATGATGGCATCTGTTATTTCGGCTTAGGCAGCTCCACATTGCGGGCTCCGCGACACTTGCGTGGTCAGGTTGGTGGTCAGAGTGAAAGGAGGCCAGAGAATCATGTCCATTGTCTATCATGTGTTAAGAAGGAGCCAAGCACATGTGCCACAATGGGCAACCTATGCAAATCTGGCCAGGATGTGTGCATCCCTGCATCACGGGCAGCCATGTGCTCACGTGCTGCCGCTGCTGCTGGTAGATACGTCGCCACTCAGTCCTCCTCCTCCTCCTCCTCCTCCTCCTCATCTGAGGAGGCTATGAACTGAGCCACTTGCTCATCAGGAAGCTGCAAGCCAGGACGCTGTGCCATATTGTGCAGTGCACAGCAGACCACGACCATTCTGGAGACTCTGGCTGCTGAATACTGCAGGGCTCCACCTGATCTGTCAAGGCATCGGAATCGCATCTTCAGCAAGCCAATGGTTTGCTCGATGATGGACCTGGTCGAAATGTGGCTGGCTTTGTAGCGCTCCTCAGCCTCGTTAGCTGGCCACCTGATCGGCGTCATTAGCCACTTCTTCAGGGGGTAGCCCTTGTCACCAAGGAGCCATCCGTTAAGTTGGTTTGGCGGATTGAAGAGTGGAGGAACACTAGAGTTCTGCAGGATGAACGAGTCATGGCAACTACCACAGAACTTGGCGCAAACATGCAAAATCTCCTTCTTGTGGTTACACACCAGCTGTACGTTGAGGGAGTGGAAGCCCTTGCGGTTGACAAAGATAGCTGGGTTGTGATGGGGCGCCCTAAGGGCCACATGTGTGCAGTCTATGACACCCTGCACCATTGGCAAGCCTGCCATATTTGCAAAGCCAACTGAACGCGCGGTTATACTTGCTTGATCCCTTGAGAAGTGGATGTAATTGTGCGCCTTTGCGAAAAGGGCATCGGTAACCTGCGTGATGCAACTATGGGCGGCCGACTGAGAGATGCCACTGATGTCTGCTGAAGATCCCTGGAAGGAGCCTGAGGCAAAAAAGTTGAGTGCGGTGGTGACTTTGACAGCCACTGGGAAGGGGTGTCCACCCGCTCCTCTGGGCTCCAGGTGTTGGTGCAGCAGTGCGCAGATGTCTCCGACAACCTCTCGCGAAAGTCTCAGCCTCCTTTGGCACTGCTGCTCAGTTATGTTGAGGTAGCTCATCCTCTGTCTGTAAACCCTGAGAGGGGGGGCATCTCCTGCGGCGACGTGCTTCCATGCGCTGGCGCCTTCTGCCCTGTGCAGCATCAGGTGGGTGAGCAGGAGGTTGGCGCTCCTGCTGCTGAGCTGCCTGGTTCTGCTGCTGCCGTGGCTGCACCTCATCCGAATCTAAGGTCCATGATGAAAGGAAATAAATGGTTCCCATGCTGCTGGCAGATACCTCCGTTGGGGAAGCGCTCAGTCCAAGCGGGGTGAGGGTCTTCCAAGGACGTCCCACAGTTGAGAGATAGAAGCTGCAGCACCTCCGACTTCTGTAGGCCTGCTTAAAGTGCTGAAAGACCTGTGGAACAATAGTTCTGCCACCTGCAACTACTCCCTGATGAAAGCTCCGTTTTAATGGTGGAGCTGCAGCTGTGAGGAGGCCACCCACTTGTCAACCCGCCAGGATTAGCTGGCGTGGTTTAGGAGAGTCGTGCAACGCGCACAAAATGTGGCAAAATAACAAAGGCCTGTCAAAATAGGATTATAGAGGCCCTTAACCACTATTTAAGGGTCTTAACTACCTCTCCCGACTGATGGAGGCGGGACCAAATCGCACCCATGAAACCTGCCTCCAGCAAAATTGCGCGGAGGCGGGTTCCGAACCCGTGCTCACTTTTTGCGATTTTTGCCAACTGTCCCGCCAACAAACCCGTCTCCTCGGGGCTGGGAAAATCGCCCCCTCAGTCATCAAATAGAACACGGTTGGATCAGATTTTGCTGTCAAAATAACGGTGAGGATAATGGCACTCACCGTTATTAATGCGTAAATGGCACAGCAACTTCAGGTGAGGGGCAGATACATGGTTTAATGCGAATACCCAAAAGCTGCTGTCCGAGTTGCACTGCTCCGCCTTTAGCTTTGCGAAAATGGCATCTCGCTGTCTGCCTCGCCAATAAAATGCATTGAATGTTGTGAAGTTGCTGTATTTGCGCGGTAGATACGAATTAAACCCGCCACAGATATTTAGGGCTAGTAATCAGCCTCTTTGGCATTGAAAATTAACTATTACAAGTGTGAAGTCTCATTCCTTCAGGTTTTAAATTTTTGGGGGAGATTTTTAAAAAAATGTCAAATTTTAAATTAAAAGTTTTTTCTTACTTGTCCTTTCTGTTTCTCTCTTAATCCATACTTTCTTTCCCTCTGTTTATTTCTCTTTATTTACCTGTTTTGGCATTGAATTCACCCACTCTAATTTACACTTCCTTCTCAGTTCTTCCACTGTTTGGGGGTGATTTTGCCAGCCCTGGGGAGACGGGTATGGAGGCAGGACTGCCGGAAAAATGGCAGAATCTGGGGGCGGATACCCATCCTGCCCCCAACCCACCTCCGTGCCATCTTCTCAGGAGGCGGGTACCCGACCCGCGCTGGGAGCCGCCTCCTCGAGGCGGGAAGGGGATTAGTGCCAATTTAGAGGTAGTTAACAGGCAGTTTTTTGGATAATCCCTATTTTGCCACCTAAAGTGTGGGCTTCCCGACGGCTCCGAACCTTGCCAGGGTCAGCGAGGCGAGCCGTGGGTCTGCGAGGGTTGGAGGGGCCGAGATGTCCGGTGTGCAGGTGAGTGATGGGTGCATGTGTGCAGAGCTAAGTGTGTGATGTGAGTCTTAAGTATTTTAAAACCTTTACTTACCTTTGCTTCTTCCTCCAGGCTTCATCCCTTCAGGTCTCGGGAGTCCCTCATCTCACCGGCACAGAAAGCAGAATGGCCGCTGCATTCTTAAATGCAGCAGCCTGCTGCTTTCTGCTCAGGAAGGCTTTCTAATTGAGTCTAAAGTAAAGGACTCAACTTAAACAGATTGTCAGTGTTTGACAGCTTCACAGAGTTGTCAAACGATGACAATTCATCTGTCAAAAATCTTGACAGATGAAACGTCACTTGCTGACGTCACCAGTAACCGGCTTTCCCTTAATTGGCCTGCTAAGCCCACTGGGCGGGCTTAACAAGGTCAATCAAGAGAAAATAGCGTGGGTTGGCCGGACGTCGATGGAGGCGGGACTAAAACCTGACAAGCAGCAGCCCCGCCTCCATCACGTCCCCATTGGCAAAATCTATTTCCCAATCCTTAAATCTTAAATCTCATCGGTTAAGGAGATACCTTGTTGGTTGCCCTGTTCACTCAGGTTCCAGAGGCCCTGTTTTCCTTGCTGCGCCGATATCAGCTTGCACTTTCATCAACTTCGTGGGCCAAAATTTTTTGAGCTGATAAATGCAGGGGGCAAGACTAACTAACAGCAGACGCCGTTAGATGCCCTGCTCTTGCAAAATCTGGCCCAATAGTTTGGCTTACTTCATTGAATGGACTCCTTTGTTCAAAATATTTTAAAGTCATTTTGCATCATTATTAGCACAAAATTATAAGACACTGACACCTATAAAGTAAATGTGAAAGATCACAAACGTTTTGTTTTGCTTGCGGAGGCAGAAAAGCCAGAAGTGAGTATTTTTTGACAAGATGGCATTGTGCACAAGTGATGCAATTTTGTGCTTTTTGTAAGATTTGCATCAATGCTCAACCAATGAAGTTAACTAAATATATTTCATGACGACTAGGGAACCAATTTTCACTGGGTGGAGATGGTGCATTCGAGCTCCGAAATCGTGGTGCTGAACTTACTGCATCATTTCCGCTTCAGATGCCAATGGACAGAGCATTTGTGTTGCACCCATCACCCATTGGTATTGGATGTAGAGCAGCTTAACGAGTGTTCCTGAAAGGGACTGCTGCCGACCACTTTCAAAAAACGCAAGTTTCTAATTTTTAATATTATTTTTGTGGGATCAGGAGGAGCGATTCCCCTCTCAACCTCCAACAAGTCTCCTGCCATCCCTTCCCTCGCCCCTCCCCCTGCCCCTGGTTGGCAGGCTGCCTGTGAACATTGGCTCAGCGCTCACAACTCGTCAATCAGATGCAAATGAGGCCTGACCATCGAAATGGCTCTGGCCCCTTGCCAGGGATATCGGACCAGCCCGCCTGATGACCTTCTAGGACGAAAATCAGTCCCTAGGACACAAATCTAATGGATTTCATTTTAAATTTAAAGCTTCTTTCTCATGTTTAAAGCATTTTAGTTACTTTCTCTCTTTAGGATCCCTGTGCCAGGCACCATTATTTGGGGAATAAACGACATCCTCGGAGTCTTCTGATATTACTGTTCTTGAATCGATCACTGGCAAGCATGTGAGAGCATCATAGAGTGACTCACCCTATAATTTTCTCCCCTTCACTGTCAGGAACCCTTAGTCTCCACTCAGCATGTCCGTGGATAACACAGCTGACATCTGGACTAATATTGCAATTCTACCATTAACATTCTGACAAATTATAACATATACACATTACACACTATTGACCTTTTAAAAAAATTAACCGATGCAATGCTCCTACCCGGCTAGATCGCCATTTGGATTGGGTAAAAGAAGTGCAACTGCATGTTTTCAGCCACTGGTAGTCTGATCCAGTTTCCCAGGCAACCTGTGGCACAGGGCCAGATGTGCTAGTTCAGTGTCATGTCTGTCACTCAATCTGATTTGGAGATGTGACAGAATTAGATGTTGAGTTGACGTGCACTAATGTAATAACTTAAAAAATACCCTCAGGAGGGATAAGGATGCAAATAAAGAAGTAGTTGCTTCAAACTCTTTCTATGCCAGTGGCTCCAATTTCTTTTGATTAGTGAGTGAAATCTCATATGGTTTGGAAAGAAACTGGGGCTGAAAATCTGTGATTCTGCCCCATTAGTGTAACCATGGTGGAGCAGGACCTCCATTTCTCCATGCCTGACTCCATTGGAATTCCAGGGGTCAGACATATAGTGGGCAGGCATCGGTAGTGGGCAAAATGCTAGAGTCCATTATAAAAGATGTAATAGCAGAGCACTTGGAAAACAGTGACAGGATCGGACAAAGTCAACTTGGATTTACAAAAGGTAAATCATGCCTGACTAATCTACTGGAATTTTTTGAGGATGTAACTGGTAGAATAGATAAGGGAGAACCAGTGGATGTGGTGTATTTGGACTTTCAGAAGGCTTTCGATAAGGTCCCGCATAAGAGATTAGCGTGCAAAGTTAAAGCACATGGGATTGGGGGTAAGGTACTGATTTGGATAGAGAACTGGTTGGCAGACAGGAAGCAAAGAGTTGGAATAAACGGGTCTTTTTCCGAGTGGCAGGCAGTGACTAGTGGGGTACCGCAGGGATTGGTGCTAGGACCCCAGCTATTCACAATATATATTAATGATCTAGATGAGGGAACTAGATGTAATATCTCCAAGTTTGCAGACGACACAAAGCTGGGTGGGCGTGTGTGCTGTGAGGAGGATGCAGAGAAACTCCAGTATGATTTGGACAGGTTGGGTGATTGGGCAGATGCATGGCAGATGCAGTATAATGTGGATAAATGCGAGGTTATCCACTTTGGTGGCAAAAACAGGAAGACAGATTATTACCTGAACGGCAATAGATTGGGAAAAGGGGAAGTGCAACGAGATCTGGGAGTCCTTGTGCACCAGTCACTCAAGGTAAGCATGCAGGTGCAGCAGGCGGTTAAGAAGGCAAATGGTCTGTTGGCCTTCATAGCGAGAGGATTCGAGTACAGGAGCAAGGATGTCTTGCTGCAGTTGTACAAGGCCTTGGTGAGACCACACCTTGAGTATTGTGTGCAGTTTTGGTCACCTTATCTGAGGAAGGATGTTCTTGCCATGGAGGGAGTGCAGCGAAGATTTACCAGACTGATACCTGGGATGGCAGGAATGACGTATGAAGAGAGATTGGGTCGATTAGGCTTATATTCGCTCGAGTTTAGAAGAATGAGAGGGGATTTCATTGAAACTTATAAAATTCTAACAGGACTGGACAGACTAGATACAGGAAGGATGTTCCCGATGGCGGGGGAGTCCAGAACCAGGGGTCACAGTCTAAGGATAAGGGGTAAGCCATTTAGGACTGAGATGAGGAGGAATTTCTTCACCCAGAGAGTGGTGAACCTGTGGAATTCTCTACCACAGAAGGCAGTTGAGGCCAATTCATTAAATATATTCAAGAAGGACATATATATATTTCTTAAGGCTAAATGGATCAAGGGATATGGGGAGAAAGCAGGGACAGGGTACTGAATTTGGATGATCAGCCATGATCTCATTAAATGGCGGAGCAGGCTCGAGGGGCCGAATGACCTACTCCTCCTCCTATCTTCTATGCTTCTATACCAATATTGCTGCAGCTGGGGTGCCTTCTCAGTGGGATAGCAGGGCAGAAATTTGAGGTGGAGGGAAGCCATTGGGGTCCAATGTTGGCAAGACTGGTAGAAGGTGGAGGTGATGCACACAAATTGACCCACGTTGCTTTCACACTAGTTTGCGACCCACTTGATTGGCACCACATCCACCACCTTAAACATTCACTCCCTCCACCACCGGCATACCGTGGCTGCAGTGTGTACCATCTACAAGATGCACTGCAGCAACTCGCCAAGGCTTCTTCGGCAGCACCTCCCAAACCTACGACCTCTTCCACCTAGAAGGAAAAAGGCAGCAGGCACATGGGAACATCACCACCTCCAAGTTCCCTTCCAAGACACTCGCCGCAGCATACCTAGCCTCTGACCTGCTCTTGTTGCCACAGTATTTATGTGGCTGGTCCAGTTAAGTTTCTGGTTAATGGTGACCCCCAGGATGTTGATAGTGGGGGATTCGGCGATGGTAATGCCATTGAATGTCAAGGGGAGGTGGTTAGACTCTTGCTTGTTGGAGATAGTCATTGCCTGGCACTTCTGTGGCGCGAATGTTACCTGCCACTTATCAGCCCAAGCCTGAACATCGTCCAGGTCTTGTTGCATGCGGGCATGGACTGCTTCATTATCTGTGGAGTTGTGAATGGCACTGAACACTGTGCAGTCATCAGCGAACATCCCCATTTCTGACCTTATGTTGGAGGGAAGTTCATTGATGAAGCAGCTGAAGATGGTTGGGCCTAGGACACTGCCCTGAGGAACTCCTGCAGCGATGTCCTGGGGCTGTGATGATTGACCTTCAACCACCACAACCATTTTCCTTTGTGCCAGGTATGACTCCAGCCAGTGGACCGTTTTCCCCCTGATTCCCATTGACTTCAGTTTTACTAGGGCTCCTTGATGCCGGACTCGGTCAAATGCTGCCTTGATGTCAAGGGCAGTCACTCTCACCTCACCTCTGGAATTCAGCTCCTTTGTCCATGTTTGGACCAAGGCTGTAATGAGGTCAGGAGCCGAGTGGTCTTGGTGGAACCCAAACTGGGCATCAGTGAGCAGGTTATTGGTGAGTAAGTGCTGCTTGATAGCACTGTCAGTGACACCTTCCATCACTTTGCTGATGATTGAGAGTAGACTGATGGGGAGGTAATTGGCTGATTTGGATTTGTCCTGCTTTATGCAGAAATTTCTTGATGTGCCCATCTACAGGGTGTCCAAGTGGTGTGAAAGATGATGAGGGAATTTATGTGTGCATAAAAATATTTTGTTTATAATGGCAGGACACAAATCTTTAAAAAAGTGACTCTAAATTTAAAAATGAACTGGGACTTTTTTTAAAAATTGGCCTTGATATTAATCCCCTTCCCCACAACGGGTAGAGGGTTGGGTGGGGGGGTGGGGGGTTAAACCGTCAAATGTGCAAAACGAGACCCTAACGCACCGCGCGCCCGCTGCCGTTTTTATGGTGGCATGTTTCATGGCGTCTGAGCATCCTAGTGTGGAGAGGCGGGGCACTTCATTTACATATTTAAATTGGGCTCCCACAGAGCAATTGGGAGCCCGATTTAAAATTAGCTGCTGCTGCGCAGGTTTCCCAGGGCTCGGGAAACCCGGCAGTGAAATGGAGGCTGGAGTTGCCGGCTCCACAAGCTAAATGCCTCTTTCAGCACTCCTTGTGGACTAGAAGGAGCAGGAGTGCTCACCAGAGACTCCTGAAGGAAGCCTTCGACTTCCCCCAGCCATCAATCACCGACCTCCCTCCTCTCCAGCCCTGATGTCCTCCCTTCCCCTCACCTGCCGCAATGGCTGGCCTTCCACCCTCCTGATTGCTGCGGACCGTCCTGCTGCTCCTGCTGCTGACTCTCCCTCCCGGCCACCAGCCAGCCTGTCAATCTGTCCGGCTGCCAGGTGGGAAATGGATCTAAAAATGATAATGAGGTCCTGCCACTAAGCTCAGCAGGAACTCCGCATCCCCGGCCTTTACAGGTTGTTCTGCCATTTTCAGCCTCTCTCATACCCTCCCCGCCGCCTCGTAAATATCGGGGCCATTATGTCAGAACAAAGTGTCACTAAGTTGGATGATAGAAAGTAGACCCTTATACCTTCCAACTATAGCTGGTGCTGTACATCAGAGAAATTGTAGCCCAAATTAAACTATGGGGACAGAAGTTCTTTCACCCTCCCAATGTGAACAGCAGTGCAGATCCACCACAGAAAAAAAAAACTACTTTGGACTTGTGCTGGAAAGATAACACTGTTGTCATCATCGCGTGCAAATGAAAAGGATGCACGAAACTCTGCTTTAGTGGGAAATTAGACATAACAATCTCTAAAACAATACACAGTCACACACAAAATAATTGGTGCAATCGGGCTCATGATGGGTGGCTGGGATTTCACTCCTTTACTAAAGAAATTCTGAGAATTGGGGGGACAGAACTAGGACATGAATCCGGTGAGGGCCCAAAGAGATCAACTGAAGCAAGTTGCTCCTCCATTCCCTGAGAGGGATCAAGACAATTTTGTGGTCAATTTTCTTCAGTCAATCTGGGCCTTGGGTGCTCCTTTAGAAGCAGCAGGGTGCTACTCTGAATTCCACCTGCTCAGCAAGGTGGGCACCTCTGTTGCGCCACTTACAAGCATGGACGCATACCTTGAATATTCAAATGACCTCATCCCCAGGACCTGGGACAGGGTCAGCCCCAGGTGTAGTAGTGAACCAACGTTCCTCCTGCCACACTTCCACCTTCTTTGCTGGTTCTATAAAATTTCTACCTCATTTTTTTATGCTTTGCTTTGTGATAACACCAGATAGTGTCACTTATAAGAAGCCTTTCGTCCGATTTTTTGGAAGGGAAATCCAGGATCTGAACACAAAAGATGCCAACACTAGCCTTCCCCCTTGCAGAATACAAATATAAAAAAGACTTGCATTTATATAGCGCCTTTCACGACCACCGGACGTCTCAAAGCGCTTTACAGCCAATGACGTACTTTTGGAGTGTAGTCACTGTTGTAATGTGGGAATATTAGCTCCTGAATATCACTGCATATTGAATTATTGAATCATAGAATGGTTACAGCACAGAACAAGGCCATTCGGCCCGTCGAGCCCGTGCGAGCTCTCTGCAAGAGCACTTCAGCTAGTCCCAATCCCCTGCCCTTTCTCCGTAGCCCTGCAATTTTTTTTCTTTCAGCTACTTATCCAATTCCCTTTTGAAAGCCACGATTGAATCTGCTTCCACCACCCTTTCAGGCAGTATTGGAGAGATTAATAGTAAACTATTGTTCTAATTCCTGGTCTAAAAACAAGTCTGTGCTCCCGTACCAGATCAATGTCTCTTAACATACTTGAATTTTCATAAGTTTATTGGAGTATGATTGACTATTTACACAGACTAGTTAAAACAAGAGAAACAAGTAATAAATAAAGGTACATGTCTTCATGGACAGCAGCTGGGACCAATTCCTTACATTATCTTCATCAATGAGCTGGAAGATATCACTGACAGTGGCATTAGTCTCTTTGGTGAAGACACCGCCTTCTATGAAGGAGTTAACTCTCCACCTGAAAGAGCAAGCAGTGATTGAATCACTGCAGGCAGATAAGGAGAGAATCAGACAGTGGGCGGACAACTGATGTGTTATCATAAGTGCTGAGAAGCATAAGTCAATAAGTGTCAAGAAAGATTGGATCCTGATGTTGCCCACCTAGCTCTCTCTCCTATATAAGAGTACCAAACCATCTTCACCTGCAAAAATGTAGTTCTTTGGCATAGTAATTATATCTGAATGGCGCTGGAGAAAATAAGTGTTGAAAATAGCAAGAAAAACTGGTAGAACAGTAGTATTCTTCAAGAAAGCTGTCCCAAATTGTCACAAAGCCTGCATCTGCTCAGTGAAGAAATATTGCAGTTCAATTTTGCATGCTGCACTAGTGACGAGCCCCACAAGAAAACACTACCATTAATAATTATGCTCTGTCTACACAAATGTTCTATCCATTACAGCACTGAAGGAGGCCATTCGGCCCATCGTGTCTGTGCCAGCCAAAAAAGAGCTATCCAGCCTAATCCCACTTTCCAGCTCTTGGTCCGTAGCCTTGCAGGTTACGGCATTTCAAGTGCATAGCCAAGTGTTTTTTAAATGAGATGAGGGTTTCTGCCTCTACCATCCTTTCAGGCAGTGAGTTCCAGACCCCCACTGCCCTCTGGGTGAAAAAATTTCTCCTCAACTCTCCTCTATTCCTTCTACAAATTAATTTAAATTTATGTCCCCTTATTGACCTCTCTGCTAAGGGAAATAGGTGCTTCCTATCTACTCTATCTAGGCCCCTCATAATTTTATACACCTCAATTAGATTTCGACTCACCCTCCTCTATTCCAAAGAAAACAACCCCACCTATCCCATCTTTCCTCATAGCTAAAATTCTCCAGTCCTGGCAACATCCTCGTAAATCTCCTCTGTACCCTCTCTAGCACAATCACATCTTTCCTGTAATGTGGTGACCAGAACTGAACACAATATTCTAGCTGTGGCCTAACTAGTGTTTTATACAGTTCTAACATAACCTCCCTGCTCTTATATTCTATGCCTCGACTAATAAAAGAAAGTATCCCGTATGCCTTCTTAACCGGTCCTGCTACCTTCTGGGATCGGTGGACATGCACTCCAAGGTCCCTCTACTCCTCTACACTTCTCAGTGTCCTACCATTTATTGTTTATTCCCTTGCCTTGTTAGCCCTCCCCAAATACACTTCTCCGGATTGAATTCCATTTGCTACTTTTCTGCCCACCTGACCAGTCCATTGATATCTTCCTACAGTCTACAGCTTTCTTCCTCACTATCAACCACACAGCGTATAATCTGCCTGACAATCCCACAAGATACAATTTTACTTAGTAGCCTTTTGTGGGACACTTTATCAAAGTCTTTTTGATAAATCTAAATACACAGGTCCTGAAATTCCATGTGTGTTCTTCTGGTCTCCTCTCCCAGAGAAATGGATTAAATAAACTGTTTTCATCCATTTACATGTATCTCTGGGGTTTCTGTTGGTCTCCTGTCAAAGTTACGTCGGGAGACCAGCAGAACCCTCAGTGGAATTTCAGTGCCACAGTACCTATTGGGCTTCCATCATCCACCAACTTTGTAACCTCCTCAAAAAATTCAATGAATTTGGAGATACAAGGCCTCCTTTCCAGAAGCCATGCTCCGATTCCCTCATAGATCTTTCTACTTTTACAAAAAGGATATAGAGGCACTGGAGAAGGTGCAAAAAAGATTTACAAGGATGATACCAGAACTGAGAGGTTATAACGACCAGGAAAGACTGAACAGGCTGGGACTCTTTTCTCTAGTAAAGTGACCTGATAGAGGTCTTTAACAGGGTTTGACAGGGTAAATGTAGAGAAGATGTTTCCACTTGTGGGGAAGTCCCAAACTAGGGGTCATCAATATAAGATAGTCACTAATAATCCAATAAGGAATTCAGGAGAAACATCTTACCCAGTGAATCATTAGAATGTGGAGTAGTTGAGGCGAATAGCATAATTGCATTTGAGGGAAGCTAGATAAGTACATGAGGGAGAAAAGAGTAGACGGTTATGCTGATAGGGTCAGATGAAGTAGGGTGGGAGGAGGCTCATGTGGAGCATAAACACCGGCATAGACCAGTTGGGCTGAAGGGCCTGTTTCTGTGCTGTAAATTCTATGGCCGCGATTTTATTAATGGAGGCGGTTTGGGTGCGGGTCAGGTAGTTTCCGGCATCCAGTCCCATCCCCAGCTGCTTCCGCTCCACAGATGTGATTTTGCCTTGATTGACCTTGCTGAGCCCACCTTGCGGGCTTGCCGGCCAATTAACAGGAAGCGGGTCAGATGACGTCATTTGATGACGCGTCATCTGCCGGTTTCCTTAAAGGGATCACGCAGAATTTTATTTTGACAGTTGATTTCTCAGTGTTTGACAGCATTGAGGTGCTGCAAACATTGGCAATCACTGCACAAAGGTGACCTCTTGCACCCAAGCTCTCCAATGACTCCCTCCTAGGCTGGAATAGATAGCAGCTGCAGGTGAGGTGACAGAAGCAATCTGTCACTGGTGAGAGAGGTTCTCCCAATGAGGTGGCACTGGACATGGATTTAAAAACTTGTAACGTAAAGAAATGTGTAAATGTATTAAAAATGCAGTACCCAACATTTTCTTTCCTCTGAGACTCACCATGTGCAACATTGGATCCTTCACACAACTTCTGCAACTGTCATCAATCCAGAAACATTACAGCAGACTGACAACACGCCACACTTGCCTGGCGTGGTGTCCGGATGTCGGGAAACCCGAGCCAGAAGCGGAAAAATTCAACTACTGGCAAGTATCTGTTAATAGGCGGGTAATTGCCTTTAATCCTCTCCCCGCCGCTAGGTGTCGGGTCCATTCGCAAATCGGGGACCCAGCACTTGGGAAAGCTGTTTGGAGGTGGGTTGATGGCGGAATCGCAACCCGCCATCAGTCAAAATGATTTTGTGGGATCGCAAAATAGGCCTGTGAAACAAAGCCTGAATCCACTAGTCTTTAAATATATATTAACCAAGGCTGTAGGGCGATAATATTAGAAATCATGTTTAAAGGATGGTTAGTTCACTTATACAGATATATTAAATGCGTACATATAGCCTTTAGATAGTTGCAAAGCATGATGGACTATTTCGTCCATTATATTAACCCTTTTAAAATAGTACTGTAAGAATCGCTGCTTACAACAAGAAGCCAGACTATTGGTGCCACAGCACTGATTTCCAGGCATTACAGAATGTCGTTATCAGTGCTACAGAAGCAGTGTTTATATGTAGTTGGCCTTCTGAAGAGATAAGGGAAACTGAACTGTACAGGGAGTCGGCCATTTCTCTCTTGGTCTCAAACACCTTGGGGGAAAAATTCAGTTGGTTGCGCCTACCGTTAGCGCCTTAAGAGGGCACTAATGGGGCGCAAAGCGTCTAGTGCCCGGGCGCGGCGATGTTTGTACCGCTCGCGAAATTAACTAGACATTTTGCGGCGGCGCTAAACACTACCACCACGATCTCCTGCGCCGGCAGATCGTGACGTCAGTCGAGTGCGCAACGCCCCGGTATCGCCCCAGAGCAGATATTGAGTGGCGCCCCCTGCCTTACCGCCTGCCGCTAGCAACGACAGGTTGAGGGGAGCGTTTTGCAGTCAGGAAGGGACTGGGGGAGCGCTATTTAAAGGCAACTGCTTCCTGCCTTTTATTGTTGGTGACATTGTAGAACCACGCATTCTGAGAGAGAGAGAGAGACTTCTGGAGAGATTCAACGCTGTGTGAAGGAGTTTTGGGTACTGAGCAGCACTTTGCAGTTTCATTTTGATTTGCCCTTCCTTGTAACGATTTAGAAGGGACTGTGCGGGCTGCACTCTGAGCTCTTTCCCTGGTACTCTCCATTGTTCTTTCCAGCAGATTTGATGTGCAGGTCTCTCCAGGCCGAGATTCAAGGCTGCAATGAGCAGGATGTGGATGGAAAGCAAGATCAGCCCTCCCCTTTAAGAACTGGCCCACGCCATTGTGTCTGTGTTCCATTGCTGACTGACATTACATGAGCTTTGCCAGCGTTCTGAGGTAGTGCCTCACTCCTCGGCCTTTGCGCCTTAAGACAGGTGTGAAGCGCCTGATTTAGCGCTCCAATCACCTCCAGGGGCGATAAAAGTCAGGCGCTAATCTTTGCGCCCGGCCGATAATTACGACCCAAATGGGGCGATACTGAATTTCTCCCCCCTTATCTCCCTTTGGAGCTGACATTGTTTATCATAATAAGCTTCTCTCGAGAATTAACGAAGTATTGGTCAGATACAACAATATGGGAAAGGAAAGATAAACGTGGTATGACCTCGTTTGAGAGATAAGATGGAGTCTGGCAGACCTTGCTCCCAAAGACTAGATGAAGGCCCCATCAGTAACAACTATGTGTTATGTTTAATGTCACAGAACATTTCAGGGCGGCTCCCAACATTGAGTGACTGATCATTAACCAATAAGGGAGCAATGGTAGCGACGCTGTTTGTATGTGTACACCCACTTTTGTAGCCGGTGGGTGTTACCTATCAAAAGGTATATCAATGCTTGTATGTAGGTTTTCCTTTGAGAGTTAGGTGCGAGTCTGAGGAGACCAACCTCTCTCCCTTTCTGCACAAGGCCTTCTGGCTGGTTTCTAATAAACTTTTACTTTGTCTTCAGTTCCGTCTCCGTTTGGTTTTGCTCCAAAAATTCGAATCTAACAGTTGGTGTCAGAAGTGGGATACTGGATTGCGGGGGGTGAAGAGATAGGACGTATAATTGGTCCGATGTGGACGTATAATTGGTCCGATGTGGACGTATAATTGGTCCGATGTGGACGTATAATTGGTCCGATGTGGACGTATAATTGGTCCGAAGTGGAGGGTAACTCCTTAAGAGACCCGAAGTCAGGCTTTTCCCAGTGACTCAACTAAGCAGGGGTGACCCATGGAACGGGCCCCTGTGTAAAGCCCTCGTAAAGGTAAAGCGAGTCGCGCTCGCAACATAACACCTGCCTGCCACAGTATTAAATTATCCACGTAGTTAAATTACTCCTCACGGAGACTTACGGATTGACGGAATTGACTAGACCTAAATGTGTGTTTCTGTTTTAAAGTATAAGTGTTTGTCATTGTTCTGATACGATTGGATCCTTGAGAGTCACGGGTGATCGACATGGACAAGGGTGGTTGTCTATCTCAAACACCTAGCCTGAGCCTGAATTAAGAGGACGTAGTCCCACGTGATGGCCAGGATCAAGTAGGTGTAGGGAACCTCAAACACCACAGGATCGTGATCCCGTGACGAGTAAAAGTGCGTAAAGAAAATAAGTGTGTGTGTGATACGGAAATACCGGGTGACGATCTGGTGATATAGAGTATAAGGTGATACGTTTGTGCCGATTAAAGTATAAGATTAGATCAAAGTAAGGTAGAGTATAAGATAAAGCATAAGGATATACGTAACCATAGACATGAGTGACGAGGGGAGACCCCTTTCACCGGATGTTCCGGCTATGGCCACCAGTGTCACTGTTGTTAAACGGGTCCAAGAGGCTAATCTGAAATGGGATTGTTCAACTATTGCCGCACATACGTAGCCGACTTCACCGAATTGGCAAGTCCCTTAAATGACCTCCTAAAGGGAGGGCCCCCGGGAGAGGCAAGACTGGATTGGACGCCTGAGGCAGTCGAAGCCTTTGATATGGTCAAGATCACTCTGGCCAATGCACCTGCCCTGGGTCTCCCACAGCGCATGAGGCAGCAGCAGAATTGTATTCCACCACAATCTGTAACCTCATGGTAGCCCGGCATATCCCTCACTCCACCATTACCATCAAGCCAGGGGACCAACCCTGGTTCAATAAGAGTGTAGAAGAGCATGCCAGGAGCAGCACCAGGCGTACCTAAAAATGTGGTGCCAACCTGGGGAAGCTACAACACAGGACTACATGCATGCTAAAAAGCAAAAGCAGCATGCTATAGACAGAGCTAAATGATCCCACAATCAACAGATCAGATCAAAGCTCTGCAGTCCTGCCACATCCAGTCGTGAATGGTGGTGGACCATTAAACAACTAATGGGAGGAGGAGGCTCCATGAATATCCCCATCCTCAATCATGGTGGAGCCCAGCACGTGAGTGCAAAAGACAAAGCTGAAGCTTTTGCAACCATCTTCAGCCAGAAGTGCCGAGTAGATGATCTATATCGGCCTACTCCTGAGGTCCCCACCATCACAGAAGCCAGTCTTCAGCCAATTCGATTCACTCCACGTGATATCAAGAAACGGCTGAGCGCACTGGATACAGCAAAGGCTGTGGGCCCCGACAACATCCTGGCTGTCGTAATGAAGACTTGTGCTCCAGAACTAGCCGTGTCTCTAGCCAAGATGTTCCAGTACAGCTATGACACTGGCATCTATCCAACAATGTGGAAAACTGCCCAGGTATGTCCTTTCCACAAAAAGTAGGGCAAATCCAATCTGGCCAATTACCACCCCATCAATCTACTCTCAATCATCAGCAAAGTGATGGAAGGTGTCATCGACAGTGCTATCAAGCAGCACTTACTCACCAATAACCTGCTCACTGATGCCCAGTTTGGGTTCCGCCAAGACCACTCGGCTCCAGACCTCATTACAGCCTTGGTCCGAACATGGACAAAAGAGCTGAATTCCAGAGGTGAGGTGAGAGTGACTGCCCTTGACATCAAGGCGGCATTTGACCGAGTCTGGCATCAAGGTACCCTCGTAAAACTGAAGTCAATGGGAATCGGGAGGAAAACGCTCCACTGGCTGGAATCATACCTAGCACAAAGGAAGGTGGTTGTGGTGGTTGGACGTCAATCATCACAGCCCCAGGACATCGCTGCAGGAGTTCCTCAGAGCAGTGTCCCAGGCCCAACCATCTTCAGCTGCTTCATCAATGACCTTCCCTCCATCATAAGGTCAGAAGTGGGGATGTTCGCTGATGATTGCACAGTGTTCAATGCCATTAGCAACTCCTCAGATAATGAAGCAGTCCATGCCTGCATGCAGCAAGACCTGAACGACATTCAGGCTTGGGCTGATAAGTGGCAGGCAACATTCGCACCACACAGGTGCCAGGCAATGACTATCTCCAACAAGCGAGCGTCTAATTACCGGCCCTTGACATTCAACGGCATTACCATCGCTGAATCTCCCATCATCAATATCCTGGGGGTCACCATTGACCAGAAATTTAACTGGACCAGCCACATAAATACTGTGGCAACAAGAGTAGTTCAGAGGCTAGGTATTCTGCGGCGAGTGTCTCACCTCCTGACTCCACAAAGCCTTTCCACCATCTACAAGGCACAAGTCAGGAGTGTGATGGAATCCTCTCCACTTGCCTGGATGAGTGCAGCTCCAACAACACTCAAGAAGCTTGACACCATCCAAGACAAAGCAGCTTGCTTGATTGGCACCCCATCCACCACCTTACATAGAACATAAGAAATAGGAGCAGGAGTAGGCCATTTGGCCCCTCGAGCCTGCTCCGCCATTCAATAAGATCATGGCTGATCTGGTCTTGGCCTCAACTCCACTTTCCTGCCCGCTCCCCATAACCCTTGACTCCCTTATCGTTCAAAAATCTGTCTATCTCCACCTTAAATATATTCAATGACCCAGCCTCCACAGCTCTCTGAGGTAGAGAATTCCAAAGATTCACAACCCTCTGAGAGAAGAAATTCCTCCTCATCTCCATTTTAAATGGGCAACCCCTTATTCTGGAACTATGCCCCCTAGTTCTAGATTCCCCCATGAGGGGAAACATCATCTCTGCATCTACCCTGTCAAGCCCCCTCAGAATCTTATACATTGCAATAAGATCACCTCTTATTCTTCTAAACTCCAATGAGTATAGGACCAACCTGCTCAACCTTTCATCATAAGACAACCCCTTCATCTCGGGAATCAACCTAGTGAACCTTCTCTGAACTGCCTCCAATGCAAGTATATCCCTCCTTAAATTGTGAAGGAATAAGCCATATAACCTATTCAGAAAAATACACCATTCTAAAACATGACAAACTGGGTTTGGAAATCTGGAAGCCTCAACAATCTAAAGCTGTAACAGCATACAGGCTATTGAGATAAGATAGTTGTTGACACTGAATCAATAACCTTATTGAAACAGAAGGTTAAAGGCTCCTGACAGTCTGACTCTTTGGGAACAAACAATAGATCACCCTGGTTAAGGTGTTCTAATTTACACTTCGTAAAGAGGCACAAACAGAAGGCTTTAGTAAAAATGACATCAAATAAAATGCACCTGCTGTTACACCATTTTTTATGGTAAGCTTGGAACACCTAGAGGAGAGACACAAGTCTGTATTGCTACCAGCTGAGGTGACTAAGAATTGCAGAAGTCAGCAGAAAAATGACTAAAGATAATTAGCTTACATCAGCAGAAAACCTTAAAGGGAATACCACTGGAAAAGGGTATAAATATTGAACTCTCAAGTAGGATAATAGATTCGCTGTAAAGGGGCAAAGTGATTCTCAGGCTTCAGAGGCAGGCTCTGTAAGTCTACAACTCTTTGTACCTCGGGGATCAACGGTACTGTATTTGATTTTGGTGGATATCCTGAATAAACTTTAAGAACTGTAAAACTGTAGCGAAGTTAAGATTTGAGTGTAAGGATCTCTGATAATAAGATTGTAAAGCTTTCTCTTTTTGGAACTGTTAATGTTGCGATTGACTTACCAACTGTAAAATACCTGTCGGTTCTTTAATAAATCTATATATTTTTTGAATTATCTCACATAATACTTCTGTATCAAATTCGCGAACTCAATCTCTGTACACTCTTTGGTGAGGAGTTGCAGAATTCTGGGGGAGTTTCTGGACCCTCATAATATCCGGAACGTTACAGTCTAGCTAAACTTATTAAAAGTGCTATCTGGAGGACGGTAACATTTTCAGGTTGTTCCTTTCCTTTAGGGAGAAATGGTCCAGACCTTTAGACCCAATTAAGCGTCTTTAGGATTCGGCTACCTCAAACTTTAGTTGAAAGTGAACATCTGAGGAATATGCCTGATCTGGGGTATCCCTAAAGGGGCTAGGACTAGTAATTATCCCTTCAAAATAAGGAGACCAAAACTGTACGCAGTACTCCAGGTGTGGTCTCACCAACGCCCTGTACAGTTGTAGCAAGACTTCCCTACCTTAAACATTCACTCCCTCCACCACCGGCGTACCGTGGCTGCAGTGTGTACCATCTACAAAATGCACTGCAACAACTCGCCAAGGCTTCTTCGGCAGCACCTCCCAAACCCGCGACCTCTGCCATCTAGAAGGACAAGGGCAGCAGGCGCTTGGGAACACTACCACCTCCAATTCCCCCTCCAAATCACACACCATCCTGACTTGGAAATATATCGCTGATCCTTCATCGCCACTGGGTAAAAATCCTGGAACCCCCTCCCTAACAGCACTGTGGGAGTACCTTCACCACACGGACTGCAGCGGCTGAAGAAGGCGGCTCACCAGCACCCTCTCAAGGGAAACTAGGGACGGGCAATAAATGCTGGCCTTGCCAGCGACGCCCACATCCCATAAACGAATAAAAAAAAATTAATGATCCCTTCCTGTAGCTTGCCTATAACTGAAGCTAACTGAGCCTACAGTTTCCTGATTCTGACTTACTACCCTTTTTAACTATAGGTACCACGTGGGCCTCTCTCCAGAGCAGGGGAAGACTCCCAGATCTCAGTGAGCTGCTAAATGTACGACGCAGTGGTTCGTATAGCACAAGCCCGTTTCTTTCAGCACCCCGAGGTGAATACTATCAGGGCCAGCATCCAATCTCTGTAAGAGTCTTAATTTTATTATTATGGAATTCCAGGATTTTTACCAATGTTTTGGGGATCGCATTCTAGATTGGTGTAGGCACATCTCATTTTGTTAGAGCAAAATCCTGAAGTTCTGGAGCAAAAGTGTATTTTATTTTTTTAAAGCTCATGTTTTCATGCAGCTCGCTCACACATAGGAACGGAACTAGACCATTCAGCCCCACGAGCCCGTTCCGCTATACAATTATATCATGGTTGATCTGTATCTTAACTCCATCTACCCATCTTGGTTCCGTAACCCTTAATACCCCTGCTTCACAAAAAGCAATCAATCTTAGTTTTGAAATTTTCAATTGACCTAGCCTCAGCAGCATTTTGGGAGAGAGACTTCCAGATTTCCACTACCCTTTGTGCGAAGAAGTGCTTTCTGACATCCCCCCACACAACCTAGCTCTAACTTTAAGGTTATGTCCCCTTATTCTGGACTCTCCCATATAATCATATGGAGGGAGTCATGGGAGAACCTGGGTGCAGCCCTCTGCCTCTGTGGAGTCATTGTCAGTGTTTGCAGCACTCCAATGCTGTAGTGAACTGACAGCACTATGTCACATTAAACTTCAAATGTAATGTGGCCATGGTCCCTTTAAGGATCCCGGCTGAAAATGCATCATGAATGACATCACCAGACCCGCTCCATTTCATTGGGCCAGGTAACGCGCTGGGCGGGCTTAATAGGCCCCATTAAGGTAAGTTTATTTTCAACAGCGGGATGGAACCAGCAGCGGAGTCACGGCCCGCCATGGACACCGGCCACACCGGACCCGCCCAGGTAGGCAAAATTCCGGCCATCATGTCTGTGCCAGCTCTTTGCTAGAGCAATCCTTAACTAATTCCACTGCTCCATGCTCTCCCCATAGCCCTGCATTTCCCTCTGTTTCAAATATTTATCCAACAATTCAATGAGATCACCTCTCATTCTTCTAAACTCTAGAGAATATAGGCCTAGTCTACTCAATCTCTCATTATAGGACAATCCCCCCCATCCCAGGAAAAAGTTTGGTGAAGCTTCGTTGCACTCCCTCTGTGACAAGTACATCCTTCCTTAGCTAAGGAGACCAAAACTGTACACCTAACTCCAGATGTGGTCTCACCAGGGCCCTATATAATTGCAGTAAGACGTCTTTACTCTTATACTCAAATCCTCTTGTAATAAAGGCCAGCATACCATTTACTTTCTTAATTGCTTGTTGTACCTGCATGTTAACTTTCAGTGATTCGTGTAAGAGGACACCCAGGTCCCTCTGAACATCTATATTTCCCAATTTCTCGTCACTTAAAAAATACTCTGCTTTTCTATTTTTCCTACCAAAGTGGATAACTTCACATTTCTCCACATTATATTCCATTTGCCATATTCTTGCCCACTCACTTAGCCTGTCTATATCCCCTTGAAGCCTCTTTGCATCCTCCTCACAACTTACATTCCCACCTAGCTTTGTATCATCAGCAAACTTGGATATATTACATTTGGTCCCCTCATCCAAATCATTGATATAAATTGTGAATAGCTGAGGCCCAAGCGCTGATCCTTGCAGTACCCCACTAGTTACAGCCTGCCAACCCGACAATGACCCATTTATTCCTACTCTCTGTTTTCTGTCTGTTAACCAATCCTCAATCCATGCTAATATATCCCCAATCCCCAATCCCATGAGCCCTAATTTTGTTTAATAACCTCTTGTGTGGCACCTTATCGAATGCCTTCTGAAAATCTATATACACCACATCCACTGGTTCCCCCTTACCTATTAGAAACATAGAAGATAGGAGCAGGAGTGGCCATTCGGCCCCTCGAGCCTGCTCCGCCATTCAATGCGATCATGGCTGATCATCCAAATTCAGTACACTGTCCCTGCTTTCTCCCCATATCCCTTGATCCCCTTAGCCTTAAGAAATATATTTAACTCCTTCTTGAATATATTTAATGATTTGGCCTCAACTGCCTTCTGTGGTAGAGAATTCCACAGGTTCACCACTCTCTGGGTGAAGAAATTCCTCCTCATCTCAGTCCTAAATAGCTTAACCCTTATCCTTAGACTGTGACCCCTGGTTCTGGACTCCCCCGCCATCGGGAACAGCCTTCCTGCATCTAGTCTGTCTAGTCCTTTTAGAATTTTATAAGTTTCAATGAGATCCCCTCTCATTCTTCTAAACTCTAGCGAATATAAGCCTAATCGACCCAATCTCTCTTCATACGTCATTCCTGCCATCCCAGGTATTAGTCTGGTGAATCTTCGCTGCACTCCCTCCATGGCAAGAACATCCTTTCTCAGATAAGGTGACCAAAACTGCACGCAATACTCAAGGTGTGGTCTCACCAAGGCCCTGTACAACTGCAGCAAGACATCCTTGCTCCTGTACTCGAATCCTCTCGCTATGAAGGCCAACATACCATTTGCCTTCTTAACCGCCTACTGCACCTGCATGCTTACCTTGGGCGACTGGTGCACAAGGACACCCAGGTCTCGTTGCACTTCCCCTTTTCCCAATCTATTGCCGTTCAGATAATAATCTGCCTTCCTGTTTTTGCCACCAAAGTGAATAACCTCGCATTTATCCACATTATACTGCATCTGCCATGCATCTGCCCAATCACCCAACATGTCCAAATCATACTGGAGTTTCTCTGCATCCTCCTCACAGCACACACGCCCACCCAGCTTTGTGTCGTCTGCAAACTTGGAGATATTAGATCTAGCTCCCTCATCCAGATCATTAATATATATTGTGAATAACTGGGGTCCTAGCACCGATCCCTGCAGTACCCCACTAGTCACTGCCTGCCACTCGGAAAAAGACCCGTTTATTCCAACGCTTTGCTTCCTGTCTGCCAACCAGTTTTCTATCCAAGTCAGTACCTTACCCCCAATCCCATGTGCTTTAACTTTGCACGCTAATCTCTTATGCAGGACCTTATCAAAAGCCTTCTGAAAGTCCAAATACACCACATCCACTGGTTCTCCCTTATCCTACTAGTTACATCCTCAAAAAATTCCAGTAGATTAGTCAAGCATGATTTACCCTTTGTAAATCCATGGTGACTTTGTCCGATCCTGTCACTGTTTTCCAAGTGCTCTGCTATTACATCTTTTATAATGGACTCTAGCATTTTCCCCACTACTGATGTCAGGCTTACCGGTCTATAATTCCCCGTTTTCTCTCTACCACCTTTTTTAAATAGTGGGGTTACTTTAGCTACCCACCAATCCATGGGAACTGTTCCAGAGTCTATAGAATTTTGGAAGATGACCAGCAATGCATCTACTATTTCTAGGGCCACTTCCTTAAGTACCCTAGGATGTAGATTATCAGGCCCTGGGGATTTATCGGCCTTCAATCCTGCCAATTTCCCTAACACCATTTCCCTACAAATACTGATTTCATTCAGTTCCTCCCTCTCATTAGACCCTATGTTCTCCGACATCTCTGGGAGTTTATTTGTGTCCTCCTTTGTGAAGACAGAACCAAAGTATGTATTTAATTGGTCTGCCATTTCTTTGTTCCCCATTATAAATTCCCCTGATTCTGACTGCAAGGGACCTACGCTTGACTTCGCCAATCTTTTTCTCTTCACATATCTATAGAAGCTTTTACAGTCAGTTTTTATGTTCCCTGCAAGCTTACTTTCATACTCTATTTCCCCCCTCTTAATTAATCCCTTTGTCCTCCTTTGCTGAATCCTAAACTGCTCCCAATCCTCAGGTTTGCTGCTTTTTCTGGCCAATTTATATGTCCTCTCCTTGGATCTTATGCTATCCCTAATTTCCCTTGTTAGCCACGGTTGAGTCACCTTTTTTGTTTTATTTTTATGCCAAACAGGGATGAACAAATTCTGTAGTTCATCCATGCGATCTTTAAATGTTTGCCATTGCCTATCCACCGTCAACCCTTTAAGTAACATTCCCCAATCCATCCTAGCCAACTCGCGCCTCATACCATCGTAGTTTCCTTTATTTAAATTCAGTACCCTAGTCTCTGAGTCAACTATTACTTCACGCTCCATCTTAATGAAGAATTCTATCATATTATGATTGCTCCTCCCCAAGGGGCCTCGCACAACAAGATTGCTAATGAATCCTTTTTCATTACATAATACCCAGTCTAAGATGACCTGATCTCTAGTTGGTTCCTCGACATATTGGTCCAGGAAACCATCCCATATACACTCTAGGAATTCCTCTTCCACAGTATTGTTACTAATTTGGTTAGCCCAATCTATATGTAGATTAAAGTCACCCATGGTAACTGCTGTGCCCTTATTGCACGCATCTCTAATTTCCCATTTAATGCCATCCCCAACCTCAGCATTACTGTTTGGGGGTCTGTATACAACTCCCACTAACGTTTTCTGCCCTTTGGTATTTCTCAGCTCTACCCATACAGATATTATGCTCGTTACAACCTCAAAAATCTCTAACAGATTCGTCAAACATGATTTCCCTTTCATAAATCTGTGTTGACTGCCCAATCCTATTATTATTTTCTAAGTGCCCTGTTACCACGTCCTTAATAATAGATTCTAGCATTTTCCCTGCTATCAGGCTAAATGGTATGTATTTCACCCTTTTCTCACTCCCTCCTTTCTTAAATAGTGGGGTTAAATTTGCTACCTTCCAATCTGCGGGAACCGTTCTAGAATCAATGGAATTTTGGAAGATAACAACCAATGCATCCACTATCTCTGTAGCCACCTCTTTCAAAATTCTAGGATGTAGGCGATCAGGTCCAGGGGATTTATTAGCTTTCAGTCCTATTAATTTCTCCAGTACTATTTTTTTACTAATTCTAATTTCTTTCAGTTCCTCATTCTCGCTGGACCCTTGGTTCTCCACTATTTCTGAGAAGTTTTTTGCGTCTTCTTCCGTGAAGACTGACACAAAATATTTGTTTAATTTCTCTGCCATTTCTTTATTCCTTATTATAATTTCTCATGTCTCAGCCTGTAAGCGACCCACATTTACTTTTGCTAATCTTTTCCTTTTTCAATACCTATAGAAGCTTTTACAGTCTGTTTTTATGTCTCTCGCTAGTTTACTCTCATATTCTATTTTCCCTTTCTTTATCAATTTCTTGGTTCTCCTTTGCTGAATTCTAAAATCGTCCCAATCCTCAGGCTTACTGCTCTTTTTGGCAGCATTATAAGCCTCTTCCTTTGATCTAATACTATCTTTAACTTCTCTTGTTAGCCACAGTTGGATCACTTTTCCTGTGGGGTTTTTGTGCCTTTACGGAATGTATAGTTGTTGTAAATTATGTATTAATTCTTTAAATGCTAGCCATTGCTTGTCTACCATCATGCCTTTTAATGTAGTTTCCCAATCTACCTTAGCCAACTCGCCCCTCATACCTATGTAGTTTGCTTTTTTAAGATTTAAGACCCTAGTTTCAGATTTAACTAAATCACTTTCAAACTTAATATAAAATTCTATCATATTATGGTCACTCTTCCCTAAGGGCCCCTTTACTACAAGGTTATTAATTAACCCTTTCTCATTACATAATACTAGATCTAAAATAGCCTGATCCCTAGTTGGTTCCTCAACATACTGATCTAGAAAACTATCTTGTATACATTCCATGAATTCATCCTCTGCACTATTACTGCAGATTTGGTTTGCCCAGTCTATATGTAGATTAAAATCCCCCATAATCACTGTATTACCCTTGTTACTTGCACCTCTAATTTCTTGATTTATACTCTGCCCTACATTACAACTGCTGTTTGGGGGCCTATAAACAACTCCCACCAATGTTTTCTGCCCCTTGCTGTTTCTTAGCTCCACCCAAACTGATTCTACTTCTTGATTTTCGGAACTAAGATCCTTTCTCTCTACTGTCTTTATCCCTTCCTTTATTATCAGGGCTACCCCTCCTCCTTTTCCATTTTATCTCTTCTAAAAGTTAAGTATCCTGGAATATTTAGTTCCCAACCTTGGTCACTTTGCAACCACGTCTCCGTAATGGCTATTAGATCATGGGGGAGAAATTCAGTATCGCCCCATTTGGGGCGCAATTATCGGCCGGGCGCAAAGATTAGCGCCTGGCGCTAATTATCGCCACCGACTGCAAACTTGACTTTTATCGCCCCTGGAGGTGATTGGAGCGCTAAATCAGGCCCTTCACACCTGTCTTAAGGTGCAAAGGCCGAGGAGGGAGGCGCTACCTCAGAGCGCTGGCGAAGCTCATGTGATGTCAGTCAGCAATGGAACACACACACAATGGCGCTGGCCAGTTCTTAAAGGGGAGGGTTGATCTTGCTTTCCATCCACATCCTGCTCATTGCAGCCTTGAATCTCGGCCTGGAGAGACCTGTACATCAAATCTGCTGGAAAGAACAATGGAGAGTACCAGGGAAAGAGCTCAGAGTGCAGCACCCACAGTTTCTTCTAAATCGATACAAGGAAGGGCAAAGCAAAATGAAACTGCAAAGTGCAGCTCAGTACCCAAAACTCCTTCACACAGCGTTGAATCTCTCCAGAAGTCTGTCTCTCTCTCTCTCAGAATGTGTGGTACAAAAATGTCACCAACAATAAAAGGCAGGAAGCGGTCACCTTTAAATAGCGCTCCCCCAGTCCCTTCCTGACTGCAAAATGCTCCCCTCAACCTGTCGTTGCTAGCGGCAGGCGGTAAGGCAGGGGGCGCCACTCAATATACGCTCCGGGGCACTACCGGGGCATTGCGCACTCGACTGACGTCACGATCTGCCGGCGCAGGAGATCGTGGCGGTAATGTTTAGCGCCGCCGCAAAATGTCTAGTTAATTTCGCGAGCGGCGCAAACATCGCCGCGCCCAGGCGCTAGTTGCTTTGTGCCCCATTAGCGCCCCCTTAAGGCGCTAACGGGAGGCGCAAACAACTGAATTTTCCCCCCCCATAACTATTAATTTCTATCTCTGCTATTAATTCATCTATTTTGTTGTGAATGCTTTGTGTATTCAGATATAGTGCCTTTAGCTTTTACTTTTTTCTATTTTTCCCTGATGTCACCTTAGTCACTGATGCCTTATTACCTTTGTTACTCTCTCTGTCCCTTCCTGACCCACTCTACTTATTTTTACCCAAAACTCTGCTCTGCTCTAGAGCCTTGACATTTCTCTTGCTGCTTTTAAATTTACTCTTTCCTGAATCCTCCCCCCAATCCCCGCCCGCCCCCCCCCCCACCCCCCTTCATTAGTTTAAAGGCCTATCTACTGCCCTAGTTATTCGATTCACCAGGACACTGGTTCTAGCATGATTTAAGTGGAGCCCGTCCCAACGGAACAGCTCCCTCTTTCCCCAGCAATGGTGCCAGTGCCCTATGAAGCAAAATACCTGCCCCCTATACCACTCTTTCAGCCACGCATTTAAACCTCTAATCTGTTTGTCCCTCTGCCAATTGGCGCATGGCTCAGGTAACAATCCAGAGATTATTACCTTTTGAAGTTCTGCTTTTTAATTTGGACTCCAACTCCTCAAACTCACTCAGCATAACTTCATTCTTAGTTCTATCTATGTCGTTGGTTCCTACGTGGACCACGACAACTGGATCCTCCCCTTCCCACTCCAAGTTCTTCTCCAGTCGCAAGGAGATGTTGTTAACCCCGGCACAGGGCAGGTGACACAACCTTCGGAACTCCCTGTCGCGGCTGCAGAGAAGAGTGTCTATCCCTCTGACTATACTGTCCCCTACCACAACTATATTCCATTTCACTCCCCCCACTTGAATGGCCTCCTGCACCATGGTGCCATGGTCAGCTTGCTCATCCATCTTGCAGGCTTTTCCCTCATTCACACAGGCAGCAAGAACCTCATACCTGTTGGATAAGGACAAATGCCGAGGCTCCTCCAGCACGTCACATGGGGTCCCCTTACCTGCCTGAGATGCAGTCACACCCTCCTGTCCCTGACCACTAACCAGACCTGTACCACTACCTAACCTAAGGGGTGTGACTGCCTCCTGGATCAAATTGTCCAGGTAACTCTCCCCATCCCTGATGTCTGCACCTCAGACTCCAGCTCAAAAACTCTGAGCTGAAGTTCCTCAAGATGCAGGCACTTACTGCAAATGTGGTTGTTCGGGATTGCAATGCTCGCCACAAACTCCCACGTTCTGCAGTTGCGGCACACCACCTGCACGACCATCCCTGTATGACCTTGTTCTATTTAATTAAATTTGTATTTAAGTAACTTAGTTTACAGTTTAGTTTCTTGACTACTTAATTGATCTAGATTAAGTTATGGGTAATGAAATTACATATCTACCTATAACACAAAGCACTACAAGTAGTGTAGGCAAAAAAGCAGCAACTCCTTCCCCCTCTTCTCCGAATTCCCACTCTTTTCAAATTCCCAAATGAAACACTCCGTTTAAGTGCGCTCTGTTTAATTCCACGCTGTGCAGGCCACCCTGATCCCTGATACTGACCACCCACCAGAAGGAATAATCTTTTTTATTCACTTTTCAAAAAGGCCAGAATTTGCATTTGCTATTATTACCCCTTTGAAACTTTTTTAAAAATTCTTTCACGGGATGTGGACGTCGCCAGCAGCCCAGCATTTATTGCCCATCCCTAAGTGCCATCGAGAAGGTGGTGGTGATCCACCTTCTTGAATACAACTGAATGGCTTACTAGGCCATTTCAGAGGGAAGTTAAGAGTCAATCACATTGCTGTGGGTCTGGAGTCACATGTAGGCCAGACCAGGTGAGGATGGCAGATTTCCTTCCCATTAGTGAACCAGATGGATTTTTACAACAATCCAGTAGTTACATGGTCATCATTTTTATTCCAGATTTATTTATTAATTGAATTCAAATTCCCCACCTGGGATTTGAACGCATGTCCCCGGATCATTAGTCCAGGCCTCTGGACTACTAACCCAGTAACATATCCACTATGCTACCGTACCCACTGGATGCGCTGTGCCCACACCCCCTCACCCCCTCACCCCCTCACACCCACCCATAACCGGCAATCGGTGTAATCAGTGAAATCAGTGAAACTGACGAAAACTTGGGGCTTGAAATTCATTATAGCCCAGGAATGGTGGTAAAATTAGAAAAGTTGGAGAATTAGCACCAGGCGCTAATGCAAAATTCATGCTCACTGCTCAAAGAAATGATTGAAGTGCTAATTCAAGTCTTTAAACCCAAGCTCATTGGCGTTACACTCAAAGGCTGGACCAATATCAAGTGCAGTCTAATCGCAAGTCAGGATTACCACAGGCTTTTTTCAGTTCTTAAAGGGGAGGTTCATTGATGCTGCAGAACTTCATTCTCAGCATTGCTCACTGTGCAGCTGCCTCAGCAACAGCAGCAGGACAAGGAGAAGGAGCCGGAGGATTGAAGCAGCTGTACTCATGGCAGATCCCCACCCCAGGGAAATAGCCCGCAGATTCTGCGACCAAGCATTGGAGGCATTGGTTTTCGCTGTGGAGAGACGGAGGGCGGTGCTCTACCCGGCAAGTGGCAGGAGGCCCTCACTGCAAGTCTTCCGCACCATGTGGAGGGAGGTAGCGCAGCACGTCTCGGGCAGCACTGTAGTTCCCAGGAGCAACACATAGTGTAGGAAGAAACTTAATGATCTCACTCGGGTGGTCATGCTGAGTGAATGCTTCAACAAATGCTACATACCACCATCTGAACCACAGCCTTCACAAACTGCCCAAAGCACCACATCCCAAGCACTCACCCACCAACAATCTCTACCTACCAACACTCACACCCACATCTCACACCTTGCACATAATGACAGCTATTCAACTATGGCAGGCACTTCACCCAAACACATTACTCCACACTCACTCACACACTTTCCTTTCTCTTGTAGACCAAGGTGGCTCACAACAGGAGGGAGCAGGAGCGCACAGGCGGGGGTCAAGCTGACACCCAACCACTGTCTGCGCTGGAAAATAGAGTGCTGCAGATTATTAAGTGCCAGGTGGTGGGCGCCATGGCCACCGGCGACATTGATCTCCTTGGGGACCACAACGGTATGTTCATTCCTACTCCTTCTTCTCACATCCCACTTCCCCCTCACCCCACAAGCCTTTCCCACTTTCCAGCTTATCATGCTGTATGCATGCCTTTCTCCCTTCCTGCCACCCTCCCCTCACCTTAACCCGACTCTTGTGCCTTTATGCGTTCGGATAATGAGCAAGCACCTGAGCAGCCTGTCCCTGAGGGCACCATAGAGAGTGAGGCGGGAGAAGAGGAGGAGGAAGAACACACCACATCACTGCATGTCTCACCCGCAGGCACCAGCTCCAATAATGGCACTACGCATTCTTTAGAGGCTAGTATAGTAGCGGGATCTGCACAGGGTGAGGCACTGGGGACGATTGGGCTGCAGCAAGGCCAGGGGAAAAGGGTAGCTCGGGGGCCAGCTCCCCGGAGGGCAAGTTCGCACGCGAGTTCTGCTGCACAGGACTCAGATGAGGACCTTGATGGGGAGGCGTTTAGAAGAAGGGTGATGGGCATGCACATGGAGATGATAGGTGTAATGGCAAGGGTGCACAAGAGCCTCACGGCAATGATAAGGAGCCTAGAGGAGTCCACCTCCAACATTGCACAAGGCTCTGTGCACACCATGGAGCCCATCATTTCCAGTCTGCAAAGGATGGAGAGAACGTAGCAACCCAGACCTGATGCTGCGATCTGGTAGCTTCCATTGCAGCACAGGCGGAAGCGACACAACGTTTTAGTGCTGTATTGCAGTCTATGGTTGGTGGCATCCAATCTTAGACTGCTCTCATGCAGTCTCAGCTTGATGCCACGCAAGCTCTGACTGCTGCTATCGTGGCTGGGTCTACCACCGTTGACCGGGGCTTTCACGGTGTCGTAGCAGGCCAGCAATCTGTGCACCAACAGATTGCTGAGGTGCTGCCCCGGGGGAGTGGCAGTGGGTCAGTGGAGCAGAAAGCTGCTGTCCTCTCTCAGGGTGACAGCATTCCTGCTCCCACCGCTGCCGCTCCGCCATTGCCCTTGTTGTTGCCTGTTATCCAGCCAGCCTGGACTGCTGCTGCCCATTCTGAGGTGGTGTAGTCTACAGCCGGGCCTACCAGGCACAGAGCTGGTGGAGGGCGTCCTGCAAGGCCACCTGAAGTCTCCCGCATGGACACTCAGCAGCCTTCCACCAGCCCTGCTGCAGCCACTGGGCCAACACTTCATAGGAGCACTAGAGTAAGAAAAGGCACAGTAATGAGAGGTACTAAAGGATTGCACAAGGGTGAATAGTTAATATTTTTGTTGCAAATATATGTTCACTGATTTTTGATAAATTTATTCATTCAGTTTGGATTCTTTTGTGGTGTGTCTCATTTCAGCTTTGCGCTGTGATATGTCCTGCGTCAGGGATGCAAACATGTGGCTGTGGTGAGCAACGGGGATCTGGGGTTTAATTCATTGGAACCACAGTCTGATGAGGTGGTCACGGACCGCCCTTCTGGAAGGCCAATTGAGTGGCTGCCTCCTCCCTCGCTCCTGTTCCTCCTCCTCCTCCTCCTCCTCCTCCTACTCTCCCTCTTCCTCCTCCTGAGGTGGTCCCGCAATCCCTGGTGTCAAGGGCTGGGCCCTCATGATGACCAAGTTGTGGAGCATGCCGCAAACCACCACGAAATGGGACACCCACTCAGCAGAGTACTGGAGGGCTCCTCCCGAGAGGTCAAGGCGGCGGAGCCATTGCTTCAGCAGGCCGATGGTCTGCTCGATGATGTTCCTTGTGGCAGCATGGCTCTCATTATATGAGTGCTGGGCAGGAGTGTTGGGGTTGCGGAGGGGAATCATGAGCCTGGTGGAGAGCGGATAGCCCTTGTCTCTGACCAGCCAGCCGCGAGCTTGACGTGGTGGCTGGAAGAGTGCTGGCACATCAGTCTGGTACAAGATGAAGGCATTGTGGCTGCTGCCAGGATAGCGGGCATTGACATTGAGGATTAGCTGTCTGTGGTCGCACACCAACTGCACATTAAGTGAGTGGTAGCCTTTGCGGTTATGGAAGATCTCAGGATTATTATGCGGTGCCCACAAAGCCACATGGGTGCCGTCAATGGCGCCCTGCACCATAGGGAATCCCGCTATCCTGGCAAAGCCACATGCATGCTCGTTCTGCTTCCATCTGGTGATGGGGAAGGAAATGCAGTCCCTTCTCTTACTGTAGGGAGCCTCTGTGACCTCCAGGATGCAGCGATGGACGGTAAACTGTGAGATGTTAGTTATGTCTCCTGTTGCAGACTGGAAGGAACCACTGGCGAAGAATTTGAAGGCGACGGTGACCTTGACTACCACTGAGAGAGCCGTGGTCGCCCTGATCTGAGGCTGGAGGTCTGGTTGCAGGAGGTGGCAGAGTTCTGTGACTACATCCTTGGTGAAGCGGAGCCTTCTAATACACTGCTCCTCGCTTAATTGGAGGTAGGAGAAGTGCTCTCGGAATACCCTCGGGGTGTAAGGCCTCCTGTTGAGAACCCTGATGGTCCTCCTCCTCCCTCTGGTCACAGGTTCCAATCTTTCTCGCTGCCTCCACTCCCTCCACCATAGATCCTGGAGGGCGCGGTCGACTGCCAGTACAGCGCCCACTAATGTAACCAAGTGTAGCAGTTTGATTTTTTAAGAATAAATGTAGCTAGCTTTTAGTTGCCACAACACTCCTGACACTAAATAACATTGAAATTAAAGAATGAGACTGTTGCACTATGTGAAACTGACAAGAAAGCACTGAAACTCCACTAACCTACAGCTGCAACTCATTACTGATGATCCCTTTAAATAACATCCCTGGAGCCGGCTTCCTGGTGCTTCATGCCAGCTCTCCCTGTCGGTGTTTACTCCAGGCACTAAGGTAGGTGGCGACAATCAATTTCGCAGATTGGGCCACCAGTGAGCGTTGCACACTCACTGACGTCATGATCCACCTGGTGTTGAGGCTCCCGGCGATAACTGTTTGCGGGGGGTGGGGGGCGAGATTTGGTGCGTGGCGTTGGATTCGCCTCGCCCCGGTGATAATGCTCTAGCCCCCTGTTAGCACCATCTGCTGGTGATAACGGGAGGCGTTAAGGTACCGAACTTTTCCCCCTAGGGCTTTTCCGCGGTAATATCGCTGTTAAATAGCCCATTAAAAGTTAGGCCGTGTTGGTTTAGGTGTAGCTGGGGTTTTAACATCATACTGACTGCTAAACAAACCTTATGGCTCAGAAAAACTAATTTAATTTTGTGGACTGTCAAATATCTCCATTATGATACAAATTATAATTTTTAAGAAACTTAAAAGAACTTATGGGCCGGATTTTCCAATCGGAGGCTTCTTGCGTGCTGGAAAAATCTCCGAACATACCTGCTGGCTCCGTAGGTCCCGACACTTCCGATCCCAGGCCTCTCCTGCAGTTCGCAAGCGTCCCTGGGATCACGTGGGCCATAGGGAACCAATCAAAGAAGGGAATCCCCCTGCACACTTTTGACAGGTCTCTCCCCTTAGACCTGTCAAAAGTATGAATGGGGATCACTCAAAAAACACACTAAAACATTAAATAAATGTTTTAAAAATCACGTATTTAAAATTACATTAAATTAAATATTTAAAGCAAAAATAAAAATTTTTGAAAAAAATAATTCAAGTTTTTACAGGGCTAAAAATAAACTTACCTTTTTTAAAAGTATTTTAAAATTATAAATGAGTGAATTTTTTTTTAGTTTTTTACTTTTTAAAACTCTTATGCTGGTAAAAGAGGCCCTTCTCCAGGGCAGGTGGATGATCTGTCAAGAGGATTCTTGACAGATCGGAAGTGTCAGTTTTCAGTGCATGCGCTTCACATGCCTGAAACTGGCACCTGCGAGGCCCCTATGGGTGTGTACACAGCTCGTACACACCCATGGGGGTCGGAAAATACAGGCCTATATTTTTTTTAAAGTTTGTTCATGTTTATTTTTCCCATGTGAGAGCTCCAATCTTTGTTTTGCTCTCTGTAACATTTTTGAAAAGTCTGAATAAAAGCAGCTTCTTCACATCCTGGTTCCCTGTCTGTAAGAATTCTGCTTTGTGATTGGCTGCTTAGACAGCTTGTTGATGTCACAGCAGCTCGTGTTAGGGATTCCCCAATATATAGCACTGCAATCTCTTACGCATCGGAAAAGGCAAACTTCTCGCCGCAAAGACAATAGAATGTTAAAACCCCAGCTACATGGGGTAAATAAACAGCTATTTAACAGCGAGATGTCTGTGGGCATCTTTCTTCGGGGTCAGCGGCGAATGCCTTTGCTTCGAAGTGACCGCGAATTCCGGGCCATTAATTTTATTAGTGTTTTGGGATCACATTCTGCAACTCAGTTTGTTTTTCTGTGAAATGTAATTTTTATTCATCCCCACCCTATCTCTCACTCTCTCCATTATTACTCAGTATCAGCTCAATCCTCCACATGGATTTGGATGGCTAACGAGTTAAACCTAGTCGATAAATCTGGGCTGGCAAGGATTATGAAGAAGTGCACATAGAGAAGGCATTGTGCCAACCGTCTCCTTTTTGCACGACAAACAGCTTTTCCAGCCCCTAGTCACACTGCTCGTACGGGGCCTGGAAATTAGCTATTTTTGCGGAAACAACTTGACCGCTGACCGGAAATACTGATCTCTGCATGGATGGTTGGCAACTATATTGGCCCAGAAATTGATCTCGCTCTGTTCCCGCGGGGGTAAGGAGCAGGCGCGATCTCTCACTCCGCTTTGGCTTTTTCAGATCCAGCTCGCACGAACTTGATGTTCCAGACATCAGCTGGGCAGTGCTTGCGTATCCCACCGGCGTAGTGAATTCGTGCGAGCTGTGGGATCACGTGACTCAGTTAGAGCCAATGGCAGCACACCATCTTCCATTCATAAGTTTCACATACTTGCTGTGAAAGCTATGAATCTTACACCCCCCAAAATAACAGCTAAACCGCAATTAAATTTTTTTTAAAAACCATCACATTAATAAAATAAGTATAGTTAAATAAATTAACCATTTTAAATAAAAAATAAAATTTTTGAAAAAATTTAAAATCTTTTAAAAAGTTATAAAAATAAACTTACCTGTCTTTAAAGTCTCTAAAAAAGATATACCTGTTAAAAAAAATTCAAAAAAATACTTAATTCACTACTTACCTTGTTAAAAGTGGGTCTTACTCCTCCTTTTTCCATTTCTAAAATCTTCCGTCCTTACCTGCGCGTCCAAAGCACGAAGTGCACAGCGTGCGCGCAGCCTGTAGCGCGCACGCGATGCACCGAGGAACCGCCCCCTTTTCCAAAGACCAAGTGCCGGTTTTCAGCGCATGCGCAGGGCATGCAGAAAACCGGCAATTGGAGAGAGAATACGCGATCGCGCAGCGGGATCAATTTTTGGCCCATTATAGATTTTATTCCAGGTTTATTTAAAAATTACTAATAAATAAATGACTAATCACATATGTAATAAATAAATTTCAGACTATAGCCCCTGCCCCCATTTTTTCAGGCGGCAGCTGTTGATGATTCTGCCATCCCCATTTACAACATTTAATCTCTCCTGCCTTCCATTCTAGCACAGACCATCCCTTCAGTTCCTTCCTCCTCCACCCCCCCCGACTTTCCCTGCCTCTGCACCTGCTTAAAACCTGTTACATCCCTAACTTTTTCCAGTTCTGACGAAGGGTCACAGACCTGAAACGTTAACTCTGTTTCTCTCTCCACGGATGCTGCCTGGCCTGCTGAGTGTTTCCAGCATTTTCTGATGTAATAAATAAATATTGACTTATTTTATGAAGACATAAACCATCAACTAACAAGTCTACAAGAGATTAACTAAATGTATAATCAAATGTATAAATAATCAAATTCCTAGCTGGATGGAACAAATAAATGATTGTTCTGCATAAAATATAATTCACTAGTTGAGTGGAATAACTGAATAAGTAATTAACCATCTGAATGAAATATTAAATTCCCTGACATGAATAAATCAATAATTATTTGACTTAACACAGAAGACACTGACTGGAGAAAATAAATAATCAATTACATTGAAAAAATAATTAATTGTCTGACTGAAATAAACAAAATGTGGAATAAATAATTGCTAGATTAGTCCGAGGATCTGATTCAGCTGCCTGAATAATTCATTTCCTTTCCAGTGTTCACTTCCCAACTTACTCTAGTAGCTGTTCCTCCAACTCTCAAAGTGATGTGGACAGATTAAGTGAATGGACCAAACAGTGGCAGATGGAGTTCAGTGTGGGGGAAGTGTGAGGTCATCCACTTTGGATCCAAGAAAGACAAATAGGAATATTTTCTTAATGATGAGCGACTAGGAGCTGTGAGGGAGGTAAGGGATTTGGGTGTCCAGGTACACAAATCACTAAAAGCTAGTGCACAGGCACAAAACGTAATCAAACAGGCAAATGGAATGTTGGCCTTTATCTCAAGGGGCCATCTGTACAGAGCCTTGGTCAGAAAACCTTGGAGGACTGTGTTCAATTTTGGGAGCTGTACCTTAGGAAAAATATATTGACCCTGGGGGGGATACTATGCAGATTTACCAGAATTATACCAGGAATTAAAGGGTTAAGTTACGAGGACAGGTTACATAAACTTGTTTTGTATTTCCTTGAGTTTAGAAGGTTGAGAGGTGATCTGATGGAGATATTTATGATGATGAAGGGATTCGATAGGGTAGATAGAGGGGAACTAATTCCTCTCATTGACGAAACAAAGAACAAGAGGGCATAATCTTAAAATTAGAGCTAGGCAATTTAGGAATGAAACCAGGAAGCACTTTTCCACATAGAGAGTGGAAATCTGTAACTCTCTCCGCCAAAAGGCTGTTGATGCTGCGTCAATTGAAATTTTGAAGAGTAAGATCGATAGGTTTTTGATAGGTAAGGATATCAAGGGATATGGAAAAAAGGCGGGTAAATGGAGTTGAGGTACAGAGCAGCCATAATTTGATTGAAAGGCAGAACAGGCTCGAGGAGCTGAATAGCCTACTCCTGTTCCTAATATTCTTCCAATGCACCGTAGTCCCTTAGCAATGCTGGGTGCCAATAATGCGCTGGCATTATTGTGTTGAACTTTACTATGGCAGTAATAACAGTAAAAGTGATGCATGTGTGCTGTCATTATTGCCTATTTTGTTATATTCCACCTGCCCAAATATGGATGCGCGCATTCAGGGCTGGATTTTCATTGACCCGTGGAGGCGGGTTTGGAGGCGTGTGGGGGGTTAAAGTTGCAGATTCGGGGGTCCCGAACCCATCCCGCCCCCAACCCGCCTCCATGCCAGTTTCGCTGGAGGCGGGTACCCGACCTGTGCTGGGACCCGCCTCCCCGAGGCGGGAAGGGGATTAGTGACAATTAACTACCTATTAACAGGTAGTTAACAGGCAGTTTTTTGCCTAATCCCTATTTTAAAAGCTGAAATGTGGGCTTCCCGACAGGTCCCAACCACGCCAAGTTAGCGAGGCGGGCCGTGGGTCTGCAGGGGTTGGAGGGGTCGGTGAGTGATGAGTGCATGTGTGCAGAGGTAAGTGTGTAAGGTAAGTGTAAAGTGTGGAAAAAGTTTTAAATACCTTAACTTCCTCCTGCAGGTGTCAGCCCCTCAGGTCTCGGGAGTCAGAAATCTCACCGGCACAGAAAGCACAATGGCCGTTGATTTGTCAAAAACTGCAGCCTTCTGCTTTCTGTGCTGGAATGATTTCTAACTCAGCCTGAGAGGAAGGACTCAAGTTAGAAGACAGATTGTCAGTGTTTGACAGCTTCACAGAGCTGTCAAACGCTGATATTTCATCTGTCAAAAGCTCTTGACAGATGAAATGTCAATCTGTGACGTCACCTGTTGCCAGGTGGCCCTTGATTGGTCTGCTGAGCCCATTGGGCAGGCTCAACAAGGTCAATCAAGTGAAAATACAGTGGGTTGGCCACAAGTCGATGGAGGCGGGACTACAACCCACAAAGTGGGACTCCCGCCTCCATCCCGTCCCCAGTATCAAAATCCAGCCCTCAATATCCACCGTAACTTCTGGCGGAAAACTCTGGAAGGGGCAGCAATCGGCAGGGAGCTGGCAGAATGGCTCTGTAGCTGATTACCTGCCCCATTACCACTTGAAATGGGGCAGTTAAACCGAGGAAAATCTGCGCCAACTGGCCCTGAAAATCTGCGGGGATTGTACTAGGTCTCTGCCGTTTCTGGGGTTTTCCAGACAGCCTTGTAAGGGATAGAACATCTGCCCACCCCTCACAAGGCAAGTGACGCTAACAGGGCCCACTGGTGGTCTGGACTGGAGGCCAACTCGCCGAGTGAGATGAGCCAGACTGGCCTCCAGACAGGCAGCGATCCGTCCCACAAGATGGTGGGGGGAGAAGGGGGAGGGAGATTCACACCAGGGAAGCAGCTGGGACCCCCAGAGAAGGGACATAATTGTTTCAAAAATAAATTGAAGGTCAGCCTCCTTTACACAGGGGGCCATTGAGAGATTGCATGGAGCCGGTTGGAAGTCCCCAAAAGGTGGCCAGGTGCAGAAAGCTGTGTGGGGCAGACAGAGATGTGGTGTTGTGAGATGTGGGCCTACTCAGTCCCATTCTAATTCAGTGGTGTCCTGCTGAAGCTGTTCGCTCTGGTAGGGTCTGTGCCGGAGGGCACTGGTGGGCACAATTCCAGCAAAACCACCAGGATAGTGTCCTGTGGTTTTTTAGGACCACTGTTTTTAATCCTCATTCATAGCTTTGCCACCAAACACCCAAAATGATATATTTCAGTACATCCAAGTGTACATTGCACTACATGTTGCTAAAAAGTGAGCATATCCTTGCTTCCAAAAATAGGTACACTTAGTATACCCTCCACTAAACCCTGCGGCTATCAGTAATAGCTTTATGTTTATTGCTTTGAAAATAGGGCCCGTGGTTTATTCATAGATCTTTGGTGAAAACTTCACCAAGCTGGCTAAAAAAAGGAAATTCAGAACAGAGGCAGGGTGATTTTGCATTCCTTAAATCTTCCCTGTTAGATGCATACATACTGTACTAATCTTTATTTCACAGGAACTGAACTTGTACATCTGCTCCATTGGATGGTGTGGTGCTTTCTGAAATTAAACACTGTTAATGCTAAATTAGGCACTAGATGGTGCTGCACTTCACTATAACAAACGTACTTTGTGTAATACGTTCAGTGCTGTATTAGATCAGTTTGATTCAGGAGGGGGTATTTTATCATATGGGTGGACGACTGGCGGAATGCGTGGGCTGACGGCCCGGGAGGTGCAGCGGGAGGCCCAGACCATTTCACTATCGCAGGGGGTGAGCCCGCGGTGGTAGCGGCCCCAATTACTTTTATGAGGTCCGGAGAAGCACTCCTGCTCCTCTTGGCCTACAAAAATAATTTTTTGAGCGACCCTTGAGGCCCTCCGCTAACAGATTCTACGGAGCGGAGCGTCCACAGTGGAAATTCTGCCCAGTAATCGGTAAAAATGGAATAGGTCCTCAATGTAGATGTACTCGGGAAGCTCCTGCCTAAGTCAGGTGGGTGCCTCAACCGCCTATTAAACCAGCGACGGGAAGATGGCGTCGGGGCGGAGAACCAGCTGTACGTCTACCGCTTTCATTTTAACTCCCAGTATCCGCTAACAGCAGGAGTTAAAATATCCCATAGTATTGGCATCATGTTCAATGATCACGTTTACTCAAACACAATCAGAAGGCTGGATGATGTAAAATAAGAAGCATTGAAGGGCTGCTATTTTTTTTGCTTTTTTTTATGTGAGTGTGGGCTAATAAAATCTATTTTTATAAATTGAGGTATCCTATTTCTTGCTTAGGCTTCACTCCATTGATAATAAAACATTGGTATGAATATCCCAGACTGCTCCCAAGACAATTTCAAACCGTTTTCTACCCACAATGTGGTAACATTTTAAAGAGGTATTCCTGAGAGTGAGTGAAGGTAGGGATCAGTAAAGACAATAAACTGCTACTCAAAAGATTTTATAAGGACTTCATTTATTGTACAGTAGGCCTAATTACCAAGGTTATGTCTCTAACCCTTCACATTCTTGGAGCAGTCTGAAGTGTTGTATTCCCTGATGAGCAGTGACAATATGGGGGTGAATTTCCATGAGGCTCCTCCAAAATTCCCACTATAACTTCAGAGGAAGACCTAGAGAAATGTGTAAGTGCTGTTTACACCGTTTTTCTGGGTTTCCACAGTTCTTCCACTGAAGTTACAGCGTATGATTAGATCCGCTGAGTTTCTGACCTGTGTATGTAACAGAGGGAGTGGGCGAGTCTTCCACACCCTGTGTCAAAAGACAAGGCTTGGGGTTGTGACTGGGGGCATTCCTGGGCTACCCTGGGAATTCCATCTATTTTGTCCTCCTTTCACTTAGCAGCAGCCACATCAGCTAAGTGCTTGTGTGATTTTCATGCTGGGCCTAAAGTTCCCAAAATGCTTCCCAAAAAAGATAATTGGTTGTAGAGGAGATTACCTTCAGAGATCTACCGAGGCAAGAATAATTTTAAAAATTTACTTCCTTGGCCCAACAAGGGCCTCTAACTCCCCCATTGGAGTGGCAGGATGCTGCTCTGATTTTCCATCTGGTAGTTGGGTTCGGCACTTCTGATGTGCCTGTACAGGTCTGGGCAGCCTGCTACAATATTTAAATGACCCTGTCCCCTGGATTTGGGACTGATTCTATGTCCCTTTCTGCTGGCATTCGGGAGTTTCACTCTGCCACACTACCAGTGAAGGAGCAGTGACCCTGGAATTTCAGGACCTTGAAGTTGATATTTTGACCAACATGCTGTTAACTTCCAGAAGATGGCACTGTCTGAGCATGTGTTGAATTGCCGAGCATGCATCAATAGGGATCTTATCAGTGCGAGTGGCAATATGACTCACTGGAAAGATATATCTCTTTATGGTGGATAAGGATTTTAGAGTTTTTTAGTTTTTGCAAACTATTTGTAAACAGTGTTCATCAGGTAACTGTTCAATTCTTAGTTGAGAGAGTACAGTAGAACTCGGACAACTGGCCAGACAGAGACAGATAAGGATAGATTTTCCAATTGGTCACCACCCAATTAAGGGATGTATGTGGGTATAATCAATCAAATAAATGGGCCCAGATACATTATATCAAATTTCCACCTATCTGTGCCCCATCCAATTTTCTAGTCAGGTCTGCTGCCTACAAGCTTTCAGTTAATTATAGTAAAGTTCAGCAATGTACTTTAGTCATGCATGGAATTTCTCTGTGTTTACAGTGATATAGGTCATCTACCTGCCCGTTTAAAATGGGTGTCAGGGCTGCCAGGGTGCACTGTTTGTGGAAACACATTTACCTTTGTAAATTGTAAGATTTCTAGCAGTATTGTGAGGTTATTTCTGAATCTTCTTGTTTATTTTTGTTCCTTCCTTGTTTCTACTCAGTTGATCAGGAGTCTTTGTGCCAAGTGTTCCAACACAGTCATTTTTGTGATATTGTGATAATAGGTTTCCCAATAGGAATCCCCTTTTACTCATGGCAGTAATGGTCAGCTGCTTCTTCAGAGTCTTCTCCTCGGCCTCTGTCCAAGCCTATTGCTGTGCCATCCGATGAGGCGGATCCCCTGGAGTGGAAAGCAGGGCCACTTACCTCACTCCCACCTCCACTTCACCAATCATCAGACAGGTTTGGAGATTGCACCGCCCATCACTTGGCCACAGACTCCCGTTTCCATTTATTCCACATTTATTGTGTCAGACGCTGGGTTAGGGTAACCAGGTGTTTTTGTTACCCAAACAATCTTTTGCAAATTCTGAAATATACATTAAAAACACTAGCAGTCTTTACAATTGCTACCAACATTTTTACCTCCATATGCTGCTACCTGGAGCTCACCCCCCGTGAGAAATGAGCACACCACAGGGGATCCAACAAGAGGAATAAAAGTATCTACAATAGGAGGAGAATAATTTTAGAAACTCTTTAATAGCTAGAAGTGACCATAGGAACGCAAGATAAAAAATTATTAGGTTGGGAAGTCAGGTGGAATTTTTTTTTTTATCTGAATGAAAACAGAGTTGTGGATAAATGACCGGCAAAAACCATAGTTGCTGACAATATGAATGGGTTCAAAGGACAATTAGATTTCTGGGCATTTCTGGAGAGAGAAACAATTGAGGATATGGTGAGAAGGCTGCAGTCTATCTATGAAAATGGCCTTTCTGATGGCTCACTTAAAAAAGGCAGTGACTACCAGAGCTCTATAGACTAGGATGGTCCCAGATTCGATCCTTAACCTGGGTTGAATTAGTTGTTCTGAGCTAAGGTGGCAGGACGGGTGCTACATTTGCCGGGGTAGGGGAGGAGAAAATCTGTCAAGGATCATTGACCAATTGCTGTACAGTCATCCCTGCTGAAAGTTTGCACGTGTGATGTGAATGAGGACAGGATTACATTTGGTTGTTTTGCTCTTCACTGTTCAAAAAGCCTCCAGACACACCGGTGAGCCCAGTTCTGCCACCATAACCATGGTAGAGGAAGACTTCTGTCCGTTCGTCCCCTGTGTCTCTGACTCCATCCAATTTCTCGTGGCTCGAGACATAAGTGGTGCGTGCTTGCGCCTAGAGTAGTAAAGCTGTGTGAAGAAATATGTGGTTGAGGACAGCTGCTTCGGGGGAGTGCTGGACGAAGATGCTTATCTTACAAAAAACTGTAAGGGATACTCTCCTGACCCTGCGTGTCTCGTAGCCTGTGAGGTTCACGCGGCTCTGTGCAGCCTGTATGTCAGTGCGGGTCTAGGCCTGGTCTCCAGCCAGTCTGGGAACACTAGACACCCCTGTGAGTGGTTCGAATCACTCTCCCTTACGGTTCTAGACACTGGACTTAGATGCGAGAGCAGTAATGGAGATAAAACTCATGTAGACTTGGTTTGAACGGTACGAAATGGAAAATCTTTATTGCATGATACTTAAAATTATGAAATACATGTCATATGCACAGATTAATGACAGTACAATCTTACAAACAGTTATAATCACTCTTAGGGAAACGAGGAACGACCAGCACAACGTAAATAGGGCACACATTACAAATATCCTTAATCTTTAAACCCTCCCCTATCAACATCTATCCTAAAACTAGCTTCGTAGGACCTCGAAACTCATGCTCACCACTCGTAATAACTCGGAGAAATCCCGAATAGCTGATCGGATGTTTTCCACCTCAGCACCCACGTGTTGGTCAGGAGATCTCCTGGTCCCACTTGTTTACTGCTTCTGCTGCTCGGTCAGTCGGCTGGACCGTCCGCTGTAGTGAAGACCTCTGTTGGTTGGATACAGGGTATGGTGGAGCACCGTTGTCAATATCGCTGATACGATGTGTTTGCACAGTCCAGTTATCATCGATGCAATATGTCTTGTTAAAGAAGAAAACTTCCTGTCGAGAAGACTTGGCTGATCGACCTACAGGCGCGGTCGGGACTTACTGACCGTGGCGATGGATAAGGTCTTCTTCTCTTCTCCTCTCATCTCCTCTCATCTCATCTCATCTCATCTCATCTCGGGCCTTTGGTTCCGCTGCCAGCTACCAACATAGGTCTTTGCAACAGTCTTTTACCCAGGAGCAGCCACGAGGTTACGAGTCGACCGGATAAAACACAGGAGCAGCCACGATGATAACAGCAGCAAGCGGCAAGAGTCACGAACACGAGGCAAGAGTCACGAACACGAGGCAAGAGTCACGAACACGAGGCAAGAGAGCGAATGGACGGTTTGGGCCTGCAATTATAGTGCACAGTTCTTCCGTTTCCCGCCCAACTACAATGTCCATTCTTTTGTTTAAGGTTTGGCGCCCAAAAATGTCCTGTATGGGTGATCTCTGTCCTTAATGGGTTTCGGGGCTACTCCTGAATGTTTGAGTACCTGTTAATATTTCTCCCATTGTCAAATCGGTCGGTGTTCCCCCTGGAGGGGTTTGGGGCTTCCAAGTGTCCTGTATAACTACCTGCTAACGGCTCTCTCATCGTAGAGCCGTTGGGAGTTTACATATTAATGTCCTTTGGATGGGCCCTTGATGGCTTTCCTTTGTACCTGGGAGACCGATCCCAGTATCGATGTTTATACTGTAAACCCATAATGTCCTGTGTATTGTCTTCACTGTGCTGAATCGTTATCGATCTTGCAAGAATGTTTATTGGAACGCCATCTTGTCTGCCTGCCGAAAAGTCTCGAATGTTCTGTCACGCGGTGCGGCGGCCATTTTACAGGCTGCTTGTGTCCAATTTAAACCTGACAGCATTCCGTTGAAATAAAAGCTGTTTTGAACGAAACTTGTGTTTTCTCCTTATTAAAATGAAATCGCGATAATTGCGAATTCTACAAAACCTGTCCATTTTCTAAAGAGATCAATACCCTTAAAACAACCGATCACTGCACAGCCAGCTGCCAAGTGGAAACTGGCCTTGTCAAATGTAGTGGGGAGCACCTCTGGCAGGGTACGGGTCCTCCGGGCCTACATTACGCTGGAGGTAGCAGAGGCAGAACTGGCGGGAATTCCAGCGGGTGATGTCATCCCGCCAGTCTTGGCTCTTTTCCTGATGTCATCTGGAATGGGGGGTGGATGCAAGAACTGCCTGCCCCCACTGCCTTAGGAAACCTGAGCGTGGGCCAAATGAAGCAGAAACCCAGCATTAACTGGGGGCCATCTCTGTGCTCCCTATTAGTGTCTCGGATCTGCCAAAATGATTGTGGATTTTGAGGGCCTCACAGATGAACAATGACCAGCTGAGCCCACAGGAGCCTACACCAGCAGGTTGTCAATTCCTTCAGCAAAGAAAAGGGGAGAAAACTGGCAGAAAAAAATAGGGATAGGCCTGTTGGATTTAATATTTCCTATTTCTACAACCTTTTATGCAGCAAGTGATATTTCTGATGCGGTCATTAGATGATACTTTAAGACAGTGAGAGAAGAGAATAGTTTCTGAAAGTGATGTAGTTTGAAGTGAAGCCAAAGTGGTTCTCAGCAGCTCCTTGTATTTCACCAAAAGCAGGCGCAGGACGTTGAATTGACTGCACTTCAAATTAATAGCCCACCACCATTTGAGATACAGGAGTCGAGTTCAACACCCCACTCCCCCAGCAGAAACCCAGTGAGGGGGCAGTTAAAATGGAGCTGGGGACTTACCCATTCTTTCACGCCTAGATTTAAAATTGCAGGCAGAAATGACAACCAGCCCAAGCCGGCGGGGTCTTCTTTAAATATACAGATTGGGCTCTGATTACATCTCTGGGGCCCGATTTGTCATTTTAGTCCAAGGCCTGAGTCAGGGGGGCAGTGGTGGCTTTCCCACCAGGCCAAACCTGCCGTGAACAGCAGCCAGGGCCACAAGAGTTTGAGGTAAGTTTTACTTTTTGTTTTACAGGTTTTCTGCAGGAGCTCCCCCATTGGCCTCCCTTGTTCCGGGCTTCCCTCGACTTGGATTCCCATCTCAGAGCAGTTACCATATGCTGGGGATCATTCCCCCAGGCATCGGCAGCGGTATCCTGCCACTCAATTTTCACACCAGTCAGCTGCTACCCGCCGCCAACCCGACTGTTTTGGTCAAGTTCGCAACTTTGCCGTCCTATTTGACCGAGATGAGTTTCCGACCCCACATCTGCTCCATCACCCAGACCGCCTACTTCCACCTCCGTAATGATGCCCATCTCTGCTCCTGCCTCAGTTCATCCGCTGCTGAAACCCTCATCCATGTCTTTGTCACCTCTAGACTTGACGATTCCAATGCTCTCCTGGCTGGCCTCCCACCTTCCACCCTCCATAAACTTGAGCTCATCCAAAACTCTGCTGCCTGTGTTCTAACTCGCACCAAGTCCTGTTCACCCATCACCCCTGTGCTCGCTGACCTACATTAGCTCCAAGTCCGACAATGCCTCGATTTTAAAATTCTCATCCCTGTTTTCAAATCCCTCCATGGCCTCGCTCCTCCCTATCTCTGTAACCTCCTCCAGCCCTACAACCCTCAGAGATCTCTGTGCTCCTCCAATTCCGGCCTTTTGCACATCCCCGATATTCATTGATCCAGCACTGGCGGCTGTGCCTTCAGCTGCCTAGGCCCGAAGCTCTGGAATTCCCTTCCTTCCTTGACGTCTCTGCCTCTCTCTTCTCCTTTAAGATGCTCCTTAAAACCTACCTCTTTGACCTGTTCTAATATCTATTTACATGGCTCGGTGTCAAATTTTGTTTGATAACGCTCCTGTGAAGCACCTTGGGACATTTTACTATGTTAAAGGCGCTATATAAATACAAGTTGTTGTTGTTGTCAGCAAGCGACATGTTAACAAGGCCCGGCTACTAAAGTCGGCCAAGCCTCCTGGTTACCGCTCCGGCGTGGCCATCCACTCACTTTGTGGTGTTCTGCCCAGGAGTTCAAATCAAGCCCATAATTTCAGTCAGGCATGATTATCGAGAGAAACACTCAGTGTGCTTTAAAAATGTGACCTAGTTAAATATTGCTCTCAAAAAAATCACAGTGCTATGTGCTTAAATTGGTTTGCAATCTGTGCCACTCTTGGTGATTGTCACAAATTACAGTTACATTTTCCTAACATTGTTTTGCTGGAGCACAATTCACAGAGACAAATGTAGATTTTAAAATTCTAAGGCTATGATGAGAGGCAAAAAAGTCACTTTGAGTTTAGTATAAAAGTTAAATTTTATTTGTTAAACATTTCAAACATTATTGCAAATAAGTCTGTGGGGGAGAAATTTGACTTGCGCCCAAAGCAGGCGTGTAGTCGGCTTCATTTAGATGCTACAAGGAGCTGCGGGCACCAAACGGGCAGCCCACTGCAGCTTGCCAGTGGGGGGGTTCAGGAAATCCGCCAGCTCTCACCCAAGAGAGTGGGGTTAGGCAATACTGGGGGTGGAGCCTTGAACTCGCAGGCCCGAGCTTTTTATGTGGGCCCAGGAGGCGCACTTCTGCTTCTCCAGTGTCCACAAAAATAATAAAAACTGAAAACTTCTTGGGTCTTTTTTTTGGGCAATCTCCAGCAGTCCCTTTAAGGACCACTGGTATGGCCAATCAAGACTTGGTACAACTAGGTGGAGTGTGTGTGGTGCAGGATCCGCCCATTTGTACCTGAATTTAGCATTCAGGCTCATACAACTGGTGCAGGAACCCAATTTACATATTTAAGAAGCCTAACGCCTGTTCCAAATGGTGCCCAGGTTGACGAAAAGATACCAGGGCCAATATGGCGTTCAGCGCACTTCCAGTCCAAATTGGGCCGACTGATCACGACGTGAAATTCGGAGGTCTAACACCCATTTTACAGATGTAAACAGGCAGCTGCAAGTTGAATTCCTCCCCCGTATCTCCTATTCACAACAGCAATAACTTACTTCTCATGAAGGAGAAAAAAAAACAATTCACCGACTGAACTGAGTGTATTACTGGAGACTGGTGAAGATCTGTGCTACAGCAGTCCAGACTAACATAAATTATTGCTATTATATCACAAAACTATTGTAAAATAAAGAATTAACATAAAGTAAACAGCTTAATTTTCCACAGGCACAATATCTGTAGATAAGTTGGATGGTTTCTGTTGACCTTTTTTTTTTGGCAATAAGAATGTGTTTGGGCTTTATTGAAACACAATCCACACTGAATTTTAATGCCTCCATGTATGGTTCAGTCTCTCAAATCTGGCCTTTCCTGAATAGCAGTGCTTTAAAATATAACATTGAATACAGAAAATACTGAGCACAAACAGCTATGATATAAATAAATACATTGCACCAATAAATAGCTACTAGATACAATGTCAAAGCATCATTGATATACACAGATGAACATAAAATATAATGGCCCTGTTTTTATTACTCACCATCACTACAGCAAACACAGGTACATCATTGCACAAAATTTCACCCAACTTGAAACAGGCTTTTGGGAACTGGCTATAAAATATAATGGAATAATTTAATTTATAGGTAAAGAATGCGCATGGGAATCTGTGTCACTTCTATTTGTGTCAAGCTGGGAGCAGCAGGGCCTGAAGGCGATTGGCCAGTACAAATCGCTCCCAATAGTTGCCATTTTCCATTTATTTATTAAATCCTTGGGGTAAAATTTCATGTTTTCCACTTGTAGCAAAGTCATAAACACATATATAAAGAACATATTTATGCTGTTGCTACAAATAGTGAAGAGCAAATCACCCACAATTGTGTTATCTATCCTGCTTCTGGATTCTTGTTCCTTCAGTGGACAGGAGTCTCTCAATCAATCTATCTCATTTTTAGTTTCTTGTTGGAAATTATTAATTTATGGAGTAATGCATTGATTTTGCCATCGCTCGTATTGCATCAAAGCAGTTAGCAACTCTGCTCAAAAAGTGTTTAATAAAATTTCAGGCAGAAAAAGCAATTCACTCTATGCTAATGTACAGTGATGACACTAGACAAATTTGTGCTATGTAGACGTTCTAAATACACTGGCAATCAGCTAGCTATTCAAAAACTAGGGGTGACAGTGAAAAATATAGAATTCTCACTACTCTTCTAAAATGATATATTTTTGGCTATAATTGAATTCTATCAGTATTAGTAGTGAGGTAAAAAAAGTTTCCCCCCTAAATAGCAGTAAATTAAAAAAAAAATTAAGAGTGCAATTTTTGTGTGTTCATGAAGAAGGATATTAGTGTGGAAAATAGAACTTTGTTTTCACTTTGGCTATCCATTAAGCGCTCCATATCAGGTATATCATAGGCCAAGAGCAGAGTGAAACTCCTTCTCTGCCCGAGAAAAATGCCTCAACCCCAATCTCACAGCACTCCTTTCTGCACAAGTGTGATTTTTAATTCTATTTCTCACACACAATCCCTTTGGCCTCTGAGTAACACTGACCATTGAGTGTCAGACTGTTCATAAGTAAGCAGTTTAGTTGTGTTGTAGACCAACATCCACTAATTAATGGGTCAAGACTGCCCAAAGTCATTCACAACCCACAGACACAGGAGACTTCCACCTTTTCAATCTGGGCTGGATCCTAACCAAGACCTGAGATGAAGGACAGTGTGATAAGCCACCTTGGCCCACTGTGGGCTATTTTTGAAATTGGAAACAAAAACTATTGCTCACTACTGAAATTATCAGATTATTAATTCCACATTTAATTGTATGAGAATGAATATTAGCTATGTTTTATTAAGAAACAAGCACATTGAAAAATTGCCTAACATTTTAATAGTATTTACTTTATCATATTAACACTTGGATAACATGGGGGGGCAGGAGAAGTCACTGAGGTATGAGAATGTGATGACATTACATTAGGAAAGAGCATTTTCACCATTGAACTGTCGTCGAGTAAGATTTTCAGTGATGTTAATATGAATGATGTCATTCACATCAATGATGACATCACCGTGAAAAGGATCTTCAGGTTTAATAAAAGATGCTTAACGCTATTGTTCAAAAATCACATTGCATCATGCTACAGCAGATGCCACATTTGGTGCAGTGTGAACATTCCCAACAATGTTTTTAAACACTGGCTGTTCCTGGAGCTGAATCTATCCAAAAAAAACCCTGAGTGTGACTTTGTCTCTTCAATGACATTTGTATATTGGCAATGTGTTGTAGTGGCACATTACATTACATCATCAATATAAAGGAGGCTACTCTGCACCTGCAGGAACCTAGTTGGCATCAGTTGCAGCACAAAAGAAGGCCTTCAACCTATCGACCTTCAGGGAGGACCAATAGGAATCATTAGCAAACAGCCAACCAAAAACTGGAGAGCTCGGTTCTCATAGGCCATGGGTCTTCGCTCAATCATTACACTCCCAGCACCTGACTTTCAACAGAAAAGCACTTTAAGAGACAGAAAAGCAGCAATACAGACACACGTTTGCACTGAAGTACTCACAAGATGATTTCCAGAGTGCAATATCACTAACTGCTGACTGAATTACAGTGCTACATTACAAGCACCTCTCTCAATCACACCTTTATGGGGGGGGGGGGGGGGGGGGGGCACAAAATGCATTAATTCCCTGTCCCTGCTCCGGACCTCTTTCTCACAACACAAAAAAGTGAACACTTGGGACTCTTTTGACTCATCCTTCCTTTAAACAACCCTAACAAACTCCTTGCTTTTAATATTGTTACATGATTTAAGCCAAACTACAGGCAACAGTGCTAAAAGATGAACAACACAGTTATATATAGATGTTTGTTAAAGCTGCAACTGTTAGAGAAATCACTTAATCCCCTGAACTTGCAGGCAGATCTCGTGCCTATTCCATGGAGCATCTAGATTGCGAATGAATTTCTAGCACACACCAGTGATGCAATGGGTCCATTCACAATCTGGAGAGGTTAAATACACAGCGTGCCCTTGTTTAAACATATTGGGGGAGAAATTCAGTATCGCCCTGTATCACTAACTTTTGAAAGCTGGGAAACTTAGCGCTAGACGCTAATGATTCCCAGCTTTTGCAAAATTTGGTGTTTGCGCTCCAGGAAGGAAGTCGAGCGCTAAATCAAGCGCTCCACTTCCTTCCTGGAGTGCTAAAGGACGCAGTCGGGGTGGTAGTGGTGCCGTGCTGCATAATGTCCTGTGCAGCTCTGCCGAGATCCGCAACTCCTTCCCGCCCTTAAAGGGAAGGGCCAGCGCTGCAGGTTCTGCATTGGGACCAGTTAGCTGGGCCCGGACGGCAGCTGCGATCCAGCCCGATCAGCCCCATGCACTCCAGCAGAGTGCCGGGCTGATCGATCGCGGCCCAGGAGCAATCGAAAAAAATCAAAATGAACGTTGTTAAAATTTTTCTGTTACCCGCACCAACATCCCCTTTTATTTGTGCCTCCGACGTTCCCGGCTTCCCAAACAACGCCTCCTGCAGCTGTCAGTGTTGTCGCCCGGCAATGCTGCAGGGGGCGGAACCGACGTTTGGGTCCGGGGCGCTACCGGAGCGATGTGCACGGCAATGACGTCATGATCTCCAGGTGCAGGAGATCATGGCGCTAGTGGTTACCGCCGTCGCGAACCTCCACGTCAATTTTGCGGGAGTCAGTACTATCGCCACGCCCAGTCGCAAAGCAGGTAGAACCAGGTTAGCGTCCCCTGGAGGCGCAAAGGTACCGAATTTCTCCCCCTTAGACTGGAACTTACTGAAAAAATGTGAACAATGCCGTTATGATGTACAAATCAGCCAGCAAGTTCAGGGGTTTGAGTGATTCGCCAAGTGTTGCGAATCTCCAGAACCCACTGGTCGATTTACACTGCTCCGCCATTTGCATTGCACAAATGGCATCTTGCACTTAGCCTCCACGTTATTTTTAAGAACTTCTGGATTTTCACATTAATTGCTCATTAAATGCGGCACAGAAAGTTAAGTCTAGTAATTAATAGTGCAAGTATCCTTTTAACAACGTGATAATTTTTTAAGTACTGTCAATCAACCTTTCTGGCCCTGAAAGTAAATAATTTAACTGTGGAGCCTCATTCCTTCAGGTTGTGAATTGTTGTTGGAGATTTAAAAAGTCAAATTTTAAATTTACTTTTCCTTTCTCTTTTTTCCCTCTCTCCCTTAATTCAATCTTTCTTTCCCTCTCTATTTCTTTTTCTGTATCTGATTCAAGTTTAATTCACCCTCCTTCTCAGTTGTTCCTCTGTTTATTTCTCAATCCTTAAATCTCATTGATTAAGGAGATACCACTGCTGCCCTGCCATTCACTCAGGTCCCAGATGCCCCATTTCCCTTGCCGCGCCGTTATCAGTTTGCACTTCCAACTAGTTAGGGTGCAAAATGTTTTGAGCTGAAGGTGCAGGAAAAAATCTAACTAACAGCGTCCGACGCGAGATGCTCCGCTCCAGCAAGTTCCGGCCCATTAATTCCACCGGGAATCTCCTGGTCTCCTGCTGCAACTCCAGTGGGAGATCGGTAGAGCCCCCCAAACAATGGTGTAATTGGCCGGTTTTTAATCATCTATACCGTTTTTCTGGGGGGTTCAGTCGGTCTCCCACCGTAACTCTGGCAGAATTTCAGGGCCATTAATTCTATATACAGACTTTACAAAATGTGCTTTATTTATCTTATTTCACAAATACTCGGCACTGTTTTGACTATGGGACAATACCCTTCCATATCAAAGGAAGTCCTATCAACATCAGTCATAAAATTAACTAAAATCCTATTTAGTCACCTGCTTTAACCTGCTTAGCATGGCATATGTTTATAACACTGTAGTGCAGTATTTTTTATTTCATTGAACTTTTCTGACGAAGAAATACATTACAAACCACTAAAATATCGCACAAAATGTTACTTTTCTGGTTGTCCAGTGGTACTAGAGCAGGCAATGATATAAAATGAGTCAAGGGTTAAGATTGCCAGATCCCAGCGCAGTTAGACGTGCGTTACATTTTCCGGCATCACTACCGCCAGAAGCAGTGGCCGAAAAATAGCCGGGGTGGGGCATTTAAATGAGGCGATAACCTCAAAATTACATCATGCCACATCTTCCATCACTTTGACAACGCTGATTGCTAGGAACATCCATATTCAATAGGTGCCCAGTATAGGAGAGGCACAACAGCGCGAGTAATTTAAAGACTCAAGGCAAGTCGAGCAATCTTAAGCATAATGGAGTGGCAATTTTAATCGGCAGATTTTGCCACTTCATTGGACCAACGACATTTGTTTTTTAATGTTCAAGGCTGACTACCTCATTAAGCTGCTGTAACTATCTGTCTCCTGCAGCAGCGACCATTTCCTACTCTCCCCAGTGGCAAGCTCCCAAGAACACATGGAAATCCTGCCAAAACAAATTTAAATAAGCCAGATTCTCGATACTTTGCCAGGGTCAGTGGCAGGTTAGTCCAATGGGCACAAAGCCCACCCCACCAGACTTACGTCACGCATTGGGCCAGAGAGGAAGATCCTGGTCATTGTGTCATGAAATAACTCTAAACATCTGTGTTTTGACAGTTTGGCATGAGAAAGTAGATTAAAAATAATTTTCATGGAATTGGACAAAAATGGATATAATTCTTTTCTGCTTAGTTTAAGCAAACACTAGTGATGGTTTCTTAGCTTGCTGACTGTTTAGTATACTGCTGCCAAGTATCTTGGATGATGCAACAGGGCTTCTGGACTGCATACCACACAAGTGCCTCCTCAAACCCATTGTTACTTTCTCACCTGAAAGTAACCTAGTTTATTTTTCACCTCGTGTTGAATTTGCACGTAAACTGTGTCCGTGGTTTCACAAAAGACTCCTCGTGTAGCACGCTAGTTAAATCACTTTGCCACAGTTGCTGTATCCGCAGTTCCTTGTGGTTTACTTCAACATCAGTAATCTTCCAATAAGATGCAGCTTTGGTTAAGTTCTTGGCTCAAGTCTGTGAGAAAGCTGAAATAATGTCTGTTGGTTGTCAATAACATGCAAGTGGTGGACATAGGTTTTCACATCCTGGTGGTCTTTCTGAGTACCTTCCGTACCTGGAGTCAGAGGAGAAAATACTGTAATCACTGTTACACTGAAGCTTTCTTATTGGTCAGCTGGGTGTCTCATATGTGTGGAAATCCATCATTATGGGTGTGAATTGTACTGTAACTACGCTGAAAGTGCTGTGGTAACCCTGTTTATACGTGTAAATGGCATTTCAACCACTCTTCTGGTGACATTATGGCTGCGAGCAGGAGGAGCTCTGAAGAAATTCATGGTGTATGTTTGGGACTCTCCAATGAATCCAACTATAGAGTGTTCATTGACACCACTGTGTCAGCCAGTGAGTTTCACTGTCAGCCAGTGAGGGGGTGATTTTGCCAATGGGGAGCTTTTGGAGGCGGGACTCCCACTTGTCAGGTTTCAGTCCCGCCTCCAACAACTTCTGGCCAACCCACGCTATTTTCCCTTGATTGACCTTGTTAAGCCCGCCCAGCGGACTTAGCAGGCCAATTAAGGGAAAGCCGGTTGCAGAGAACGTCAACGTATGACGTTTCACCTGTCAAAAATTTTTGACAGATGAATTGTCATCATTTGACAGCTCTGTAAAGCTGTCAAACAGTGACATTCTCTGTAGTTTGATGAGGTCTTGCATTCAAGACCTCATTAAACATCTTTCTTTTGCAGAAATGAGATGGTTGTTGCATTGGAGAATGCAACAGCCATCTGTCATCTCCAACGCGGAGGTGGGAGACTCTCCGCATACACACCGACTGAAGCCTGCAGGAAGAAACAAAGGTAAGTACACTTTTACTAACACTTTGCACTTACCTCAGATACTCACCTCTCCACACTTGCACCCATCACTTACCTCCACAGCACACTTTTTCACCCCCCCCCCCACCCACTACTCGCCTCGCTGACCTAGCGGGTTTCAGAGCCTTCGGGAAACCTGCACTTGAGGGCAAAAAGGGGATAATCCTATTTTCTACCTGTTAACTACCTGTTAACAGGCAGTTAATAAGCTTTAATCCCTTCCCGCCTCCAAGGAGACGGGAGCGGCGCGGGACGGCTACCCGCCTCCTGGGAAGATGGCATGGAGGCGGGTTGGGCACCAACTCCCAAATTCTGCCATTTTCGCGGCAGTCCCGCCTCCATACCCGCCTCCCCAGGGCTGGCAAGATCGCGCCCTGAATTTCACTGTCAGCCAGTGAGTTGGAGGCAGGGCAGGACTTACAGCAAACAATCTATTTTACAGTAAACAATGTCTATTTACTCAGCAAATAGAGTCTATTTAAACAGTGTACTACAGCAAACAGTCTACAGAGTCTATTTAAAAAGAGTCTCTGAACTACAGAAAATAGAACTCGACAAAAACTACAGCAATGTCTCCTGATAAAAGCAGAATGATTTCTCCAGCAAAATGCAGTGAATTAGGATAGTTACATACAAATTATGTGCATAAAATCAATCCCAGTCACCTACAGGCATCATTGGCAGGGGAATTACCCAATCATCTCCATTCTGGTTGGGAATAGTGGTGTCACTATATAGAAACATAGAAACATAGAATCTAGGAGCAGGAGTAGGCCATTCGGCCCGTCGAGCCTGCTCCGCCATTCATATACGATCATGGCTGATCATCCAAATCCAGTACCCTGTCCCTGCTTTAATCCCCACAGTACACATATTCCACCCTACCCCCGTAACCCCACGTATTTAATTCCCCCTAACATATCCCATCCTATCCCCATAACCCCACATATTTAATCCCCCCTAACACTAAGGGTCAATTTATCATAGCCAAATCAACCTAACCCACACATATGCAGCCACTAGAGTTTCTATTTGACTGGTCTGGAGAACACACTTTCACCCCCAAGTCCAGAGCCAAGGCTTAGGGACCCTAAGTGTAGGCAAAGCATTATATGAGTGTTCTTTATTGGATGCAGTCCATGTTGAGCCTTATATGAAATTCCTTCAAATATGCTGAGGTGGACTGGAATGTGCATCCCTTCTATATAATGGTTCTTTTCGCAAAGTTTGGATTAAACTTTGAACCATCTGAAGTGAGTGGGGAGGAATGGTTGGAGGGGAGAGCAATCCTGCACTTTGAAAGTTGAGAGAGCTCATCTCTAATTACAATTTGAACACATGTTAACCTATAAGTTGAGGTTTTTTCACCAAATGATCCTTTTTTACAAAGTCAAAATGTTAAAGAATTAATTTTCTCCTCGATAAAGTCAAATCTTTCCTATGGATGCACATGTCAAAAAGGAGCTGCAGTAATGGCCGAGTGAGAGGGAGGACCCTTGTATTTGGTGCCTACAGTACCGCCCCCAGACAACAACCACAGGTAAGCCTGACACTTACTCATCTGATTACTTCTGCAGTGTCTCAGCAGCCTGATGGTATCTGCGATCATGTGCTAGGAAGAGAGAGACAAATGATTAAAACACAAGCAGAAACTGCTTAAAAAGCAAGAAGCAAAACATGAATTCTTTTCAAAAATTTCTCCTGGAAGTACGTTTGATTGGATGTTGTTACTGCAGCAAAACCTTTCCATTTGGAGGAAGATAACATGTTGAGATTGCCAATAGAATGTCACTACACCAAAGATCACATTTTTAAAATTGGTTTATTGGATGTGGGCGTCGCTGGCAAGGCCAGCATTAATTGCCCATCTCTAATTGCATTCGAGAAGGTGGCGGTGAACCGCCTTCTTGAGCCGCTGCAGTCCGTGTGGTGAAGGTACTCCCACAGTGCTGTTAGGGAGGGAGTTCCAGGATTTTGACCCAGCGACGATGAAGGAACGGCGATATATTTCCAAGTCAGGATGGTGTGAGACTTGGAGGGGAACTTGGAGGTGGTGGTTTTCCTATGCTGCTACAAATATAAACTACCTGAATTTCCCTGGATATTGTCCTAATCTCCTGCCATAATTTAAGGGAGAGATTATCAGAACCCCTGGAGATAAAGCGTAAGCAGCAATATTTAGCTCATTACACTATTTACTCGGGAGATCTGCTAATCGGCTTCCCACAAAGTAGGAAACTTCCCTCTTCAATTTAATTTAAACCTATGATTCTAACACAACCGAACATTCAGTTTTAGTGAATACACTTTTAATTCCCGAAGTCCAGCTTTTGATATGATTTGTTACACAAAAGGAAGTGAAGGTTATGCAGAAACTGAAGAGCAGGAAATTCCCACTTTGCTATGTTATTTTTGTTGCTTAATTTAAACTATTGGATAATTCACAATATTTTTGCTTAAAAAGTGACTTTGAATTATCAAGAGTAGACATCCCTTGATTAGTAATATTTCAATCCAATTCTCTTTGGGTCTACTGTAGGCTTATGTACATCAAATACTTACACACATGGAAATTTACTTTTTAATGGTAATCATTTAAGAAAATACAAAATATATACAAATTGCACATACCAGCTTTTCAAAGTTGACAAGATTGTCCAAAAAGGTTTTGTTTCCTTCATGGATAAATGTTACATCTAACAGAGGAAAAAAAAATGAACGACGGGATAAATAAGTAACTAAAACCGTTAAATGCAGATGCAGTCTACCAGCTCAATAATAGAGCACTGTACGCAGCAGAGAAAGTGAGTTGGACTGCAGTGTTGACCGGGAAAACTATAATACCTCGAACTATTCAGACAACGTAATACTTTAAATATACATTTACAATTTATTTGAAATATTTGGCCAGCTTGTTTAAGACACAATGGGGTAAAATTGTGTAGTACAAAAGTAGCTCTAATATTTGCACTGATCTCATAAATTTCTATGGAAAGTACACATACAACATTGGGATAAATTTTCATCCTCACTGCCTGGGCAGTAATCTGGTGGAGCGGATCATCCGGCTTTTATAGAATCCGCCTGATTTTCATTCTATTCAAATCATTGAAATCAATGGAATGAACATTGGGTGGGTTTAATAACAGGTGGAGATTCGCTATCAAGCTTCACACGTGAATAAAATGCACTTAGGAGAGGTACTGGACCATGCCCAGTGCTCATGCAGCTATACTCCAACAAGGAGTCAATATCATCAGTAGAGGAAGGAGTAGGGGAGGGAAAGAGAGAAATGGTGAGAAAAAGGAAATAAAAATAAAATTTAAGAACACAAGAAAGAATTTCAGAATTTTTTGACAAGCTTCCACATTGGCAATTAATGGCCAAGGTAGAGACTACCAGGTAAAGCATAGTGCTGAATGGGAACCTTTCAGACTGGAAAGAGGTTGCTAGAGAGCTACTCAGAGATTGGCCTTAGAATCCTTGCTATTTTTGATATGGACAAATATAAAATAATTAGCTTTGCAACAAGGAACCAAAAGAGAGACTACAGGGGGATTCTTCTCTTTGTTGTGGAGTTCTGGCAGGATGGGACTTCTGCCCAGCTCTCTTGATCTGTCCCAACCGCAACCCATTTTCCCTAATCTGTATGCACAGCAGGCTCCCAGTAGGATTTCCACCGTCAAGAAGGAGCCTGCCAGTGTGAGCATCAAAAAGTCCCAGCGGTGCTGCAGCACCAGTAAAGCCGGTGAGGGACCTTAAAGGGGCAGAAGTGCCTCAAAAGATGGCAGCAAGATTCTAAATGGAGGTCTTAGCCAAAACTGAGGCCTTCAGCAGGTATCTGCTAGCCAAACTTGAAGTGAGAGGAGGCCATTACAAGGCCATCTCCTTCCACTGAGGAACTTGGGGGCCCACCACCACCTTCCACACGGTGGCCCTGGGAAGTGACAGTAAGGGGGTGGACAGAGGGAGATCTACCAGAGATCCTAGCTCCACCCCTCTGCCGCCATTCACATGTAGTGGGTGAGGAAGGAGTGGCCAAGTGGGGTGCAAGCCTCACCGCCCAAATTTTCCTTCATTCTCTAGTGTGATCTCAGGCAAGACCGAAGAGGAGAATTGCCCCCAATATGTGTTAAATGGAATAGTTGCACGGTATGCTGATTAGAAAAAAAATCGAGAGATCATAGTGGAAAATAACATGACTGTCAGCAATTGTTTAGCTGCAATAAAAATACCAAATAAGGTAAAGGGTGGCATCAGTAGAGGCATAGAGGTTGTACTGTTGCTGCATAAGGTGTTGGTCATCCTATTTGGAATGCTGTGTGCAGTTCTGGTCACCCAATCATACAAAGGATACTATTGTACTTGAGATAGTATAGAGGCACATAATAATGGTGATTCTAGGTATCAGGAACTTAGCTCATGAGAAAAGGTTAAGGAAATTCTTTGGCATAGCGGAGACTTTGAGGTGATCACAATTAAGGAAATTGACATGATTTTTTCTAGACAAATTGTTCAGTGGCAAAAGTTTCAACTACCAAGGGACACAAGTTAAAATTAGGAAGTTAGGTGCAAGACTGGAAGTCATGTAGTACTTTCTCACCCAAAGGGTAATAGAATTAGAGAGTAAATTGCCAATAAAGGCCATCGAAATATGCAATATAAATGGGTATTAGAAGCAATTGGATAGGTTACTGGAGAGAGAAAAGGTTGAGGCATGTGTGAGAAGGTGGGTAGGTGGGCTAGATCTGTGGAAAAACATTTGGGCACAATAATCTATTCTTGTTCTGTAGACATTCTTGGAGCTGAATTTTCACTGGGTTGACCCAATCTACTGCCATAACTTTAGCCAAGCTGACCTTTAGGTTCCAATATGGACAGTGGCATTGGGGGGTGTGGGCCGGGGGAAGTTTCGGTTGGGAAAACCCAGCGCATGCTGTGGATTTTTAACTCCACAGCGTGCAACTTTTTTTTAACTGGATCGGGCGCGGAGCACCCCAGAGCAGGCCAGAGCTGCAGGTAAGGAGCCTGCAGCTGCTAGTGGGAGTGTGGGAGGGGGTTCCGATCCCCGAATGGGGAAGTGGGGGTCCGATCCCAGGGAAGGAGGTGAACTTGGGGGACTGGGAGGAAGCACTCCTGCTCGTCCTGGCCCACAAACTGTGCTGTCAGGGCACTAACATTTCCCTGAAGCTGTCCTAGCCTCCCACAAGTTAAAATCAAAAAACTTACTGCTCATATCAGAAAGTAGCTGGGCAGAGACCCTTACATTTAATGGTTGGTGAGGCATGCTGCCCACTCAATCTGACCTCTATAATCAGCAGTGACACTGAACTACTCTAATTCACATCAGTCGGAGACGGACTCTCTTGTTTCGAATCATAAGATTTAGTTGCCTTAGAACCCAAGCACGTGTATAGTAAATGGCATTAAATTGATCCGTGTTAATATTAAACTCAACTGTTAAAAGTCCCCCACAAAAAGGACCCTGTCTGAGATTACCTTTTAGCAGCAGAGGCATGAAGGGAATCTTTGGTGGTTGCATCTTTTTGAAAGCAACTCTGTATGCTTTATGATTCAAAGACGGATCCTGTAAGGTGGCGAGACATTTAATGTGTTTAATACCAAAAGTGCATCGACAACAATTACATGCAACTTATGCGATAATAAACCCTTGCCATTTCCTGCCCTTCAGCTTTAAAAAAAAAATCTATAATTTGCAGTCATTTCCATGGGGTCTCTCCAGATCGTCTGCTGTAACTGCAGCGGAAACCCCGGAGAAATGGCTGTTCACGGTTTTTTCCAATTTCTGCTGAAATTACGGTGAGCAGCCATGGAAATACTACAGCATCGTTTTCAATATTTCTGGAGGGGATGGAAGGGAAGTGAATTTTTGCACTCAGAGGCAAGAGATGTTATCTTGAGAATGAGAGAACCTTTCCCCTGTCAACACCCATCAATCACTCCCAGGTCAAACCACTAGTGGAGCCAGTGGAGATCGGGACAGGTGGGGTGGTGGGGAATCATGACCCCTCCAATCATTTGGAAGTTAGCCAGTGCGGCTTTGGAGCTCCGCCTCCACTTCGCACCCAGGAACCTCTGTCACCCGTCTTTGGACTCCAGGTTTGGCCTGCATGTCTGTGCGGTTTACGACTCGGCCTTCGAACTGTGTAAGTCGGCACTATCCAGTTCTCAGCTCATTCCCCTTTCTAGCAATCTTGAATTCGACTCCCCAGTTGGCCAAACACAGCTCCGCCATCGGTTCAAGCTATAGGTTAGCTTCAGGGACAAACTCTTGCTACTTTACAGCAACAACAACTTTCATTTATATAGCGCCTTTAATGTAGAAAAATGTCCCAACTTTACCCAATAATGCACCTGAATTCCAACTTCAAAAGAGGAATCCACTGCTCCAACAGTATCCATTTCCTTCTCGAACCATTCTTATTTCCACGCTCCGTGAGATTGACAATTTAGGGCCAATTAGTGCTAAGTTGTGTTTCCTTTTGTGCTAATAAACCACATCTGTTAGGAATGGAGCTGAGAATGGTTCACTTATTTCATACAGGACCATGAAAACCAGCACAGAGGTCTTCATTTCAGCAATTGGCTGGATTGAAGTCCAGCTGAAAAGCAAAGTTCAACCCATTGTGGGGCTAATTGTATTTCACTGTTTTATCACCAATAAACAAAAGAAAGAACTTGTATTTATGCAGCACTTTTCAAGATCCGAGGATGTCTCAGCGCTTCACAGCCAATGATGTACTTTTGAAATGTAGTCAATGCAGCAGCCAATTTGCGCACAGCAAGCTCCCACAAACAGCAATGAAATAATTGACCAGATCATCTGTTGGTTGCGGAATAAATATTGCCCAGGACACCAGGAGAATTCCCCAGCTCAAATAGTGCTGTGGGATCTTTTACATCCATGTCGCATCCAAAAGATGGCACCTCCAACAGTGCAGCACCCCCTCAGTACTGCACTGATGTGTCAGCCTAGATTGTGCGCTCACGTCTCTGGAGTGTGTTTTGAACCCATGACCTTCTGACACAGAGAGGAGTGTGCTACCATTGAGCCAAGGCTAACACATGGATTTGTGTTCCTGCCATGGAGCTACACCCATCAGTGCGTATCAGGAATTTGGACATGGAGGTTAGAGGACCCTGTATGATTTTTCTTCCATTAATTTACACCTGAATTCCCAAAATGTGAAGCTTTACCTTGGGAGTGTAAATTGATAAAATTACCCCTAAAGTGTTGTTCTGAATATTGTAAATATTCTCAAGTGTAGTGACACTTACTGTTAAATGTTCAAGTTCAGAAAAGAGCTTCTTAAATTTCCCAGGCACTTTCTAGGGTAGAAACAAGCCAGTATAAATATGAAAATTCTAATTAAATAATATCTCATAAGCAAAATGTTTAAATAAATAACAGGCACCTGCTCTCTCTCAGGATTCAGTGTGCATATCTGAAGCCTGTTATTCTGCCTCATTCAAAGATTCACATGCTCATTATTTCATCCATCAGACTCATAAAAACTAAGCGTGGAATACTAAAGCATCAGAGGCAACTCTTTGATACCCGTGTGTGTGCTGGGGAGATTTCCTTTATTCTGTTGTTTGAAACCTCCGATATAATGGGCCAGATATTTATGGGGAGGGTGCGGGGCAGCGTGTCTAAAACCCGGAAAGCCCAGGGACATGGAGATCCTGCCGACATTAACGGCAGGACCTCATAAAAATTTTATGCTTCCGTTTCCCAACTGCAGTGTGGGAGCCTGATTTGAATATGATCTTGGAAGTGTCCCGCCTCTCCAAGATGGGACACAGGCACGCCTCGCAACCTACCGCCGTAAAAATGATGGCAGGCACGTATGCAGTGGATTGGAGATGTGTTCCCCGATTTAAATTTTTTTAACCCCTCTCCTGCTGCCCATCGTGGGTGGGGGTTAATAGTGAGGCCCAAATCTCCAAGATGATATTGAAATCAAATTGTGATTCTTCCTCACAATAGTCCACAAGTGTTTTCAGTAAATTGCCCCGACTTGCTGAACTTGTTAAGAAAAAAACCAAGTTAAATAAATAAGGTATAAATGTTATCCAAAATATTAGTGAATTAATTACAAGCAAATTGTGAAAACTTCACTGTATTTGGACAGCAAGCAGAACTCTGGAAATGTTTGAAAATTCAGACACAGAGCCTTGCGCTTCCTCCATTTGAAAGACATGCAGAAAAATTGTGCAACTCATTGCTGCCTGTTCATGCCTCTCCAAACCTTTCTGGCATAAACCGGTAGGTGTGGTATAACTGCGCCCTCATTGCTGGTGTGCCTTTACATGTTAACAAGTGTGAATACTGACACCACTCTGTAGCTCACCCTGACTTCCCATAATGTTACATTTATTTGTATTTTCTTATTGTTGCACAAGGAGATCTCACTTTCCTGACAATAATAGATCGAGTGCTTGAATTAAAATCTCTCCTTACCTCCCATGTCTGAGAGAGTCGGCAGACAGCGGCACTGTTGAGACCCATGATTATGGCAAAGAAAGAGTTAAGGTTCCGCAATGCCCTGCAGCTAGGAATTAGAAGATGGTTTCAAGTTAGACTGTTGGGTTTGTTGTGGAATAAAAAGCCTAGTGTTATACACAAGAACTGGCATATTGAAATACTGTAAACTGCTCATTGAATAAGGACCTGCTGTCTGCTTTCTGTTACCTGTCACACACAACTGGTAAGTTAAAATGGGACAAGCCAGGAAAGTCGTGCGGGGTGTAAACGACTTGCTGCCACCTGTTTTCTATCTGGCAGGAACAGGACCCCAAGAACTTAAAGCTTTAAATCCACTCTCCTTCCCTGTCCCTCTTCTGCTGTCTGTTCCGCTTTGGGCTTGGTAAGCGGTTGAAATGCCAGTTGGGTTCGGAGGCCTAACCTCCTTTTATTGTGATATTTTTTCGTGCTGTGTCCCATTTTATTTATTTTCACTTATAGGTCATAGTTCCCAAAACAGTCATAGACCACACTGCTGAGGATTGGTATTCTTTTGACAGCCCAGCTGCCCTTATTTATTCAGCCTACAACATTCACCGTCATTGACCTCTGAAGACTTGTCTGTATTTAAAATCTATTGACGGTCATACACACTATCCTTCCACACAAAATGTCATGCAGTTTTCTCCATCCTAAAATAGGACTGCAATTATAGATAGCAGCCAATCTTCAAAATTCCCACTGTTAATCTGATCTGTCTGGAACAACAGGCCACATTGTGTTAAGGAAACATTGGGGGTAATTTTAACCCCCCAGGATGGGTGGGAGAGGGACAGCAACCAGCCTCTTAGGCGCCCACTTCCTGTTTTATTGGAGGTGGGTTTGGGGGCGGGCGACTAACCTGCTCTCCAGAGGCAGGTCCGTCATATAAATATTTTAATGAGGCTGCATGCCACAAATGTTAGCAGGCTTTTAGATTGGGCTCGGGAAACCTGGCAGCTGAAGGGAGACGACAACTGCCAATTCCAGCAGGTAGGTGCCTTTCCAGCACTGCTTGTGGGCCAGGAGTTGCAGGAGTGATCCCCCCGGCCCCCCAAGCTAACCTGCTTCCCCCTCTCCACGATAGCCCGAAACCCCTCGCCCCCCACCCCATGATCTCCCCAAGGCCTCCGATCTCCCCCTCCCAACATCCGAGATCCCCTCCCGACATCCGATTTCCACCTCCTGACCTTCCATTCCCCCCACCAACCTCCAATCACCCCAAGGCAATGATCCCTATAAATTTTTTTGGGTGCATGGCCCCTTTAAGGGGCTGCATGGCCCATTCACAGTTTAACATTGCAAAAGCCGGTCCTGGGCTGCACGGGACCGGCAGAGAGCTGCCCGGCCATGCGGCTTATAGGGAATATTACCCTACGGCCTTTCCGATCATCCCCCCCACCCCCCCCCCACTCCCCCGGCCTTTACGATCTCTCCCTCCCTCCCTCAGCTGTAGCCTGGTGCCGCAGGCCTTCCCGCACGGTAGCCTCTCAATTTGGCTGGCTGCCAAATTCGGCAGAACCTCTGAGTTACCCGCATTTCCGGGTTTCCCGGCTGCTACAACCCAGCCACCCACCCCCGCTCCTTCTCCGCCTCCCTGTAAATATCGGGGCCTTTGGCTTTCATTCAGAATCAAGACTGTCAATGAAAGGGATACTGTTTCTTTAATATTTAATTTAAAAAACTTCCCTCACGAAGCTGAGTACAATGATGGAGCAGAAATGCTACTGCGGGTCTTTGTGCTTAATTGACAAATATTTAGAGTTCTATTTTATGGTGATAAATTCTGCTTGTGTAAATGATCCTTTGACTGAAAGCAATCAATTAAAATGTTGCACAACAGCAGAAGCCAAATAATTTTACTACTGCTCCATCAAAATGAATCAACATTAAAGCCCTTGGACCTACTGCATGGTGCCCTTTCCTTTGCGAAAATGTTTCTGTTATGTTGGATCTCAATAAAAGTATATTATCTGGAAATTTCTGATATTCTAGCATTAGGTGATTATAAAGGAACAAGCCTCTTGTTTTTTTTTTAAAAACAGATTTCTCAGAGTAAATGAAAAACAATCTGTGGGAGTACGCAATAATTTAATTTCCCTGTGGAGTGATAATTCACACCAGTGAAATATAAAACAATAATCTATTCATGTAATGAATTATCACTGGACTATAATGTTCCAATAATAAATCAAACGCTCCCTAGCATCCCAGGACTCATTTCCATTCATAGTATAAACAGAATTGCTCTCTGATGACCATGAGTTCCAAATGTTCTTTCACTTGTGTTAAAGAGACCATCATAACTCACTCAGAATATTCCTCCAAGGGCTAATGAACACAGCCTGTGGTTGAAGAAAGAGTCTTGTCATCAGTATAACTCTTAAGGTTCAAAGTATTAGAAAGAACATTGATTACATTTGCTGTACTGTAGTTTTCTACTTTTTTCTGTTATTTTTGTTTAGGTGCTGGGCACTGGTGAGGTCATTGGTGAAGCTGGCTTGGAGGAGTGACTATCCCAGCAGGAGGAAGGAGCTGAATTATCAATGTAGATATTACTGGTTAACATAATGGCCTCCAGCAACTATCAGTTCAGCTGCGTGTATGTTAGTTACACTTCCTCGTGCCACGGGGTTCAATATCCCTCTTTAGACAGATGCCCTAATTAGGTCATCAAGCAGCACTCACTTTTTTTATGCAAATAGAAAGTAGAAAGATAATGGCCCAGATATTCCGATCCCTACGGGTGAGTACGCGCTGTGTACCCACCTGTTGGGACATCGGAAATGCCGGTTTCAGGCATGCACAGCGCATACGCTGAAAACCGGCATTTCCGATCTGCCAAGAATGGTCTTGACAGATCCTCCGGCTGCCCTGGAGAAGGGCCTCTGCGGGCGGATAGTTCCGCTTTTTGGAGACCCTCCACCTGCAGAAAACCCTTAGAATTCTTACGCTTGGTAAAAGCAGGCATAAGGCCTGCTTTTACCAGGATAAGAGTTCAAAAAAGTAAAAAAAAATGTTTTTCCATGATTTATCATTTAAAAATAATTTTTTTAAAAAGTTTATTTTTAGCCCCGTAAAAAACTAATTACTTTTTTCAAAAAATTAAATTTTTGTTTAAAATACTTAATTTATTGTAATTTCAAGTCATTTTAAAAATGTGATTTTTAAAAAAATTTATTTAACGTTTTACTATGTTTTTGGGGTGATCTCCATTCATATATTGGACAGGTCTTCCTGTCAAATGTATGAAGGGAGATTCCCTTCTGTGATTTGCTCCCCATGGCCCACGTGATCCCAGGGACGCTGCGAACTACATGCGCCCCTGGGATACGTGGGCCATGCGCACTTCAAGTTTGGAGAGGCCCAGGAGCGGAAGTGTGCGTGTCCCGGGAGCCCTCAGGTAAGGGCATAGATTTTTCCAGATCGCAGGCCTCCGCCCGCGGGAGGCCTGCGATCGGAAAATACGGGCTAATTATGTTCAAGTGCATCTTCCTTATTTTCACCTGTATTTTTAAAAAAGGTTCTGTATGGCTCCCTCTTTATTGCACAAAGTGTCATAAATCCTCAAAGTCAGCATTTTCTTTTTAAAGTTTGTTTGCAAACACAACAATGCAATGATTTAAATTATACTGAAATGCATGATTAGGTCGATTGTGTGTGATGTGATGGTGATTGTGATGAAAATGGTGATCAGTTCTTGCTCCCCAGCCAAAGAAAAGCTTTGCCAAACACAGACCTCAAGGACAGTATCCCTTTGAGCACTGCAGATGTGTCCTGAAAACACTATGACCTTGAAATGACTCTTGTTTTCAATCCCTCCATGGCCTATTTGTACCGGCTGACATTGTTACTTACTGAGCAGCAACCTTTATGAACTTTTTGACAAGCTGCACACGTTTGGACAGCTGGCTGCAGAGGAGGACTTCAGTAGCGACCCACAGTTGAACCTCATTGCACCGTTGCAGCAAAAAGTCAAGGTTGGCTGTGGTGTTCCCTCTGCGGAAAGTGTAATAAATCAGTTCCTGCTGCAAAGGAGACACAAACAAAAGAAAGTCAGTGCACGTCTCTGTTATCAATGTATGTACCTGTGGAAAGCAAATACCTGTTATTTAATGTAAGAAGTATCTGCATGTTCACTCTCCTTTAACCCAGATGATTCATTTTTTTCTGTGCAGTACTTTTAGTTGCAATACAATGTCACACATCACATTTCTGGTACAGGAAACTCTTTTAACCGGCACCTAAATATCCGGAAATCTCTCAACCGGCAAAATTCAGGAGTAGGTTCAGGTAAGTTTTACTATATATTAGTGGCCGTGTAAACGGGGTTCCTGCACCTGTGGCCGTGCAACAGGGACTCCTGGATCTGTGGCCGTGTAATCGGGACTCCTGCACAAGTGCCGTGTAACCGGGGCTCCTGCACCTGTGGCCGTGTACGGGGCTCTCGTACCTTGGTAAGTATACCTCTCTGTAATCCGGACTTTTTGATCAACCGGCACCACGCCGGTCCTGTCGGTGCCGGATAAAAAAAAAGAAGAGTTTCCTGTATACAATTTCTAGTATATTTAGGTATGAGCTGTGGCTCAGTGGTAGCACCCTCGCCTCTGAATCAGGAGGTTGTTGGTTCAAGTCCCACTCCAGAGACTTGAGCACAAAATCTAGGTTGACAATTTAGTGCAGTACTGAGGAGTGCTGCACTGTCGGAGGTGCCGCCTTTTGGATGAGACGTTAAACCAAGGCCACATCTACCATCTCAGCTGAACATAAAAGATCACATGGCATTTTTTGAAGGAAAGCAGGAGAGTTCACTCCAGTGTCCTGGCCATTATTTATCCCTCAAACAAGATCACAAACAGATTATCTGGCCATTATCTCATTGCTGTTTGTGGGACCTTACTGTGCACAAACTGGCTGCCATGTTTGCTACACCACAACAGTGATTACGCTTCATACGTTCAGTAAATCACTTTGGGACGTCGTGAGGTAGTGAAAGGCGTTATATAAATGCAAGTTCTTTCTTTATTTTACTGTATAGAAAGTACATAGTTCAATGTGATTGCAAGTGAGGCTTACATTGGCTTGGTTTGTAGATAACACTGGAGACAGTTTCTTGTACAGCTTTTATACAAAAAGCTGTACAAAATGCTTTTTGTGCAGAAATGATATTTATTTTATTTATAACCCACTATTCCATATAAAAACAATGAAAATTGAGAATGTTGTTCCTCCTCTCCAAGTCCTAACACAACACTCATTGGTCTGGCTGCATCATATGGATTCTCCTCTATGATTCTCCACACAGTGAATTCCCCAAAGGATGTGCTGAATGAAGTCAATGCCCAAACTCAGAGGAAGAGGGAGTGGAGAATAAATCCATTCACAGAGCTCCCACAAACCTTTTATTTTGGCAAAAGAACTGGGCATAAATCTTACCCACCTTCTCACATGGAGAAGCGAGGCGCTGTTACATTCTCAGAAGGGCCCAGGGAACCATATTTAAATGGAAACCTGCAACATCTGTGCACTGCTCCCCCTCAGGGCAGAGACCCACAATTGCTATACTGAAACAAAATGAATCTGGCACCATGAGTTTAGTTTTAAACTGAAAACCCAGTGGGAGCTCACAAGAACCATGAAAATGTAGTTGTCCATTGCTGCAGGAGGGGTCCTGTGCAGTATAGAGTGCCATCAATGGCACAAGTACTGGCCACAGAATCCCTTCAATGAACATTACAGCTAAGTCGAGCTGTAAGCAGCTAGGAGCACAGCTGACTTCACCTCCCTCTCCAAATCTCCCACCCTTCCTCTGCTCATCTGCCTTCCTTACTTCCAATGGCAGGACTGAGGGGATGAATTTCCGTGGGGGGTTCTCCCACTTGTCTGTCGTAACATTGGCCGAAGAGTGGTAGAAATCCAGGACAAATTGTGTAAACTGGTTTTTTGGGGTTTCCTTGGCTCTTCCGCCAAAGTTACTGAGGAGGACCAGGAAAAGCCCCCCCCGGAGATTCACCCTGAGTGACCAGGTTAGGAATCACATCCTACCGATCTATGCTACAGTGTGTTTGTACACCTTGGGGGCATAATTGGATTTTGTTGTACCCATCCCTGGCGGCCACCTAAAACAGGGGTTATGCCCCTTGAATATACCAATAAGGGGCCTAATGCTCCTCCTGGCTTCTTAGCACTACTGCATGCTGCTGCCAGCCCGTGCTCGGCCTCCCTCCCGTCCTCCGCCCTCTTTTCACAGGGCTAACCTTAGGACTGCTGCTGGGTGAGGCAAACGGCCAAAATTGAAGGGGACCAAAGCCCATAAAGGAAGCGCAACCAACATGGTCAGGGTTTAAAATATACTACTTGAATACCACATTCAAACCACGTGGGCTGCTGCAGTCCACCGTTTCACCCCCCACCCCCGATCGCGATCTCAAACCCTGCTATGCACCTTTCCCGATCCCAGCCACCACTACCCTCCCTCATGATCGCCACCACCACTCCTGATCGCCTCCCACCCCACCCCCCAGGTCCCCTTTGAGGAATTTGAGTAGCGCTGAGAAACCTGAAAATGCGGGTAACCGAATTTAATGGCAGGACCTCATTTAAAATGTTTTACTCTGTTTCCTGTCCGGTAACCAGCCAGATTGAGAGGCTGGCTGACTGTTGGGCGGTAAGGCCTGCAGCACCAGGCTGCAGCAGGGGATGGAGGAGGGAGAAATCTTGGGTCGGGGAAGACTCATGAGTAGATTGGAGTGGGGAGCCGGAGAGGAGATCGCGGGCCGGGAGTAGATCAGGGGTAGGGTCCAATCGGGGGAGAGATCCCTGCAGGTTAGCTTGGGGGGCCGGGACAAATTCACTCCCGCTCCTCCTGGCCCACAAGCAGTGCTGGAAAGGCACTTACCTAATGGACCCGGCCCTTCTTTCCTCCCTTCAGCTGCCGGGTTTCCTGAATCCTGGGAAACCTGGCCCACAGCACTTAAATTTAAACTGTCCTACAATTTGAGGCACGTGACCTCATTAAAATATTTAAATGACAGGTGGGGAGCAGGTTAGACGCTTGCCCCCCCAACCCGCCTCCATTAAAACTGGAAGTGGGCGCGTTGGAGACGGGTTGGAGTTAAAACTCCCCCCCTCTCTATTTACTGCTCCGTTGTTCGCTCTGTTTCTTTCTTGATCCTGAAATTTCATTGCTTAAGGAGATAGACTGTTGGACCAAACGTTCAGGAGATCCCAGCTGCCCCACTGACGTCGCCGTGCTAGTATCAATTCGCATTTCCAGCAATTTGCAGTGCAAAAATAACATGGCCTGAAAGGTATCGAAAAAATCCAATTCATGGCAGTCACCGCGAGATGCCCCACTCCAGCAATTTTTGGGCTAATGTGTCCTGTGATGTGTCACAAAGTATAGCATCTTTCATTTCCTCATCTTAAAACATGAAGGGATCCTCTTTAGGAAATCCATTTCTCTAGCCCAAAAATTAACTTTCTGCAGTACTTACTGTAACTGGCAAGAGAATACTTCAGAGAAGCTCTAGAGCAACAATCGATGTCCAGGCAATGGTTCATAAAGTTTTAGTTATCACAACCAACCAGGTTGGCCCCCTCAATGTAATATCTACCTCAAGGATACTATAGTGCCACTCATACCACGACTTATATAGTGACGTGCTCTCAGAGATATAGTTGGGAATGGCACGAGACCTAGGCCATGTCCACCCACTCTCACTTACATGCAGAGGGGCCAAGCTGGACTGGCAATTATTCACTTTGAGAATTCTGTGGAGCATTTTTTGGGACAGGACCGTGGCAGTAAGCCACACTGCCCTATTTTACTATTTTTACCAACCCTTTGACCCCGATAATTATGGGGAGGCGGGAAGGGAGCAGGGGCATGTGTCAACGGCCGGGAAACCCGGAAATGCCAGGAATGTGGAGATGCTGCCGAATGTAACGGCAGGACCTTTTTAGAATGTTTTTACTCTGTACCTGCCCGGCAATTAAGAAGATTGGTGGGTGGTGGGGTGTTTGGAGTGTGGCAGCGAGGAGGGAGGGAGGGAGAGATCAGAGCATGAGGGGGTGGGGAAGAGATCGCAGCAGGTTTACTTGAGGGGGGGGGGGGGGGGGGGGGAGAGCGGGGGAAGCAGTCCAGCTTCTCTTGGCCCACAAGCAGTGATGGAAAAGTATTTACCTGTTGGATCTGGTAGCTCCCATATTCCTTTAGCTGCCGGGAAACCCGGCCCTCAGCTGTTAAATTTAAATAGCTGCCAAAATCTGAGGAATGCAGCCTCATTAACATATTAAAATCACGGACCTGTCTCTCGAGAGCGGGTTCCTCGGCCAATGCCGAACCCAACGCGGTTTAACCGGAATTAGGCACCTTCGTGGCGAGTTGGGTTTGACTTTTTTACCAATTGAAATTCTCCCCTCCGACCCTCTCCTGCCTGGTGGCGGGGGGTAAAATTCCCCCCATCGAGTCCAATATTTTTATTCAAAAACAATAATACCTGTACAACTCATCAATTACATAGTAAATCCATTACATAGTAAATCCATTACATTCATCCATCACAGTAAAAAATAAAGCCTTAAAAACAGCCTTATAGTTAATATAAATGCAATGATTAATTTTACAAATAATCAATAATGTTTACAGTACAAATACCCTTAAACAATACCACACAACTTTTTAGATTTAAAATAATAAATCTCAAAGTTAACTCCACATAAAACAAAAACCATTTCAACACCAGTGTACAAACACATAGCACCATCATAATCAAATTAAATGCTACAGATAACATTTATTCCAATAAACCAAGAAAAAACCCGTTTTCCCCTTCGAGTCCAATGCTATTGGAGAGCTAGCCTGGAGATATTGTTCAGTTCGCTCAGAGTGCAGGCACTCATTCATTCTGTTTGCAGTGAGAGTTTCTGTTCTCACATACAGAAACCCTGTCAATAATGTGTCTTCAAGAATAACAAGAAGGTTTTTTATATAACAGCAACATTTAATTTATAAGCCTCACTTTGCACAGGATTTGGCCAGGACACTCCCATGCCTGCTTCCTGTATAGGTCCAGCATTACTTTATTCACTTATGAAAATTTTCTCAGGTATTGCTGCTGAAACGTGACACACAGCAGTCACAGACTATGGCACATACAAGGATAGGTTGCCATGAATTTCTGCAGAGCATCACGTTCACCAGGTTTGAAGTTTGCATTAATTAGTTATTTTAATAACGAGCATTAACTGGTTAAGCGTGCACTGTAAACAATGACAGTGCTGTAAAATGGGCGCAACATATGCCAATTTCTGGTCGCGAGGTCCTGGTGGCTGCCTGAAGAGAGCACTGGCCCAATTTAAATATGCAAATAAGGGCCCTGTGCCTGTTGCAGGACCCTTCTGCTATATTGGGCAAAAATCTACTGGAGCTTGTGGTTTATTTGTTTCTACAGCAGCCTAACCAGCCATACTGAAAAGGAGCCGATGGAGGCAGTGGAAGAAACACAAAGGTATTTAAAACCCACTTGAATGTGGAGCCAGGAGAAGCATTGTGGGTTACTGCCAGCTCACGCTCGCCTCCCTTCAACCCTAACGTATCATGGCTCTTGGCCAGCGTCCTAGAATGAGAGGGTTGTCCTATGAGGAGAGATTGAGCCTATACTCTCTGGTGCTTAGAAGAATAAGAGGTTATCTCATTGAAACATACAAGATTCTGAGGGGGATTGACAGGGTAGATGCTGAGAGGTTGTTTCCTCTGGCTGGAGAGTCTAGGACTAGGGGGCATAGTCTCAGGATAAGGGGTTGGCCATTTAAGACTGAGATGAGGAGGAATTTCTTCACTCAGAGGGTTGTAAATTCTCTACCCCAGAGGGCTGTGGATGCTCAATCGTTGAGTATATTCAAGGCCGAGATAGATAGATTTTTGGACTCTAGGGGAATCAGGGGATATGGAGATCGGGCGGGAAAGTGGAGTTGAGGTTGAAGATCAGCCATGATCTTATTGAATGGCGGAGCAGGCTCGAGGGGCCGTATGGCCCACTCCTGCTCCTAAGTCTTATGTAATGATCTTCTGTCCTAGCCACGCAATTCTGCTCCTCCCCACGACTGGTTAACTGCCCGTTAGGTGTGACTAGTGCCTGCAGTATGTTGGTTATCTCCTGGTGACACAGGAACCAATATCACGTGGTCCATTAGCCCATCAGTTTAGCCGCGATGGTTGTTGCCACCGCTTGGTTCACACCCGAAAATGGGCTCCAATTAATTTCCAGGCCACTAGATTTTGTTTTTTATTTTCTTCAGCAGAAACTCAGCTCAATGCTGCCATTTGATAATTTGCTATATTTGGTAGCAGACATCCTTAAAGCGATGCGAAGGATCAAACGTATTTTCGAAGCGGAGTCTATTGGCTGACATGGAGCTATAATGAGCTAATTTACCAACATGATAAAGAAAAGACTGGTAGAATAGGGGTTCATAGTTGGGATTCCTTGCATAATAAATTCCTGTTCTTGTCATGATGTCAGGAGGAAGCACAGAGAAAAGACTAGCTATTTCCCCAACGGGTATGAGGGGAAACTGGAGGGAGAGTCATCCCATGACATTCTAGCTTAACGCCTGCAAGGAAGTTACAGAGCAGAAGACTGAGAGAGCATTGCTGCTCACTGTCTCAGATAAGGAATGTGCTGTGGAATGGGGGCAGCAAGCAAAAAGAAATGGCGGAAGCAATTATCAGCTTTATTTGCCCTTCACTTATTTCTGTTTTGTTTTGTATAAGGGATTCAGCTGGAGTTCGGACATTAATCGTGGATCTGAATCAAGTCAAAGCCATTCAATTAAGAGATTTTTTACTATAACCACTATGTCCTCATCTATTTAAAAATCAAAAAATGATCATTCCTCCATATTTCTGGGCAAAAGACACCAGGGAAAAGTTGGGTTGCGCCCCCTTTGGGGCGCTAACTTCGCTTATACTTTTAGCACCCTGAAAAGGTTAGCGCCCTTGCGCCCGAAATTGAATGGTAGCACCCCAAGCAGGAGGTGGGGCGCTACTGGAAGCGCTCCCCCTCCCTCTTGGGGCACTCCAATTGAATATCGCTGTGCTACGTGCAGCAGCGCCACGCGTGTCGGCACGTAGCGCCGCGGTACTGCAGGCCTCCCTCCCCTGATTAAAGGGGAGGGGCCTAGTGCAGCGCACACCGGGGCCCTGCTGGACCACCGGGGAGCGGGGTGCTGGCAAAAGATCCCGGCACTCAAGAGGAGTGCCGGACTGACCGATCGCGGCCGGCACCCCGCCGGGGGGGGGGCAGGTGCTGGCAGGCAGCCCAAAAAAAATGGCCACCTGGCACCTGCCCTTTAATTTGCGCCGCCCTGGCCGCAAACACGGCACCCTGACCCTGTCAGACATAGCATCTGGCAGTAGGTCACGGGGCGCAAGCCATGTTTGCGGCCGGGGCGCTGATGTAATCGCCCGAGGTGCAGCGCCACAGGGCGCTACCGGCTACCAAATTTCGCGGGAGGAGTTAGCGGCACCGTGCCCGGGCGCTAGGTGCTTTGCACCCTGTTAGCGCCCCCTTGGGGAGCTAACGGGAGGCGCAAAGCAACCGAATTTTAACAATACAGTAAAATCCATGATTAATCTGAACCCTGATTGAACAGTTCATGTTTCTGGCCCAATTTAGATCCACACCTGGACTTTCACTCTTCTCAACAATCAAGTCAAAATTTTTCTGTTAATTTGAACAAAAATTCCAACAACAACAACTTGGATTTATATAGCACCTTTAAAAGTAGAAAAACAAGGCAAGGAAGGAGTTCCTAAGAGGGGTGACCAAAGGCTTGGTCGAAGGGGTAGGTTTTAAGGTGGGTCTTAAAGGAGAGAGAGGTGGAAAAGTGCAAGGATTTCTGAAGGGAATTTCAGAGCATGGGGCCTAGGTGGCTGAAGGCACAGCAGCCAATTGTGTAGCAGGGGGATGCGCAATCGGAGGAACGGTGAGTTTGGGGGTGGGAGGAATTTGTAGTGCAAACAAACATTCCCGCAAATACATATCCAATGGTTCTGTATTTTATTCAATTGCAGATTTTGAATATTCATCAGACAGAATTGACTTTAGCTAAATATTACATGATAAGTAGTACAGTGCAGGCTGGTTAATGATCATCCAGCTAATGAGAATTTGTGTTTAGACAAATCGCTTGCTCTGGCACTAATTCAGTGTTTGTTTAACACAAACAGCTGGCTAAGGGAACAAAGAGCACGCTGCTTCCTTCAGGTACCGTGCACCATATCTACTTATTTCAGAGGTTGCGAAGAAAAAGTTCAACCTTTACTCAAAATGTTCATTTACAACAGTGAAGATTCTCAACAGCAACGAATAAATGCTTTGAAGTGTGCAAATAAGTTAGTCTATAGCATGTTTAATGCAGAACACTTACCTCACAGATGCAGTTAAACAAATCCCAATCAAAATTGGTTAGTTTGTTAGCCAATTGCCAGGTGTTCATTCCAAGCATTTGGATAGTTCTCTGCGGTGTTTCGTCACTTTCTGCTGTAAGAGTCTGGAACAGATATATGAATATCAGATTAATAACTGTATGTATGCTCTCTATTGGATAAATTATAATGAAGTTCTATGGCCCTGGGATGATGTTGTGGGATAATCTATACAAAAGATGGGTTTGTCTGAAATTTCTCTGTCTGCTATCTCAGGTGAGGTGTTAACCCTTTTAAAATAATGAGCTAACATCTCTGCTAAAGTACCAGAGAATGGAATTTCAAATGAATCTTGCTGATTTTAAAGTGGTGATGTGGTCGCACTGGTACAGGCAGCACAAGGAGAGCTCTACAAACTTGGGAAAAATAATACTAACATTGAGATGGAATTAAATGGGTGTTTATGTCTATTAGCTTTCAAAATTGAGCAACGACTTAGAGTCCAGCATTCTTCCTACTGGTCCTCGATTGTGTAATGCAGTCCAGTGTCCAGTCTATCTACGGTTTGCAATACAGCCACATTCACATCTGGTATTGCATAAGTTAACACCACCCAGCAGAGACCCGAGAGTAGACAAAGAAACCAGGAATATTGGTGCATGGTTTACTTCACAAAAGTAGGAAAATTGTTTCTTACCAAGAAATCATTGGGATCTTTTCTACAAACAAATATGCGAGTGGTGGGATCCAGAGATTTTAAAATGGACACATCATCAGGTTGAAGAATTTGCCTTTCTAGAAACAGGAAAAACCTTGAATTAGTAAATCGGACAAAATGGCCATTTCATTTCTTAAAAACCTGTCAAAACAAAATTGGTAAATTGGCACTCTACACAAAAACAATCAATAGTTTCTAAAATTAGCAACCTAAACAGCAATAATAATTGAAGTATCCATTTTTGTGTTAAAACTTTTTAATTTGATGGGGCAAAATGAAACTCACCCTCAGTGGAGGTGACCGCCACCAGTATCAAATCCTGCTCACATCGCTGGAGCTGTTCAGCCACAGTGTGAAGAACTTCCTGAGCCGACGTTGACATCTTAGTTCGGAAACTGACATAGAAATGGTCTGCCACATACACACGGCAGAAAACTGCAGGGAAAAATGAAAATAAACGTTTCAAAATGATTCAATTCCCAACATTTTGGAGTATATCGGTAAAAGCAGTGTACAATAAGAAAACATGGAATATTCATTCGAGAAAGTGATGAACATCTCTGCATTTTATGCATGCTATCAAGTTACAGCTATTAGTACCTTCCATGTGCAAACAGTAAAACGATACATGCAAACAGAAATAAAATTTTCAAAAGGACACCTTTCTGTAAGTTCCCATTCTGTTTGATCAGCGTGGACCAAGGTCACAGGGAGCCAATGGTCCGAATAGGACTATTCTAAGTTTTAGGTTAAAAGATCACTGTCTAAATGAGCCATATTCATACAAAAATAGATTTCTTACTTACATTCAAGAGGATGGAATCTGTTATAGCATAATAGTTCTTGGGTTCGGAGTATGAATACAAGCAGAGGGATGTCACTCAAACTACATGGGGCCTAAGCTCCTTAGCGCCCCAAACCGGGCGCGATTCTGGCAGTGCAGTGATGGTCCGCTGGAACAGAGAGGCCCAAGGACCAAAGTATATTCATCGCCAGGTCTCGTCAGAATAAATCAAGTGCGCTGTGAACACCAACGAGGTGACCCGACACAGCTTGCCAGTCAGGGCCTTACGAATTGCAGTCCTCGCTGGGGTAAGACGATCGGGAGGGGGGGCAAGGTTGGGCCAGTAGCAGCCCGCAGTTGTTTTATGGAGCCAGGAGGAGCACTCCTGCTTCTTCCAACTTCACAAAATACTAAAACATTTCTTGACCTTTTTTTGAGAGGACTTCAGCAGTCCTTTTAAGGTTAGACTGCTTAGGAACTGTAAACGCCGTAAGCTCCAACTAGGGCAAACGAATTTAAGAGCCCGGGTCTGAAATGAGCGTAGAAGCATCATTTCTCCAGGGCCACCTAAAAATGATGCTGACCAATTTAGCAGTGGCCCTAACTCCTGTGCATATTGGGCCTCCATCCTGTTAAATTGGTTATTGTTGCGACCATTTGAGGCCCAATAACAGGCACAACAATGTTAAATTTAAACCCTCATGCATCCAACCATTTGCACTGCAATAATGTCAGCACGCATAAAGGGCAGTTATGTCAGTTAAATGAAGTGCCTTCTGTTGCTGGGTGCAATATTTGGTTTATCCTAGCTTTTAATAATCCAGCAGCATTCTTCTCCTTTATTTACTAAGCTCAGAGTATCACCCATGCTTCCAGCATAGATATTGGCAGCATAAAAGGCTGCTCCTAACACAAACAGCAGAGATCTGCCGATTGGTCACGAGAAGCGAGGTTGTAAAAATTAGCTCCTTTTCTCCACACGACACCAGTCTGAAAAATGCAAGCTACCTTGACACCAAAGCCTGAAATTTGAAATTTGCAACTGCAAAAACTCCACGTGCTCTTCAATTAACCAGGAGGACTTGCAAACATTTCTGAAAATCCTAGAGTGGGGTAGAGGCCGGATTGACCAGAATTTGGGTCCTATTGAAATGGATCAGCAATAAGGAGGCTCAGGGTATTACTTTGTCCTCAGATTTCTCCTCGACAACTAACCTTCTTCAGCTTCATATGCTTTAGGTTGCAGCCACTTCTCTCTGCAACTGAGTTGGTGGAAAATTGTTGGATTCTGTAAATAAATAAAACATGGAGTACATTGACAAATGTTAGAAATCATGGTACCATTATGGCAACATCGTGCCAATCCAGAGCCCACAAAGAAGCCAGGCCAGTATTTGGTCAGGACGGACAGAGGGCGCCAGTCCAGTATGGGAGCTGGGGAAGTTGAAAAATGATTTATAGCACTGACCCCCAGCCAATCCCTGACTGGTCCGTCTCGCACTCAATGAAATGGGGCCAATTTAAAACAATTTTTTTAATGGAAAGCATTTTACAGATACTGTTCTCTATCCTGAAAGGTTTACAGAAGATCAAATTAACAGCTTTCCATTCCCAGCTCCCAAGTGAAGAAGGAGATAGATAGATTTCTAGACACAAAAGGCATCAAGGGGTATGGGGAAGAGAGCGGGAATATAGTATGGAGATAGAGGATCAGCCAGGATCATATTGAATGGTGGAGCAGGCTCGAAGGGCCTACTCCTGCTCCTATTTTTCTATGTTTCTATGAAGAAGCAGTAAATAGCCAATAATTTGTAGTTAGACTCCCCATTACAACAGTTTAAGTACATCCCATTGGTGAGAGCCCCAATGTGAATAAGCATTTGAAATGGTCGGAAAATGGTCTCGCTGCATGGGGTGAAGCAGCCGAATAAAATCGTGTTAATATGAACAGTAAATTATAGTCAACCAACTGTAGTTAGATGCTCCCCCAAATTACAACAAGCAGAGTTTAGTCCCATTTCCTGCCCTCGCCCCCAAAGAAAATGATGCAGGAAGTTATGCAGTCACAAAACTGTAGTTAAAGGCTTCCCCATTACAAGCTGCTCCAATATTACAAGAGCTTCAATGTTTCTTTTTCAGTCCCCGTATAAAAAAAATGCAAATGCACAATAATTTATATATGGTTAACAAATCACAGTTAGAGGCTCCCCATTACAAAAAGCAAATACAGCTGTTCAACAGCTAAAGGATGAGCTAGATTGTCCTTTAGTGTTAAAATCATTCAGCAGCCATTCTTAAGTCGATCTTTTAATGTTTCTTTTCCTCTCCGAGGAGAATGCGATGAGTTATTTTATTCAACCAATACATTTAATTACAAACTCAGATCTACCTTCCATTGACTAACTATAATTTGCAGTCTCTTTCTCCCTAGTTAAATATTGGGAAATATATCTGGCACAAATGAGTTTGAGAAGGAGGATGCAGACAAAGCAAAAAGGGGAAGCAACTGTAGTTTAACAGGAAACAACACATCATAGGCTCTCAGCTTCTCCACATGCACAAACGCATAGCTCTTCATCCCCTCACACTCGCCCACATGCCACTACTTCTCAAACAGGCCACACTGCTAGGTGGCGCTGTAGTAACACACAAGATCGTCCACAAATATTACATTCTTCCTCCTTTCAAGACCCAAATAAATATATCTCCAATAGCAATTGTTCCGTGTTAGAAGATTATTTTTAAAAGCCTTTTGTTTAAACTGCACCTCCACTCCTCTCAAACTGAAAGACAAGGGCTGACTGACTCTGGGATGGATTTTGAAAAAATAATAGCGTTCCAATGGTCTCTCTGTGTGTGGGGTGAAGGGGCCGATTCAAAACATATTAAAATGAGCTCTGGCGATCTCCCTATTCCTGGGCAGAAGTGGGCCATTTAATAAACATTTGCAGAGAGCTCTGCAACGCTCTCTCAGGTTGGGGGAAAGAAAAAAGACTTGCATTTATATAGTGCCTTTCACAACCACCGGATGTCCCAAAGCACTTTACAGCCAATGAAGGAAGGCCAACTATTGAAAAAAATGTATTCCTTCAAGGGGAGCGGTTTTGGTTTTTGGCCCCGTACAAGCAGCAACAAAAGAAGAGAGTCAACAGGGGAGTTGCAGATTCAGCACCTCGCACACAGAAGATAGCCGCTGATATATATTGTACTTTCATAGTGTTAATTGAACACTAGAGGGTGCCCTGGTGGGAGTAAGCATATTGTAGCAATTATACTCTAGGGTATTCGCTTATATTCTTTGTTATACCTAAAGAGAATATTCCAGGGAGCATGATGTAAAAGCAACCATAACATTGCCACATCAACTTGAGTGTTTATTGAGATATAGTAGCTCCAATGCCACCACCGCTGCTAGAGCTAGGCGACAGGACTGACGATGTACTGCAGGGACACCAATGGGGGGAGGGTACAGTTACAGCATGACAAGTTTACATAGGAGAAATCCATATTAAATGTGGACATAGGAAATTATAATGCAAAAAAGTTGACATAGAAAAAGTGTGACAAAAACATAACATGAAATCAAAGTGGTGCAGATGCAGGTTTTAATATATTATAGATAGATCTCCGCCATATCTACATTCTCCACAACTAGATTCCCCCCTTCAGCCCAGAGCGGTCTTACCCTCTCTTTAATTATTCTTTTCCTTTTTGTATGTTTATAAAAGCCGTTGCTATTTCCTTTTATTTTATCTGCTAGCCTTTGCTCATATTTCCTTTTAGCTCTTCTTTTCTCCCTTTTCACCTCCCCACCACATTTCATTATATTGCTCATGATTTTATTATTGCTAGCTGTAACTTTATCATGTGCTTCCCTTTAAGTTTCAATTTAGTTCTGCTCTCTGTTTAGCCATGGAGCTCTATCAATTGGTGAACCTCTTTTATGCCTCATAGGAATATATTTATTTTGTCTTCTATCCATCTCATATTTGAAGATTTCCCGCTGTTGGTCATGATCATGCTTGTTAACTGTTCTGCTCAGTTAATTTAGGTCAGATCACTTCTTATCTTGCTGAACTTTGCCCTTTTTCCAGTTGAACATCCTTATTGTTGACTTCATAATCCTTTTCTATTTTCATATTCAACCTAATAATGTTGTTTGCTATTTCCCAACTGTTCTCCTACTATCACCAGTTATTTGTGCCACTTCATCTCCCAAAACGAAATCAAGCAATTATTCTTTCTTTCCTGGATGATAAACACACTGATCTAGGAAGCAGTCCTGGATGCATTCTAAAAAGCATTCCCAATCTATCTTGGGATGGTTAAAATCATCCCATATTTTTTCCCTGTTGTTCTAACATATCTCTATGAACTGTCTACAAATCTCCCCTGTTCTGTAGCCTGTAAAACAGACCAAGAATAGCACAATTTCCCTTCCTATTAGAATAATAGAATCTTACAGCACAAAAAGGAGACAATTCTGCCCATTGTGCCTGTGCTGGCTCTTCAAAAGTGCTATCCAATTAGTCCCACTCCCCTGGTCTTTCCCCGTAGCCCTGCAAAATTTTTCTTTTCAAATATATATACACAATTTCCTTTTGAAAGTTACTATATGAAAATCTATCCAAATAGATGACATCTTCATGCAAACACCTAGAACTTCCATGACATTCCATTGTAGGCGACAATGGAAAATGGACTGCAAAAACTGAGAAGGAACACCAGCAGATTTAATGCGCCTGTGAACACAAAATAATTAGCTCGGTAACATGAAGATGGATAACTAAACAGAACCACAAACTGTACACGAACAACTAAATGGCCAACAGCACTTAATTTATAATCAACACACAGAATTACATAGAATGTACAGCACAGAATCAGGTCATTCGGTCCAATTGGTCTGTGCCGGTGTTTATGGTCCACACGAGTCTCCTCCCACCCCACTTCATCTAACCCTATCAGCATAACCTTCTATTCCTTTCTCCCTCATGTGTTTATCTCACTTTTTCTTAAATGCATAGTGGAATGTTCTAGAATAATAGAAATCACTATTGCAATATTAGTGAAAAACAGTCATAACAAAAAAAACATTAAAAAAAAAATCAAACTATGCTCCACACCACCATCATCCATCTAAAACACCACAACAAACTCCAAGCCAACGCTATGACAGTCATGGTCAGTGGCCACTTAACCAAGACCACGGGGCAGAAATTAGGCTCGCCACGGGTGAGTACGCACTGTGTACTCACCCGTGGACGGAACGAAAGTGCCGGTTTCTTGCATGCATTGCGCATGTGCAGGAAACCAGCACTTCCGTTCCCCTGAAGGAAGGGGTTCAGAGGTCGAACACGCACGCCGGAGGGCCAGCACGTTCACCTCGCACTTCGGGTTTTTTTTTTTTTTTACAGGTTCCTCCGTGAGGGTAAGCACGGAGAAGATGCACATTGAAAAAGGAGGCGCAAGGCCTTCTTTTAACAAGGTAAGTGTTGATTTTATTAAAATTTAACCATTTTTTTCCACAGATTTATCTTTTTTAATTACTTAAAAAAAAGGTAAGTTTAGTTTTAGCCCCGTTAAAAAGTGTAATTAATTTTTTCAATTAATTAATGTAATTTATAGTTATTTTAAAAATGTGATGATTTAAAAAAAAATTATTTGTAGTTTTAGGGATGTTTTGGGGCCGATCTGTATTCATAGATTTGACAGGTCTTCCTGTCAAATCTATGAATGAAAGATGGTCTGCTGCCATTGGCTCTCCATGGCCCACGTGATCCCAGGGGACGCATTGCACTAACTATGCCCCTGGGATACGCAAGCACTGCACGCCGGCAGTTGGAGGAGGCCCAGGAGCCGAATCCCCCGCGGGCCCAGGGGTCAACGGCAGGCGCGGTAGGTAGGTGCGCGCAATCCTTGCACCCACGGGAAGCCAGGGAGCCGAATTTCTGGCCCCACATCTCCACTCGGTTCAGTCTGCAGACAACTGCGAAGGAAAAGCCTCAGTTTTGCTGATATCTATCTTTAATTATTCAAGTATGTAAAATATGTACATAAGAGTGCCATATGATCTTAAAGGTACAATAATGACTCACTCAAATATGCATACCTTGCAGATAACAATGCCATTAAGTTGTACAACAATTAATGCAGGTACATAGATTAGCACGCTAATTAAATAAATAATGATCAATGAAACTGACAAAATAACCTTTGAAATAATAAGCTACAAACAGGAAAAGGTTACTATAAGGCTGTGAAAATGAATCACTAAATTGCAGACAAGCCATCAACAGACAAATTGACATCTCGGGAATAACCTGCAACTCCCAGGAATCGAGTTAAATGAGGAAAGCATAAATTTGTTCACCAAGCTGAGCTTTCTGAATTTTAGTACACCTGATGTCAGCAGATTGAAATTCCTGAAGTAATTATCTTTCAACAACACTAATTCAGTTGGGTACTGTGGGTCTACATCAGCAGTAGCAAACTACAGCCTGTACTGATCCCTATTTATACATAATTATATCTGTTAGTTAATCCCTTGATTGGCAATCTAAGGTATTGTCTGACAGTGAGTTATTTGAGCCTGGATGTTTGCTCTGATCTGATTCCTGACCCTGGTTAGTCTGAATACCTCTTCCTCTAAAAATATTACTTGTCAGTATTTACTTGTAAATATGCAGTACGAGAAAGTCTTTGTACTGTGAATTGACTCCATTAATTCAGTATTTTTCTTGTCTTTGGTGTGCTGTTAAGTGTGATTATTTCAGGATATTTTAAACATTTGATTATTTTGACTGGTAGCTTGACCTAACCTAAAATCTCCAGATAGATACTAAATGCAGTACAATTTGCCCTTAACAGCAGTGCTACCTAACCGGCAATTGAACTTTGATAAAACTGATGAAGCTTCAAGATAATGGAGAGAAAATGTCCTAATGCAGGCTAACCAGACAACCCCGTTGTCCGGGGACAGTCCCCGGATTTGGGAATGTGTCCCCGGGCAAACAATGTCTCCGGAAGAGTCTCCGGTTTAAAAATCTCGTCCCCGATACTGAGTCTTTGATTTTTTCAATGCTAACACACAGAAACCCGTTTCTCGGAGATTCTCGGCCTGTTTGAGTTCAGGAATGATATCCTGGAGCAGGTTGAATGGAGGTGTCAATGGTGGCTCCGCCTTCCTACAGTGCAGTGCGGCTGAGAAAAGGCCCTATCTATAGCTCTGGCCGCACTGCACTGTGGAGGATTGAGTCACCTGGTGACTGACTGGAGGGCGGGACCTTCAAATGCGCGGGAGAAGGCAAGCGAGTGGTGAGAGGATTTGATTTACTTTACCAGTTTACCTGTATGGTGCATTGTGGTTTTTCTATTGAATAAGGGAGAGTAAGCTCTAAATTCTCCCACTGGGTAGAGGTTTGTGAATCTGAAACTTTCTGAGACTAGGATGTTTCATGGAAAATCTCAGTCTGTTGGGAACATATTAAAAATTGAGAAATTAAAATTTAGGGTATTTGGCACGAGTAGATGGTACAGCACTATTGCCAGAACACATGCAAGATTCGTGATTCGGTGTAACTAAGCTGCGCAGCAGCGGGACTGGCTTTTCTGATGTGAAATTTTGCGCATGCACGAAACTTTGAATGGGCCGCGCAGCCCCTTTATGGGGCTGTGCACCCAAAAAAAACTGCGGGGGATCATTACCTGTGTGTCCCTGGATTTGGTTTTGAAAATACGGTCACCCTATCCTAATGTAGTAACATTTAAAGAACATAAGAAATAGGAGCAGGAGTAGGCCATTTGGCCCTTCGAGCCTGCTCCGCCATTCAATAAGATCATGGCTGATCTTCTACCTCAACTCCACTTTCCTGCACTATTCCCATATCCCTTGATTCCCTTAATATCCAAAAATCTATTGATCTCTGCCTTGAATATACTCAATGACTGAGCCTCCACAGCCCTCTGGGGTAGAGAATTCTAAAGATTCACCACCCTGAGTGAAGAAATTTCTCCTCATCTCAGTCCTAAATGGCCGACCTCTTATTCTGAGACTGTGACCCCTGGTTCTAGACTCCCCAACCAGGGGAAACATCCTCCCTACATCTACCCTGTCAAGCCCAGTAAGAATTTTGTATGTTTCAATGAGATCACCTCTCATTCTTCTAAACTCTAGAGAATATAGGCCTAGTCTACTCAATCTCTCCTCATAGGACAATCCCCCCATCCCAGGAATCAGTTTGGTGAACCTTCGTTGCACTCCCTCTATGGCAAGTATATCCTTCCTTAAGTAAGGAGACCAAAACTGTACACAATACTCCAGGTGTGGTCTCACCAGGGCCCTATATAATTGCATTTATTCACATAATATAAGAATGACGGACACATTCACATGTATGTTGATATATGGTATAAGAGCATTTTCTGATAATTTTTGGGTGCATTCACACTATAACAGTTGCATTGTTGCAAACTGGTCTCATTCTGCTTCGTTCTGGAGTCAGGTTGGGCCCAACTCTGAATGCATTCTACAAAACTTTACCATTGGTACAAAGCACCCCGAGACTAAATTGTAGTGTAAAAGCAGCTTAATCTCTCTCCACCAATGAAGTATCAATACCAATCTTACAACAATGTGGGTTGTTTCACTGGGTGGGACTTCTATTTCCTCCACAAGCCATGCTTCAAAGAGCTAAGACGAAGGTAAATTAAGATGTGACGTGTGTTATGCATGTTTGCTATAGGCTGAGGCTAGGCTGCCTCAAGCTATTTGAGTGCATGGCTTGTAAGAGCAAAGCAGCTCCAAAATTGTAAGTAATCTGATATGGCTACTTCTATACTTCATTTTGTATGTGGCTACACAATACTCCTAATGCCACAAGTGATATAAGGCCCACCCAGCATTTTTAGGAGTAAAGTGAAAACATAGTGGCGCATTCGTCAGCAGATTTTGATTGGTTGCAAGTATTTCTCATATCAGTAATAAGTAAACATATCTGATAGGAAGGCCTGTAAGAGGAGATGTAAGCCAACAAATACAACATCATATAAACATAGTCAATACACTCAGATCAAAAATGAAAGCAACCTCCATGCAGATTTTTTAACACTGATATTAGTTACAGCTGGATAAAAATACAGTTGTTTTTAAATGTTAATGGAAAGAGATTCTTTTTGATGCCTTATCAGTTATCGCATTGTATTGTAATTGGTTTCAGCCTGGAACCAGTGGATGTGTTCTACATGTATTGCATCCTGTACCACCACAGTCACTCTACATTGCAACTTTTCCATTTGGAATAGAACACTATAAAATTTTCATGTTTATGCACAGAAATGTTGTAAGTCGCAAATCTTGAATTTATCTGAATAAATTACCTTTTTGTGTGGTGAATATTCATCGATGGTGCTGAAACAAAAATAAATTTGTTATTTATAATCAGACTAAATGCAATTTCAAATAAATTATCCCTTTCTTACACCCTTCCTTAGTTACACTTGTATTATGCTTAGAGGGCAGGTAAATAACCTTCACCAAGCTTCTGCTCCTCTGAAATAATCCACTAGGAAGTGTGTGAAAGTGGCTGAGATTAACTAAGCCTCTGATTTACCTCGCTCCTGCCCTGTGTACAAGTGCCGATTACGTAATGTCTGGACTCATTGTTGACACCCCGCAAGATAGGCCAAAATAGAGAGCTTGTTTCAATGGGTTATAGGTGTGAATTCAAATTCCATCATCATTGTTGCTAATGATCTGCTTTTTGCACAGATGGCCAGCTTTTCCAGACCCGGCTCATGTTGGCAAAACAGCTGATTGGGGGGGGGAGGAGGTAAGGGTAACTCAGACCCAGGGGGGTAAGGGAAACACAGACCCCAGGTGGGGGGGGACTAAGGGTAACTCAGACCCAGGGGGGAATTACAAATGGATTCTCCATCTTGGGAGCATGCGATTCCCAAGCAAAACTAGAACAGGTGGATTGTGAGGAAATTTGGACAAAGGGAAAACATTAAAGAGAGGAGAGAATACTAGGCAGTTCCAGAAAACTCTCCAAAACAAAAGGAGCATGAAGCGGACCACAGAGATTCAGTATGAAATGAAAGGTCAGAGATTGTGGAACGATAAGAATCACAGATGAAGTTGGACTAAAAGCTTTACAATCATTCCAAACTTAAGGTACAATCAGAGTGTAAGGGGCAGTGAGACCCGAGTAGTTGAGAGGCATTCAAACAGAGACCCTGACCTCTGTGTACTGGACTCCGCTATTAATCTTTCTTCCTTTCATCATTCCACATTAGGACCTGCTGGAGGTCACAGACCTGCAATTCTGCAGCTGAAAGGAAGCGTGTCTGACTCTGCAGGTTTGAAGGCTCACAAAAATGTCATTCTCCGATATTCTAATGATAGAGGGCCTCTGCTCTGAGCTACACTGGAGCATCAATGATACTTCCTGGGAGAGAATTACAGGCTGGAATCTAATCGTGCCATCATTCTCAACTATTCACTTTTTGTGCAGACAATCAGCTTTTTCAGACCCCTGGTTGCTCTGGTAGCTGGAACTCGGCTGTTTTCCAGCTGAAAATAGTTGGCATGTATGCATGAGGTGCATCTGTGCCTGAAACTCTGACCTTGTTAACCGCCATTTAAATGAGTTAAAAGCACATTATAAACTACAATCAGAGGCAATCCAAGGGGCAGCTGCAAGTTATCAGCTACCAAAGCCGCATGCCAGGGACCTCACCAATGCCACAACTCCTGATGCATTCGCTTATGACACTTCACATAATGCCAATGCTGAGCCGAACATGTGTAGTGGTTTGTAATGTGGGCTGGGAGTTGTAGTCTGCTCTGCTATGTTTTAATGCTTACTATCATGGGTTGTGGGACTACAATTCCCAGGAATGCCTTGCTGGTATCATTATCAAAGAGGACAGAAGGTAGCTTGGATAAAAATTAAATAGGTAGGGTTGGTAGTAATTGTTCAAAGGGTCAGATTTTGCTGTAGCAGGGCATCTAATGGCATCTACCGTTAGTTAGACTTGCCCTTGCACCCTTCAACTCAAAACTATGGCCCACAAAGTTGCTGAAAGTGCGAGCTCATATCGGCGCAGCGAGGGAAACAGGGCAGCCAACAGGGTATCTCCTTAACCAATCAGATGGAAGGATTGAGAAATAAACTGTGGAAGGACTGAGAAGCAGGGTGAATTAAATGGGGCGAATTCAATGTCAAATCAGGTACAGAAAGAGAAATAGAGGGAAAGAAAGATTGGATTAAGAGAGAGGAAAAAAAAGAAACAGAAAGGAAAAGTAAGAAAAAAAAATTGACATTTAAAAAATCTCCTAACACAATTCACAACCTGAAGGAATGAGACCCCATATCTGTAATAGTTAATTTTCAATGCCAGTGAGGTTGATTGGTAGTTTTTAAACACTTATCACATCGCTAAAAGGGTACTTACGCTACTACTAGCCCTAAATATCTGTGGCGGGTTTAGTTCTTACCTACCGTGCAAATCTAGCCACTTCACGGCATTCAACAACAACAACTTGTATTTATATAGTGCCTTTAACGTAGTAAAACGTCCCAAGACGCTTCACAGGAGTATTTTAAGACAAAATAAAATTGACACCGAGCCACATAAGGAGAAATTAGGGCAGGTGACCAAAAGCTTGGTCAAAGAGGTAGGTTTTAAGGAGGAAAGAGAGGTAGAGAGGCGGAGAGGTTTAGGCAGGGAATTCCAGAGCTTAGGGCCTAGGCAACAGATGGCACAGCCACCAATAGTGGAGCGATTATAATCAGGGATGCTCAAGAGGGCCGAATTAGAGGAGTGCAGATATCTCGGGGGGGTGGGGGGGGGGGCGGTTTGTGGGGCTGGAGGAGATTACAGAGCATGTCAATGGTGAGGCAGACACCGACATGCCATTTTTGCGATGTTAATGATGGAGCGAGTCAGCTCGGACAGCACAGTGAACCACGCATCTGCCCCTCATCTGAACTTGCTGTACCATTTACACATAAATAATGGTGAGCGCCACTAGTCTTACTTTGAAGCGATCGCAAAGTCTCTGTTTGAAGAATGGACTCAGTCGAGAATATTTTGTGGACTTTATGGGATTTTTCTGAGGGTATTTTCCCTGTGATGGGATCGCCCTGTGCAGATACGTGAAAAACTGGTTCGTTAAAACTCCAGAGAACGAATGGCAGTTGGCTGTGACAAAAAAATTGTCAGTCATCCAGAATGTATAGGTTCACCCGACAGACCTGGAAAAAGGAGGTGGGGGGGGGGGGGGCATTGACGAAGGGGCCGAGGACCCTGAGGCACCCGTTAACTTGAACCTATTAGAAAGCCACTCTAATATGCAAAAGCACTTCTCACCTCCATCTCAGAAGAGAAGCAGAACAATGAACCCACTAGCCCAGCCAGCCGAAGAGGAGCCAGTTTTTCCCAACACAAAGACCGAGATATGTCCCAGACTTAGGGCCATTAGTCTAATCACGGAATACTCATGGGTCTGATGATGGCCCATCACTGACTAAGCACCGGAGTGCTTAATACCAAAAGGATTTTAAGGATTGTCAGGAAAGATAGGGGTAGCAAGACTCCTATAAAGATAGATCCTTTTCCACCATTTTCTCTCTCTCTCTCGCTCCACCAAGATCGACCTAACAAGAAGAAGTACCAGAGGAAGAAGCCGCTGAGACTGAGAACTGCATACCCCTCACAGGGAACGGCCTCCAGGCAGTGACTTCCCACAGCTGAGCGGAGCGATCGAGACCGACTGTGTGTGGTGGTAAGCATGGTCTCGAGTGTCCCAAGCCGGTAACCAGATATCCCAGGTGAGCTGGGTGAGGTGTAAGGGCTCAGGGTTTTTCTCAGAAGTGAAGTTTTTTTGGGCTATTCCGAGGGTGGAAGCTTCGTTTGGTTCAGCCAGGCGAAGGGGCTTATGCGACTGGGTAATTCGTTGGTAGGGGTGGAGTTAGAGTCCACCATAGCAACAAGGGAATTCCTGCTTGTCATAGTCCCCAGTTGTGTACTGTATGTATGTTGTTTGTAACCTGGATCTTATTCTCCACAGAGACAGTGATTTTGTTTAGTAGTGCATGTTTTAGCCAGTGTATGTTAGACCAAATAAATATAAGTATGATTTTTCACCGAAGCATTCCTGTCCATGACTTATTCCATTTACACTCTGAATAATAATTCCCGGGTATAGAACTTTCGTAAGGCAGGGGCGATTCGAACCGTCCATCTAGCAATTGGGCTAGGATCAAAACCGCTTACATCTCTTGGCGACCGCAGCAGGACCTGGGTTAAAGGAGTGTAAATCAGTCATGGACAGTGCTTCTGGCGAAAGATCCCAAATGGAGGAAAGGATTTCTTCATATGTGTTTAAGAAGGTTAACGTCACTAAGAAGTGGGTGCTAGGCTTGTTTCGTGCTGAGCGTCCACTGGACGCAGCGGCAGAATGGACAGAGGGCAAGGAGCATAGGCGCAGCATTTAAAAGGTGATATGGCTCGTCTGTCTACAAAGACAAGTCCAACTGCTAGATAAGCAGGTTGCTAAGTTAGAGGCAGAGCTCAGGGAGTCCAAGGCACAGTCAGACGCAAGGGCTGTAGTAGGGAGCAGGTTATGCACAGAGCTAAGGGATGAGAAGCAGGGAAGAATATGCCAGGAGGAAACCTACCATAACCATAAGGAGTTCCTGTAATGCCAGGTAACTGAGGCAAAGGGGAATGAGAGGGTGGTTAGGGAGGAGAACGCTCGCTTGTCGAGTGAGGTAAAGGTGCTGGGAGAGCAGTTGAAGGATATTCAGGTGGCATACAGAGTCGCCAGCGCTGGAGGGTTTGATACGGGTAATCATAGTCCTTGCCAAGAGCAGATCCGGAATTTGACCGATGCTCTACCTAAGGCCAAAGGGATGGTTTGCTTGGTAGCTCCGGGAATGGCCCAGGTAGATGAGGAAGAGCAGGAGGGAGATAAGGAGGACTGTGAGGCAGAGGAGGACGCTCGGCCACTGCCCGAAGTGCCGGGACCAGGACCCATGTGCCCTGTCCGGCAGCGGAAATACGGTGCGCCCGTAGATGGTCAAGAGCAAGGAGCACTGCAGAGTGACTTTGTGGTCCCGTATACGACCCCCCAGCTGCAGGCAATGGTCTCTAACCTGACCAAACTGACCAGCACAGGGGACCCATCTGTCCATTTTACGGATGTGGAGCAGGTGGGGGGGGATCAATAATTGTAACGAAGCTGAGACAGCCAAATTACTTTTATTTTCCCTGGATAGTAGGTTGTACCAGTCGCTCTCAGCGGGTAGCAAGAGGGGGCAGGGTACGTTAGAGGGGATAAAGGATGACATCCTAGAGGCTATGGGCCTCAATGATGGAAGTCCCTTCTCCCCGAGTGGAAAGGATACTGCAGTCAGCTGGGGAGGCACCACAGGCTTTCGCGGACAGGCTTTGGCCCGTCTACCGGAGTGCCTGTGCAGGGGTGCCCGACTGGGTGCAGCTGCAGGGGGAGCCTAGGGCTCATTGGCTGAGGACCCTGGTGGCGAACAGCCTGCCCAGGATCAAGGCCAAAGCAGAGGGGTGGTTCGATTCCAGGGATCCCCAGACCACAGAAGAGAGTGATATCCGGCAGTTAACACTCTCTTTTAAGAATGGTAGGGGTGAGGATGACAAACCAAAGGGCAGAGTACACGAGTTAAAGCCTAGTGGAGGCAAAGTTAGAAGAGAGTGGCGCCAGGAAGGGGGTAGCTCAGAGAAGAAGCAGGGTTGTTATGGGTGCGGGAGTAAAGGGCACTGGAGGAAAGACTGCCCAGTCTCTGACAAAAGGAGCGGGAAAGGGGATCCTCCAGCGCCAGTGCAGAAAGCCACAGCTGTGGCAGGAAGCAGCACTGATCCGTTCGCGGTATTAGTGGCTGCTCTCCGCGCAGTCTTTCCGGCAGGGCAGGGTAGGGTGGACGCGGCAGCGGGCAGGGTACTCCCATCTGCCCCGAACAATCCTGACCCATGACTAGGGGCTTCTCAGCCCGTTTACCTGTGCCCACTAAGTTATGATGCCTGGAAGAGACCGTGCGTGAAGATGGGGGTGGAGAAGGTGCAAGGGACCTATCTGCTGGACACTGGAACTTCAAGCACCATTGTCTATGCGGATAACCCGACCACATCACCTCTATCGAGCGGGGTCCCATATAACTTAGTAGGGTTCACCGGGAATGAACAGGCTGGGTCTTTCTCCATCCCGCTAGCCATCGATCTGGGTACACTCCATACGGAGTGGAAATGTGTCCTGATGCGGTGGGAGCAGGAGGGAATAGGCATTTTGGGGGCAGACTTCATACTGGCCCACAAGATATTGGTGGATTTCCGGAATCACTGTCTTTGGGGGCAGTATGCCTGGGAAAGGAGAAGGAGGTGGTAGTTATACCAGGGAAGCAAGGCAAGGGAACCGTGTGTACGATGAAGCCCAAGGGTAGTTATGACCTTGAACTTTTGGTCACTTCTACCCCGGCGGAGTACATAGCGGATGTGCGAACCAACCTCGCGGCATTCGTTACACACAAGCACGACTGTGGGAGGGTAATAGGGGTGGAGGTCAGAGTAGAAGGAGACCCCATGGCCCGACCACAGAAACAGTACAACTTCCCCAGAGAGGCAGAGGTGGATTTAGAGACGGCATTGGGATCACTGGTTGAGTAGGGTGTGTTGAGACCCATAGCGACCCATGTGAACTCTCCGATTTGGCCGGTTAGGAAACCGGACATTTCGTGGAGAGCCACTGTGGACTATTGGGTTCTTAACAAGAACATCCCAGCCTGTGCCCCCACCATCGCAGCCGTAGCCGACCTGATCGGGAGTATCCCAGCATCCGCGAAAACATTCACGGTGCTGGACATTTCGAACGGATTCTGGTCTATCCCTCTCAAAAGGGAGGACCAGTATAAGTTCGCATTCACTTTCAAGGGTCAGCAGTACACATGGACCTGCCTTCCACAAGGGTTTCATAACAGTCCTTCTATTTTCCACCAATGTATGGCCAACTGTTTAGAAGGGTTCAGCAGACCGCAGCGGCTTGTGCAGTACGTGGACGACCTGCTTTTGTTCTCCAACGAGGGGGAGGAGCATGGCCCCCTGCTGGCTGAGCTGCTGAGTCTGTTAAAGGAAACTGGGTTCAAGGTTAATCCCAAGAAAGCACAGATCGGCCAGCAGGAAGTAAAATTCCTCGGGCTGACCGTGCGTGCTGGGGAGAGGGCCATCGATGAGGCGAGGAGGAAGGCGGTCCAGGAGCTACCTGCCCCGACCACGGTAACGGGGGTAAGATCCTTCCTGGGACTCACAGGGTACTGCAGGGATTTCATAGAGGACTATGCCACTACGGCAGCCCCTCTACTCCGGCTCCTCCACAAGGGAGCGGGCTGGGAGTGGGATGAGGACTGCATGGCTTTTAGTCGTCTGAAGAGAGATCTGCAGACCGCACCAGCTTCAGGAGCGATTGATGGGGGAAAGGAGTTCTTTTTGGAGGTAGCTGCCACAGGGGACAGTTTGAGCGCAGCACTGCTCCAGGAGCGGCATGGCAAGCTGAGGCCTGTGGTATACTCATCAAGAATCCTCACAGATGTAGAGAGGGGGTACTCCAATTGTGAGAGGTACCTGCTTGCCACACATTGGGCCGTGAGGAGATCACAAATCTTCACGGGGGCGTCCCCGATAACTCTCTTAACCCATCATACGCCCACTCAGATGCTTCTGGATGGGAGGATAAAGGACGGCACGGTGAGCAGTGCACGCATTGCTCGCTGGACTTTATTGCTCTCTCAGACGAATTTGAGTGTGAAAGGCCTCTGTGAGCCCAAGCTCACCGCAAATTTGATCTACCCAGGGGTGGCCCACAAATGTTCTGTTGAAGGGGTATGGGACGTAGACATAGGGTTTCGGGCTGGGATCCATCCCACAGGCCGCGAGATCTATGTAGACGGGTCCAGTACAGTGGTGGCAGGGGAGCGACTCACTGGATGCGGGATTTTTGACCCAAAGGCAGGCATTGCCAAGGCCATTAAACTCCCGAGCACCATGAGCGCACAGCACGCTGAACTGTCGGCAGCGGTGTATGTGGTTACCCACCCCGAAGAGTTCCCTACACCCTACACGATTTGCTCGGACAGCATGTTCACTTGCAATTCGTGTACAGAATATTTAGCCATTTGGTCTCGTTGCGGGTTCACATCTGCAGACGGGAAACCCCTAGCAACCAAGCCATTGTTGCAACAGATCATAACATCGATAGGAACCCAGGGGGATTTCTATATCCACAAAGTCAAGGCCCATTCTAAGACAGAACCCCGTGCGGAGGGCAATCAGCAGGCCGACGTGCTGGCCAAAGAGGGAGCTCAAATGGGCACGTTTTGGGATCCATATGGGTCGAGTCCGGTAGCAGCGATCAGAGACAGAGGTGGGACCCAAGGGAGTGCAGGGGTAGCATTGGCCCTGGACCTAAAGATGATCCAGGCACGGGATCCCGCCCTAAAGACTGTTCTGGAGACGCTGGCTAAGGGAGATAAGGTAGAGGGTCCATACGGAGTGGCAGGTATTACGGTAAAGGAAGGGATGGTTTTCAGAGGGGAACAGTGGGTAGTTCCGCAGCAGCACCAGAGAGAATTCCTTCAGTTGGCCCACGAGGGTCCAGGAGCGGGGCACCTCGGTCCAGAGACCACCTGGCAACGGGTGGAACAGGCAGGAAGGTGGCCGCAACTGAGGGAGGACGTCCGTGACTTCTGCGCGGATTGCTTGGTGTGTGCTGCAAACAACCCTGACCCCCAGAAAAGGAAGGTATCCATGGGACACACTAGGAGAGTGGAGGGACCATGGCAGTCCATACAGGTTGATTATATCGGACCGCTGCCCACCGCACAGGGGGGTTACAAGTACTGCCTGGTCTTGGTAGATGTGTTCTCTAAATGGGTAGAAGCCTTCCCATGCTGAACAGCCACAGCTTTGGGGACCGCAAGGATTCTAGTGAGAGAAGTGTTCTCTAGGTGGGGGCTACCACAGTATGTGGAGTCCGATCAGGGGAGTCACTTCACAGGGGCAGTCATGCAGGCGACTCTGAAGATGCTAGGTGTAGAGGGTAAATGGCACGTCGCACACAACCCGCAGTCATCGGGGATTGTGGAACGGATGAATAGGACCATCAAGGAAAGGTTATGGAAGGAGATGGGAGACTCGCCTAGAAAATGGGTGGAGGTCTTGCCGTTAGTTCTGATGGGGGTCCGAGCCAGCCCGTCTAGAAGCACAGGGTATTACCCGCATGAGCTCGTGACTGGCAGGGTCATGAGAACACCCAGCCATGTACTGGCCCCGGTTCTCACGGAAGGTCAGTTGAGAGAGGTGAACCGGGACAGGTTTGTTAAGAATTTGCTTGAGCATCTCAGACAGATCCATTGGCAGGCTGCCAGTAACATGGGGAAGCAACATCGTAGAAATCGTTTATTGCTTGAGCCTCAGAGGCACCACGAGTGGAAGGTCGGAGATCAAGTAATGGTTAGAAACTTCGCCAGGGTAGGGACTTTTGAGCCGCTATACATGGGACTGTACAGTATCGTGGATAGGGCAAGTCCGATGGTATATGCGGTCAAAATGCCCCGACGCACTAAGTGGTTCCATATCAATCAGTGCAAGCTTTTCAACCCTGGGGAAAGAGCTGATAAGAGGAGGAAACAGCAGGGAGTGGTGAGCTGCGCTACAGGTGTGGGTCTCCAGCCCAAAATCTGGGACTGTGAGGAGCCCACAGAGGGACCAGTCGTTCCGCCTGTGGGGGCAGCAGTGAGAAGGAGTGCCAGAATCCCACGGCCGAGGGTGCCGTGGACACCTCCTTACACACCGGTGAACGAAGGAAGCCGGAGTCGTAAGAGGCCCAGGGTCGAGGAGACTTAGTGTGGCCACCCGGAGACGGGTGGCGCTGTACATAACTTCTTTCTCTCCTGTCTGTTGCCTTAGAGTAAGCTTGCAGGGAATGAGAGTAAGCTTGCAGGGAACATAAAAACTGACTGTAAAAGCTTCTATAGATATGTGAAGAGAAAAAGATTGGTGAAGTCAAGCGTAGGTCCCTTGCAGTCAGAATCAGGGGAATTTATAATGGGGAACAAAGAAATGGCAGACCAATTAAATACATACTTTGGTTCTGTCTTCACAAAGGAGGACACAAATAACCTCCCAGAGATGTCGGGGAACATAGGGTCTAATGAGAGGGAGGAACTGAATGAAATCAGTATTTGTAGGGAAATGGTGTTAGGGAAATTGACGGGATTGAAGGCCGATAAATCCCCAGGGCCTGATAATCTACATCCTAGGGTGTTTAAGGAAGTGGCCCTAGAAATAGTAGATGCATTGCTGGTCATCTTCCAAAATTCTATAGACTCTGGAACAGTTCCCATGGATTGGAGGGTAGCTAATATAACCCCACTATTTAAAAAAGGTAGTAGAGAGAAAACGGGGAATTCTATAAGCCTGACATCGGTAGTTGGGAAAATGCTAGAGTCCATTATAAAAGATGTAACAGCAGAGCACTTGGAAAACAGTGACAGGATCGGACAAAGTCAACATGGATTTACAAAGGGTAAATCATGCTTGACTAATCTACTGGAATTTTTTGAGGATGTAACTGGTAGAATAGATAAGGGAGAACCAGTGGATGTGGTATATTTGGACTTTCAGAAGGCTTTCGATAAGGTCCCGCATAAGAGATTAGCGTGCAAAGTTAAAGCACATGGGATTGGGGGTAAGGTACTGACTCGGATAGAGAACTGGTTGGCAGACAGGAAGCAAAGAGTTGGAATAAACAGGTCTTTTTCCGAGTGGCAGGCAGTGACTAGTGGGGTACCGCAAGGATCGGTGCTAGGACCCCAGTTATTCACAATATATATTAATGATCTAGACGAGGGAACTAGATGTAATATCTCCAAGATTGCAGACAACACAAAGCTGGGTGGTAGTGTGTGCTGTGAGGAGGATGCAGAGAAACTCCAGTATGAGTTGGACAGGTTGGGTGATTGGGCAGATGCATGGCAGATGCAGTATAATGTGGATAAATGCGAGGTTATCCACTTTGGTGGCAAAAACAGGAAGGCAGATTATCTGAACGACAATAGATTGGGAAAAGGGGAAGTGCAATGAGACCTGGGTGTCCTTGTTCACCAGTCGCTGAAGGTAAGCATGCAGGTGCAGCAGGCAGTTAAGAAGGCAAATGGTATGTTGGCCTTCATAGCGAGAGGATTCGAGTACAGGAGCAAGGATGTCTTGCTGCAGTTGTACAGGGCCTTGGTGAGACCACACCTTGAGTATTGTGTGCAGTTTTGGTCGCCTTATCTGAGGAAGGATGTTCTTGCCATGGAGGGAGTGCAGCGAAGATTCACCAGACCTGGGATGGCAGGAATGACGTATGAAGAGAGATTGGGTCGATTGGGCTTGTATTCGCTAGAGTTTAGAAGAATGAGAGGGGATCTCATTGAAACTTATAAAATTCTAACAGGACTAGACAGATTAGATGCAGGAAGGATGTTCCCGATGGCGGGGGAGTCCAGAACCAGGGGTCACAGTCTAAAGATAAGGGGTAAGCCATTTAGGACTGAGATGAGGAGGAATTTCTTCACCCAGAGAGTGGTGAACCTGTGGAATTCTCTACCACAGAAGACAGTTGAGTCCAATTCATTAAATATATTCAAGAAGGAGTTAGATATATTTCTTAAGGCTAAGGGGATCAAGGGATATGGGGAGAAAGCAGGGACAGGGTACTGAATTTGGATGATCAGCCATGATCGCATTGAATGACGGAGCAGGCTCGAGGGGCCGAATGGCCTACTCTTGCTCCTATCTTCTATGTTTCTATGTTTAGCCTGTCTGTATAGTTTGGATTTATATGTATGCTGTGGATACCAAATGTAATCGTGTGTAGCTGCGTCTGGAAAGGTGAGGCCTCACCCAAGGACAACGTTGCATTCTGTGTGTTTTCAGGGAACGCCTAAGAACAAGATGAAGTCAGCCATGGTAGTCCTGATCGTCATGATTGAAGCTAGCACGAGTCACAGGGGCGACACCGAGGAATCGGTTGTCTTCGGCTGCACCGGCGGAGACGGACTGACCGTGACCACTGGAGGTGGCTCGAAGGATGGGGCGAGCGTCTATCTCCATGAGGGAAGATGGCCTGGATGGCTGGGGTCGAATTCCACCCGGTATTCCAGCCATGACAAGTTCACCTATGGTGAAGCGTCCATCCCATGCCTGAGAATAGGGGTTACCAGCTCTCGGGTTAGGGTAACAGAGGGTAAACGGGTGTGCCTTAGCTGTAGGGGACAGATTCCACTGGGAAGGTGGTGGTGGCTCAGGAAACTGAGCACAGATACAGGGGACCAGACAGCTGACTGGGAAAGACTAAGTAATGACACGTACCGGACGATCACGGATTCTCATGGAGGAGTGAATGTGTGCTGGGATAAGTGGTGGGAATCCGAGGAAGGGATTTATGTGTGTATGTGGGGGTCGGAAAAGATCTGCCCAGCTGGTGTGTCGATCGCGTTTAGCAGGCGATGGCAGGACGCCCGGGGTGGGATCGGAGTGTGGACTCCTGTGTGATCCCAAAACCCCCGAACACCATCAACGCCACAGAGCTCATCTCATACACCAGGAAGCCCCGACGGTACAGACGACTGTAGATGGGTGTCCCACCACCACCAGGGGTCCAGGGAATGGGTTGGTGTTAATCCCTACTGAAAAAGTGTTGTTTCAGAACGTGCACTACGCCGTGGCATCCGTGATCCTGAACCTGACTGAAGTCCATCTGCCTGTGTGGTGTCCAAGGAAGGCGGAGAAGCTTTATGAAGCTCTGTTAAAAGCGATGGTTCAGGAATTTTATGAACTGGACTATGGAAATGTAGAGAAAGAACAACTTTATAATCTGAATGTTGGGGATAGTGTGGGGTCCGGGAGGCAGAGAAGAGGGACCTGGAACGATGTAGCCTCAGCGTTCAGTACAGGAACGGGTATTGTTAATAGTATGGATGATGCACAACTCCAGATGCAGATCACTGGGTTAAAGAACCAACTGCGTAAGATTCTAGGGGAAGAGAATACAGTGGTGGGTTCAGAGCTTCATGAGGACCAGGCAATGACCGTTCATTTAAAGGAGGTCATTGCGGAGCTGGAGAGGCACGCTAAAACTGTTAATGATTTGATACGGGAGGACAGGAACACCTCGGAGCAGGCTGTACGGAATGAGGTGTGTGTGTTGTATGGAGCTTGGTTGCTGGGCGAGGGCCGCAGCAACCTGGAGGACCTGAGGCAAGGTCGCGTCCCTTTATGGTTAAACAACAAGCATCTCGCCGCGCTGCACCCATATAGCAATTTGTTGAGCCCGTGCCAGCTTCGTTTAGCCTCTGAAGCCTACCCTGTCCCTGTAGATTGCGGGCGGTCCAACCATACAGTGATGGGAATTGTAGTGAGGATGCCGGTAATGGGCGGGTCATCCCAGCCAGCTCCGGTATACAGGGTTGAGAATATCGGGGTCATTCGTGGAGGAGCACATGTTCGTTTTAAAGCGGTCCCGCCGTATGTCATAAAGTGGGAGCATGCTATGACAGGCACTGACCTCTCCGGATGCCAAAGCCGGGGTGCACACGTAATACTGTGTCCCCAGCACTTGAATGCTTTTGCGCGACCAGAATGTGGGTTTGCTTCTGCAGCCGCGGAACCTATCAATTGCACCATGGAAGTGATGGCACCAGATCACGTACCTCCACAGGTAGCATACGTAGGGAGTGGGACATACTGTGTCACTACAAGTGCGCTCCGCTACCAGTACAGCCAGGACATGTGATGTCCGATGAGCGAGAGCCGTTTTTGCTTCAAACCCAAGGCTGAGGTTCAAGTGGCACAAGAGCGAATTACTCCCATCCCCGAACCCTCGACCATTCACCTCACTGTGAACAACACCTTCACGCGTCTCCAGGACTATGTGGAGCATTTCGGGTACCCGATTCCTTTTCTGCCGGAACACCTCACTGAGTTAATAAAGACCGTTGAGCTCTCCCAGAAACATTTTTACACTTTAGAGCAAAAGACAGTAGAAGTGGGGGAGGAGATCAAGGCGATTGTCTCACCACCATGGTGGGACATCGGTCTGAGTATAGAGATTCCTCCCTGGATCCGCATCTGTTCCCATGCATTCGTTATCATACAATTGTTGCTTGTAAGCTACTTCTTTGACACCAGCTGCAGGCGGCGGAGCCAGATGCTCCGAGCGCGGTGGCAAGGGGTGTTAGATCGATCCGGAAAGGTGTCATTGATTTATGTTGATGATGGTTTCTCCCTGCCAAAACTTGTAAATGTACCAAAGTTCTGTAAGCAAGTGTATTGTATTCTGGTTATAGTTTTACACTCTGTATTGCGCGATGTGCGCTGTTGCATTTTTGTAATGTGTTACCACCTGTCAATGCTGTACCGTGTGATGTGCGCGGTGACTTTTTGGTAACGTCCTGTGGATCTTATTAATGTTCTGTATTTTGACTTGAAGTTTGTCGGTGGGAATTGGAACCCAGCCGTTTGAATGTGTTCAGAAGCCGTTTCGCTGATGTTTTGACTCGGTAGAAGGGAACCATGACACATTGTAAGGGGTACAGTTCTGGGGTTTTAAATTTAAAATCAGGGAAACAGCTTCACTTGTGGGAGACTTTGGCTTTTGCTCTCTTGTCGAGTGATGCTTTGTGGAAAGAAAAGCATCAAACAGGGGACTGAAGAGATCGCAAAGTCTCTGTTTGAAGAATGGACTCAGTCGAGAATATTTTGTGGACTTTATGGGATTTTTCTGAGGGTATTTTCCCTGGGATGGGATCGACCTGTGCAGATACGTGAAAAACTGGTTCATTAAAACTCTAGAGAACGAATGGCAGTTGGCTGTGACAAAAGAATTGTCAGTCATCCAGAATGTATAGGTTCGCCCGACAGTCCTGGAAAAAGGAAGGGGGGGCCATTGATGAAGGGGCTGAGGACCCTGAGACACCCGTTAACTTGAACCTATTAGAAAGCCACTCTAATATGCAAAAGTACTTCTCACCTCCATCTCAGAAGAGAAGCAGAACAATGAACCCACTAGCCTAGCCAGCCGAAGAGGAGCCAGTTTTTCCCAACACGAAGACCGAGATATGTCCCAGACTTAGGGCCATTAGTCTAATCACGGAATACTCATGGGTCTGATGATGGCCCATCACTGACTAAGCACCGGAGTGCTTAGAAACAAAAGGATTTTAAAGATTGGCAGGAAAGATAGGGGTAGCAAGACTCCTATAAAGATAGATCCTTTTCCACCATTCTCTCTCTCTCTCTCGCTCTCGCTCCACCAAGATTGACCTTACAAGAAGAAGTACCAGAGGAAGAAGCCGCTGAGACTGAGAACTGCATACCCATCACAGGGAATGGCCTCCAGGCAGTGACTTCCCACAGCTGAGTGGAGCGATCGAGACCGACTGTGTGTGGTGGTAAGCATGGTCTTGAGTGTCCCAAGCCGGTAACCAGATATCCCAGGCGAGCTGGGTGAGGTGTAAGGGCTCAGGGTTTTTCTCAGAAGTGAAGTTTTTTTGGGCTATTCCGTCCGGGGTGGAAGCTTCGTTTGGTTCAGCCAGGCGAAGGGGCTTATGCGACTGGGTAATTCGTTGGTAGGGGTGGAGTTAGAGTCCACCATAGCAACAAGGGAATTACTGCATGTTATAGTCCCCAGTTGTGTACTGTATGTATGTTGTTTGTAACCTGGATCTTATTCTCCACAGAGACAGTGATTTTGTTTAGTAGTGCATGTTTTAGCCAGTGTATGTTAGACCAAATAAATATAAGTATGATTTTTCACCGAAGCATTCCTGTCCGTGACTTATTCCATTTACACTCTGAATAATAATTCCCGGGTATAGAACTTTCGTAAGGCGGGGGTGATTCGAACCGTCTGTCTAGCAATTGGGCTCAGATCAAAACCGCTTACAGCTTTGACAGTGTTATTTTGACAGTTTTATTTTGACAGCAAAATTTGGCCCAAAATGCTGTTTTCTATCAACTGGTGATTGGCTGGATTGGGCCAAACACTAACAATAAGTTGACAGTGTACCAAGAACTGGAAATTATCTTTAGGATGTCATAAACTCCCTTTTGATTTGGAAGCTCTGGATTTTTTCCTACACAGAAGCACAGTCCTGCAACTTTAGGGCTGAGGAAAAACGAATAAGAATAGGGGAGTAAATAAAAAATTGTAAAAGCTTGTAAGCTTTGAATTCAACTTTCAGGCATCAAAGCCAAGTGAATCAGTTAATGCTTCAAAGTGCAGGAGCTCATTATGGTCTTGAGGTTGATGGAGTGGAAGCCATTAATAATGAATCCTTGTTTTTCATGAGAGCACTTTTACTGTATCAGGTTTATCACTAAACTGGGAGCCATCTGACTGAGCATTACTCAGTGACACTTTGACGAAAAAAACTCTGAAACTGACGACATATATACCCAAGTACCAAGCATTACAGGATTAAAATAAGCATGTGGTCCAGAGACCGATTCTCACATTTTAGCTAAAGATGAATTTTCTGCTTCTTCTGGTCATGAACTAGATCTTAAAACTAACTGCAAAGCTCCCTCAATGGCTCAGATGTCAGGGAGGTCTCAAGTTCAATGCCTAGTTCATCTGGAGTTAGATGGTCTCAGCCAGAGCTGCTACAATTGGTTTCAAAGTCCCTGGGCTCGTGAGGGGGAAAGTAAATCAGCTTGGTTATATATCCCCACAGTCCAAATGCCCTGTTGACACTCAGGCCTGGACTTTCTTGGAGAAACCCATCCAACTTCAGGTGACAGAGGTACTAGGAAAAGGAAAGAACTTGAGCGGGGAAGTTGGGCGGCCATCCCGTGACTGCCTCACCGTATTTAAATGATGGCAGGAAGACACAGAGCCCATGTACCCGGCCAACTTCCCTCCTTATCACTGTTGCCATCGCTCTCCCCAACGGTAGGCTGACCATTCGTCCCCGTTTTCCAGGGACAGTCCCTGAATGCAGTACTATGTCCTTGGGCAAACAATGTCCCCGGAAAAGTCCCCGGTTCACAAAACGCGTCCCCGAAGTAAACCCCTGGGCAGTGAGTGTACTCCACCTGACCTGAGCTGTCAGTTTGTGGCTCTGAGGCTCTCCCCTCCCCTCACTGACTCCTCCCCTCTAATCATCGCTCTCCCACACCCCAGGATCAGACACTTGGCCGGTTTACCCTACTTTCCCTGACCGGCGAGTTGTCTCTGAGCGTCAAATAGGCCCTTGCAGCTGGCCGGCTGCGTGATAAAGAGGCTCGGCCACCCAGAGGGTCCGCCAGCTGCCCACTTAGCACAGCAGGCACAATTGCCCCAGCAGCGCCAGCGAGTCCTCGCCGTTGGTTTCTGATCCTTGTGTTGACCCCCAGAGCTCGCGTGTTAGAAATAAACTGACAGATGACCGCTCTGACCTAATCCACTATCAACCACAATTCATCCTTTCAACATCCAAATCTGGAACTGGAGATAAACCTCCCACCTGAAACTGTCATAAAATCCAGTGAGTTTTTCCATTGCCACTACAATAAAAAGGTTCATGAACAGAAGCAAATAGAGCAGCATCAAGCATCAGGTGTGACCTCAGTCATTGGAGTTGGGGGGCGGGGGGGGGAAGTCAGGTGTGACCTCAGTCATGGGGGGGGGGCGTCAGGTGTCTGAGGCGCTTCAATAGCATGACGTCACATCCATGGTAATTATATGCGCATTTATTTTGCATTTGTATACCTAGCACAAAGGAAGATGGTTGTGGTTGTTGGAGGTCAATCATCACAGCCCCAGGACATCGCTGCAGGAGTTCCTCAGGGCAGTGTCCTAGGCCCAACCATCTACAGCTGATTCATCAATGACCTTCCCTCCAACATAAGGTCAGAAATGGGGATGTTCGCTGATGACTGCACAGTGTTCAGTGCCATTCGCAACTCCTCAGATAATGAAGCAGTCCATGTCCGCATGCAACAAGACCTGGACAACATTCAGACTTGGACTGATAAGTGGCAGGTAATATTCGCGCCACACAAGTGCCAGGCAATGACTATCCCCAACAAGCGAGAGTCTAACCACCGCACTTGACATTCAACGGCATTACCATCGGCGAATCCCCCACCATCAACATCCTGGGAGGTCACCATTGACCAGAAACTTAACTGGACCAGCCACATAAATATTGTGGCAACAAGAGCAGGTCAGAGGCTAGGTATTCTGTGGCGAGTGTCTCACCTCCTGACTCCTCAAAGCCTTTCCACCATCTACAAGGCACAAGTAAGGAGTGTGATAGAATACTCCCAATTGCCTGGATGAGTGCAGCTCCAACAACACTCAGGAAACTCGATACCATCCAGGACAAAGCAGCCTGCATGATTGGCACCCCATCCACTACCTTAAACATTCACTCCCTCCACCACCAGCATAGCGTGGCTGCAGTGTGTACCATGTACAAGTTGCACTGCAGCAACTCGCCAAGACTTCTTTGGCAGCACCTCCCAAACCCGCGACCTCTTTCACCTAGAAGGACAAGGGCAGCAGGCGCATGGGAACACCACCACCTCCAGGTTCCCCTCCAAGTCACACACCATCCTGACTTGGAAGTATATCACCCTTCATCATCGCTGGGTCAAAATCCTGGAACTCACTGTGGGAATACCTTCACCACACGGACTGCAGCGGTTCAAGATGGCAGCTCACCACCAGCTTCTCAAGGGCAATTAGGGATGGGCAATAAATGCTGGCTATGCCAACGACGCCCACATCCCAGGAACGAATATAAAACAAAAATTGTAGTGTATACGCGCAACTGTTAAAATATAGGCTGCTAAAAAATTTTTGCTTTGTTATGCTGCGCAAGCTACATGTTCTGTCAAGGCTACTTTGACCCAAGGGACCTCCAAGAGACAAGTGGCAGTGCATCATGGGGCACTGGTGGGAATCCTACAACTGTTTAGGGAGAGACCCTAGTATTGAGTCGCTTATCTAAACCACTGGTTTTTCAGCTCATGGAGAACCTTTTCAGAGAATTTGTAAAAGAAATCTCTTTTGGGTGCTGCTAACCCCTTTAAAGCAGCCTCCTCCTTCCTGAGGCACGACAGGAGGTGCCCTGTTGCAGCACCACCACATTTTCTTCGGGAGCTGTGGCAGGCTCTCCCTCTATGGTGGGGATCCCACCTGGAGCCCACTCTGCATAATTAATGAGGCCCGACCCTGGAAAATAAGCATAGTCGGGGCGGTGGGTGGAAGTCCTGTCCTGCTCTCCTCCATGGAATAAATTCAGTGGTCACCATCTCGGCTCACATCTGAAACTGCAGAACTGTACCCAGTGTGACTCAGTACCTCCAGGAGAGGAGCAGAGAAACTTAGAGAAGAAATGCAAAAGAATAGCTGACTGAATGCTTTGTGAAAAAAAGACCATGGTCCTAAGATTGACCGTTTCCTAATGGACATTTTAAAACAAGTACAGCAGGAGGATTCAATCAGGACAGAGGATCAAATTCTTCATGACCATCAGTATAATTTCCACTCATCCTTGCAGTCTGAACAATGAAAGGTCGGCTCTCAATTTTTCAACTGAAATAAGTGGAATTTATTCTCAAAAGGAGTGTTATTCTACTCATTACATGGAAAGTAAATTGGAACTACAGATCAGCACACCAAATTGGGAATTCAGACTGCATTTTGAAGAGTTTTTTTAAATCAATTCAGCACTACTTTGTACAAAACTTAAATTTATGTTAATTTGTGCAAAAGTGGCAAACACATGGTGCAATTGCCAAGTTTTAAGACTGGGTCAACACAAAGATGGAGATATAGACAGAGACAGTAGTGTCTCAGTTAAACTGAGTGAATATTCAGATTTCCGCAGGGCACAATCTTTATCACCTTACATAACACTTCACTTTATGCGAGTTTACAATATAAGAATTAATGGCCAGTGTAGGGAAATCTGTACTAGTCAGTGGGAGGTAAAGTACCATGGAAGGAAAGTTGTTACCATTCTGTTAATAGCATGTAGCCATGAAATGAGTGGTTTATAGAGTGCCTCATGCACCATGCTCCTCCCCATTTCTCTGTTGCCACAATGAATAATGGTGTAGCCACATCCTGTCAATTCCACAAACATTAAGAGCAGTAAATAGCGCAGCTCCAGCCAGGGAATGTTATTTCCATTGTACTCACTGTCTGCGAGGTGTCCGAAACAGGCTCTGGAGTTCTTTCAAATCTTTCTCCAAACTGGGATACTCAAAAAGATCATCGAGCACGCACCTATAAAGACTCTGTAACACAAAGATTAAGAACAGCGTATTAGTTTGTGAAGACTTTAAGAAGAAATTTTAATATTTTTTCTTTTCAAAGTACTGTACCTTAAAAACCAATTTAGTATTTTCATCTTCTCGTAATAAAGTCCTGTAAAGATATACCCATTGTGATACAATGCGTAGCACTTTGCGCTTTCGGTACAAGCTGTTATCTGAGTCTCGTTGTTTTTCTGTATATGTCTTAGAACAATAGGTAGCATTCAGTCAAGGAAAACATAGAAACATAGAAACATAGAATCTAGGAGCAGGAGTAGGCCATTCGGCCCGTCGAGCCTGCTCCACCATTCAATACGATCATGGCTGATCATCCAAATCCAGTACCCTGTCCCTGCTTTAATCCCCACAGTACACATATCCCACCCTACCCCCGTAACCCCACGTATTTAATTCCCCCTAACATATCCCATCCTATCCCCATAACCCCACATATTTAATACCCCCCTAACACTAAGGGTCAATTTATCATAGCCAAATCAACCTAACCCGCACATTTTTGGACTGTGTGACACCTTTGTGATTAAGAAAAATTCATACCTTTAGTGTAATGCAAGTTGCGTCTGCTTGTCAAAGTCACAATTTGTTTTATTTGATGGCTCAAGTGGTTGGGAGAAGACTGTACAGACCAGCAATCAGCCTGTATTCATGGGCTATTAGTGGCCAACAAAAATAATGGTCAGCTACATCAGCTTACAGAGCTGCTCCCCTGCTTTTGCCTCCAGAATTGCTGGGGAACGGCAGCAATCAATATTTAATTGAGTATTTCTGAACAGCAACTGTACAGTATGCAGTATTTCAGGGATGTTGAGTTAGCTATAATGCAAGCTAGCATTGATGCTGTGGTTCCCAAACACTGCCCACCGATGCAGCTGCCAGCCTGTACTTCAAGGCTAGCAGGAGTTGTTTTAATTTTTCAAACTCTCAATGAAACTCTTCAGTGTGAAACTCAAGTATATATTATGTTTGAAACTTTTTTCACCCTGTGATTTATGCTCGTCAATCAACGCACTCAGTTTTTTGATTCCTAAAGTACTGTTGTCACTTTAATATTCCTCTAAACCTCTGTGATTATGTCTACTGCATACTAAAATGTAATCACATCATTCCCATTCACCAATTTTTACTGGTTAAATGGTTCTTCCAACTGCATTTCTGGATGAAGCACAGTGAATATCCGTGGACATTCAAAACAAACAATGGCATGACCAGAAGCTTCACCGTCACCTTCTCAAGGGCAACTAGGGATGAATAATAAATGTTGGATTTGTTAGCGATGCCTATATCCCAAGAATAATTTTTTTAAAACACAGAGCTGTTATAGCAATAATGCACCAGGAGAAAAAATCCACAAAATTGTGTCAGTGCCCTTTAAAATATCCATTAGTTCAAAAGACTTGATGATCTTTCCTTGTACTGCAAGTCTCCAAAGGTGAAGGGTCCTATATCAGCCATTCCATCTTATTTTAAACCGATTGCAGAAATCTCAGCCAGTTACACCAGTAACAACAAAGTTTGCCATTAAATCAAGTCATCCTCTTATCTTCTTGAGAAGTGCTCTACTGCAGTAATGACCTTGCCTGTAGGAAGCACAAATGATTTAATAACTGCACTGGCAGTTCATGCACTTTTATTACAGGAGTATCTGAGTCTCAAGGAACTGACACATTTCCTGCCACTACTTTTGTTGACTCTCCTTGTCTTTTCAGAGGATGTTAACTTGTAAAATGCAGTAATGAGATGAATGTACAGCGGTTCTGCAAATAGTAGTAGCTCAGGAATATAAGTTTGCTCTCTGGCAATTCAGGTCCCTAATTTGTTAGCTTATCTTATTCAGTACATGGGGTTTTGCAGTACTGAGCTAAAAATGTTAACTTATGCAATTAGACATCAGCTGGGATTGTCTTTTTTTTATTGCTTTGGCCATTGCTTTTCCTCCCTTTCCTCTCTTAAAGGTTCTGAATCTTGGTGGGTTAAAGATCCACTGGTACCAGCCACCCTCTGGTGCCCAGCCATCCTTCATATGAGCAACTAGACAATGAGCGATACAGACTCTTCAACCATCGAGGGGCATCCTAGAAAAGCCTGACCTGGTTCTCATCCGCACGTTCGCTCTTTCCTGCAGGAGTCACACGTATCCATCGGGAACAGGAACCTCGGTTGATTTTTTTCCTCCCTTTGGCCTAAGGGCATTTAGGTAAATGGTTTGCTGCTGTGCTGACTGAGATTAGCTAACAAAGCACTGACCAGGGCTCAAACCTCAGCCTCTCCTGGTCAGAATAGTTCAGTTCCACATTGGGTAGTGCATTTATCAATGGGATTGGGAGATCCTATGAACATTTATTATAGATATCAAAGTCTGGCATGCAGCAAGTCCATTACATTTCAGACTTCACACTTTGTATAAAATACCAACACATATCACAACTTAACCTCCTAAAAAAAAGTATATAAAGGAGAAAGAAAGCCAGTCATCTGCTTTTGTTTTTTCTGATCTTTGGATAACTCAGCCTCTTCCCAAAAACAGGGGCCAAGCAGCTGCCAAGTGTCAATCTACAGAAACTTCTAACAGTAATTAACCTGTAATTGGCCTCAGTAATTCCCTATTTAGACCACTCCTTACAGGGAGTACCTGGGAAGTAGCCTTAAAGGGAGAGGCTAAAGTGGCAGACAACATCAGCAGCAATAACTTGTATTTACATAGTGAACTAAACATAGAAAAACATCCAAAAATGCTTCACAGGGGTACAACTGTATTCCAGACCCTAGACTAACCAGGAGGAATGTCAACGGAGATCAGCTGTTACTGTTTAAAGAAACGTTTATCCTTCATTTCTCCTCATCCACGCGTGATGATTATTTGTATCTAATGATGATCCTTTGGCTGAGAGAATAGGCTGCCAGTAACATTAGCTGCTAATGTTGTTCCATCTGTTGGCCAGTTGGAAAGTACAAACCAGGGATGGTTTTCACTGTGGTAGAAGTAAGCGTGAAAGATTTGTGCCAGTGTACTGTAGAGGAAGCATGATTTTTTTTAAGCATCTTGGATTGTCACTAGCCCAATTAATCTTATTTAAAAAGGAAGAAACCTCCCAGTCCCAATAACAAGTTACACGATTATGAAAATCATAACTCATGAAGTACATGAGGTATCCTAATTGACACAGCTTGAGTTAGACTCAAGAGAATGACTAACCAAAAATATGAGGGGGTTGCTGGAGTTTTCTCCCATTTTACTATTATATTAGTATGTTGACTAAAACATACACCAAGAGTGTTCTACTATAACATTAAAGTAATATGCATTTAATAATATATCTCAGGAGTAAAAAACAATAGATATACGTGATGGTCGCAATTCCCTCTAAGTTGTTCAGTTTTGCTTTCCAGAAGCACCTTAGGATGTTTAAGTACATTAAAGGTACTATATAAATGAAATTTGTTGCTGTTTGTAAACACATTGGCCGGGAAATTCCTCAGAGCTGATCCTGCTCCGTTGGCATTACTTAGCCGGAAGTGTGGCAGAAACCAAGTTTAAGTACATAAATGGGGTTTCTGCCACACTTCCGGTGAAGTAACACCAGTGGAGTAGGGAGCCGATCCGAGGAATTTCCTGGCTATTATGCAGCTATAGGGTACATTTTCTAATCCACAATCTTTTGTTGCAAAGAAACTCACACCAAGCTCTTGCCAATGTTATTTTAAGGCAGGCATTAATCTGTTCAAAATAAACAGGTGCCTTTTACCTGCCTTAAACTAACACTGACACAAATTTGATGCCAGCACAAAGCATTTGTACCAGAAGATTGTCTATCAGAAAATATACCCTATTTTACATATCTTAAAACATAATTACATGATTCCCACTTTCACTGGTTGTATGTTTCATTGAAATAATGCCCATATAAGTTTATTTTTCTACTATCGGGATTGTTAGAACCTGAAAGCACTGTGCTGTCACAACAACTTCAAAGGTGAGATTGCAATGTGATAAAGCGTTATATGAATGCAATATTATTATTATAGTCTGGACTTGTAATGAGGCAGACGTCAACTGACCTTGTGAAAGCATTCTAGCATGTACCATAGGTTTAGCATATCCTAGACATATGTCTGGCCCACAGTGTAGAAAGACTGCCAGATTACTGTGAGATCAATAGGACTGTCAGATACTGCATTCACAGTCCATTACATGTCTTTAAAATGAAAAATTTATGGGTGAAACAATATTTAAACAAAAACAATAATTTTGATAAATGTAGTTGCAATGTCTACACTTGAATTCTGGTAGAAGTAAATAATCATCAGATAGTTGGTTGGAATGAAATTTGTTAGAACACTGCCATTAACTCATGCAGTATGGGGCTGAATTCAAACCAAACAGATGGGTTGGAATGTCTTATCTCTCTAATAGCTTTCAATGGCCATAAAATGAAATATGTTTAGGGGACTATCAGTCCAGCATTCACTGTGCAGGAGTGCACAGCTCAAAACTGGCCTCAAGTCTGCATTAATTAGCCAATCTCAATTAAACAGACCATGAGAAAGAAAAATAGAAAGTTCTAGAAATAATGGGGTTAATGACACTGCTGGCAGGCTTTTTTTTTAAAGTTGAAATGGTGAAAACTGATGGATGAGGGAAATGACTTTAGCAACTTCCGGTCACAGCTAACTCCTCAATTTTCTTGCCCGTTTCCGCCATCTGCTTTCCACTTCATTCACCTCCATTTGGAAGTTTTTTTGTGTGTATTTCTCATGCCTGTTCACTGTGCTATCTAATCATTTTCATGCCATTTTGTTCTTTTCATGCCTTTCCATTACTTTTATTGAGCTGATCTTTGTATATTATACCAGTTTTTCAAGCTTTTCGAAACCCTGTTTGCCGGCCAATTAGCAACAACAACAACTTGCATTTATATAGTGCCTTTAAAATAGTAAAACGTCCCAAGGTGCATTATCAAACAAATTCTGACACCAAGCCGCATATAAAGATATTAGGACAGGTGCCTAAAAGCTTGGTCAAAGAGGCAGGTTTTAAGGAGCATCTTAAAGGAGGACAGAGAGGTAGAGAGGCGGAGAGGTTTAGGGAGGGAATTCCAGAGCTTAGGGCCTAGGCAGCTGAAGACACAGCCGCCAATGGTGGGGCGAATAAAATCAGGGATGTGCAAGTGGCCAGTATTGGAGCGCAGAGATCTCAGAGGGTTGTAGGGCTGCAGGAGGTTATAGAGATAGGGAGGGGCGAGGCCATGGAGGGATTTGAAAACAAGGATGAAAATTTTAAAATCGTAGCGTTGCCGGACTGGAAGCCAATGTAGGTCAGCGAGCACAGGGGCACAATGGGCTGCAGCATTTTGGATGAGCACAAGTTTATGGAGAGTTCAAGGTGGAAGGTTGGCCAGGAATCCACTAACTTCTCTCTCTGAAAGGAGTCAGCACTCTTTACTTTTATCTGTTTTCATCCCACTTTCCCAGTACTGCATTGAAGCATCAGGCTGGATCGTACGATCAAGTCTCTAGAGTGGGACGCGAATGCACACCTTCTGACTTAGGCGAGAGTTCTACCACTGAGCCAAAACTAACACCTTAACCAGGTACTAATGGACCTGCTGTATGTTTCCAGCATTTTCTGCTTTTAATTCAGATTTCCAGCATTTGCAGCTTTTTTTCTTTTAACTTAGAAAGGCCGTGGGACTGGTTAGTGTGGGAAGCAGAGCGGCCTTGTTGGTATAACGGGGAATCCTCATCTGAGATTGGGAGTCAAGTGCAAGTGGCATACATTTAGCTGGATCATTCTCCTTTAAAGACTGTTCCATTCTATTTCCATATTCCGCTAAGCAATTCTGCTCTTTGTTATCCCAGTTTTAATTTTAGTATGCCACTTTATTGGTAACAGAAGCATCAAACAAAATAACGTAAGGGCATCCTGGCAACAGGACTACTGCTTCCTCGGCACTGTGCATACCTGCAATGCTGAGAGTTAACATTGCATAACAATGCTAGGTCAGCTCATTTATATGATGCAGTGGTGCTACTGTGCGCAGTACATGATGCACCAGTGTCAAGGGGTGGTTATCCAGTATAACAACAGAAAACGCTGGAAAAACTCAGCAGGCCAGGCAGCATCCGTGGAGAGAGAAAGAGAGTTAACGTTTCAGGTCGATGACCTTTCATCAGAACTGGGAAGAGCCGGAAATCAAATAGATTTAAGGCCAGGGTAAAGCTGGGAAAAGGGGGAGGGGATAAAGGAACAAAGGGGGAGATGGAGAGACATTAAGAGACATTAAGAGATATGCAAGGCTAGAGGTGGTGTTAATGTGACAGATTAAGGCTGAATGAAGTGTGAAATCCACTGGCAGAATGAAGGACAGCTGCCAGCTTCTAGGAGGAAAAAAAAGGTGGGGGGGGACAAATAAAAGGGTGGATAAAATAAAATATAAATGTGATTGGAGCTGAGGTTATGATCTAAAATTGTTGAACTCGATATTGAGTCCAGAGGGCTGTAGCGTGCCTAAACGAAAGATGAGGTGCTGTTCCTCGAGCTTACGCTGAGCTTCCGTGGAACAGTGTAATAGGCCGAGGACGGTGAGGTCAGAGTGGGAATGAAGCGGTGAATTAAAGTGACAGGCCACCGGGAGCTCGGGGTCCGCCTTACGGACTGAACGGAGGTGTTCCGCAAAGCGGTCACCCAATCTGCGTTTGGTCTCCCCAATGTAGAGGAGTCCACATCGTGAGCAGCGAATACAGTATACTAAATTGCAGTAAGTACAAGTAAATCGCTGTTTCACCTGGAAGGGGTGTTTGGGGCCCTGGACAGTGGGAAGAGGGGAGGTATAAGGGCATGTGTTGCATCTCCTGCGCGTGCACGGGAAGGTGCCGGGCGAAGGGGAAGGGGTGCGGGGGGTGGTAGAGGAGTGGACTAGGGTGTCGCGGAGGGAGCGGTCCCTACGGAATGCTGAAAGGGGAGGTGAGGGGAAGATGTGTTTGGTGGTGGGATCACGCTGGAGGTGGCGGAAATGGCGGAGGATGATCCGTTGAATGTGGAGGCTGGTGGGGTGAAAGGTGAGGACAAGGGGAACCCTATCGTGGTTCCGGGAGGGAGGGGCAGGGGCGAGGGCAGATGTGCGGGAGATAGAACGGACACGGTCGAGGGCCGTGTCGACCACGGTAGAGGGGAATCCTCGGTTGAGGAAAAAGGAAGACATGTCGGAAGCACTGGTATGGAAGGTGGCATCATCAGAGCAGATGCGGCGGAGACGGAGAAACTGGGAGAATGGAATAGAGTCCTTACAGGAGGCGGGGTGGAAGGTGGTTATCCAGTACCAGCAGCTTTTAAAGGGCTGCTGGTCACACTCAAAGCTGTCCTGCTACAGATGGTTTGAAGTGGCAGGAAGAAGTAAACCCAGCAGAATGGGTTGTATTTCAGGATGTAGCTTTGGAGATCCTGCTGCAAGAGGCTCTGCAGAGAAGTGTGCTTCATTTTGGAGCTGAGGCACATTCTCTGGTAAACAGCAATACCACTGCAGGCTGGAAGGAAGTGGATGAAAGAGCCATTGTTGATCATCTGTGCACCATACCTGGGAACAGATGAGGAAGAAATTTACTGCTCGTTAAAAGTTGTCATGGTAAGTGTGCTACTATATATAAGCATGTCACTATAAACCGAGTGGAGAATACACAGCACTCTAGCAATTGTTCATTTTTTTTTTTTCGTTCCTGGGATGTGGGCGTCGCTGGCAAGGGCAGCATTTATTGCCCATCCCTAATTGCCCTCGAGAAGGTGATGGTGAGCCGCCTTCTTGAACCGCTGCAGTCCGTGTGGTGAAGATACTCCCACAGTGCTGTTAGGGAGGGAGTTCCAGGATTTTGACTCAGCGACGATGAAGGATCAGCAATATACTTCTAAGTCAGGATGGTGTGTGACTTGGAGGGGAACTTGGAGGTGGTGGTGTTCCCATGCGCCTGCTGCCCTTTTCCTTCTAAGTGGAAGAGGTCGTGGGTTTGGGAGGTGCTGCCGAAGAAGCCTTGGCGAGTTTCTGCAGTGCATCTTGTAGATGGTACACACTGCAGCCACGGTACGCCGGTGGTGGAGGGAGTGAATGTTTAAGGTGGTGGATGGGGTGCCAATCAAGCGGGCTGCTTTGTCCTGGATGGTGTCGAGCTTCTTGAGTGTTGTTGGAGCTGCACTCATCCACGCAAGTGGAGAGTATTCCATCACACTCCTTACTTGTGCCTTGTAGATGGTAGAAAGGCTTTGGGGAGTCAGGAGGTGAGACACTCGCTGCAAATACCTAGCCTCTGACCTGCTCTTGTTACCACAGTACTTTCCATATACACAGGCATGTTTTTAGCAGGACATTTTATATTGCTGCCATCCCATTGATGCTAACCCAGAGACCTATTAAATGTGTCAGCTGTGGCTCAGTTGGTAGCACTTTTGCCTCTGAGTCAGATAGCTGTGGTTTCAAGTCCCGCTCCAGTGACTTGAGCACAGAAATCTAGGCTGATAATCCAGTACAATACAGAGGGAGTGCTGCACTGTTGGTGGTGCCTTCTTTCGGATGAGACGTTAAACCGAGGTCCCGCCTGCTCTCAGGTGGACATAAAAGTTCCCATGGCACTATTTCGAAGAAGAGCAGGGGATGTAGTGTATTTGGATTTTCAAAAAGCATTTGATAAGGTGCCACACAAGAGGTTATTACACAAAATTAGGACTCAGATTTGGGGTAATATATTAGCATGGATTGAGGATTGGTTAATGGACAGAAAACAGAGAGTAGGAATAAATGGGACTTTTTCGGGTTGGCAGACTGTAACTAGCGGAGTTCTGCAAGGATCAGTGCTTGGGCCTCAGCTATTTACAATCTATATTAATGACTTAGATGAAGGGACTGAGTGTAACGTATCCAAGTTTGCTGATGATACAAGGTTAGGTGGGAAAGTGAGCTGTGAGGAGGATGCAAAGAGGCTGCAGAGAGATATAAACAGGTTGACTGAGTGGGCAAGAACATGGCAAATGGTATACAATGTGGGGAAGTGTGAAGTTATCCACTTTGGTAGGAAAAACAAAATAGCAGAATATTTTTTGAATGGTGAGAGACTGGGAAATGTTTGCATTCAGAGAGACCTTTAGGACTGAGATGAGGAGAAATTTCTTCACTCAAAGAGCTGTGAATCTATAGAATTCTCTACCCCAGAGAGCTGTGGATGCTCAGTTGTTGAATATATTCAAGACAGAGGTCGATAAATTTTTGGGAACTAAGGGAATTAAAGGATATGGGGACAGTGCGGGATGGTGGAGTTGAGGTAGAAGATCAGCCATGATCTTGTTGAATGGCAGAGCAGGCTCGAAGGGCCAGATGGCCTACTCCAGCTCCTGTTTCTTATGTTCTTATGAGTTGTCCCTGTTATCCTGGCCAATATTTATCCCTCAATCAACATCACTAAAACAGATTATCTGGTTATTATCACATTGCTGTTTGTAGGAGCTTGCTGTGCACAAATTGGCTGCCATGTTTCCTACATTACAACAGTGACTGCAATTTAAAAGTACTTCATTGGCTGTAAAGCGATTTGGGGCGTCTTGAGGTCGTGAAAGGCGCTATATAAATGCACATCTTTCTTTCTTTTCAAACACCAAGCACGCTGCCAACACAAAGTTCCTCCTGAATGGTACATGTTTACAAACACACAAAAAGTGCCTGCTAGGTTCACACTTGGGTGACACATCATCCTTCGGATTCCTTCTTGCAATATATGTCCCTTTTCTAGCTGCTTGCAGGAGAAGTATGTATATAACAAGCATCAGAACGTGCAGACCAGAGGAGGCTCAACTCATTCAAGACACTTGTCTCCTTACAAGAAGAGAGCGCTGGAGATTCTGGGCCTGGAGATAATAGAAAGAAAAGTGGAGAATGATGTTGAAGGTCTTCCCAAAGCTCATGGCAAGAGTCATCTTTGTTTTTAATTTTTTTCTGTACTCACTCACTCATTCACTCCCTTACATACATTGCAATGCTGCAGCATAACAAACTAGAATGTCTTGCTGCAAGGGGTGTCTTACTGCCAGTATTCTGAAATATATTTTTCTCCTGCTCCTTTAGGTGACCAAAAGGAGGAGGTGGAAGAGTCCAGCCTCAATCGATTAACCCCCAGTACCCTGCTTCGCCCGCTCCTACTGTGGCCAGCACCAGCACCAGCACCAGCACATCCACTTTTTGTGGCTCAGTTCATGCGTTACAGGAGGGAGCACTTGGTGAAGTACAGAGCACAAACGAGGAGGAGCCAGTGCAGGTGGAATTGGAGGAACTGAAACCTGTTGGTTGGAGGACCAGCTCAAAGGCACCTTCAGTTATTGAGCCCACGGTCAGCAAGCACAGGGGAGATGGGTGAGTGGGACTTGGTGCGAGTTAGCACATGGGAGGCAGAGTTTTGGATGACCTCAAGTTTATGGAGGGTAGAACTAGGGAGGCCGGCCAGGAGTGCATTGGAATAGTCAAGTCTAGAGGTGATAAAGCCATGGATGAGGGTTTCAGCAGCACATAAGTTGAGGTAAGGGCGGAGACGGGCGATATTACGAAGGTGGAAATGGGCAGTCTTAGTTTAGTGTATCGGCCCAATCTACTCAATCTCAGGATAAACCTGTCATCCCAGGGATCAATCTAGTGAACCTTTGTTTCACCGCCTCCAAGGCAAATATATTTTTCCTCAGATGAGGAGACCAAAACTGTGCACAGTACTCAGACGAAAGGTCCTCAACCAGAAACGTTAACTCGGTTTCTCTCTCCACAGATACTGCCTGACCTGCTGAGTATTTCCAGCATTTTCTGGGGTTTTTTCAGATTTCCAGCATCCACAGTATTTTGCTTTTGTACATATAAAATGATGTCAATCTCTGGATTACTACCAGTGCCACGTGCTAGTAAGAGTACAGAGAACAGGATAGTTAGGCTAAATACGTGGCTTGAGCAGTGGTGTAAGAGGGAGGGTTTTAAATTTTTGAGGCATTGGGACCAGTTTTGTGGTAGGTGTGACCTATACAAAAGGGACGGTCTACACCTGTGCAAAGATGGAACTGAGGTTCTCGGGGTAAATTTTGATAAAGCAGTTCGGGAGCATTTAAACTAGTATGGCAGGGGGCTAGAAACCCATGTAGTGAAATAGAGGAAAGTGAAAGGCAGACAGAAATAAATGGTAAAAAGGAGAGGAACAAAAAACAAAGGGCCAAACTAATTCATAAAAAATGTGAGCATAAAAAAAGCCTGAGGGTTTTATACCTTAATGCGAGAAGCATCAGGAACAAGGTAGATGAATTAGCTGTGGAAATAGAGGTTAATAATTATGATCTAATTGGGATTACGGAAACATGGTTGCAGGGTGAGCAGGGCTGGGAGCTTAACATACAGGGGTATTCAGTATTTAGGAAGGATCGACAAAAAAGAAAGGGAGGAGGGGTAGCATTGCTGGTAAAAGAGGGGATAAATGCAATTGAAAGGAAGGATATTAACTCAGTTAATACAGAATCTATATGGGTGGAGCTAAGAAATAGCGAGGGGCGAAAAACATTAATAGGAGTGGTATATAGGCCTCCAAATAGTAAAATAGAGGTTGGGGAGGGCATCACGAGGGAAATTAGAGAAGCGTGCAATAAGAGCACAGCTGTCATCATAGGTGACTTTAACTTACATATAGATTGGACTAGCCTAATCAGTAAAAATAATGAGGAGGAGGAATTCCTTGAGTGTTTAAGGGATGGTTATCTGGATCAATATGTCGAGGAACCAACTCGGGAACAGGCTATATTGGACTGGGTACTGTGCAATGAGAAGGGACTAATTAGTAATCTTGTTGTACGGGGACCCTTGGGTCAGAGCGATCATAACATGATCGATTTCTCACTCGAAATGGAGAGCGAAGAAATTGACTCAGAGACTCAGGTCCTGAATTTAAACAAGGGGAATTATGATGCCATTAGACGGGAACTGAGTAGGTCTGATTGGACAACGTTCCTGGGAGGACTGGAGGTAGATAAACAATGGCAAGCATTTAAAGATAGAATGACAAAATTGCAAAAATTGTTTATACCAATCTGGCATAAAAGGAAATCTAAAAAGGTGACTCAACCGTGGATAACAGGGGAAATTAGAGACAGCATAAAATCCAAAGATAGGGCGTATAAAATAGCCAAAAAACGCGCCAGAGCGGAAGATTGGGAACAGTTTAAGATAGAGCAAAGGAGGGCAAAGGGCTTAATCAAGAAGGGCAAAATAGCTTACGAAAGCAAGCTGGCGGAAAATATAAAAACTAACTCCAAAAGCTTTTATAAGTATATCAAGAGGAAAAGACTGGTGAAAACCAAAGTTGGTCCATTGCAGTCAGATACGGGGGAATATATAATGGGAAATAAGGAAATGGCAGACCAACTAAATGCATACTTTGGGTCAGTCTTTACGAAGGAAGACACAAAAAACCTCCCTGGGATATCGGGAAAAATAGGGACATTGGCAAAGGAGGAACTGACGCAAATCAATATCTCTAAGGATATGGTGTTAAGGAAGCTAAAGGGATTGAAGGCGGACAAATCCCCAGGGCCTGATAACATGCATCCTAGGGTACTGAAGGAGGTGGCCCTAGAGATAGCGGATGCACTAAGCATGATTTTTCAGAATTCATTAGACTCGGGAACAGTGCCCATGGATTGGAGGGTAGCTAACGTTACCCCACTATTCAAAAAGGGGGGTAGGGAAAAAGCAGGTAATTACAGACCTGTAAGCCTTACATCAGTTGTGGGCAAAATGCTGGAGTCCATCATTAAGGATGAAATAGCCGAGCACTTAGCAAATGGGGACAGGATAGGACAGAGTCAACATGGATTTACAAAGGGTAAATCGTGCTTGACTAATCTATTGGAATTTTTTGAGGGAGTAACTGGTAAAATAGATGGGGGAGAGCCAGTAGATGTGGTGTACCTGGACTTCCAAAAGGCCTTCGATAAGGTCCCACATAAAAGATTAGCATGGAAAATTGAAGCTCATGGGATAAAGGGGAAAGTATTGACGTGGATAGAGAACTGGCTGTCAGATAGAAAACAGAGAGTTGGAATAAACGGCTCATTTTCTGAATGGCAGGCAGTAACAAGTGGGGTACCACAGGGATCTGTCCTGGGTCCCCAGCTGTTCACAATTTATATTAATGACCTGGATCAGGGAGTCGAATGCAGCATTTCCAAATTTGCAGACGACACTAAACTAGGAGGGGGGGTGGGCTCAGAGGAGGAGACCAGGAAGCTCCAGAGCGATTTGGACAGACTGGGTGATTGGGCGGATAAATGGCAGATGCACTATAATGTGGACAAGTGCGAAGTTATCCACCTTGGGTGCAGGAACGGGAGGGCAAATTATTATTTAAATGGCAATAAATTGGGAGAGGGGGAAGTACAGAGAGACCTGGGTGTTCTTGTACACCAGTCACTGAAGGCGAGCATGCAGGTGCAACAGGCGGTCAAGAAGGCAAACGGTATGCTGGCCTTCATAGCAAAAGGGTTGGAATACAGGAACAGGGATACCTTGCTGCAGCTGTACAGGGCACTGGTGAGACCACACCTCGAGTACTGTGTACAGTTTTGGTCGCCTCATCTGAGGAAAGATGTTCTTGCCATGGAGGGGGTGCAGCGGCGATTCACCAGGCTGATACCAGGAATGGCGGGATTGACCTATGAGGAGAGACTATGTAGTTTAGGGATGTACACACTGGAGTTTAGAAGATTGAGAGGGGACCTCATAGAAGTGTATAAAATTCTGACAGGTCTAGACAGATTAGATGCAGAAGGAATGTTTCCCTTGGCGGGTGAGAACAGAACTAGAGGACATAATTTAAGGATAAGGGCTAAACCATTTAGGACAGAAATGAGGGGGAATTTCTTCACTCAGAGAGTGGTGAACCTGTGGAACTCATTGCCACAGAGGGCAGTGTACGCCAGCTCATTAAATATATTTAAGAGGGAATTAGATATATTTCTACAGGCAAAAGGGGTTAAGGGTTACGGAGAGAAGGCGGGGACGGGATACTGAATTGAAGGATCAGCCATGATCTCATTAAATGGCGGAGCAGGCTCGAAGGGCCGGATGGCCTACTCCTGCTCCTATCTTCTATGTATCTATGTATCTATATAGACAGAAAGAGCACCTGACTTACCAGCTCAGAAATGGCACAATTTACAATTTGAGTCAAGAGGGTCATTCTTGAATATGTCACTATTAAGATGTACAGTATTCATATTGGCATCACTGAATCCTGTGTTTGAAATCATTATTTTCACTTGTAAAAAATGTAGAAAACCATACTTGTTATATTATAGGCTGATTGTACAAGTAAAATTGCACATTATAAATTCCCTAAAAAATGTAAAATGAATGTAACATAAATGGTACATAAGCAGCATTTTTAGGTTTCTGACCTGTTGCATAAATACTGCACGTTTGTTTTACTCACCAACAGAAGGCGATCTAGGAGAACATTTCAATCTATTTATTTTTTGCGACATTAAGGGGTCTGTCCTTATCAAAAGTTATTCGACAAACAGCTTTATAAACATCATAATCCTTTACATATGAGTTGCTTTTCAGTATTTGTAGAAGCCAGAAAGGATATTGCCTCAGTAATGCATGACACAAGTCACTGGTTGACATGAAGACTGTGTATGTGAGAAGAAAATCATCCAGCAAGATATCTGCAAAACAAAACTTTGTTAAGCTGAAGTGTCTGAACAGTAAAGCGTTGAGTGCTGAATTATTCTCTGCACAAAATAGATGAACCCTGCTGGTACCAACGTTGAAATGATTATTTCCTTTCGCTGCTTCTTCAGCAGCCCAATTCACGACGGACTTCTCACAATCCATGTGCAATAGTTGAAGAACAAACCCAGAAGGCTCAGTTTTACACAACTTATCTAAAGTCATGCTTTGCTCCAGGATATCTCTTGTACCTAACTGCATCAGAAAACTTTTTAATTTCATGTCTGAGACTTCCTTTTTTGTGAGCAACATATTTCTGTTGAAATTGCACTAACTCAGACTCCTGCTTATGTCATTACCCAGATGCTCCAGTAGAAACTGACAGTTAAAAACTTTGAAGTGCAATGCTTGCTTAAAAAAATTGCTTCAATTAATACATTTTAATAATCGCAGTCTACTTCTACAAAGTGTGCATGTGGCTATTTGCAAAAGAATATGATATACATACTTGAACTAGAAAACAGCACTCCTGGCTGGCCTCCCACGTTCTACTCTATGTAAACTTTGAGGTCATCCAAAACTTGGCTGCCGTGTCTCAACTTACACCAAGTCCCGTTCACCCATCACCTCTGTGCTCGCTGACCGTGTCCCAACTTACACCAAGTCCCGTTCACCCATCACCCCTGTGCTCGCTGACCGTGTCCCAACTTACACCAAGTCCCGTTCACCCATCACTTCTGTGCTCGCTGACCGTGTCCCAACTTACACCAAGTCCCGTTCACCCATCACCTCTGTGCTCGCTGACCGTGTCCCAACTTACACCAAGTCCCGTTCACCCATCACCTCTGTGCTCGCTGACCGTGTCCCAACTTACACCAAGTCCCATTCACCCATCACCTCTGTGCTCGCTGACCTACTTTGGTTCCCGGTTAAGCAATGCCTCAATTTAAAAATTCTCATCCTTATTTTCAAATCCTTCCATATCCTCGCCCCTCCCTATCTCCGTAATCACCTCCAGCCCCACAACCCGCCCGCCCCGTGCTCTTCTAGTTCTGGCCTCTTGAGCATCTCTGTTTTTAGTCGCTCAACTATTGGTGGCCGTGCCTTCAGCTGCCTAGGCCCTAAGCTCTGGAATTCCCTCCCTAAACCTCTCTTTCCTCCTTTAAGACACTCCTTAAAACCTAACTCTTTGACTAAGCTTTTAATCATCTGCCCTAATTTCTCCTTATGTGACTCAGTGTCAAATTCTGTTTTATAACACTCCTGTAAAGCGCCTTGGGATGTTTTACTACGCTAAAAGCGCTATATAAATATAAGTTGTTCTTGTTGTTTATTGTATGTATGGTGAGGCTCATGTTGCACCCCCATGTTCTGACTGCCAGGAGCAAATAATAGTTGTTTAGAATTGATTTTATGGATCTGTTGAGTGTTTTTTCATAAAATCCCATTTAGACAGAAATGATCATTCCATAGGGAAATATAAGATGACGGCCTGAAAAAGGAATCTCCTTGCAGTGAACATATGGTCGACAGTATGCTACCTGATGGTGGATTACCAGCCTGATATCATCTTTTGAGCAGCATTATAAAAGAGTTTTAAACAGGGTGATATTTATAAGACAGTTTTCCTATGATAACACTTCAAACATAGCATCATCACCAGGTTGCATTGTATTATCATGATTTGAAAAAGGTTGGTACCCACTACACAGTTGCCACGCTTGCTCACCTCTCATAGACTGTCGCTTTAAGCTGTTGAATGTACAGGGACTATATGGACATGATTTTTATATTGTGGACCACAAATGGATTTTGGATGTACCTGCATGCGACATGCGTCAAATCACAGAAATATAACCATGATCTGAGAGCAATTTATATAGTATCACTCATGCTGTGTGGAAATGAGAAGTAAAGGTCCATATTGGAGGCCAGGAGAAGCTTGCGTAGAAAGTGCTTTCCGAGGTACATGGACATACTGCTCAAAACTTTTGCCTGACCAAATTCTGTGATTACACAAACAAAATAATTCAATTTTATCGTAGAACTCTTGCCTCTTTGGGAATATTAATTTGATTTTGTTTCACTTGGAGGAAAAAGTATTTTAGTGGGATTTGGGAACAAACTTTGGCAGTAGTGTTGGTACACGAAGTGATGGAAAGAAGAGACATTGCACGACAGCTGCTAACTCTCGGTCTGGGCTCGGGCCAGGTGCAGCACACACTTAGGGAGTAATGGGTCGGGTGGGATGTTAAAATGTAAAAAATCTCAAACTGGAACCCAACCCACCTCGAACCAGCCCACTTCTGGTTTTAATAGAGGTGGGATGGAGGGTGGGAAACCAACCAGCTCCCAGGAGGCGTGTTGCACATTTAAATATTTTAATGAGGCTGCGTGCCTCAGATTTTATCTCTCAGCTTTAACGCTGGCCAGCCGGGTTTTCCGGGCCTCGGAAAACCCGGCAGCTAAAGGGAGGCGTGGACTGCTGCATGCAAGTGGTAAGTGCCTATCCAGCACTGCTTGTGAGCAGGGAGGAGCAGGAATGCTTCCCCCAGCCCCTCAAGCTAACCTGCTTCCCTCTCCACGATCGGGCACCCCCGCCCCATCCCCCCTGTGATTTGACCGCTCCCCGCGATCTGACGCCCCCACGATCACCGCCCCCCCGCGATCACCGACACCGCTGCAATCACCGACCCTCCCAACCCCTCTGCCTCCAATCCCTCTCCAACCGCCGTGATCACCCCTCCAGTCCGACAAATCACACTGTACCCAGCTCCCCCCTCCTCGCAATCTCTATCCCGAGGAGCAGGACACCTACCTGCTCTTGGGCTGCGGCCTCTTTTGCAGCGTTCCCCACCTGACAGGGAGCCAAGCCTGTCAATCAGTGCTTTCACAGCAATAATTCTGAGTTGAAATAACTCTGTGCTATGTTTTCAGTACTGACACTGTTAAAATAAACTCTGTGTGACAGCTTGTGATATCCTATTGCCATTCTCTCCCACTGAACTGAGTCATGCAGATCAGGAAGCCTTACATTTAAACCCCAGTCAATGTGCATGTGGACAGGATTAGACTCAACTCTGTTGCTTCCCATGGTTGAATATTTTGCTGACTATCTATTCGAGAGAGAAAAAAGGAAGACTTGCACCATTCAGGAGGAACTTTGTGTTGGCAGCGTGCTTGGTGCTTGAAAAGAAAGTCAGACTTGCATTTATATAGCGCCTTTCACCACCTCAGGATGTTCCAAAGTGCTTTACAGTCAATGAAGTACTTTTGAAGTGTAGTCACTCTTGCATTGTAGGAAACATGGCAGCCAATTTGCGCACAGCAAACTCCCACAAACAGCAATGTGATAATGACCAGATAATCTAGCTGGAATTTTCTCCAGGTAGGCGGGTTGGGGGCGGATGGCCTCTGAGGCAGGCGGGAAACCTGGGAGGTCGGGTTTCCCGCAGGCCCTTGTAAGGTTTCCAAAATTTACAGATCCCCAAAACCTAAGGAAAAAGGACTTTGGAACTACCTCAGAGTGATAAAAATGCATTTAGGCCTAACCTAAGGAATTTAAGACCAAAAAACAAGTTTTGGCATTTTAAAAACATGTCTGGGCCTGTAAAGGGAGAAAAGGCTGTGAAGGAAGTTGGGTTCGACCTCTGTAAAAGCAGTTTTGGTTATTGCAGTTAATTGCACTGCCTGGGGACTGGGATGACCCTACTCAAGCCCCAGCAGACATTAACATGTGAACAATAGACCCTGGGAGAAGACAGTCCAACCCAAAGACAGGCCCATCAAAACCGTTTACAGAACCCATTAAAGACATGCATAAAGCAAATATTCTATAGAAGTCCTAGGCGCAGTCAAGAAACCCAAAACATGAGGACAAATCAAACTCCGATTAAACAACAGATCGACAGGATGGAGCTATCCTGAAACCACTTCACACATTTACAAAACCAGTTAACACGCTAGTAAAGTCGTTACTGTTAACGAGGCCTCCAAAAATCTTACAAAGGATTTGATTTGGTTTTGATAAGGACGCTTCGATGGGCATAATTAAAGGCCCGTTCTCAACAGTTCTCCAGTAAAACAGTTCAAGTTCAACAGAAGGCAGTTCTGCAGTTTGGAGTTCAATTGAAAGCCTGTTTTCAGCAGAAGTCAGTGCTGGAGTTACAGAGTTCAGGAGAAGCAAGTTGGGCAGTTAAAGAAGACAGTTTAGTAAGAAGGGAGTTCTCCAGTTCTCCAGCACAACAGTTACAGTTCTGCAAGAAGGCAGTTCCACAGCTTGGAAGAAGACAGTTTAAACAGAGGCAGAGTTCAACAGAAAGAAGTTCAACAAAGAAGGCCAACAGCTCCAGAAGTAGGCCGACACGTAAGAAGAGACCAGAGCGACCGCTTCAGTGACCATCAGACACCTCGTGGCAACAAGGGCCTTACGAAACATTTTACTCAAAAGACTCTAAACCCCTAACTCTCAACTGTCCAGGATTCGTTTGGTGAGCATTATCCCTGGTTCTCTGGAGTCCAACTTAGCTAGTGAAGTGGGATTGGGAGGGGTGAAGTATTCTTCTACTGTCATTTCCCTCGTTTGTATCGAAGCGTTCCCCACTTTTAGAGTGTTAAGAGTGTTTGTGTTGTGTTTTTACTTTCTTGAATAAAGATCAAAGTTCTTGCATCAAACTCAGTTGTCTGCTGCACCTTTTTATCACAACCCCCAAATAAGTCCAAGGTCTAGAACCAAGGGAGTGGGAGCGATTCGAACCGCTCAGAAGTCAGAGGTGAAGCTGACACAAAACACCACCCCTACACCCTGCCGACTTTAATGGGGTTGGGTGGGGGGCGGGGGGCACGGGTTAGTGGGGAGGTCGACGGGAGGGTCGGCCGGAGCATCGGCAGGGGGAAGAGAGGATCAAGGCCGGCCACGGGAGGATTGTGGCCGGCCTCAGCATCATCGGTGGTGTGGCCTTATGGTGGGGATTGGAGGCCTCGTAGTGGGGTCTCTGATCGCAGGGCATGGGTTAGGCAGGGACCCTGGCTCCAGGAGGTAGGTATAAAGCCACTTAACTCCTGGATGCAACAGTCCCCGCCTCGGTTTAACTGCCGGGTTTCACGAATTGTATGAAACCCGGCCACATGCAGTTAAATTCAAAATGGATTAAAACCGGAAGTGGGCGGGTTGGAGGTGGGATCAGGTCGGGAATCCCATTTTTAACAATTTAACTGCCTCCACACCCCAAACCCACCCATCTTTTAGGGGAAAATTCCAGCCTCTGTTTTAGTGATGTTGATTGAGGGATAATTATTGATCAGGCTAACTCTCCTGATCTTCTTCAAAATAATGTCATGGAATCTTTCACGTCCACCCGAGAGAGCAGACGGAGCCTTGGTTTAACATCTCATCCGAAAGACAGCACCTCTCTCAGTACTGCACTGGAGTTATTTGGCGCTAGGCATTTTCTTCATCGTGCTAAGTGTTGGAGCTGGCATCGTAGGCCTTGAGGGGTGAGGTGTTAATTTCCCTCCTGACTCAATGTGGGAATTGATTCCGTGCATATTGTATTTGAATATCCTTGTGTGCTGATATTTTGTAGCTTAGTGTGAGTTTTCTGTGAAAGCTGGGAGTAGACAGAAAACACTTCTTTGTGCCTATTATTTGTTTTTACTCATCTGAAAAGGAGTACAAGGCAAAATGTCAGGAATTTATTCCTTAAAACTGTTTCTTTTACAAATATTCATTAAATTCCATTTGCAATGAGATGAGATCATTTGGGCCTATTCCCCCAACCCCCTTGCACCTCATTGCCTAAGAGTGAAAAGCATCAGCTTGTACTATGCGTCACACATCGTTTTGGCCAGACATACCATCATTCCTGTCGTGAATGCTTCAGGTCTCTCCACCTTTGAAGGCAATTAGTTTTTCTGTACAGCTGCAAAATGTCATCACAGCTTACCCAGGTCAGCCTGAGGCAGACACTCCCAATTAACTGGTCCCGTGGGCAACTAAATGTAGAAATTAGGGCTTTCTCTCCTATTTGTGATATAAGTACTTAATTTTGCAATTACAATAGCCATCATGTAACCTATAGCAAAAATGAATGAACTGTTTTTAATTCTCTGCTGTACGGTTATAAAGCCAACTTCATTATATGGGTATATAATGAAGATATCAGAAAAAGGTTTCCGATAGTGAAATTGCATTAGTCGCCAAAAAGACATCATAATGGCAGAAAAAGCACAATTTCCTTGTACGAACATACAAAATTGACGGGCATGAAAAGACCAGCTGGTCCATCAAGCCTGCCCCACACCATGATGGCTGGACCACCATGACTAAACACTTCTTCCCCCTCCCCATTCCTGCAGCCATGCAATCTCCTGGAGAGGCAAATAAACAGAGAAAAACCCAGGGTCCATAAGGGAAAGAATACTCTGGAAAATTCCGCTCAACCACCTCAAGCAATCGAAGGTGAACGTAGTCAAGACCTGGACTGACACATACTTGAAATTCTAGTTTTCTTCTAAACTCTATGATATTGTCAATGATGTCACACATAGGACCCTGAAATTCCAAGGGAAACTAGGAGAACCCCCACAGAAATGTCAGGCCCATAGACTTGGAGCATCTGAAAGGTTCATTTACCGATGCTCTAAAGTGTAAATCACTTATTTTTTTCCTTCCTTTCTACCAGTCATTTCTTCTCTTTTCTCTCCTCAAGGTGTTGACTCCTTGCCAGAGTATAGTATCACAGATGTCAATCATCTGCCGACATCTTACCAAAGCAGCCTTAGGTGAGCCTAGATGATGAATGTCAGCAGGGTACTCGACTATAGGGGGCATGAAAGCTCAGCTTAATCCTCACCCGACACCCACAACATTCACTGGATAGTGATTAGGATCAGGATTTCTGGCTGATTTTCTGTTCTCTAATCGGGGTGACTGAGGGCAGTTCCCAACCTGAATGAGGTGACTGAATTCAGCACAGACCATGGATTGAACCTGGGTATTTGCTGCTCTGTATGGCTGAGCTTCTCATTCCCTTTGAGGAAGCCCTGGGTTTTAATAAATGTAACGCATCCTGTCTGGTACAACATAAACAAGCAATCTGCATGCTTTGCACTTTCTTTTTGAAGATTTTTTGTATAATTTTGTAGTCTAGGAAAAATGTTTCAGCTACAATTTACCAAAAAACAAATATCTGCAGTGACTGTTTAAGGGAGGTATATTTACAGAGATTTTTAATCCTTTCACCGTTTAGCTCTGAATGAATGAAATCTACATTTTGTCAGCTTAAGCAAGTACATTTCATAACTCTGGAACAGTTTGTGAATGAAAACTGGATAATATTTAATAAGAATGAAATGACAGTATCTGCAAGATCAGAACAGACCAGTGAAAGAGTTAATAAGAATATTCCAAAAATACACCAGCACTTAGGCTAGGAGGGGGAAAAAAATCAGTCAGGGTTTCCACTCCTGATTGTTATCCAGCAACCCCAGCTAGAAAGTGTGAGTGTGTGGATGATGGGTATGAGCGGGATTGAGCTTGGCTCTGATGATCTCCACGTTTGAATAGCCTACTGTCACTGTCTAGATTCACACAATGGCTGCTAGAGAAAGGCACCAAAAGGCTCTGGTATCATGGAACTGAACCACAACAGTGAGTCAGCGTCTTCAGGAGAGTTGGGGAGGAAAAGTCAGGATAGAAAAACACAGCGATGCTCCATTTGGACCGAACAATAGTTTAGCTGAATGTTTGCCTATTGATGAAGTATGAATGTGAGTATTAAAAGCTACACGATTTATGTACAAAAGAAAAATGACATCCAATAAATATGCCCACACTGCTTTTCTTTTGAAAGAACTGTAGCCCACAGATATAAGAGATTGTCTTGGGTTAGAAGGTATCAGTACAATAGTTAGAGGCTCTGAATTTAGAATGACAGAAAACTCTACAGAGCATTGTGCAAAGGCTGAAGTGCTGTATGTGTGGCAGAGATTTAATGCTTTTAGAACTGGGTCTGCAAAGAAGCAGTTTAGTAAATAAAACCATGACTATGAGGTATTGTTATGATTTACAGCAGTTATCTCTACCAGTAGAATCATTTAGCTGCTAAACTAAAGATTTCACAAACCCATATTGATTTGTGATTATTTTAGCTTAACATTTAACAATCAGTGCAGCTCACTGCTGTGCTGTATTGCGGAATGGAGTGTGAAATGTGCTGGCAAACTCCCAGTTGTTCTTCAGTGATTGATGGGAAGAATGCCGATTGTGCCTTAAGGTATTAGCAGTTAAGTGAAGAGTTTGAACTCGGTATTCAGAGCTGTTGGATTATTCCTGCAATAACCTGCAATGCCTCTGAACATTGCACTGTATTACAAGCAAGTTAAAACACATACCAGTGTGTTCTGGAAAATAATAATTAGGTTAGATAGGCAATGCTAACAGCATATTCAAATTTTATATTCTGCTGTTTTTGTTAAACATTAAGAAACATTGTAATAAAACCTGCTTCCACCTTATGCATTTGACAATTTTCAACAGATTTCAAAAAGAACATCAGCTCATTATCAATAGGTGAAAATCCCACCTTAATTTATTCAATAATTTAATTTGGGTACTTATCCAATAATTTAATTGGGATAGCAAATCCAATAATCAGAAATTAAACTCTGACTGTCTAATTGGATACTTTGAATATAAACAGAAAGTCTAAAGGCAGTTGCTGTCCCATCAACTTTCATCTGGGATGACTAGGAAGGAGGTAAATGGAAGTGAGCTGCTTGCAGAGGACAGGAGAGGAAAGCTGAGACTGCAGTAGTGTACATAGGGGTGCAGTAGTTATGGTGCAGGACTAGCATTCCAGAGGTTATGAGTTCAAATCTCATGATGGTAAAATTTAATTCAACTGGCACTAGGGGGAAAAGCAGTGAAAACTGCAATCTCAATTGGTTTACTAATGTCCTTTACGCCTGGCCTACTTTTGACACCAGTACCCCACTACATGAGGAAGAAGGAGGAGGCCATTAGTGCAACTAGGGATAGAGGAACAGCACCTAGTAAGGAGTATGTGACATAAAGCAATACTACATAGGAATGAGTGTGTTAAATATAGGGATAGGAGACAGATGTAAATAAAGGGATCATACACAGGTATGAATACTACCTAGCCAGGGTATGCTATATAGAGGATAACACATAAACAGGAGAGGGATACGAAAGATTCAGATGTATTTGAATGCTGCATTCATTTTGCTCTCCTAATTATGATATCATGCAAACCGCTTGGTCATAAAAGGAAGTTCAAATTACATCATAATTAGGAGAGAACAATGAAAGTAGCTTATAAATTCATTGGAACCCCGAGATGTATCACTATCTTGCATCTAGGTATGTGTTAGTGCCTACATAACAACATTCATTGTGTGTATAGCACTTTGGGACATTCCTGAGAGATGTAATAAGGCATTATACACAAGACTGCTAAAGTCAGATTTTATTGCTAATTTAAAAACTCATTTTTGGGGGTGCTTTTCAGTGTTTATATTTAGCCTTAAAAGCTGGGAGAAATTCAGGGGGGGGGGAAATCAGTAAATATCAGTTTTTATTTTACTTTGAACATTATTGAACCTCAAGAAAACAAGCAAGAGACTATCAGTTAAGCTAAATGACAGTCGTTATTTATAAATCAGCAGTGTGGGGCGGGGGGGGGGGGGGGAGAAATATGAAGGTGTGAAAAACCGAAGAAAAGAAAATCAAGTCCACTTAGAAATGTCATAATTTCTGTCTGTAACCTAGGACTATTAAATTGCCAGCATCTTTTGATTGTTTATATATTGATCACATATCGCTTTCCGTTCTCTCAACGTGTCATTTTATGTGTGTCAAAGGCATGTGCAAGTACTTGAAACTTAGAATTCACATGGTCCAGGATAAATATATTAAACAAACTGTGTGCACTAACAGCTATCAGCACAGGCATTGTTTCTACGGTAATGTTGTTATAAAGTTGTTCTTGAATTATACGGCAATATATTTTGCTTTCACCACAAACTGGGAGCTACAGAATTCAGATGTCTCTAACCTATAAAAATCTATTTTTTTATATTGGGAAAACTGCTAAGATAAGTGGAAATCTTTCAGTCCTTGGTAATGACATTGAAACAGCAAAATAGTTGTGCCTGTTCTTACTCCATCAATTAACACAAATACACTGAAGGCACAAATGTCATTCAGAAATACTATTCAGAAATGCAGTCTGACTTTGTAAATGGTGTACTCTGCTAATGAGATCGTGTTATGCATTCACCTGTTCTGATACTGAAAGGGCAGGCAGGTCACGGGATGTGTGCACATCGTGCTAGTGACATTATAATGTGTACACATGTCATCATGAAAATTACTTGGGCAAAAATATACAGAATCAAGCAATAACATTACAGAGAATCTCTGATGCTGGATAAGTCAGATATTGCCACTAGACAACGGAGGTAAGCAATGCTGCGATAGATTGTTGAAGACCCCAAAGGCAAGTGTCACTCAAGAGGAGTCACAATCACTCAATTTGTTTTCAAAGTGTAATCTATTTTATGTATGTCACTCTGCAAAAAAGAAACACATCTCTATATTTTTCTATGGTTCTTGCTGATCATAAATATCACCTTGTTACTGACAACACAGCAAAAGCTCTTGGAAATTAAGGCCTGATATAAGTAGTGAAATGAAGTGGAAAAAAATAGAATAATTAGGTAAGGGTTAATAGAATAGCTATAATAGGTACTTAGGTGAGAGTTATAGGCTGATTTTTTCAGTTGAGTGGTTTGGTTGACACAGTACACAATGTGAATTTCAAAATTGGGTTACACCATTTACTTTCTTCCTAGTATTTGTTATTCTTTGTTTAAGAAATGTCACTTGAGTGTTTTCTTTTAAAATGATGACTACTGTCATGATCTAATGTTGGTTAGCAGCATCGCATGGCAGCTAGAAGCATATTATGGGGTTTTGGTGGTATAAGTACTGCAAAATTTTGACTTACAGGAGTAAAGTTGGATTTTGCAATACTTCACCTGATTATTTGCTAAGCATCCTATGCTGTATTATATACTTACTTAAATTGTTCTAAAATATTGAATATGACAGTGCACAAAACAGGAACAAAATATAGAAAACCATAACCACATGCATTTACGTTGATTGCACTGTAAAGAACGGAACATTTGAGTTGCACTACTTTTAACCAAAGTAAAAAATAGAGTGGAGGGGAGAACTAGTTCACTGAATCCAATAGCAGAATTTAGTAGTGATTTTATATACATCTTATTAAAAAAGTGATGACATCAATAGTTCTTTATGTTCACCTGTTTGTTGCTGACAGCTCCTCTGGAGAACTTATTTCTTTTTGCTCAAAGACGAATTTAGCAAATTTTGTTTCAAACATTTGGGGTGGATGGTGGAACTGAATTATGAGCTGACAAATGGGGATCAATAACTCAGGCCATGTTAGGAGCGAGCAGGGAACAGGGCCAGAGGGAAACCCCCGCAGAGAGTTCAGCACGAGGCCCAGGCTAGTTTAACTCCCAGGCCTCACTTCAATATAGCAGCACTGTCTCCTAGCTGAAACTGGCTGGAGTGAGGTCAGGAGCAGAAATTGGGTGAGAAGCCCAAGGACACAGGGGATGCAAAGGAACGGTTCCTGGCATAAAGTTAGTGCTGGGGAGGGGTTTTAAAGGAAGATGCCAGCACTGGGAGGGAGACGGAAGGATGGGCTGAGGAGGCCCAAGGGCACCTTGAGGAGCTCAGGGGAGCACTTCTGCTCCTCTTGGCCCACAAGGATTCCACATGAACATAAATTTTGATACTCACGTTGGCCTCTTTGGGCCACTCTGCGCTCTCCCCCCAAGTCATGCTGTCGTGTTTGGCGCTATAAATCAATAGCAGAAGAAGTAAACCAAGGATTAAAAAAAAAATTGTAATGCCTACAGGCCCACTAACACTGCAACACAGTGGCACCATGACATCCCTCCCCACTCTGCCGAGGCAGCAAAAGTAGCATGAGACGCTTGCCAGCATTTCAGATGGATTCAGGGTTGTAGGCAATGGGTGGATGGAAGTTCCACTCTACCCTACTCCGGGGCCTCTCCAGGAATTTCGGGGCTGAAAAATGCAACGTTGTTTATTCAAAAACATACAGGATTTTGGAAATTTTCCAACATTATCCAATTAAACCGAGCAAGGCACAGTCAAAATTCAAAATGATGTGCAGCACATTCTATAGAATCCCATGGGTTTGATTACTATGTTAGAATTCAACGTCAAACTTTTAGCACAAGCCAGTAGCAGCCAGGAAAGTAATATTTCAGTTTGAAGTGCCTCCACTAAATGTAATGGACCTACAGCTTGGCTCAAGGAAGAGTTTGTTTTAATGAGGTTAATAAGAAGGCTACCATTATATCTGCAGATTATTTTCTGGCATGAAATTCATCACCATTTAAAATTCAACAGTAATAAATGACTTGTGTTTGCCTTAATTCTGAACCTGGTTTATTTTACGCACAGAGATGTATACATTGCACCCAGACACAAGACATGAACACAACATCCTTCAGAAATTGACCCAAAGGATTGTAGTGTTAGGGTTGAAGTTTAAAGGTCAGTCATAGTTTGGGATCTTTTACTCTCTAACAGTATTAAAGCTGTCATTAGGTTTGCAATGCTCGTTTCATTCCTCTCTGTAATTATTGTTAGATAACAACAATGGTTTACCTCTTAACGGATCACGAGGAAATCCTGAACATCCTGCCTCATGCATTATGTCACCAGTTAGAGTATTGATAGCCTTTCGATCTTTCTATCCTGAGCACGCTGCATGATTCAGAACCATTTTCACTTATTTTGCTATGGATTTACAATTTGTATCATGGGAAGGGAGAAATGCTGGCAGACAGTGGGTCAGTTAACACCGAGAAAATCATTACTCTGAATTTAGCTTTCTGCAAACGGTAGTATAAAAATTTGCTTCCAGCACTACAGAATGGTAACAAGGGTTAATTCCTCAGAAACTTCAGTAAAATCCTAGAGAGCTGTTTAACATTCCTTGTGGCACAGCAGTTGTAAAAAAAGTATATTCAGTTAAACAATTAGCAAAAATATTTATTTAAAGAAAAATCAAAATAATGATAAATTGAACTTCAAGCATGGGGCACAGATTAATGGAACATATGTTAAATAATATAATCATGTAAATGTATCCATTTGATTCAATGGCAAGATTATATATAGCCCTTACCTGTCTCTTTGCATTCACCTTCCTCCAGGTGTATATCATTGAGCAGATGCTCCAAAATCTTCTCCGGGGTCCCAGCCACCACCATGTACCTGTTAGACAGTGAAGATTCGACTGAGTCATCTTCTGCTGAGGATTGTGAAGGATTGCTCCATTCATCCTCCGAATCCTCGTCAATATATTTAAAATAAGGCACATCAAAAGCAGGCAAGGTCACACCAGTACTATCTTCAAAGATTTTGGAAACCCTCTTGTCTTCTATACAGGGATCAAAAACTCTTAGTATTGAACTTCCCATACTGTTCTCTTCTCTTATTTTATTTCTAACTGCCAGCACCTTACATAATATCAGTGTTGGATTTTGCTCTTTCCCACTGTTAGGCTCCAGCTGATATGATCCATCTGGCTGCTGAGTGCTCTGCAGAGTATGTGAACCACTTACCTCCAATCATTCTGGGCACTCCCTGCTGTGGGGGCTGGGCTAGATGACGACACTTTTTTCAGGATGAGTACATCTTGGCCTCGTTCTTTCACTCGAACTGTGTTCACTTCATCATTCTGTTACATAGGAAAAGAAGCAAATACTGGACTCAAGGGATTTGCACCAGGAGCTGAACAGAGCAGCTTCATCAGCTGCAATAGAAATTGCTGTGTTATACAATATTCACTTCGAAACCTGACTTCTTTGTTTTTCCTTCAGTTAATGCTGTCAACTCACAGCTAAATGCCAATTAATAATTCATGCATGCAAAAAAAAGTTCTTTAATTTTTGTATTAATGTTTTTTTAACACAAAATAAAGATGTTCCATTTTTTCCCCCTATTTACTTTACAAATATATTCAGATTTAAAGGTGGGAGATTAAGAGACAATATCCCAGCTCTCTGTAGTTTTTATGTGGATTCACCACAATGGGAAAAGTGGCAATCTGGGCATTGACTTTGGGTGGTATTAATGTGAATTTGCCTACTTTGATATAGGTTTAACACAGCTGAAAATATTTTATGCCTGTAAGTTAAAAATGTCAATTGAGGTAATTACTGAGGGAGCAGATCTAATTAATTTAAGTAACACTGCATATTTCAAACAACAACAGGCCAGGTGTCAGCCTTGCCTCAGTGGTAGCACTCTTGCCTCTGAGTCTGAAGGTTACAGGTTCGACTCCCACTCCAGAGGCTTGACTACATTATCTGAGTGGGTGCTGCAGTGTCAGAGGTGCTGCCTTTTGGACTTTGCTGTGAGCACATTGCTGCTTCGTTTCCCTACATTACAACAGTGACAATATTTCATTGCTTTGGGATAATCACAGACATGATGGGCCGAATGGCCTCCTTCTGTGCTGTAAATTTCTATGATTCTGAGGTTGTGAAAGGTGCTGTAAACAAGCTTGGTATTTCTTTCTTTGCATTATAATTCACACTCAACCAGGCCTTAAACTGCAACATCAGACAAAAGTAAATATGAGTGAAGTCATATTTTTTGCAATTTTTGGAAAGTATCATACTGAACATCATACACTAGTACTGATGAATTTTGCCCACATTGATGTGCACTAAATATGACTAATAAACTCTTTTGGACATTTCAATATATTATTGCATATTCTTAATGGGTATATTGAAAATGGATGCAAGTGCAACTTTTACATGGAGCAAATCATTTATTGTAACGGTTGCAAGTTAAGGCACCCAACATGAATATTTTATGCACAGGAGAACCCAGAGAGAAAGAAAGCAGCACAAGTGACTAACCATTCCAGAAGCTGTTAATCACCATTAGGATCATCTGACAATATGCTGAAGAGTTGAATGTACATTTGAAATTGGATTGACAAACTAATTAAGAGGCAGAAAGGTGACGGAAGTAAGAAAAAATAAACATCTAGTACTTCAAGAATCAGGAAAATAATACAGCTAAGTATCCACTTTACTGTACAATAAAAAATTGTATCAATGAACTTATTTTCACTAAAAAAAAATAATAATTTATTCTCAGGATGTGGGCGACACTGGTAAGACCATCCCCAGTTACACTGAGAAGACGGTGGTAGGCCTTCTCTTTGAACTGCTGCAGTCATTATGGCGATGCTGCTTCCACATTGATGTTAGGTAGGACGTTCCAGGATATTGATCCAGTGATGATGAATGACTGGCAATGTATGTCTGAGTCACAAGCATGTGTGACAACATTGGGGAACTTGGATTTGATGATGTTCCTACAACATTGCTGTTCTTGTCTTTCTTGGTGGTAGAGGTCATAGGGAAGGGAGGTGCTGTAAAAGTAACCTTGTTGAGTTGCTGCGGTACATCCCGCAGCTCATACATACTGGTGGAATTTGAGTTCAGTTACGGGGCACCAATCAAGCAAACGGCTCTGTCTTGGATGGAGTCTTGAGTGTTGTGGTAGCACTAATCCAGGTGAGTGGAGAATATTCCATCACACTCTGGACTTGAGCACTTTAGATGATGGAGGCTTTCAGGGATGAGGAGGTGAGGCACTCATCGCAGAGTACCCAGTCTCTTCCCTGCTCTTATAGCCATGGGTGTTGATATGGCTGGTCCGGTCCAGTCCAGTCCAGCTTCTGGTCAGTGGTGACCCCAAAATATCGATGGTGGAGGACTCCGTGATTGAAGATCAAGAGGAAATGGTGGGGCTTTCAATGGTCATTACCTGGCAATGTGTGGTGTGAACGTTACCTGCCACTTGAGAGCCCAAGTCTGGAAGTTGTCCAGATCCTGCTGTAAGTTAGCATGGGCAGCTTCATTATCAGAGGAGTTGTGACTGGAGCTGAACACTGGAATCATCAGAGAACAGCTCCACTCCTGACCTTATAACAGTGTGAAGGTTATTGATGAAGCAGCTGAAGATGGTTGGGCTGAGGACACTTCCCTTAAAAACTCCTGCAAGTACATCCTGCGGCTTTGATGATTTGTCTCCGATAACCACAACCACCTTGCTTTGCATCAGGTTATGACTCTAGCCATTGAAGGGTTTTCCATTTGACCCGTATTGACCAGTTTTGCTAAGGCTCCTTGGTGCCATAATCACCTAAATGCTGCCTTAAAGTCAAGGGCAGTTACTCTCACTTCCATGTCTGGATCAAAGCTGTGAGAAGGTTCTGACAAAACCTGAACTGAGTGTCAGGGAATAGTTTGGAACTGATTTGGTCTTGCTTGACAGCACTATTGATGACTCCTTCCATCAGGGGACAGTAGCATTGAAACATTAACTCTGTTTCTCTCTCCACGGATGCTGCCTCGCCTGCTGAGTTTTTCCAGCGTTTTCTGTTGTTATTTCGGATTTCCAGCATCTGTAGTATTTTGCTATCGACAGTAGCATAGTGGTTATGTTACTGGACTAGTAATCCAGAGGCCTGCACTAAAGATCCAGAGACATGAGTTCATAATCCCACCACGGCAGCTGTGGAATTTAAATTCAGTTAATGAAATAAATCTGGAATAAAAAGCTAGTATCAATAATGGTGAACATGGATTGTCATAAAAACCCATCTGGTTCGCTAAAGTCCGGCATAGGCTTCGGACACGTCAAAAGCACACCCAGCCCAGTCAACCTTGCAAAGTCCTCCTCACTAACATCTGGGCACTTCTGCCAAAATTGGGAGAGCTGTCCCACAGACTAGTCAAGCAACAGCCTGACATAATCATACCTTTCAGCCAACGTCCCAGACTCCATCACCATCCCTGGGTATGTCCTGTCCCACCGGCAGGACAGATCCACCAGAGGTGGTGGCACAGTGGTATACAGTCGGGAGGGAATGGCCCTGGGAGTCCTCAACATTGACTCTGGACTCCATGAAATCTCATGGCATCAGGTCAAACATGGGCAAGGAAACCTCCTTCTGATTACCACCTGCCGCCCTCGTTTAGCTGATGAATTAGTACTCGTCCATGTTGAACACCACTTGGAAGAAGCACTGAGGGTAGCAAGGGCACAGAATGTACTCTGGGTGGGGGACGTCAATGTCCATCACCAAGAGAGGCTTGGTAACACCACGACTGACCGAGCTGGCCAAGTCCTGAAGGACATAGCTGTCACACTGGGCCTGCGGCAGGTGGTGAGAGAACCAACACGAGGGAAAAACCTACCTGACCTCGTCCTCACCAATCTACCTGTCGCAGATGCATCTGTCCATGACAGTAGTGGTAGCAGTGACCACCGCACAGTCCTCGTGGAGACAAAGTCCCGTCTTCACACTGAGGACACCCTCCATCGTGTTGTGTGTCACTACTAATGTGCAAAATGGGATAGATTCAAAACAGATCTAGCAGCTCAAAACTGGGCATCCATGAGGCCATCAGCAGCAGCAGAATTGTATACCACCACAATCTGTAACCTCATGGCCGGCATATCCCTCACTCTATCATTACCATCAAGCCAGGGGACCAACCATGGTTCAATGAGGAGTGTAGAAGACCATGCCAGGAGCAGCACCAGGCGTACCTAAAAATGAGGTGCCAACCTGGGGAAGGTGCAAAACCTGACTACATGCATGCTAAACAGCGGAAACCGCATGCTATAGACAGGGCTAAGCGATCCCACAACCAAAGGATTAGATCAAAGCTCTGCAGTCCTGTCACATCCAGTCGTAAATGGTGGTGGACAACTAACGGGAGGAGGAGGCTCCATGAACATCCCCATCCTCAACGATGGTGGAGCCCAGCATGCAAGTGCAAAAGACAAGGCTGAAGCGTTTGCAACCATCTTCAGTCAGAAGTGTCAAGTGGATGATCCATCTCAGCCTCCTTCTGAGGTCCCCACCATCATAGAAGCCAGTCTTCAGCCAATTCAAGTTACTTCACGTGATATCAAGAAACGGCTGAGCACACTGGATACAGTAAAGGCTATGGGCCCCGACAATATCCCGGCTGTTGTGCTCCAGAACTAGCCGTGCCTTTAGCCAAGCTGTTCCATTACAGCTACATAGATACATAGATACATAGAAGATAGGAGCAGGAGTAGGCCATCCGGCCCTTCGAGCCTGCTCCGCCATTTAATGAGATCATGGCTGATCCTCCAATTCAGTATCCCGTCCCCGCCTTCTCTCCGTAACCCTTAACCCCTTTTGCCTGTAGAAATATATCTAATTCCCTCTTAAATATATTTAATGAGCTGGCGTACACTGCCCTCTGTGGCAATGAGTTCCACAGGTTCACCACCCTCTGAGTGAAGAAATTCCCCCTCATTTCTGTCCTAAATGGTTTAGCCCTTATCCTTAAATTATGTCCTCTAGTTCTGTTCTCACCCGCCAAGGGAAACATTCCTTCTGCATCTAGTCTGTCTAGACCTGTCAGAATTTTATACACTTCTATGAGGTCCCCTCTCAATCTTCTAAACTCCAGTGTGTACATCCCTAAACTACATAGTCTCTCCTCATAGGTCAATCCCGCCATTCCTGGTATCAGCCTGGTGAATCGCCGCTGCACCCCCTCCATGGCAAGAACATCTTTCCTCAGATGAGGCGACCAAAACTGTACACAGTACTCGAGGTGTGGTCTCACCAGTGCCCTGTACAGCTGCAGCAAGATATCCCTGTTCCTGTATTCCAACCCTTTTGCTATGAAGGCCAGCATACTGTTTGCCTTCTTGACCGCCTGTTGCACCTGCATGCTCGCCTTCAGTGACTGGTGTACAAGAACACCCAGGTCTCTCTGTACTTCCCCCTCTCCCAATTTATTGCCATTTAAATAATAATTTGCCCTCCCGTTCCTGCACCCAAGGTGGATAACTTCGCACTTGTCCACATTATAGTGCATCTGCCATTTATCCGCCCAATCACCCAGTCTGTCCAAATCGCTCTGGAGCTTCCTGGTCTCCTCCTCTGAGCCCACCCCCCCTCCTAGTTTAGTGTCGTCTGCAAATTTGGAAATGCTGCATCCGACTCCCTGATCCAGGTCATTAATGTAAATTGTGAACAGCTGGGGACCCAGGACAGATCCCTGCGGTACCCCACTTGTTACTGCCTGCCATTCAGAAAATGAGCCGTTTATTCCAACTCTCTGTTTTCTATCTGACAGCCAGTTCTCTATCCACGTCAATACTTTCCCCTTTATCCCATGAGCTTCAATTTTCCATGCTAATCTTTTATGTGGGACCTTGTCGAAGGCCTTTTGGAAGTCCAGGTACACCACATCTACTGGCTCTCCCTCATCTATTTTACCAGTTACTCCCTCAAAAAATTCCAATAGATTAGTCAAGCACGATTTACCCTTTGTAAATCCATGTTGACTCTGTCCTATCCTGTCCCCATTTGCTAAGTGCTCCGCTATTTCATCCTTAATGATGGACTCCAGCATTTTGCCCACAACTGATGTAAGGCTTACAGGTCTGTAATTACCTGCTTTTTCCCTACCCCCCTTTTTGAATAGTGGGGTAACGTTAGCTACCCTCCAATCCATGGGCACTGTTCCCGAGTCTAATGAATTCTGAAAAATCATACTTAGTGCATCCGCTATCTCTAGGGCCACCTCCTTCAGTACCCTAGGATACATGTTATCAGGCCCTGGGGATTTGTCCGCCTTCAATCCCTTTAGCTTCCTTAACACCATATCCTTAGAGATCTTGATTTGCGTCAGTTGCTCCTTTGCCAATGTCCCTATTTTTCCCGATATCCCAGGGAGGTTTTTTGTGTCTTCCTTCGTAAAGACTGACCCAAAGTATGCATTTATGCTACAACACTGGCATCTACCCGACAATGTGAAAAACTGCCCAAGTATGTCCTGTCCACAAAAAGCAGGACAAATCCAATCTAGCCAATTACCGCCTCATCAGTCTACTCTCAATCATCAGCAAAGTGATGGAAGGTGTCGTCGACAGTGCTATCATGCGGCACTTACTCACCAATAACCTGCTCACCGATGCTCAGTTTGGGTTCCGCCAGGACCACTCAGCTCTGGGCCTCATTACAGGTTTGGTCCAAACATGGCTGAATTCCAGAGGTAAGGCGAGAGTGACTGCCCTTGACATCAAGGCAGCATTTGACCTAGTGTGGCATCAAGGAGCCCTAGTAAAGTTGAAGTCAATGGGAATCTGGGGGGAAACTCTCCACTGGCTGGAGTCATACCTAGCACAAAGGAAGATGATTGTGGTTCTTGGAGGCCAATCATCTCAGCCCTAGGACATCGCTGCAGGAGTTCCTCGGGGCAGTGCCCTAGCCCCAACCATCTTCAGCTGCTTCATCAATTACCTTCCCTCCATCATATGGTCAGAAGTGGGGATGTTCGCTGATGATTGCACAGTGTTCAGTTCCATTCGCAACTCCTCAGATAATGAAGCAGCCTGTGCCCGCATGCAGCAAGACCTGGATGGCATTCAAGCTTGGGCTGATAAGTGGTAAGTAACATTCGCGCCACACAAGTGCCAGGCAATGACCATCTCCAACAAGAGAGAGTCTAACCACTGCCCCTTGGCATTCAACAGCATTACCATCGCCACATCCTCCACCATCAACATCCTGGGAGTCACCACTGACCGGAAACTTAACTGGACCAGCCACATAAATACCATGGCTACAAGAGCAGGTCAAAGGCTGGGTATTCTGCGGCGAGTGTCTTATCTCCTGACTCCCCAAAGTCTTTCCACCATCTACAAGGCACAAGTCAGGAGTGTGATGGAATACTCTCCACTTGCCTGGATGAGTTCAGCTCCAACAGCATTCATTTTAGCTCGACACCATCCAGGACAAAGCAGACTGCCTGATTGGCACCCCATCCACCACCTTAAAACATTCACTCCCTCCACCACTGGCATACCGTGGCTGCTGTGTGTACCATCTACAAGATGCACTGCAGCAACTCGCCAAGGCTTCTTAGGCAGCACCTCCCAAACCTGCGATCTCTACCACCAAGTAGTTTAAGGGCAGCAGGTGCATGGGAACACCATCATCTCCAAGTTCCCCTCCAAGTCACACACCATCCTGACTTGGAAATATATCGCCGTTCCTTTATCGTCGCTGGGTAAAAATCCTGGAACTCCATCCCTAAGAGCACTATGGGAGTACTTTCACCACACGGACTGCAGCGGTTCAAGAAGGTGGCTCATCAAGGGCAATTAGGGATGGGCAATAGATGCTGGCCTTGCCAGCAAGGCCCACATCCAGTGAACGAATAAAATTTAAAGGCTGTAGACAGTCAAAAAAGCAGTAAATAATGCCTCTTTTTTTGTACAAATGCCTTTTTTTACCCCATTAGACAAACAATGCATGAAGAAGAAAGGCACTTTAGCAGCTTAAGAGACACAAGAGTAACTATTCCTTTCAAATACTATTTCCAGTTTACTTGTATTTGATTTCATCGCTTATCTATTACAGCCGCTTAACCACTGCCACCCCCCTAGCCCTGCACCAAATGACAGTGACAAAGAAAAGCATCATGAACTCTCCATGACTATCTGACAGCACTAAGTGAACAGAAGGCAGCTTGTGTTAAAAGTTTAGGATCCGCTGTCACATAGCCTCAAGAATTCCATCTAATGGCTCAAATAGAAACGAACAAAATTCAAAAAGGCTTTTTGTGCATCAGATTATGCTTAAGCCACTGTGGGAACCTCAGGACTGTTACCCTTACTGGTGTGAAACAACAATTTTAACCACTACATCAATGGTATTTCCAGTTCATTCTATGTAAACTAAAATCTGATCAGTAGCAATACCTCTATAGAGCAGGGGGGCAATTTTCAGCATCGCGTTCAGGCGCTAAACATCCGCCGAGGTCGCCAAGATGGGGTCTTGAGCTGAAACACGGTTTAGCCCATGTTTAGCGCAAGACGCCATCTTGGTGAAGGAGTTGAAGCGCGCACTAGGAACAGCCACCCCATAGCTCATTAAGGGGCTGATTGCCACTTAAAATGCCTGTTAGCGCTCATTAAGGAGGCTGCACGGCATTTTGGTGTCTAGCACTTGTCCTGATGACCTCTCCTAAAAGTGACCAGCTGTTTGGGAGTAAACAAGGCGTTGATGTGGAATTCAACCGCTACTTAAAGGGATACTCACCATTTCATATTCACTTACTGCTGGAGCTGTGAAGAGGACCTCTGAAACACATCGGGAGACTTTCTAGGACACTTTGACAAGATTTCACCAACAATCTAGCAACATTTATTCCACAAATTCTCTGAGGACTTCACCTAAAGAGAGTAAGTGCTGTGCTACTCCATCTTATTGGACGCCTTATAGGAGTCACAAGGACAAAGGGAATGCATCTTGCTCGGGGTCCCCCTTGGTCTGGATGAGGAATGGGAGGAGGATATGAGGCCAGGCAGAGCAGCACCAGCTGCTGCAGGAGAGAGGGACAGGAGGGCAGGAGGGCGAGATGGTGTCTTTCCCCCCTGCAGGCATGTTCAAATTACGGTACTTAGCAATTAGTACCAATATTGCGTGCTAAATCCAGACTTTCAAACAGGCGTGTCTTTTTAGCACGGCACCCATTTAGCGCCTGTTTTCACCCTTTAGCCAAAATAACCCCCCCCCGTTAACTTAATGTCAATGGTAGAAAAGATACTAGAATCTTTGCTCAAAGATCAGATAACAAAAAATCTACAGACGGAGAATACAATAGAAAATAGTCAGCATGGATTTTTAAAAGGAAGGTCATGCCTTAGCAGAAATGACAATAACCAGGGGGCATAGATTTAAAGTAATTAGTAGGAGGTTTAGAGGGGAGTTGAAGAGAACTTTTTTTCACCCAGCGGGTGGTGGGGGTCTGGAGCTCTCTGCCTGGAAGGGTGGTAGAGGCAGAAACCCTCACCGCATTTAAAAATTACTTGGATATTCACTTGAAGTGCTGTAACCTACAGGGCTACAGACCAAGAGCTGAAAAGTGGGATTAGGCTGGATAGCTCTTTTTCGGCCGGCACAGACACGATGGGCCGAATGGCCTCCTTCTGTGCCGCAAATTTCTATGATCCTTAAACAATCTTAAATTCTTTGAAGTAACAGAAAAAGTAGACAAGGGCAATGCAGTGGATGTGGTACACATGGGGGTAAAAATGAGTCTGGCCTGTTTATGGGCTTAGACTCGGCACTGCATGAACAGCTCATGCCTTAACAGAGAGGCCCCAGGCTGGCTCGAAATTGGGCCTCGTCCTGGTCTAAGTATTCTGTGTGAGTTCCCAGGGCCTGTCATGGCTCCATAGGCAACTCGCCCTTCTCCAGGATTGAATTTTAGGCAGCCTGACTCGCCAAAGTGTGATCACTAGTACTGTGGACTCGGGTGGAGGGGAGGGGAAGGAGCATTCCTTCTGCTCCTGGCACCACAGAATGGCTTTTTAAAAAAAAATTAAATATAAACTCACATTTAGTTGGCGGCCGTGCGGGCCACTGAAGAGTCCTGAACCGGGCAGGCCTGACGCCTGCTTTGCTCATCGGTGACTAATTTAGCAGAGGGACACTTCAACAGGCGTTAGGCTCCTAACTCACATATTCAAGAGGCCTAACTAATTGAGTAGATTGGGCCTATACTCTCTGGAGTTTAGAAGAATGAGAGGTGATCTCATTGAAACATACAAGATTCTGAGGGGGATTGACAGGGTAAATGCTGAGAGGTTGTTTCTTCTGGCTGGAGAGTCTAGAACTAGGGGCATTGTCTCAGGATAAGGGGTCGGCCATTTAAGACCGAGATGAGGAGGAATTTCTTCACTCAGAGGGTTGTGAATCTTTGGAATTCTCTACCCCAAAGGGCTGTGGATGCTCAGTTGTTGAGTATATTCAAGGCCGAGATAGATAGATTTTTGGACTCTAGGGGAATCAAGGGATATGGAGATCGGGCGGGAAAGTGGAGCTGAGGTCGAAGATCAGCCATGATCTTATTAAATGGTGGAGCAGGCTCAAGGGGCCGTATGGCCTACTTGGCTCCTAATTCTTATGTTCTTATATTCCTACCCCTGTTTAAGACATTTGCCCGGGATTGAGCGCAGGCCGTCCCACTGCTAATAATGTAGAGGAATGCACCAAAATACAGGAAGACATAAACAGGCTTGCAGATTGGATGGCTTAAATGGCAAATGAAATTCAATATAGCAAAGTGTGAGATGGTTCATTCTGGTATGTTGAACAAGGAGGCCACTTATTCCTCGGAAAGTAAGAAACTAAATGGGGTAGAGGAGCAAGGAGATCCAGGAAAACAGATACATAAGTCACTAAAAGTGAGACCATAAAGAGTGCAAACAAAGTACTGGGGTTCATTTCTAGAGGAATAGAATGCAAAAGCAGGGAGGCAATGTTAAATTTATATAAAACCTTGGTTAGACCACACTTGACGACTGTGTGTAGTTCCGGTTCCCAGCAGGTAAAAGGAGGCAAGAAGGGCTGGATCAATGAGGTAAGCGCCTTTATTGCACTGCTTATGGGCCAGAAGGAACAGGAGTGTTTCCCCCAGCCCCAAAAAGGTTACCTCCGCGCGATCGGACCCCCATGATTGGCCGACCCCCCAATCTCCCGCGAGGTCCATATCTCCCCTGCGATGTCCGCCCCCCCTGTGATATCCAAACCCCCAGTAATGTCAGACACCACCCCCCATCCACCCCCCCGTGATGTCCAACTCCACAGTGATGTCTGACCCCCACCCCACCATGTCAGATTAACCTCATATCCACGCCCCGGCTGCTTTCCTGCCTGACAGGCAGCCAGCCTGTCAATCTGGCAGGCGGGAAACCTATTGAAAAAAAGCAAAAGACATCCTGTCATTAAAGTCAGCAGGATGTGCAGGAAACCCTTACTTCCAGGTTTCTCGTCTGAAAATCCCCCCACTCGCTTCTCGGCCCCAAGTTAATATCGGGGCCAGAGAGTGCTAGGTGGCTCACACTATCTTCATTGACCTCATCACATTTTGGGTAACGGAAGATGTCGGCACAATAAAAAGTATCTGGAGATCACCCAAATTTTAACATTACCTTCTCTTACTTGTCTGAACAGCTCTCTGTCTACTTATTCATTTTCATCTGATTACAGTTGCTGATTATTTTTTGGAGCCTTTACCATTTCTAAATGTAACCACATTCCTTCTGCTGACAATAAAAAATCTCAGTACGAAAGTTAAGCAAGAGCTAAATACATACTCCTTTGATCAGCAAATTCTATTTATGTTTTGCCTTCAAAGTTCCAGATCAAGCAAATAAAATGGTGTTGAAATGAATAGTCTATCACACCCATACTAACAGACTGGAGTAAACTAGTACAGTGACATCTCTGCAGTGAAACGGTTTGAGTTCAATGTTCCTCAGTCTTTAACTGGTAACAAATTTGGATGAACAAATGTCAAGGATACGACAATAAAGACTGTTGAATATTTTGAAGTGATCTTCAAGGTTTATGGAATTAGTACATCAGTGACTCAAACCAGTGCTGGAGTATAATCAACAAAGACTATCCTCAAATAGAGATCAGTGATCCCAAAGGGCAACTGACACCGACAATTCTATCTTTCAACTACTTACAAAGTCATTTGACTACATTCAAAAACAGAGCACAGGAATATTTGTTGTACTGATGAGCTCCTTTTTTTGCTAAAGAGAAACTACTGAGCCAACTAGGAAGAAAAATCAGTAATGCTAAGAGAAAGTGCCACAAGAAGGTAGACTTTCCCAATGGACTTAAAATTTGGGCTCTCTCCCCTATTGCATTGAAATATTAATATGTCTACATTTCTCCAACATAGTTTTGGAATTGATTTTTCTTAGGATTTATTGAGTTTATTTTTGTAAGTTTTTCACTATCGACTTGGTATCCTGCAGGGAATTGACCCTTATTCAGTAATGACAGATATATCACAATGCTTTGGTAGTCTAAGAGCAGTATGTTAGCATTGCTGTTTCAGTCTGTGACATTTTATTATTTCTCATATAAAGGCACATTCAGCAGGAGTCAATTTCCCCCGGGTACTTGAGGTGCTAAAGAGCCTCCGAGGTGGCCAAGATGGGGTCTTGCGCTGCAACACCAGTTTAGCCCGCCTTTAGTGCAAGATGCCATCTTTGTAAAGGAGTTGAACCGTTCTCTAGGATCTGATTGACAATTAAATTGCCTGCTAGCGCTCACTAAAGAGGCTGCACACCATTTTGCAGCCTAGTGCTGCAATTAACGACCTCTCCTAAAAGCAACCAGCTGAACAGGAGTAAAGAAGTCATTGGTGAGGATTGCGAGCGCTATTTAAAGCCATGCTCAGCTTTCACTGTTCACTTACTGCTGGAGATCAACTAACTAGACTGCGTTTGAAGAGGACTTTTAAGACACATCGGGAGACTTTCTGGGACACTTTGTCAAGAATTCACCAATGCTCTCAACATTTTTCCCGGAAATTCTCTGAGGACTTCACCTAAAAAAAAGTGTTACTCTACCTTATTGGACACCTTATAGAGTCACCAGAAGAAAGGGAGTGCTTGGTGATGGGGATCATGCTAAGGGTCCCCCTGGGTGTGGAGGAGGAATGGGAGGAGGAGATGAGGCCTGGCAGAGCAGCACCAGCTGCTGCAGGGGAGAAGGTCAGGAGGGACAGGAGGATGAGGTGGGCTCCATCACCCCTGCGGATATAGGACATCTCTCCTCCTCTGGACCTCCTCCGCCAAGACCTCCAGCGCCGGGTCCGAGAACCTGTGTGCCTTCCCTCAATCCCTGAGCCATCCTGAAACGTCCAATTGTGTGTTAGCCAGCACACACCATACCTTCAGTGGGAGTGGGCGCGTGGAGGCTACATAGACCAATCCAGGAAAATTGTTCCTAATCAGCACTTGAGTGCTAAACTTGCAGGTGTCCATTTTAGCGCCTGCAGGCACATTTAAATCATAGTAATCACCAATTAGCCCCAACATTGCGGGCTAAAACGAGACTTTTAAACAGGTGTGTCTTATTAGCATATCACCCACTTAGTGCCTGTATTCACTCTTTCCCCAAAATAACCCCCTTTCTAGGATACTTCCCCAGTACTATTTGGGAAAATGCATCAAAATAAGGCCATCAACATAGTATTCATAGTATTTAATCATATTTCTCAACTGTTCATCTCCTCGATTCTGCTGAATGAAATGTATTATTTCTTGCACACTGGAGCATCTATATCCCTAACTCCAAAGGCAGCTCACTCAATGCAGATGCATTGTCAAAGTCAATCGAAGCAATTTCTAGAAAAACTGAAATATCTTTGTCTGGTGGCTTGATTTGCTTACCATGGGGGTTGGCTTCCCCATGTCGATAATTTTAGTAAAAATATCAGCATGAGAGCATAATGGGATTTCCTGTTTTGTACTTACACTGACTTTTTTAGTAGTTATTTACTGGAGGAATTCCATTACCAAGCCAGGAAGGGTTCAATCACCAGTACACTGAGCTTGATCAAGAACTTTTACTATTTGAGTCCGTGATGAACTTTCCAATGATAATCCTAGGTGTTATATGTCGGTCACCTCTTCAAAGGCATGCATAGAAGAAGGCCCTTCGGTTCATTATAAAATACGAACATCATCAGGTTTTTCTTCAAGATTTTGATAAAATGGCCCAGAAACTGTGGTCGGCGGCGTAGCTATGGAATACACTGCCGACGAACTTACCTGATGGGGTCCCTCCTTCGTCAACTTGCTCTCTGACGCTGCGTACTCGAGGGCAACGTAATGGCCCACGGATCCCAGGGGTGCAGCGTGTGTGGAAGTGTACGTGGGCCTGGTGCTCCAATCAGTACACCGAAGGGAAAGTGTCTACCTCCAATACTGGTAACTTCATTTATATTGCATTTCACCCAATGTACTTTCAGAATAATTATAAGGACTAGGGGAATAAATAGTTCAAAATGACTCTCTCTCTCTCTCTCTCTCTCACACACACACAGACCCACCTAAAAAAATTATTTGGGTATTAATTCTTAAATCTAATTTAGGAATTAGAGTTCTGATAAATCGTTGAAGCTGTGAAATTTCATATAAAAACAGATACAGAGGTACAGGTGATACAAACATAAATATAACAGAGCCCAAACAAAGATCTGAAAAATCTGTACATTAATCATTGGAGGTGTTTTGGACAGTTTTACAATTCATTACATCACATTCCGGAGCTAATAGCATGAGTAATTGTCTCTATCTAATCCCCTTACGCTGTAGAAACAAGACCTGCGCCTATTTGGTTCAACCGTAAAATTTTCGTATGGGGCAGCCTTCGGAAGAAGGAAGATGGGCATGCACACCGAATTGCTAGGTGCAATAGCAAGACTGCCAGAGAGCAATTGGCAATGTCAAGGAGCGTGGAGGAGTCTGCCTCCAACATTGCATGGGGCTCTGCGCAGAGCTCGGAGCCCAGGATTTCCAGGCTGGAAATGATGGAAAACTCCCGCAGATACCGTGTCAACCCAGACATGATGCTGGGTGTGATGGGCGATGTCGCAGTTACCATTGCAGCACAGGTGGAAGCGACCCAACGTCTTAATGCTACAGTGGAAGCGCAGACCGCTGCCCTGCAGTCTCAGCTTGGTGCCACCCAAGCTCAGACCGCTGTCATGCAATCTCACCTTGCTCCCACCCAAGTTCAGACTGTTGCCATTGTGGCTGGGTTTATCACTGTCGACCGGGGCTTTCATGGTGTCGCAGCAGGCCAGCAATCGGTGCTCCAACAGATTGCTAGGAATGCTGAGGCGCCACCCCGGGGGAGTGACAGTGGGTCAATGGAGCAGGACACTGCTGTCCTCTCAGGGTGACAGCATTCCTGTTCCCACCTCTGCCACTCCACCAGTGCCCTTGCCGCTGCCTGTCAGCCAGCCAGCCCAGACTGCTGCTGCCCATGCTGAGGGGGTGCAGTCTACAACCGGGCCTTCTAGGGCCAGAGCTGCTCGAGGACGTCCTGCCAGACCATCTGAAGTCTCCCCCCATGGAAACTCAGCAGTCTTCCACCAGTCAGGAAAGTTCACCCGAACGACAGGCACTAAGGGATTGTACAAGGGTGATTAGTTCATATCGTATGTGTAAATTGATTTTTTATAAATTTATTAATTTTGTTTGGAATATTTTGCGTTGGCTCTGATTTCAGCTTTGTGCCCAGGAGGACGCTGTGATATTCCGTGACAGAGGGATGGTATGGTGGGGATGTGGTGAGCAACAGGGATCTAGGGTTTCATTCATTGGAATTGGAGTCTGATGAGGCAGTCTGTTTGGAAGGGGGGCTGGCTGCCTGCCTCCTCCCTTCCTCCTCCTCCTGAGGTGGTCCCGCAATCCCTGCTGGCAAGGATGTGCCCTCATGATGGCCAAGTTGCGATGCATGCAGCAGACCACCACAAAATGGGACTCCCGCTCCGCCGAGTACTGGAGGGCTCCTCCCGAGCAGTCAAGGCAGCAGGAACCATTGCTTCAGTAGCCCGATAGTCTGCTCAATGATGGTGGAAGCATGGCTCTCATTATGTGAGTGCTGGGCATGAGTGTTGGGATTGCGGAGGGGGATTCCTGAGCCAGGTGCAGAGTGGGTAGCCCTTGTCTCCGAGCAGCCATCCGAGTTCCACGTGGAGGCTGGAAGATTGCTGGCACAATGATGCAGGATGAAGGCACCATGGCTGCAGCCAGGATAGTGGGCACTGACCATCAGGAAGCGCTGGGCGTGGTCGCACAACAACTGCACATTAAGCGAGTGGTAGCCTTTGCGGTTACGGAAGATCTCAGGATTGTTATGCAGTGCCCACAAAGCCAAATGGGTGCAATCGATGGTGCCCTGCACCATAGGGAGGCCCACTATCCTGGCAAAGCCACATGCATGATTCCTCCTGCTTCTCTCTGCTCTCCCTTCTCCTGGAAGCCACAAAGACTTCCCAGATGCAGCGATGGACAGCAAACTGGGAGATGTTAGCTATGTCTCCTGCTGCAGACTGGAAGTTTCCGCTGGTGAAGAAATTAAGGGCCATGGTGACATTGACTGCCACTGGGAGAGCTGTGGTCGCCCTGCTCTCAGGATGCAGGTCTGGTTGCAGGAGGTGGCAGAGTTCTGTGACCACCTCCTTGGTGAAGCTGAGCCTCCTAATACTCTGCTCCTGGCTTTAGTGCAGGTAGGAGAAGTGCTCCCTGAAGACCCTAGGTGGGTAAGGCCTCCTGCTGAGAGCCCTCCTCTTCCTCCCTCTGCGCGTATCTTCTGCTCCTCTTTGCTGCCTCCGCTCCCTCTCCCTAAGATACTCGAGCGCGAGGGGGACGGCCAGTAGAGCCCCCATGACTGAGTAAGTGTTGTGAGCAGAAGCCTTTAAATAAGAATGAGGGCGTTCTCCACTTGCAACAACACTCCCTGTTACCTTAGAACCTTGAAGAAGTTAATAAAGCTGCTGGAGTTGCAGAAAGTTGCACAGAGCCAGTCAAACTGCAGAAACATGTCGGGTGCAAGCTGTTGCTGATGATCCCTTTAAATACCGTTTCTGGAGCTTCCTTCCTGCTTGTCAACGCTTGCTCAGCTCGTCGCACTTAAAGCCTGCCCATAAGTTGAGCAGCAAAGTCAAAACTCGCAGATTGGGTGTCAGGTGAGCGTTGCACACTCACAACGTTATGATCTGCATCATTTACATAATTTTGGCGAGCGCCGACATCGGCAGTGCTGCCGGCCATCCGAAAATGGCGGCAGCCGCAGGACCCGCCGGCAGTGGGCAGAAGAGCAGCGGCCACCATTTCCCCCCCGAATTTGGCGGTAATGGGTGGCACTAAACCCCCGAATTTCTAGGCCATGGACTTTTGGGACCAATTGATACTGTAGAAGATTCAAGGCAGCTGAATGGTGCACTGCAAAAATATTCACGCAGTCTAAGTTCGAGGTGGAAGACTCTAATGCATCTGCAATCATCCTTGCCCATCCATCCCGGAGGTCTCTGGCTTACAAACCTTAAAGTTTCCTGAGAAATGGAGTCTGTTTAAACCATTTTCTTCCTTAAAGAAAAACTTAGGGGTGGAAATTGATTATGGCCTATTGTCGGGTCCATAACCAACCATGGCCGGCCTGATATTGGGCCTCGGGTCTAATTTAGCAAGTCGCCCCAGTGGTCCTTGTTGATTTGAAGCAGCTGAATTTTGGGTCGATTGTCTTGTCAGCAGCTGCCCTTAGTTAAGTCCAGGGTGGACCCGGGAGTGCGCTGGAGCACGCCTGCTTCTCCTGGCTCCACGTCAACCTTAAAAATACCTACCTTTTTTAAAGTGACCACTTGCTAGGCCGCATCCATGTGCGGAAAACCTGAAGCTGCCATCGCCTTCTCCGCCCAGGGTAGCCCAATTTCTCAGAGAAGCTAAACCAGGCATTGGGCCCCTTGTTAGCATATGAAAGCGGCCTAATGCCTGTTGTAGGAGGCTTCCTTGGACACCTGAAAATCGTCCACGGCCATTGTGGCGTTGGATATTTTTCAGTCGTCCTTGGGGCGCAGGACATTGCCCTGCAAAATTGGTCAGTTTTGCCCTCGTTTAACTGGTGCAACGATAACCAATGTCTACCTCTTAGTCTGTGTTCATCTAGTCTAGGAAGTAGAGTAACAGAGAGGGTGTCTGCCCTGCTTCTTTGCAATCAGGCAGCTCTCTCCAAAACAACACTCTTCTTTATTTGCTATACAGGTGTATAGTGGAGGTTGATAGTACAGTCCCACTGACATGAGCACATAATCTAGGCTGACACCCCAGTGCAGTACTGAGGGAGTGCACTGAGATGAGATGTTAAACTGAGGCCCCGTTTACTCTCTCAGATGGACGTAAAAGATCCCATGGCACTATTCGAAGAAGAGCAGGGGAATTATTCCTGGTGTCCTAGCCAATAGGTATCCCTCAACCAAAATCACTGAAACAGATTATCTTGTCATTACCACATTGTTATTTATGGGACCTTCCTGTATGCAAATTGGCTGCCGCGCTTCTTACATTACAACAGTAACTACACTTTAAATAAATTACTTAATTGGATGTAAAGCGCTTTGGGATGTCCCAAGATCATGAAAGGCGCTATATAAGTGCAAGCTCTTTCTTCTGCTTTCTTTACAGTCTTCATTCTGCTCAGCTGCTATTTGTCTGAAATTCGCTCCCAGTGTTTTGTTTATTGGCAGTCACCTATTCACAAAATTAAGATCATTTTAGTATTGAAGAGCAGAGGAAGTCATCAAGTGGGTCAGTCTGACTCATTCAACAGCACAACCAGCAAAGCAGCTGTACTGGGATTCAGGATCTATGGTGCCCTGAACAAACAAAATTATACTTTCAGGAAACAGATGACAAAGCATCATAGCAATCAGGTTTGATGGTACAAAAGACAGTAAACTTGAAGACAAATTCAGTTTAAACAAAGTTATTAGTTATATGTCGCCAATATATTGGCACTATTCAAAAAGCTAGAGAGATACAAAAATGAGTGCCATACATGGGGATAATAAACTGTGACAAATATGGGTTGCTTTAAATTATGTCACCTGTGAGTCATCACACTGATTCATTAATGAAAGTCTGCATTTTGTACAAAACAATCCTAACTTCATTGATGTTTTGAGAAAGGCATTTTACAGAGATCCTTGGGATCATGAAAAAAAATGCCTTCAAATACTTATTTTCAATATTCAACCTCACAGCACTTGCACATATGTATCCCTTAGTTTATGTTCCAGTGAAAGCTTATGCATTTAATTTGTTTTCTTGAAAAAAAGAGGACTAGACCTAGATTTACTTTGCTAAATATTTTTATGGAAAAACTAATGCCTTGAGTACAGAAAGGTCAAAAATAGCAGCATCCACTGATTGATTCAGATATTCCACTATAGATGGTCTTTCCATTGAGTCTATATTATGTATAAGAGGGCCAGAACAAGCTATAACTTGAGTCAGATGATCATGATCTAGTGTCTAGACAATGTTCTCAATAGGTAAGCATGTGATTAAATTGTGAGGGGGCAGGCCCTTCTGACAGCGGCTTCTCCAGCCTAGGACTAATGGAGATAAGCCAAACAGTAGGGACCCAGTGACACCTGGCTAGAAACTGGAATAAAGGGAATTAAAGATTAATATCAAACTGCACTATTGGAGTTTCTTTTAACATTGTCTTCAGAAGACCTACAGAAAGATATCAGATTTGAAATTTGAGAATCTATGAGATTTGTACCAACTTTGTGCATATTTTATGGGCAAGACATATAAGGTCAACTCCAATGCCACTAGAGTTGTGCGCTGAGATCTACAAATGCCCAAGCTTTAAAATGATGATTCTTACTTAAGATTTACTATGTTGATAAAATCAAGATATCTTCAAGGTTTTTTTTTGCACAAATGTTAGGGAATCAGATTAAAAACCTGAGGATATGCCAAGCACAGAGCTATCTGATCAATGTGTTCCATTTCTAACTGAAGCAGATTGTGCAAAATTGCTGAGGTTCAGCTAACATAAATCTAGTGGTGAGTGCACAGGAAAATATCTATAATTATGTGTCACCCACCCTGTAATGTTATATAACTGATAACAGTCAGTCTAATTAAACTAACCAATGAGTCACTGCTGACAGTTTGATCAGTATATGTGTACTCACTTATATATTGAGTCATAGAGTCAGAGTCATAATGGCACAGAAGGAGGCCATTCAGCCCATTGAGTCCGTGCCGGCTCTCTGCAGAGCAATCGAGTCAGTCCCATTCCCCCGCTCTATCCCCATAGCCCTGCAAATTTATTTCCCTCAAGTGCCTATCCAGTCTCCCCTTAAAAACATTGAGTGTGTCCGCTTCCACCACTTCCGTCGGCAGTGAGTTCCAGGTCCTCACCACTCGCTGCATAAAAAAGTTTTTCCTCACCTCCCCCCTGTATCTCTTGCCCAAAACCTTAAATCTGTGTCCCCTAGTCCTTGTACCATCAACTAGTGGGAACAGCCTTTCCCCATCTAGCCTATCCAGACCCATCATAATCTTGTACACCTCTATCAAATCACCCCTCAACCTCCTTTGCTCTAATGAAAACAAATCCAGCTTCTCCAACCTGTCCTTGTAGCTAAGATCCCCCATCCCCGGAACCATTCTGGTAAATCTCCTCTGCACCCTCTCAAGGGCCTTCACATCCTTCCTAAAGTCTGGTGACCAGAAATGGACGCAATACTCCAGTTGTGGTCTAACCAGCACTTTATAAAGATTCAGCATAACTTCTCTACTTTTGTACTCAATACCTCTATTTATGAAACCCAAGATCACATATGCTTTGCTAACCATTCTCTCAATATGTCCTGCCACCTTCAGGGATCTATGCACATTAATTCCCAGGTCCCTCCGTCCCTGCACACTCTTTAAAACTGTGCCATTAAGTGTATATTGCCTCTCCATGTTCCTTCTGCCAAAATGCATCACCTCACACTTCTCTGTATGAAATTCCATCTGCCACTTATCTGCCCATTCTGCTAGCCTTTCTATGTCCTGTTGCAGTCGATTGGTATCATCCTCACTGTTTGGTGTCATCGACAAATTTAGAAATTCTACTCTGTATTCCAATATCCAGGTCATTTATATATATCAAAAAAAGCAGTGGCCCCAGCATTGACCCTTGGGGAACACCACTGTCTACCATCCTCCAGTCTGAAAAACAGCCATTTACCACAACTCGCTGTTTTCTGTCCTTAAGCCAATTCCTTATCCAAGCTGCCACTGACCCACCTATTCCATGAGCCTCAATTTTGTTAACCAACCTTCTATGTGATACTTTGTCAAACGCCTTCCTAAAATCCATGTAGCCAACATCAATTGCATTCCCTTCATCGATCCTCCCTGTTACTTCATCAAAAAATTCAATTAGATTAGTCAAACATGATCTGCCTTTTATAAATCATGATGTGGAGATGCCGGCGTTGGACTGGGGTGGACAAAAATGAGAAGTCGCACAATACCAGGTTATAGTCCAACAGATTTATTTAATTTTACAAGCTTTCGGAGCTGTTCGCTCCTTCCTCAGGTAAGTTAGCAGTGAGAGAATCTCCCAGAATTCACAATTTAAACACAGACAAAATCTATTCAAATCTTTCCCTACATCAAAGACACACTAAGAGCACAGCCAAGACAATGAGATGTGTCCCAGGGGGTCCAACATGTCAAACCACCTGCTGGCTGCATATCCTGTCAATTTGTGTTGGTTCTTGTGTTAGTCTTTTTTATAAAAAAACACCTGGGAAGACCGGCCATGATGTCAAGTCACGTTCTGTATCGTGACATGAACCCGATATCGCGATTGAGGCCATCCTCATGAGTGCGGAACTTGGCTATCAGTTTCTGCTCTATGATTTTGCGCTGTCGTGTATCCCGAAGGCCGCCTTGGAGAACGCTTACCCGCAGATCCGAGGCTGAATGCCCCTGGCTGCTGAAGTGTTCCCCGACTGGGAGACAACCCTCCTGCCTGGCGATTGTTGCGCGGTGTCCGTTCATACGTTGTCTCAGTGTCTGCATGGTCTCGCCGATGTACCATGCTCTGGAGCATCCTTTACTGCAACGTATCAGGTAGACAACGTTGGCCGAGTCACATGAGTATGTACCGTGTACCTGGTGGGTAGTGTCCTCACGTGTGATGATGGTATCTGTGTCCATGATTTGGCATGTCTTGCAGAGGTTGCCGTGGCAGGGTTGTGTGGTGTCTTGGTTGCTGTTCTCCTGAAAGATGGGTAATCTGCTGCGAACGATGGTACTTTTGAGGTTAGGCGGCTGCTTGAAGGCGAGTAGTGGAGGCGTGGGGATGGCCTTAGCAAGGTGTTCGTCGTCATCGATGACATGTTGAAGGCTGCGAAGAACATGGCGTAGTTTTTCCGCTCCGGGGAAGTACTGGACGACGTAGGGTACTCTGTTGGTTGTGTCCCGTGTTCGTCTTCTGAGGAGGTCTATGCGGTTTTTCGCTGTGGCCCGTCGGAACTGTAGATCGACGAGTCGAGCGTCATATCCCGTTCTTACGAGGGCGTCTTTCAGTGTCCGTAGGTGTCCATCGCGTTCCTCCTCGTCTGAGCAGATCCTGTGTATTCGCAGGGCTTGTCCATAGGGGATGGCTTCTTTAACATGGTTAGGGTGGAAGCTGGAGAAGTGGAGCATCGTGAGGTTGTCCGTGGGCTTGCGGTAGAGTGAAGTGCTGAGGCGTCCGTCTTTGATGGAGATTCGTGTGTCCAAGAATGAAACCGATTCTGAGGAGTAGTCCATGGTGAGTTTGATGGTGGGATGGAACCTGTTGATGCTATTGTGTAGTCCTTTCAGTGATCCTTCGCCGTGGGTCCAAAGGAAGAAGATGTCGTCGATGTATCTGGTGTACAGCGTTGGTTGGAGGTCCTGTGCAGCGAAGAAGTCTTGCTCGAACTTGTGCATGAAGATGTTGGCGTATTGGGGTGCGAATTTGGTCCCCATGGCTGTTCCGTGTGTTTGGGTAAAAAAATGGTTGTCGAAGGTGAAGACATTGTGGTCAAGGATGAAGCGGATGAGTTGTAGGATGGCGTCCGGAGATTGGCTGTTGTTGGTGTTGAGTACTGAGGCTGTCGCAGCGATGCCGTCATTGTGGGGGATATTGGTGTAGAGTGCCGATACGTCCATCGTGACGAGGAGTGTTCCTGGTTCAACTGGTCCATGGGTGCTGAGTTTCTGCAAGAAGTCTGTAGTGTCGCGACAGAAGCTGGGGGTTCCCTGTACGATGGGTTTCAGGATGCCCTCGACGTACCCAGAGAGGTTCTCACACAGGGTTCCGTTGCCTGATACGATAGGACGTCTGGGTGTGTTGGCTTTGTGTATCTTTGGGAGGCAGTAAAAGTCTCCTACGCGGGGAGTACGTGGGATGAGAGCGTGTAGGATGTTTTGAAGGTCTGGATCGAAGGTCTTGATCAGTCTATTGAGTTGGCGGGTGTGTTCTTTGGTCGGATCTGCGGGTAGCTGCCTGTAGTGTTCCTGGTTGTCCAGTTGTCGGTATGCTTCTTTGCAATAGTCCATTCTGTTCTGTATGACGATGGCTCCTCCTTTGTCCGCTGGTTTGATGACGATGTTGCGGTTGGTCTTGAGTGCGTGGATGGTGTTGCGTTGTGCTCGGGTGACATTCTGGACTGTCTTGTGAGTACGGCTGATGAATCTGGCGTTGATGCATTTCCTGACAGCTTGAGCATACATGTCAAGCTTAGGGTTGCGTTCTCCAAGGCGGCCTTCGGGATACACGACAGCGCAAAATCATAGAGCAGAAACTGATAGCCAAGTTCCGCACTCATGAGGATGGCCTCAATCGCGATATCGGGTTCATGTCACGATACAGAACGTGACTTGACATCATGGCCGGTCTTCCCAGGTGTTTTTTTTTAAAAAAGACTAACACAAGAACCAACACAAATTGACAGGATATGCAGCCAGCAGGTGGTTTGACATGTTGGACCCCCTGGGACACATCTCATTGTCTTGGCTGTGCTCTTAGTGTGTCTTTGATGTAGGGAAAGATTTGAATAGATTTTGTCTGTGTTTAAATTGTGAATTCTGGGAGATTCTCTCACTGCTAACTTACCTGAGGAAGGAGCGAACAGCTCCGAAAGCTTGTAAAATTAAATAAATCTGTTGGACTATAACCTGGTGTTGTGCGACTTCTCAATTTTATAAATCAGTGTTGGCTCTCCTTAATTAGCTTAAGCCTCTCCAAGTGCCCGTTAATTTTTTGCTTGATTATTGTTTCTAAAACTTTACCCACCACTGATGTTAAACTGACCGGCCTGTAGTTAATTGGATTGTCCTTACACCCTTTCTTGAACAATGGTGTCACATCTGCCACTTTCCAATCCTCAGGCACCTCCCCCACATCTAGGGAAGATTGGAAAATTATGGCAAGCCCTTCCGCTATCTCCTCCCCCAATTCCCTTAGCAATCTGGGATGCAAGCCATCTGGAGCAGGCGACTTATCCACTCTAAGCATACCCAGCCTTTCTAGTACATTCTGTCTATCAATTTTCACCCCTTCCATAGTTTCTACCTTTTCCACTTCTACCGATATTTTGTCAGCATCCACCATTAAAAGCTCCAATACATTTTATAAATATAACATTTATTTGCAAATTCGGACGTATAGCGCCGGCCATTAAGGCTGGTTTTGTTGAAAAAATGGTGGCTGCCTTGCATCTGCCCGCTTCCGGCCCGGAACACGGCGGCCGCCATTTTGGGGAGGTTGTTAGTGCTGCCATTGCCGCCCACATGCAAATATGTAGATTGTGACGTCAATTGGTGTACAACGCCTGAATTGACGCACGACTGTGATTTTGGATGTCACCGCTCTTGATACCGCCCTCGCTAAACCACGCATGGGAGAACGTGCATGCAGCAGTACTACAGAGATGCTGCCAGTGCTTCTTAAAAGGACACACATCTTTCAGGTAATTTTAGACTTTAGCTTTTGGATTTTTTTTTACATTTTATTGAGTGCAATACATTTAAAAAGTTGTTAAAGTGTGCAGAGAGTGCATGGAGTGCAGCTGGATGCTTGCAAGGCTTTGGATGTTAAAGGAAGGCCTCTGAGAACACCACTTGCTCACAGTCCTGGGGGCTCTAATTACAGTCCCTCTTGGGCTGCAAAATCATATGGAGATGAAGCAGAGGCAGAAAAGGCGACAAGCTGCTCGCAGAGGGAAGAGAAAGAAGCAGAGGAGGAGGAAGCAGAAGAGGAAGAAGCAGAAGGAAAGAGGCAACCCAGACAGCCCCTTTCTGGCCGGGATTGAATCATCTGCCTGCTGTACCAATGAACACAACCCCAATTCCCCTTTCAACATTTATCCCACACCTTACCTTCCCTCTGTTAATGACCACCACAGTGTCCTCTTGGCCACAATGGTGAAATAAAAGCCACCACAAAGCAAACTTTCCAATCCAACTTTATCCATATGTGCATCCAAAATTACATCAAAAATTCAACTAATCACCCTTCTGCATTCCCTTAGTGAGTGTTGAGTCTGCCTTTGCCTATCCAAGTGCTACCCCAGTAGCTGCAGTATGACTGGTGGAAGGCTGCTGACTTTCAGTGGGGGACATTGCAGATGGCCTTGCAGGACGACCTCGAGGAGCTGGTGGCTGGGAGTGTGAAATTGAGTGACGGTGTTTCTTCTTCACTCTCCTCTGGATTTCTTGGGTGTCTGAAATGAGGACAGCACAAGGGTAGGGTTGTGGTGAGGGGAGGGCGGGAAAGCAAGAGGTACATGCTTACACCATGTGCAGCTTGCACATCAGAAGAGATTGTGGGATGAGGGGGAAGTGGAGTGTGAGAAGGAAGATATCGCATGCGGATACCAGCATCTTGTATTGTTTCAGCCCCGCCACTGGCCAAGGGCTCAGCCATGCCCCTGCCAAGAATGGCCTGCACTGCTTCCTCCAAGGGTTTGAGGTGAAGCTAGGAATGGGAGGTGTGCCTCGTGTTTGGTACAGTTGTTGGTAGGTGAATGATGGGGATGGGGGCGGGGGGGGGGGGGGTTATGCATTGAGCAGTGTGTGAGGCTAGTGGTGCAATTGGTAGGAGATGACTTTTTAAGAGGCATTCAGTGACCTTGACCACTGGTCTGCGGTCATGAAACCTCTTTGGGCATTGGAGCCAGGTCCCGGGGGGCGACACTGCTGGCAGTGACAACCACGGCGATCTGGTGCCACATCCTTCTTTCTGGAGGGCCTCCTGGCCCCCTGTGGGTAGAGGACCTCTCTTGCAGTGTTGACCACCTGCACAAAGCTCGAGTGCTATGTCCGAGATCCTGGGTGCCCTTTCTCTGGCCTGTTGAGCCATTTGTGTTAGTGCTGAAGCACTTTAAGCATTTTTATGCGCAGAAGGCAGTAGATCTTTAAGAGCTGGAGACTGACTAGTTTTGGATGATTTTTTTTTTTCCAGAAGGCAGTTCAGCTTTAAGTGCTAGAAACTGCCTTGAAAACAAACAGCCTTGCTTTAAGGAAAGGCAGCCTCGCTCCAGCAACGCTAACTTGGGCCCCCTGCTGAGTGTACAGCCTGTCAGCAGCACAGTAGTCACTAGGCTGTGCGCTACAATCATTTAAATTAGCAGGCAACACCAAATGACTTGCTGCCTGTGCTTTTTGAACGGGCACGGCATATCTCACATCGCGGTGCCCATGCCCGTGCTCTTGCGTTATTGAATTTCCCGAATCAAAATATGGAGCAGCAAATTTGCAAAGAAATTACAGAAAGATGCAAGAACTATAGAGTAGTGATAATGGGGAACTTCAACTATCCTAATATAGACTGGGATAGTAATAGTGTAAAGGGCAGGGAGGAGGAAGAATTTCTGAAGTGTGTTCAGGAGAACTTTCTTGATCAGTACGTTTCCGGCCCAACGAGGAAGGAGGCATTGCTGGATCTGGTTCTGGGCAATGAGGTGGGTCAAGTGGAGCAAGTGTTAGTAGGTGAACATTTAGGGAACAGTGATCATAGTATCATAAGGTTTAGATTAGCTATGGAAAAGGACAGGGAGCAATCTAGAGTTAAAATACTTAATTGGAGGAAGGCCAATTTCAGTGGGCTGAGAACGGATAAATTGACCGGGTAAATTGGAATCAAAGATTGGCAGGCAAAACTTTAGTGGAACAATGGGCTGCCTTTAAAGAGGAAATAGTTTGGGTACAGTCGAGGTACATTCCCACTAGGGCGAAAGGTAGGGCAACTAAAGTCGGAGCTCCCTGGATGACAAAAGAGATAGAGAGTAAGATGAAGCAGAAGCAGATGTCAGGTCGAGAATACATCTGAGAATCAGGTTAAATATAAAAAGTTCAGAGAAGTGAAAAAGAAAATAAGAGGGGCAAAGAGAGGGTATGAGAATAGAATGGCAGCTAACATAAAAGCTAATCCAAAAGTCTTCTATCGGCATATAAATAGTAAACGGGTAGCAAGAGAAAGGGTGGGACCAAATAGGGACCAAAAAGCAGACCTACGCGTAGAGGCAGAGGGTATAGCTGAGGTACTAAATGAGCACTTTGCATCTGTCTTCACCAAGGAAGAAGATGCTGCCATAGACATAGTGAAGGAGGAGGTAGGAGATACTGGATGGGATAAAAATTGATAAAGACAAGGTACTAGAAAGGCTGGCTGTACTTAAAGTAGATAAGTCACCAGGACCGGATGGGATGCATCCTAGGACACTGAGGGAAGTGAAGGAAGAAATCGCGGAGGTACTGGCCATAATCTTCCAATCCTCCTTGGAAACAGGGGTGGTGCCAGAGGACTGGAGAATTGCAATTTGTTGAAAAAAGGGTGTAAAGATAAACCTAGCAACTGTTGGCCAGTCAGTTTAACCCCAATAGTGGGGAAGTTTTTAGAAACAATAATCAGGGACAAAATTAACAGTCACTTGGACAAGTATGGATTAATTAAGGAAAGCCAGCACGGACTTGTTAAAGGCAAATCATGTTTAACCAACTTGATCGAGTTTTTTGATGAGGTAACAGAGAGGGTTGATGAGGGCAATGCGATTGACGTGCTGTACATGGATTTCCAAAAGGTGTTCGACAAAAAGTGCCACATAATAGGCTTGCCAGCAAAGTTGAAACCCATGGAATAAAAGGCTGCATGGATACAAAATTGGCTAAGTGATAGGAAACAGAGAGGAGTGGTGAACAGTTATTTTTCAGACTGGAGGAAGGTATACAGTGGTGTTCCCCAGGGGTCGGTTCTAGGACCACTGCTTTTCTTGATATATATTAATGATTTGGATGTGGGTGTATAGGGCACAATTTCAAAATTTGCAGATGACACAAAACTTGGAAGTATAGTGAACAGTGAGGAAGATAATGATAGACTTCAAGAGAACATTGACAGGCTGGTGGAGTGGGCGGACACGTGGCAGATAAAATTTAACGCAGAAAAATGTGAAGTGATACATTTTGGTAGAAAGAATGAAAGAGGAAATATAAACTAAAGGGTACAATCCTAAAGGGGGTGCATGAACAGAGACCTAGGGTTATATGTGCACAAATCATTGAAGGTGGCAGGGCAGGTTGAGAAAGCAGTTAAAAAAGCTTACGGGAACCTGGGCTTCATGAATAGAGGTATAGAGTACAAAAGCATGGCAATTATGATGAACCTGTATAAAACACTGGTTCGGCCTCAACTGGAGTACTGTGTCCAATTCTGTGCACCGCACTTTAGGAAGGATGTGAAGGGCTTAGAGAGGGTGCAGAAAAGATTTACGAGAATGATTCCAGGGATGAGGGACTTCAGTTACGTGGATAGACTGGAGAAGCTGGGTTTGTTCTCCTTAGAGCACAGAAGATTGAGAGGAGATTTGATAGAGGTATTCAAAATCATGAGGGGTCTGGACAGAGTAGATAGAGAGAAACTGTTCCCATTGGCAGAGGGGTCGAGAACCAGAGGACACAGAGTGAAGGTGATTGGCAAAAGAACCAAAGGCGACATAAGAAAAACTTTTTTACGCAGCGAGTAGTTAGGATGTGGAATGCACTGCCTGAAAGGCAGACTCAAGCACAGCTTTCAAAAGGGAGTTGGATAAGTACCTGAAAGAATTTTTTTTTGCAGGGCTACGGGGAAAGGGCGGGGGAGTGGGACTAGCTGAGGTGCTCTTGCAGAGAGCCGGCACAGGCACAAAGCCCGTAGCGCCTGGGGGCAGCGCCGCCGCTAAAGCCTCCTGCGAAATTCAGCGGAAGGTTAGCGACGACAGTCGCGTCCCACGGTGCTGGGCCTTCGGCAATTACGTAATTGCTGTGCGCAGCGCCCCGCTCGCGCCCCAACTGCAAACTTTGGTTGTGTCCCCTGACCTACCGCCGGGCGATATGTCCGACAGGGTCAGGGTGGTGATTTTGTGGCCGCAGCGGCGCGAATTAAAGGGCAGATGCTGGGCGGCCATTTTTTTTGGCCGCCTGCCAGCACCTGCCCCGTTCTGCTTTTTTATGCGGGGTGCCAGCCGCGATCGGTCAGTCCGGCACTCCTCGAGTGCCAGGCTGTTTTCCTGGCACCCCACTCCCCAGCGTGCGCAGTGCTAGGCCCCTCCCCTTTAATCAGGGGCAGGAGGCCTGCAATGATGTGGGGCTACGTGCCAACGCGCTTGGCGTTATTGCACATAGCGCCGCGATATTCAATGGTAGCGTCCCAGGAAGGAGAGGGAGCGCTTCCAGTAACGCCCCGCCTCCTGCTTGGGGCGTTACCACTGAATTTACGGCGCAGGGGCGCTAACCTTTTCGGGGCGCTAACCCCGGCGAAGTTAGCGCCCCAAAGGGGACGCCACCGAATTTTCCCCCCCCCCTAAGAGTTTTTCGAATTTAAAAAAGGAAAATTCTATGACAAATTTAAATTGGAGTACACTAGTCAACAAAAAATTATATTTTGCAACTACACGAGAAAGAACATAAACTGAGAAATTACTGTGTGTGATATTAGCTTGTAAATACTTTAGGCATTTGAGTGACAGACCTTCAGCTAATATTTTAACAGTAACTTCTAGGATACAATTAGATATTACAGCTGCAAGAAAAATGCCTTTTAAGTTATCTTAATCATCCTATGATTAAGCTCCACTTTCAGGATCTTAACAGGCCATTTTATTTGCTGCCTAGAGGAATAACTTCCTGTAATTGATCTTTTTTTTTGAAAACATCTTTCTTCAATGAATAGGACACACAGCTGCCTGCCTCGGAGTCATGTTTAAAAGGATACATCTTGAAGCAGCTCGATCAGAACAGCAGCTGCTCAAACAGAGCCTTTCCTCTACCCAGGTCTCAAAATACACTGCAAGGTAAATAACTTAGAAAAACCTCACAAACACTTTTTAATAGCAATGTACCTGTCACATAATGGGGCAATCTTTATTTATATACATAAGAAAGATTGCATTGATCTTTCACTGAGCTCAGTTAGTTATAATGCCCTTCCACTGACATAAATCAAACACTGTTAAAACCTCTGCTGCTCTTTTAAAAGCATTAACTCTTGGAGCAGAACCAGAAACGACTGTCAGTCAGCTCAAGCTCAGTCCAACACAACATTTATATGATAATTAATACGTGCTGAATGGCCCTGAATATACATGACAGTGATCCTGGTAGTTATGCCAGTATCACGCCCACCAACATCCTCCAGCAATGACCCTACCAGGGTTTGCAGGGTCAGTGGGAGTTTACCAATTAACATAGGGCTCGCAGGCACCCATGCCCCTACAGGCATATCTCTGGCGCATGCTTGCGCTATTCCAGCACCTAGCTGCCATGTTGGGGAGAGGGGTGTGCAGGCTTGGGGAGGGCCCCAAGAGAACTCACCATGTTCCCTCTTGCCCCCAACTAAGGGAGGGAAATCCTGGCCTTTTTCAAAACAAATTCCTTTCCTTATCTTTGGGGTCCAGCCTACCTCCCTGTTCTGGAACCCCTGTCCTATGGGGCTCACTTTAGCTTTTCTGGAGGTCAATACTTCTCACTTCTCTTGGAGTATTGGCTTCCAGTATTATGCCTGGTGCCTTCTGAGAAGTATCAGCATAGGAAGTCCCCGCTGCTGACCACTGCCCCCTTGGCATCATTGACCTTGTAAGAGCTGGGCAGAAGCGCCACCCCTCAAGGCTGAAAGGAACTCTGGAAGTCAGCAGGGACCTGGTGTATGAGTGTCTGTGTTCCATTTCTAGCTGAGGCAGACTGCAAAATTGCTGAGTATCAGCTAACATAAATCTAGTGGTGAGTGCACAGGAAAATATCTATAATTATGTGTCACCCACCCTGTAACGTTATACAACAGATAACAGTCAGTCTACCAGACGCTAACAGACTCCCAAGGAAATTCAGGCATGTTTAAAGCTAATTCCATGATTCTGCACTCTCAGTGGGAAGCTGCACTCACAGGGAGCATGGGTTAGAAAGTTAGGGTCACAGTGTTGTCGCCACATCTCCAACTGGCACTCCCTTCGGGCATGGCTTCCCCACTGGCACCATGGGATTGGGAAATTACCCTCTATATAAAATATTTTGTGAGGGAATTAGAAACCACAACTTGATATCAGTTTGCAGATAACATTTCTTAACTGCTTTCACTGCCTTTTTATAAAATGCAATCTCATCAAGGTGATGCATGTCATGGCTAGAGGAAGTAATACTTTTCTCGTGGAGCATCAGCATCAAGCACTTCCAGTCAGGCAATGCATGAACTGGATGCAGAGTAAAACTTACTTTATTCTGTCCCAGTAATAAACTTCAACCACAAACTCAGAAGAGCACTCCCTAGTGCAACAGAGTGATTTTTTTAATACCACGACAGCCACCCTGAGGATCTGACAATTTAGCACTGAATAGTTGTGAATTATGGCTAGTTTTGTGCTGTATATTCACACTCATTTCCCAGTCAGAAGAGGATTTTATCGCTCTGTCTGGGCTGGGTTTAAACTCAGGTTTCACAGGTGAAAAGACAATGGGGTTGATTTTAACTTTGCACGATGGTGTAACATGGGTGATATTGAATTGGCCGTCCATCATACACCACGCCCGATATTCCCTTCCATTGACTTCTATGGAAAGGAAAATTAGGCCGTGGTGCATAATGGGCAGCCAATGCGATAGCACCCATTTTACACAATTGCCCAAAGTTAAAATCACCCCCCACTGTGCTCATTCCTTGTGCTGCCCATCACATCTCAATAACATCAATTTGAGGCTGCTTCATGTTTGTGCTACACTTCAGTCTTTTGATCACAATCAAGTTTCAAATGTTGTTTGGTGTGTTCTAATCGTGTAAAAAATGAAATATTTTCTAGTTATTAATGAAACAAAATGGTTGCTTTAACATTTCGTACCAGCTGCCCTTGTTTCTTTATTTCTGAACAAGACACTGGACTTAGAAAGTATGACAGACATTAAAATATACTTTTGAATATAACTCAGATTTAAACACTCTAAACTGTATTTGTCTTCTTTCTTAACTCATACACATTACTGAATAGTGCAAACATACACAAATTTTTGAAGGTGGCTGGACAAGTTGAGAAGGCAGTTAAAAGAGCATATGGGATCCTTGGAAAAGCAAGGAAGTTATGCTAAACCTTTATAAATCACGGGTTAGGCCTCAGCTGGAGTACCGCGTCCAATTCTGGGCACCACACTTCAGGAAGGATGTCAGGGCTTTGGAGAGGGTGCAGAGGAGCTTTCCTAGAATGGTACCAGGGATAAGGGGCTTCAGTTATGTAGAGAGGTTAGAGAAGCTGGGACTGTTCTCTTTAGAGCAGAGAAGGTTAAGGGGACATTTAATAGAGGTGTTCAAAATTGAGGGGTTTTAATAGAGTATATAAGGAGAAACTGTTTCCACAGGCAGGAGGGTCGGTAACTAGAGGACACAGATTTAACGTAATTGGCAAAAGAACAAGAGGGGAGATGAGGAGAAATGTTTTTATGCAGCGAGTTATGATGATTTGGAATGCACTGTCTAAAAGGGTGTTGGAAGCAGATTCAATTGTAACTTTCAAAAAGGGAATTGGATAACTACTTGAAAAGAAAATAACTGCAGGGCTATGGGGAAAGAGCAGAGGAGTGGGACTAATTGGATAACTCTTTCAAAGAGCCTGCACAGGCACGATGGGCCAAATGGCCTTCTTCTGCGCTGTATGATTCTTTGATTCTATAGTTAAGTTGGTATTCATGAACAGCCCATGTAAATATATGTTGCTGTCACATCTCCTTTCATATTTCAGTTCAGCGTTGTCTTGCATAATATATTGTTCCTTCTTCAGCATTTCTGTCTATTCTGCATCCGAGCCGTAATATTTGGCATTGCGGGATACTGAGGAAATCTATTGCTTGAAATTTTTTGACAAGTTTATTAAGTACACAAGAAAGCAATTGTTCACTTAATGTGACTACTTGAGAAGTCCCTTCCTGTAACTGTCCATTCTTTTCAGCAAGCAACTATATTAATTAAAAGCAATGCTGAGTTGTGTTTTTTTTGCTTACAGTAGTAAAATGCAAGTTATTTTGATGTTAAGAACACAGGTGTGATCACTGTAAACATTTGTAGCCTATTTGAACTACAACTCCCAGGAGTCTGCAGCATGTCTTGAGCTTTATTCCAAATGTCCGCTTTGTTCTCGGAGCACGAGCCTAGAAATCTATTCAGTGGGGGTGGAGGGGCTTGAATTTGGGACAGACCCGTTTCTACTCCTTTCTGGCTTTGAAGACCAATTCTGTCAGGGAGGGAGGGGTCAAGGGTGGGTATTTTGGGGGGCAGGACTTTCTGGAACCTCACCAATTCTGCCTCCTGTCCTGCTGGTGGTAAGTGCATGAAAAAGGTGATCTTGCTGTGCAGGGGCCATAAAACGGCTGTATTCAAATGGCAATCAATCCCAGAGAGATTGTTTTCCCTTTGGAGATTAGCAACACATCTAGGGAGCAGCTTGGAATGAAGACTGGTGCCTGTAGATACATGGGCAAGACAAAAGAGCAACCCTCTCCGAATAGAGTGGCAAGGTGCCACTCCGAAACTCGGCTCACTTCACGGAGCAGGCACCCCAGTGGCATTGTTAATGACTTGGGCAAATACCCCTAATTTTCAAATGCCCCATTCCCAAAATTTGGGACAGAGTCAACAAGAGGGAAAACAGGCAGGTGAAAGTTTCATCTTGTCGCACCTCCGATGGCACAGCTCCAGGTCCAGAATTTCTAGGCTAATCATGCTTTAAAAAAAAAATCAATTCAGTCATCGGCAGTGGCCCAAAGTTAAGTTCTGGGAAGGGGTGTTGAGTGGCAACGAGGGGTGTGGGGTGGGGGGGTGGGGTTTGATCCGGATACTTCGAAATCTGCGGAGCACACATGCTCCTTCTGGGTCCACAGGAACATTTTTCAAATTTTTTTTTTTAAAGTGTCCTTTTGGTGGCGGTTGCTAAAGAATCCTCAGCAGGGCCGGTTTGGCTCCTGCTCCGTTCCATGCTGTCCAATTTGGCAGAGGGGGCCTAAAACAGGTGTTAGGTCCCTTTTTTACATATGCAAGGGGTTTAAAGCCTGTTATAGGCGGCCACCAGGGCGCCTGAAAATTCGGCCGACCCATTTTCCGACAGACATCTTTTAGGCATCCTTGGGATGCAAGACATTGGCCCCTGAAATTGGCCCTTGTTGCTCCAGTTTTATACCATAAAATGTCCAATTCCTACCACCAGGTCCATGATTCTGTTATACTTGATGCTCAGAAGAAACTACTCCCCCTGCCGGCAATACATATTCACTTTCCTGGCTGATTTTGCTCTCGTTTGCCCACAGAGGTAAATTGCCCCAGGTGACAACAGGTTATTTAGCACAAATTAGCAATCGAACTTGCAAGTTTCTGGTCTGTACGGCATAGTTCCACTTACACCAGAAGGTGCTTTTACTCACTGGGCCATGAGGACAGCTAAGATTATGGTTTTAAGAGTACTTTCTTCTAAGATTACTGTAAGACAAGAACTGCTTTTGATCCTATATGATTCTTGATGAGGAAAAGGGGCACATTTTTTGCTCATCATCAGGAGGTCTGAGACTTTGGGGAATGGAACATTTTTCTAATTCAGACGTCAAGTACCAGCAACAAGCAATTCTAGATCAGGAATTGAACAGGCAGCTATAGAATAAAGCACTTTCAACTCTGTCCAATATCATGGCAGAACCTCAAAGCCTAATGCAGCAGCGTGGATGACCATGTTCCATGATAAGCCATTATTGCAGCCTCTTTTAGTCAGATTAACAACTTAGTCCCAATTAATGCCAAATTAAATTTGTGCTGCCAGCTCATGTCCACTATGAACTAGGAGGCTGTCCAAACTTATTTTGTGGACTACCCTTACAGCCAACAAACAGTTTCATCCCGTTAGTCGAGGCTGCAATCAAATCCAGGACCTAGAGGTGAAAGGTGAAAAGTCAGCATCTCACCCACTGCACCACTTTGTCCTACCTGTATATTTTTCATTGAATCAGAGAATCGTAGAATGATACAGGACAGGATGCCATTCAGCCCATCGTGCCTGTGACAGCTCTTTGAATGAGCTATCCAATTAGTTTCACTCCCTTGCTCTTTCCCCATAGCCCTGTAAATTTTTCCTTTTAAGTATTTATCCAGTTCTCTTATGAAAGTTACTATTGAATCTACTTCCATCATCCTTTCAGGCAATGCATTCCAGATCACAACAACTCGCTGCATAATTATTTTTCCTCATGTCGCCTCTGGTTCTTTTGCCAATCACCTTAAATCTGTGTCCTCGGTGATTTCAACCTCCACCTCAACTCTTCTTGCTCTCTCTCCTCTGAGTTCACTGCCCTCCTTTCCTCCCTAAATCTCTCCCTCCAAATAGACTCTCCTACCCATATACACGGCCACCCCCTCGATCTTGTCATCTCACGTGGCCTCGCTATTCCCATCGTAACTATCACTGATGAGGCAATCTCTGATCATTTCCTTATATCGCTCTATACCCATATTCCCCTCCCACCTCCCAAACCCCACTTCTTTCTGTGTCTGCCTCGGAATAAACTCTTCAAGTCTCTTAACACTGTTCTTTCAAATTCCCAACTATCTAGCTTTTGGCCTACTATTCATCATGACATTTCTGCAGCTCCTGATTTGCTAAATCACACCCTCTCCACCACCTTTGATGCCCTTGTCCCCATTAAAACGACTACACACTCTCATCCTAGTCATTTCCCCGCTATACCCTTCATCTCCACTTCCTTAAGTTCAAGGGATGCAGATTTGAACGTCTTTGGCAGACAACTGGTTTAACCATCCATTGCCAGATCTAGTTAGATCACATAAAGCATTATCGGGTCCTGCTTTCCAATATTCAAAGATCATCCAGGAAGGCAAAGATAACACCCGGTTTCTCTTCTCCATCACTAACCGTCTTCTTAAACCACCCTCCCCTGCCTCCTCCACCCTCACCTCCAACAATAAGTGCAAGGAGCTCATGGACTTTTTTGTAACAAAGATTGAGACCATTCGTTCAGCTGCTTCTCTCCATTCCCCATGCCCACCGGGCCTAACTTCCACTAAGGTTCCCCCCCTGCCCTAAGCCTGAATGTGCATCTTTCTCTCCTATCTCCCCTCATGCCCTCTGATATCGTTAACGGTTCTCTCTCCTCAGGTACTGTACCCCTCTCCTTCAAATCTGCCGTCATCACCCCATAAAAATCCAAACCTTGACCCCTCCGTACTTGCAAACTACCACCTGATCTCCAAACTCCCTTTCCTCTCCAAAGTCCTTGAACATGTTGTCGCCTCCCAAATCGGTGCTCATCTTTCCCAGAATTCTATGTTTGAAACCCTCAAATCAGGTTTCTGCCACAGTACCGAAATGGCTTTTACCAAAGTGACATAGTTGAACGTGACAAAGGTAAAGTAACGCTCCTCGTCCTTCTTGACCTGACTGCAGCCTTTGACACGATTGACCACTCCATCCTTCTCCAACACCTCTCCACCGTCATCCAGCTGGGTGGGACTGCACTCACCTGGTTCCATTCTTACCTATCCAGTCATAGCCATAGAATCGCCTGCAATGGCCTCTTCCCGCTCCCGCATTGTTACCTCTGGTGTCCCCCAAGGATCTATCCTTGGCCCCCTCCTATTTCTCATCTACATGTTGCTCTGCGCGACATCATCCGAAAACAGTGTCAGTTTCTACATGTACGCTGACGATACCCAGCTCTACCTCACCTCCACCTCTAACGAGCCCACCACGGTTTCTAAATTGTCAGACTGCTTGTCAGACATCCAGTTCTGGATGAGCAGAAATTTCCTCCAACTTAATATTGGGAAGACTGAAGCCATTGTATTCGGTCCACATCACAAACTCCATTTCATTGCCACTGACTCCATCCTTCTGTCTGGCAACTGTCTGAGGCTGAACCAGACTGTTCGCAACCGTGGTGTTATATCTGAACCCGAGATCAGCTTCCTACCATATATCCGCGCCATCTCCAAGACCACCTATTTCCACCTCTGTAACATCGCCCGACTTCACCCTTGCCTCAGCTTATCTGCTGCAGAAACCCTCATCCATGACTTTGTTACCTCCTGACTTGACTATTCTAATGCACTCCTGGCCGGCCTCCCTAGTTCTACCTTCCGTAAACTTGAGGTCATCCAAAGCTCTGCTGCCCATGTCCTAACTCGCACCAAGTCCCGCTCACCCATCTCCCCTGTGCTCACTGACCTACATTGGCTCCCAGTTAAGCAATGCCTCAATTAAAAAATTCTCATGCTTGTTTTCAAATCCCTCCATAGTCTCGCCCCTTCCTACCTCTAATCTCCTCCAGCCCTAGATTCCCCCCCCCCCCGCCCCCACAACCCCGAGATCTCTGCACTCCGCCAATTCTGGCCTCTTGAACATCCCCGATTTTAATTGCTCCACCATTGACGGCCGTGCCTTCTGTGGTCAAGGCCCTAAGCTCTGGAATTCTCTCTCTAAACCTCTGCCTTGCTACCTCTCTTTCCTCCTTTAAGATGCTCCTTAAAACCTACCTCTTTGAACAAGCTTATGGTCATCTTCCCTAATATCTCTATGTGGCTCGGTGTCAAATTTTGTTTGATAACGCTCCTGTGAAACGCCTTGGGATGTTTTACTATGTTAAAGGCGCTATATAAATGCAAGTTATTGTTGTTGTCCTCTGGTTACCGACCCTTCTGCCACCGGAAACAGTTTCTCCTTATTTACTGTCAAAACTGTTCATGATTTTGAACACTTCTATCAAATCTCCTCTTAACCTTCTCTGCTCTAAGGAGAACAATCCCAGCTTCTCTAGTCTCTCCACGTAACTGAAGTTCCATATCCCTGGTACCATTCTAGTAAATCTCTTCTGCATCCTCTCTAAGGCCTTGACATCCTTCCTAAACTGTGCTGCCCAGAATTGAACACAATACTCCAGCTGAGGCCCAACCAGTGTTTTATAACAGTTTAGCATAACTTCCTTACTTTTGTACTCTGTGCCTTTATTAATAAAGCCAAGGATCCCATATGCTTTTCTTTTTAAAAAACAGCCTTCGCAACTTCTTCTGCCACCTTCAAAGATTTGTGTACATACATCCCCAGGTCTGTAAGTTTAAATTGTACCATTTAGTTTTTATTGCATCTCCTCATTCGTCCTACCAAAATGTATCACTTCACACTTCTCTGCATTAAATTTCATCTCCTCCCATGTCTCTGCCCATTTCACTAGCCTGTCTATGTCCTCCTGAAGTCTGTTACGATCTTCATTGTTTTCTACTTCTGTGTTATATTTATCGTTGTAAATTTATAGAAAATAATAATTTTTGCAGCCATTAATTTGAGAGCTGAAGAGGTGCTCCAATGTACAGTGTGTTACAAAAGAACATGAGAATTAGGAGCAGGAATAAGCCATACGGCCCTTTGAGCCTGCTCCGCCATTCAATAAGATCATGGCTGATCTTCGATCTCAACTCCACTTTCCCGCCCGATCACCATATCCCTTGATTCCCCGAGAGTCCAAAAGTCTATCTATCTCAGCCTTGAATATCCTCGACGATTCAGCATCCACAGCCCTTTGAGGTAGAGAATTCCAAAGATCCACAACCCTCTGAGTGAAGAAATTCCTCCTCATCTCGGTCTGAAATTGCCAACCCTTTATCCTGAGACTATTTCCCCTAGTTCTAGACTCTCCAGCCAGGAGAAGCAACCTCTCGGCATCTACCCTGTCAATCTGCTTCAAAATCTTATATGTTTCAATGAGATTACCTCTCATTCTTCTAAACTCCAGAGAGTATAGGCCCAATCTACTCAATCTCTTCTCATCGGACAACCCTCTCATCCCAAGAATCAATCTAATGAACCTTTGTTGCACTGCCTCCAAGGCAAGTATATCCTTCCTCAGATAAGGAGACCAAAACTGTGCACAGTTCTCCAGGTGTGGTCTCACCAAAGCCCTATACAATTGCAGCAAGACTTCATTACTCTTGTACTCCAACCTCCTTGCAATAAAGGCCAACATGCCATTTGCCTTCCTAATTGCTTGCTGTACCTGCATGCTAACTCTGTTTCCTGTACGAGGACACCTAAATCTCTCTGAACACCAACATTTAATAGTTTCTCACCATTTAAAAGATATTCTGTTTTTCTATTCTTCCTACCAAAGTGAATAACCTCACATTTCCCTACATTATACTCCATCTGCTACCTTATTGCCCACTCACTTAACCTGCCTATAGCTCTTTGCAGGCTCTTTGTGTCCTCCTCACAGCTTACTTTCCCACCTAGCTTTGTATTGTCAGCAAACTTGGATACATTACACTCGGTCCATTCATCCAAGTCATTAATATAAATTGTAAATAGCGGAGGCCCAAGCACTGATCCTTGCAGCACCCCATTCGTTACAGCCTGTCAACCTGAAAATGACCCATTTATCCCTACTCTGTGTCCTGTCTGTTAACCAATCCTCTATCCATGCTAATATATTACCCCCAACCCCATGAGCTCTTATCTTGTGTAATAACCTTTTATGTGGCACCTTATCGCATGCCTTTTGGAAATCCAAATATACTACATCGACTGGTTCCCCTTTATCTACCCTGCTAGTTACATCCTCAAAAAACACTAATAAATTTGTTAAACATGATTTCCCTTTCATAAAACCATGTTGACTCTGCTTAATCATATTATAATTTTCTAAGTGCTCGGTTACCACTTCCTTAATAATGGATTCCAGCATTTTCCAGATGACTGACGTTTTCTCTCTCCCTCCTTTCTTGAATAGCGGGGTTATGTTTGCTACCTTCCAATCCATTGGGACCGTTCCAGAATCTAGGGAATTTTGGAAGATCACAACCAATGCATCCACTATCTCTGCAGCTACCTCTTTTGAACCCTAGGATGTAGGCCATCAGGTCCAGGGAATTTGTCAGCTTTTAGTCCCATTAGTTTCTCAAGTACTTTTCTCTACTGATCTTAATTACTTTAAGTTCCTCACTCTCATTAGCCCCTTGGTTCCCCATTATTTTTGGTATGCTTTTTGTGTCTTCTACTGTGAAGACAGATACAAAATATTTGTTAAAAGTCTCTGCCATTTTCTTGTTCCCCGTTATAATTTCTCCTGTCTTAGCCTCTAAGGGACCAACACTTACTTTTGCTGCTCTCTTTTTTACATACCTGTAGAAGCTCTTACAATCTGTTTTTATATTTCTTGCTAGTTTACTCTCATATTCCAATATCTCCCTTTTAATCAATTTTTGGTCAACTTTTGCTGGTTTCTAAAGCTCCCCCAATCCTCAGGCTTATTATTATTCTTCGCAACATTATAAGCCTCTTCTTTTAATCTAATACTATCCTTAACTTCTTTAGTTAGCCACGGATGGGTCACTTTTCCTGTGGAGTTTTTAATTTCTCAATGGAATGTATATTCATTGAGAATTTTGGAATCTTGTTAATTAAATTTTTTGGAGATACATTTCCAAGTACACGCTGATGGCCGGGCACCTTGTTTGGCAATAGTGCATGCTGGAAAATCATAGTCAGTTAAAATGCCTCAGGTTACTTACCCACCGCAAAGCTGCCAGGTTCCTGCCATTTCCTATTTTAACAGACGCTACTCGGCAGGTGGCTACACCAAAGCCAGTAAGGTCCTACAAAAGGCAGAATACTGTGAATGCTGGAAATCTGAAATATAAACAGAAAATCCTGGGAGTACTCAGCAGGTCAGGCAGCATCTGTGGAGAGAGACCTGAAACGTTAACTCTGTTTCATTCTCCACAGATGCTGCCTGACCTGCTGAGTATTTCCAGCATTTTCGGTTTATATTTCTGGTAAGGTCGTAGTTCACGTATGCTAATCAGGGTTCTATTACATCATCATGCCCTGACAGCGATTTTAACTTCAGCCTGAGCAAGAAAGTCGCCGTGACTTTCCTGCCATGTGAAGGCCAGTGTGAAGAGGATCGGGAAGCAGAAGAGGCCCTCCCGGTAAGTTTTTTTTACTATCCTTTGTGGAGTCAGGAGGAGCAGGATTGCTCCTTTGATCCCCCACAATGTCCCGGAATCCCCCTACCTACAGTGAGAACCCCTTCCCCACACTTACCCGCGTGCCCGTGGGCAATGAAGGGCCATGTAATTTCCCAGAGTCCTGCAGCCATTTCCCCTTCTGGGTGGGAAGTGGCACCAATGCTATGTTAAAAAGGTCTGCCAGTTAAAATTGGCATGACCTCATACTCTTGCGGGCGGGTGGGAATCTAACAAACTCTAGGTTCCCCTCCAAAATCCGCTAGCAGTTAAAATCCCCCCCAACCTCCAACAATAAATTCTTCTGGTGCTGGATAAATATCTGGCTGAGAATAAGATTGTTAGTTGTAGGGATAGGTATGGACTGAGATAACCAAATACTCCATGGAAAACAAAAGTTCCTGTGCTGCTGGCAGTGGGCGAGGCTGGGGAGGGAGCCTGGAGTCAGTAATGACAATATGAGACTGGATGAATATTCTGGAATATTGCTTAATTACCTTTGGGGACCAGTCAGCGTTTATGAAGAACTTTACATCGGGAAATTAAATAGGTGGGGCGGACTCTACATTAGGGTAGATTGAATGAGCAGAATTACTTTTTTCTCATTCTATGGGAATTTTATATCCTAATGTTAATAATTAGACTTCACTTGCAGTACTTTTGTATCCAGTGGTTTGATGTCACTTTGAGAAATGGGTTCTGCTGTCCCTCGTTGGACAGAGGGAAAAAAAAATTACGCAATGAGTTGTTAGGATTTGGAATGCACTGCCTGATAGGGTGGTGGATACAGATTCAATAGTAGCTTTCAAAGGGGAACGGAATAAATACTTGAAGGAAAAACAATTGCAGGGATATAGGGAAAGAGCGGGGGAGTGGGACTAACTGGATTGCTCTTGGAAAGAGTCGTGCGGACTCGATGGGCTGAATGGCCTCCTTCTGTGCTGTACTATTCGATGATTCTAATAGGTTTGCTCGGTTGGCAGGATAGCTCTGAACTGCGGATCTCAGCCAAAGCTACTCTGCTATTGGCTAATTAGAGCGTGCAGTGGAGTGAGGTTTTACCTTCCTCAAGATGGCGTGTCTCAGCTTAGAACTAGAAAATCTTGTTCCCAATACTGGCAGATGGGTTCATGTGGCAAACAGCCTTGGGACTCAAACTCATGCCCACCTGCTTTGGAATACAGAAATACAGACAATCTCCACTTCTACAATTGAACTGCCTTGACAAGTTTTACCATTCAAACACTTTGCCAATGTCAGATCTGTCAGTTTAAGTTGTAGAAATGTGAGAGCACTGACTAAAGGGCAGTTGCTCCTTTCTATTAATATTATGAAAAGTAACTATATATATTGCCAAGCCAAAGACCCAGACAGTCAGATCAATACAATCAAGCAGTAGCTCTCTGATGGTCGATCGGGTAATGATTTGTGTCATAAAAAAAAATCACTAAGACTGTTTGGAATGGAGCATTGAATTATGTTAGTAACCAGGAGATAGAGATAATAAATACTGTGCGCTGTAGGTCACACAACTTTGCGGATATTAATTAACAAAACCTGTGTGTCTGGAAGCTTCCTTCATGCAGCAACATGCTGCTACTCCTACAACGAGGGACATATTTGCTAGTGCTGCAGGAATACTCCCAAATGTCAAAACAAATCATTAAAATACATTTAGTTGTTGTGCAGAGAGGATTAGGGAAGCAGCACTGGGGAGTGAGTTTGTGATGTCTTCAGATAATAACACAGAAAACTTATTTAATCACACAACTGAATGGATTTTAACATCCTGGGGGACGGCCACGTGAGCAGCAGCGGGAGGCCCCGGGGAGCAGCGGTGGGAGGCCCTGCCCCGGGGAGCAGCGGTGGGAGGCCCCGCCCCGGGGAGCAGCGGTGGGAGGCCCCGCCCCGGGGAGCAGCGCTGAGACGCCCCGCCCCGGGGAGCAGCGCTGGGAGGCCCGGTCTATTTCAAGGGCTGGCCCACATTCACATATATGTGGCGAGCTGCACGCCTCAAATGGGCATTCCAATTCAGCATTGCTGCTCCTCCCGGCACCACACAAATAATTTATAATTTACCTCCTTGATTGAGCAACCCATAAACCAATGACAAATCGCCTTCCTGCGTAGCTATGATTTCTTGATATTCTGCAATTCACGCACAAATTTAGAAATATACAGAACTAAGTTCACATTGTACACCGAATTATTAGATAATTGGATTACTAAACACGTCAGCCATGTAAACCATGGACGATTAGTCTTAATATGCACCCATTGGGTCTAAAAACCAAACTTTTGCTAATATTGCATTACCTGACTGTGATGCTATGTCACAAGGGAACAGTAAAGCTGCAATTAGTTACAATACAGAATAGTGAAACCATCAGACCTCTCAATAACGGCCATAAATGGATGAAGTTTGAGTAAGATCTGGTAATCTTAGTTCAATCCCTAGCAAATCATTCTGTAGGACAATACTTCCCTAAATGTAGAGCATAGTTCATCATTCCTGCTTGGAGAGGGTTAAGAAGCAGTGCTGGAGAAACATTTTAAAAGTTAGTTATCACTTGGCCAGCAACACATTATTTAATTTGCCTCAGTTATCTTTTCACCCACCAAAAACTGCTCCAAAATCTAACTCTAGAAAATGAGCCCAGAAAAAGGAGTAAAATACATCCTTTTTGTTTCAGAAGGGAAATTCCATATTCCTCAAGATCAAGGGAAGACAGCAGGAAGCAACGGAAATCTCGTGGCCCGGAGGCTGCCCACGATACCAGGTAGGTGGTGGGGTCGGCTCACAGGGCCGTTTCACAGGGGTCTCGTGTTCGGGAAGGGGGAGGAATCCATGGCAGGGAAGGCCTCAGCTTTCCTTGCGGGGCTCAGAGGAGCACTCCTGCTCCTCCTGGCCACACAAGGAAAGTAAAAAACTTACCTGTTTGGGTCTCTTCTGAGCCTGGCTCCTTTTCCTGCCATCTTCACCTGCTGGAAAAGCCACAGCAGCTTCCCTGCTCAGGTCATCCAATTAAAATTGTAGTCACCAAGTATGAGCACTCCAAAGTCTAACATAGCACAGCTAGCTGTAGAGCACAGACCCAACAACAATTTCAGCCCCAACTGCAGAAGAGCACTAGTACGAATTGCCCCACTGTGAATTTTCCATTTCTAACACCAACCATCCTTACGGTCTTTCTTAGTGATATTGCCAAATTAGTGCTAACTTAAGAGTAGTTTGGTGCTGTGGATTCACACCCACAGGAACTGGATCGAGACTGCCTAAACACATTTCCACATAGAACTTTTACTTCCAGTAGAAACAAGAGACTTTCATCCCTTCTGCGTGGCTTGAATTTAAAACCAAGCTCAAGAAAAGGGCAGTGTGCTAGCCCACGTTGCCATTCCGGACCCAACGTTAATATTTGTGGACATTAGGGAAGGGATGTAGAAAAGAAACATGAAACAAGAGCCTTGAAATTGTCGGGCTTCACTCCCGACATGGAGTCTCGCTTGACGGGACTGTAGATTGGAGAGAGTCTGGCGCAGAGCTTACTGTGTACAATTCATGGTGTGCCCAAATGTCTGGCCATTAAAATCAATGGCTGGAAACCCAGTAGAGTTGCGAATTGGGTCCTTTGATCTCAAAGCCCAATTTTCTGACCCACATCCCTGTTAGGCAAGACTCTAAGTTAAGAGTAGAGTCACAGAATCCTGACGCTGAGGCCTAAGCTAACAGAGGCAGATGAAAGGCATGGAACAGTTGGGGACAGAGCAAGAAAGCAGCTGATGCTAAAAGTCCGACCAGTGTCAGTGTAAATCGCATAATTATACAATGCAAGTCGCTGGCAAGGCCAGCATTTATTGCCCATGAGAAGGTGGTGGTGAGCTGCCTTCTTGAACTGCTGCAGTCCGTGTGGTGAAGGATTTTGACCCAGCGACGATGAAGGAATGGCGATATAATTCTAAGTCAGGATGGTGTGTGACTTGGAGGGGAACTTGCAGGTGATGGTGTTCCCATGCGCCTGCTGCCCTTGTCCTTATAGGTGGTAGAGGTCGCGGGTTTGGGAGGTGCTGTCGAAGAAACCTTGGCGAGTTGCTGCAGTGCATCTTGTAGATGGTACACCCTGCAGCCACGGTACGCCGGTGGTGGAGGGAGTGAATGTTTAAGGTGGTGGATGGGGTGCCAATCAATTGGGGCATTACACTTATTACTACCAGTTACAAATAGACTATCAGTGAGTTAATGGCCCAAAAATTAGTGAGTGAGCCTTCGTGCGAGGGTAAGGCTTCCCCGCGATCTCTCACTGCGCGCTGGCTTTTTTATTCCCAGCTCGCACGAACTTGATGTTCTGGACAGCAGCTGTGCAGGGCTTTCGTATCCCACAGGCGCAGTTAATTCGTGCGAGCTGTGGGATCACGTGACTCAGTTAGAGCCAATGGCAGCACACCATCTTTCATTCATAGCTTTCACAGCACGGCTGTGAAAGCTATGAATACTATACCCCCCCCAAAAGAACAGCTAAACCTCAATTAAATTTTTTTTTAAAAACATCACATTAATAAAATAAATTAACCACTTTAAACAAAAAATAAATTTTTTGAAAAAATTTAAAATCTTTTAAAAAGTTATAAAAATAAACTTACCTTTCTTTAAAGTCCTAAAAAAGATATACCTGTTGAAAAAAATTCAAAATAATACTTAATTAACTACTTACCTTGTTAAAAGAGGGTCTTACGCCTCCTTTCTTTATGTGTAAAATGTTCCATACTTACCTGCGCGTTCAAAGCACTAAGTGCACTGCGTGCGCGCAGCCTGTAGCGCGCACGCAGTTCACCTAGGAACCGCCCCCTTTTGAAATCACCAAGTGCCGGTTTTCAGCGCATGCGCAGTGCATGCAGAAAACCGGCAATTGGAGACAGAATACGCGAGAGTACACAGTGCGTACTCTCGCGTAACGGCACTAATTTTTGGGCCATTGTATTACTGTTGGTTATGAGGGGAATCTGCATGTTACTAGTAGTAATATTAGTTGTCAGTGCAATTGAGTTACCATTAGTTACTGGTGGAATCAAAGTTCCTCCCTCCTTTGGTTTCTCCTCTTCCCCTTTTCCTCACGCTCGGTTTCCCCTATTTACCTGTTCACAGGTGGCCTCCTGGTTCTTAGAACTTCTCGCACAACAGCTACTGGTGCAAAAGCACAATCAAAGATATTGACCTATAGGGGACCCAACCTTTATAAATAATGCAATAACTTTTGTAGAAATCATGTGTCACGTGGTCAGGCATCGCATGGTCAAATGTCATGTGGTCAGAACATCATGTGACTAAACCTCCAGCAATGCCTCCAACCAGAGTTGGCAGCCCTACCCGGCCTCCGTGCTCTCGTTACGTGGCCCAATCTGCCCTGACTGCATAAATGTTTAAATGAGGGAACCTCAGAAAATATCCAGAGGTCCCCTCTACGTGCCCACGATGCAAGATATACCTGCGCACCTCATGTGGTAAGTCTCCCCAGTAGATCTTCTTTAATCTGTTTCTTAGTTGGGAAGTTAGCAGGAGACAAGTTCCAATTTAAAAATATATTTTGAGCAGTATTGAATTATTCCACATTCAACTTCAAAGCATGAAATCACAGATGAAAGGTAATACAATTCCTCAGAAGTCAGACTATTGCTTTCCTAAGTATTGAGTTTGTAGAGTATGAGAATGATGTGTAAAATGATTGCTAAAGGGAGAATGAAATAAGTTTAGCAAAAATAATCATTGTACTGGGAGGAATCTCAAAGAACAACAAATTCTGAACCTCTTCAATCCCAAGCATTGTATACTTTCAGCAATTCTGTTTGTGGTGCAAATATTTGATACTGGAGGATATGGAGTCCACAGCCCTAACACTGACTAGCAAGAGCAATACATTTGTGTAAACCAGCCACTTGAAATGTCAGTGCTGAGTACACCCCTGCATATCAGCTTTACTTGATACGTTGCTGTTCCCTGCTGTCTTGGTTGGTTCAGATGTTTCCATTCTATTAATTTATTCTTGTACAGTAGACAGAATATGCATTTTACACATTCTGATTGACTAGCCAATAGTTGTTTATCCCAGAGACACTTGCGTTTTCAGGAGTGCTATTTTTAGAACTCAATCTGAATTTGAAATTAATGCTGCCAGTGATCTATATTTTCTACTGATTACAAAAGTGGTTTCTCCAGCATGAACAGGGACCTTCAGCTGACTGAGGTACTCAATGACTGCGTTACTTAATGTTCTGATCAACAATCACATTCTAGGGCCCAACCTGCTGGACACTGTACTGAAACTATGTAAGTAGATAGTTTGTAGGTTTATCTCTTTGGCTGGTGAGTGGATCCTGATACCCAATAGAGACCTGCCGCAGTGTGTACCTGAAGCTATGAAAGAGTGTTTTGCATGCAGCCTTAGTCAAGATGTACCGGGTTAAGAGGGAATTCTTTTTGTTATGCATTATTTGCTAATTTACTTTGTATAAGAAATGCTGAATAGCTTTACCCTGGCAGATTTTCTGATGCTGCCAAGCTTTTTCCTCATCTGCACTCAGGTCATTTGGGTGTTGGTATTTCGACTCAACAGAATGCCCAACTCCTTGTATTGTTTGACATTGAAAGGCATGTTTGCCACAGTAGGCTGTACTGTGGGGAGTGTGCCCTTCAATTGCCAAACAGTGCAACCCTTCTTTCATCCATTTTTTCTGGCAACAGCTGCATCAGGCAATGGACCGATTGTTTGGGCGCACTAAACCAATTCTGAAAAAATTCAAGCATTTTTCCTCCTCCGTTCTTCTGCAGTGCAATATGCTATCCTTTAATACTCACCTGCAGCCCTTTAAGAACTGTAGTATTTTGATAGCGTGGATACAGAGAGTGTGTTTCCACTTGTGGGGAAGAGCATAACTGGAGGCCATCAATATAAGATAGTCACCAAGAAATCAAATGGGGAATTCAGAAGAAATGTCTTTACCCAGAGAGTGGCGAGAATATGGAACTTGTTACCACAGGGAATGGTTGAAGCGATTAGTATAGATGCATTTAAGGGGAGGCTGGAAAAGGGAATAGAGGGTTATGCTGATAGAGTTAGATGAGGCAAGACGGGAGGAGGCTCGAGTAGAGCATAAATGCCGGCATGGACTGGTTGGGCCGAATGGCCTGTTTCTGTGCTGTATATCCTATGTAATCCCATGTAAACATACTTTTCTTACTTTAAAACTGCAAGTCAGCAGCAGTTAACAGTCAATTAGCTGTAAGTGGGTACCTGACTAGGTGTTAATTGTTGTGACTGGCTGTTGACTGACTAGTTGTAACTAGTGTGTTTCTAAAGGTATATATTAGAGGGATATCTTCTACTACACAGAGCTGTGTGCACTGAGCTGGGAGCATCTATTACAAGCAGTGGCTTGCTACAGAGTGGCAATGGGAATTTGGTGAGTGGGAATTCTGTGTAGAGGGGAAGGAGGAGGAGGAGCTATGTGCTTTAAACCAAGGGGTAACAATAAATATATAAATAATTAGAGTAATTAATTAGATCTAAAGGGATTTTTTTTAAACAAAGTGATGGAACAGCAGAGACCCGTTGCCTGCAATTCCTGTGCCATGTGGGAACTCATAAGAAATAGGAGCAGGAGTCGGCCATTTGGCCCTTTGAGCCTGTTCCACCATTCAATAAGTTCATGGCTGATCTTCTACCTCAACTCCACTTCCTGCACTATCCCCATATCCCTTGATTCCCTTAACATCCAAAAATGTATCGATCTCTGTCTTGAATATACTCAACCCTCTGGGGGTAGAGAATTCCAAAGATTCACAACACTTGAGAGAAGAAATTTATCCCCATCTCAGCTCTAAATGACCGGCCCCTTATTCTGAGACTGTGACCCCTGGTTCTAGACACCCCAGCTAGGGGAAATATCCTCCCAGCATCTACCCTGTCAAGCCCTGTAAAAAATGTTGTATGTTCCAATGCGATCACCTCTCATTCTTCTAAACTCTAGAGCATATAGGCCTAGTCTCCTCAATCTCTCGTCATAGGACATTCCCCTCATCCCAGGAACCAGCCTAGTGAACCTTTGTTGCACTCCCTCCAAGGCAAGTATATCCTTAAAGGTACATGAGCAATGCAGTGTAGCAATAGCTAAAGAAAATAGGGTGTTTGGGTGTATCCATAGGACAATTGAGTACAAGACAAGGCATACTGTTTTGTCCTTGTACAAGACCTTGGTCAGGCCGCACTTGGAATACTGTGTCCAGTTTTGGTCTCTTCACATAATGGGTGATACTTCAACTTTGGAAAGGTGCACAGGAGGGCCACTAGAATAATTCCCAGTCTAAAGCAGCTTAGTTATCAAGATAGGCTAAAAGAGTTGGGACTCTACACTTTAGAGAAGTGTAGACTTAGGGGTGATCTGATTGAGGTTTAGAAGATAATGAAGGGAATAGATTGTGTTCCAGCTGACAGTTTATTTCAATTAAATAGGTTAGGCAGGACCAGGGGTCACAAATTTAAGTTGTGTAAGGCTTGATCTAGGTTAGATATCAGGCGATAGTTCTTTTCCCAGAGAATAGCAGACCTCTGGAATAGGCTGCCATCTCATGCGGTGGATGCGGACTCGCTGAATTCCTTCAAGCGAGAGCTAGATTTGTTTCTGGCTGGGGTGGAGATCACCTCTTACAAAAGGTAGGTACTGCAGGGAATTCAGGGCCAGAGTGATCTCCCGGATTATTTTTGATCACCTAGATGGGTCGGAGAGGAATCTTTCCAAATTTTGTTTTCCTAAATTGGCCTGATTTTTAAACATTTTTTGCCTCTCCCAGGAGATCACATGGCTTTGGGTGGGGTGGAGTGTATATGTTGTGATACAAAGTATCTCGATTGTGCGGGACAGACTCGATGGACCAGATTTTCTTTATCTGTCAGTCGTTGTTCGTATGATCACATATTCTATTTCCTCTCTGTCTATCAATGTCTTGGTCCTCCTTTGCTGAATTCTAAAATCCTCCTAATCTTCAGGTTTACTACTCTTTTTGGCAACATTATAAGCCTCTTCCTGTAATCTAATACTATCTTTAACTTCTCTTGTTAGCCACGGTTGGACCCTTTTTCCCCGTAGGGTTTTTATTCTTTAAGGGAATGTATATTCATTGTGAATTATGAATTATTTCTTTAAATGTTTGCCATTGCTTATCTAGTGTCATATCCTTTAATCTAGTTTCCCCAATCTACCTTAGCCAACTGGCCTCTCATACCTATGTAGTTTGCTTTGTTCAGATTTAAAACCCTAGTTTCAGACTTAACTAAATCACTCTCAAACTCAATATAAAATCCTATCCCATTATGATCACTGCTCCCCAGAGGCTCCTTTACTGCAAGGTTATTAATTAACTCTGTCTCATTGCACAATACTAGATCTAAAATAGCCTGTTCCCGAGTTGGTTTCTAGAAAACTATCTTGAATGCATACCATAAACTCGTCCTCTGCGCTATTACTGCAAATTTGGTTTGCTCCGTCTATATGAAAATTGAAGTCCCCTTTGATTACTGTATTACCTTTGTTGCATGCACCTCTAATTTTCTTATCTTATACTGTGCCTAACAGACTACTGTTAGGGGGCCTATATACTACTTACACCAGTGTTTTCTGCCCCTTGCTGTTTCTTAGTGCCACCCAAAGTGATTCTACATCTTGTTTTTCTGAGCTAAGATCCTTTTCTCTCTACTGTCTTTATCCCATTGTTTATTATCAGGGCTACCCACCCATCCCCTGTCCCCACCCCACCCTACCCCCGGCCCTCTTACATAACTTTTAGAAGAGATGGCAGAATGGATCTTGGAATATTTAGTTCCCAACCTTGGTCACTCTGCAACCACGTCTCTGTAATGACTATTAAATCAAACGCATTTATTTCTATCTGTGCTATTCATTCATCTATCTTCTTGCAAATGCGAACGCCTTTAGCTTTAACCTTTTTCTATTTTTCCCGGATGTCACCGTGGCCTCTAATGCCCTATTACCTTTGTTTCTCTCTCTGTCCCTTCCTGACCCACTCTGCTTATTTTTACCCAAATCACTGCTTTGCTCTATAGCCTTGACATTTCTCTTAATGCTTTTGAATTTACCCTTTCCTGAATCCTTCCACCTCGCCTTCATTAGTTTAAACTCCAGCTTGCTTCATGTGTCCTGGACAACCATGTGTGCAGGAAGTGCCTCCAGTTGCTCGAGCTCGAGCTCGGGGTTTGAGTTTGAGGAGCGGCTGGAGTCACTGCAGGGCATACAGGAGGCTGAGAATTTCCTGGAGTGCATGTTCCAGGAGGTGGTCACCCTGTGGCTAGAGTTCAGGAGGATAGTAAATGGGTGGCCATCTGGCAGGGTAGGAAGAGGCAGACAGTGCAGGAATCCTCCAGGAGTGTGGCGCTCACTATCTGGTTTTCAGCGCTACGCAGGTGATGACACCGTGCAGTCTAGAGCACATCCATGGTGCTGGGGCAAATGACTGCACAAGGGGGCACAGCAAAATCTCAAAATGCAGTGGTAATAGGGAATTCTATAGTCAGAAGGATAGACCGGCATTTCTGCTACCACTGAGGCCTAGGTAAAGGACATCACTGAGGGTACAGAACATTTTGATGGGGGAAGGGAAACAGCCAGAAGTTGTGGTCCATGTGGGAACCAATGACATGGGAAGAAAAAGGGTTGAGGACCTGCAGTCAGTTTCAGGAGCTAGGGAGGAAGTTTAAAAAGCAGAACCTCAAAGGTAGTAATCTCTGGATTACTCCCAGTACCACACACTAGTGAGTATAGGAATAGTAGGATAAAACAGGTTAACACATGGCTGTAGAAATGGTGCAGGAGGGGGGCCTTAAGATTTCTGGGGCATTGGGACCAGTTCTGGGGCAAGAAGGACCTGTTCAAGGTGGATGGGTTGCACCTCGGAGCTAGGTCCAATGTCCTCGCAGGAAGGTTAACTAGTACCGTGGGGGAGGGTTTAAACTAATTTGGCAGGGGGAATAAGCACCAGGATGAAACATTAGAGAGGAGAAACAAGGTGCACAAAGGACTGGGAGAGACAAATAGCACTAGAGTAAAGCATAGTTCAGAAATAGAAGGGATCAGAGAGGGGCAAATGCGAAGCATTCTAAGATGGGTTTGGCGTGCATGTACCTCAATGCATGGAGCGTGGTAAATAAGGTTGGTGAGCTGCAGGCACAACTCGCCACATTGGACTATGATTATAGTGGCAATAACAGAGACCTGGCTCAAAGAGGGTGAGGATTGAAAACTTAATATTCCTGTCTACAAGGTATTCATCAAAGATAGGGAAGGAGGTAAAGGTGGCAGTATTGATCAAAGAAACTACTATTGTACTGGAGAGGGTTGATGTAGTTGAGGGGTCAAAGACACAATCTATTTGGTTAGAATTATGGAACAATAAAGGAACTATTACACTACTGGGTGTATACTATAGGCCACCAAATAGTGGGAAGGAGATAGAGGAGCAAATTTGCAGCCAAACTACAGAGTAGTGATAATGGGGGACTTCAATTATCCTAATCTAGACTGGGATAGTAAACATGTCAAGGGCAAAGAGGGGGAGGAATTCCTGAAATGTGTACAAGAGAACTTTTGTGATCAGTATGCTTACAGCCCAACCAGGAAGGGAAGCAATGTTTGGATCTAGTTCTGGGGAATGAAGTAGAGCATGTTTTGGTGGGAGAGTATTTGGGGAACAGTGAGCATAATATCATCAGGTTTAGAATAGTTATAGAAAAGGACATGGAACAATCAAATATAAAAATACTTAATTGGAGGAGGGCTAACTTCAGTGAGTTGAAAAGGGATCGGCCCCAGGTGGATTGGAATCAAAAATTGGTAGGCAAAACAGTAATTGAACAATGGGTCAGGCAACATCTGTGGACAGAGAAAGAGTTAACGGGCTGGATTTTGCCAGCCCTGGAGAGGCGGGTATGGAGTTGGGACTGCTGGGAAAATGGCAGAATTTGGGGGCGGGTGCCCAACCTGCCTCTGTGCCATCTTGCCAGGAGGCGGGAAGCCGTCCCGTGCCAGGTCCCGTCTCCTTGGAGGCGGGAAGGGATTACAGCCACTTAACTGCCTGTTAACAGGTAGTTAACAGGCCGATAAGAGGATTATCCCCATTTTGCCCACACAAGTGTGGGCTTCCCGAAGGCTCCAAAACCCGCCAGTCACCGAGGCAAGTAGTAGGTCTGCAGGGGTCGGAGGGGTCCGTGAGTGTCTGAGGTAAGTGGAAAGTGTTAGAAAAAGTGTACTTACCTTTGTTTCTTCTTGCAGGCTTCAAGAGTTGGGTATGCGGAGAGTCTCGCACCTCTGCAGTAGAGATGACAGATGGCCATTGCATTCTCCAATGCAAGAACCATCTAATTTCTGCAAAAGAAAGCGGTTTGATGAGGTCTTGAATTCAAGAACTCATCAAACTACAGAGAATGTCAATGTTTGACAGCTTCACAGAGCTGTCAAATGATGACAATTCATCTGTCAAATTTTTGACAGATGACACATCATACGCTGATGATCTCTGTAACCGGCTTTCCCTTAATTGGCCTGCTAAGCCCACTGGGTGGGCTTAACAAGGTCAATCAAGGGAAAATAGCGTGAGTTGGCCAGAAGTTGATGGAGACGGGACTGAAACCTGACAAGTGGGAGTCCCGCCTCCAAAAGCTCCCCATTGGCAAAATCCAGCCCAACGTTTCAGATCGATGATCCTTCGTCAGAACTGGAAAAAGTTAGAGATGTAACAGACTTTTAAGCAAGTGCAGGGGAAGAGAAAGGGGGAGGGAAGGTCTGTGATAGGATGGAGCGCAGGAGAGATTAAAAGACAAAAGGGATGATGGTGCAAGGCAAAAGGAGATGGTATGGGACAAGTTAACAAAAGATGGGTCTAGAAGAGGTGTAAATGGGAATGCCAGAATCAACAGCTGGCATGTGGGGAAAAAATAGGGGCCGAGGTTATGATCTGAAATTGTTGAACACCATGTTGAGTCCAGAAGGCTGTAAAGTACCTAATCAAAAGATGAGGTGCTGTTCCTCGAGCTTATGTAGCTCAATGAAGCTCAACGTAAGCTTGAGGAACAGCACCTTCTCTTTCGAATAGGCACTTTACAGCCTTCTGGACTCGACATCGAGTTCAACAATTTCAGACCATAACCTCTGCCCCTATTTTTTCCACATGACAGCTGTTGATTCTGCCATTCCCATTTACACCTCTTCTAGGCCCATCTTTTGTGGGGTTTTTTTTACTTGTCCCATTACCATCTCCTTTTTGCCTTGCACCATCATCCCTTTTGTCATTTAATCTCTCCTGCCTTCCACCCTATCACAGACCTTCCCTTTTGTTCTTTCCTCCCCTCTCCCCTTTCCCTGCCCCTGCACTTGCTTAAAAATCTGTTAAATCTAACTTTTTCCAGTTCTGGCGAAGGGTCATCGACCTGAAACGTTAACTCTGTTTCTCTCTCCACAGATGCTGCCTGACCTACTGAGTATTTCCAGCATTTTCTGTTTTTATTTCAGATTTCCAGCATCCGCAGTATTTTGCTTTTGTATTGAACAATGGGTGACCTTTTAAAGAGGAGATGGTTTGGGTAGAGAGGGGGAAAGGAAGGGCGACCAAAGTTGGAGCTCCCTTGACAAGATTTAGAGGTTAAAATGAGAGAAAAAGGAGGCTTCTAACAATTGTAAGGTGGTTAATACAGTAGAGAACCAAGCTGAATATAGAAAGTTCAGAGGAGATCTAAAAAAGGAATAAGGGGCAATGAGAGAATGTGAGAATAGATTAGCGGCTAACATATAAAAGGGAACCCAAAAGTCTTTTATAAACACAAATAGTCAAAGGAAGAGTGGGAATGATTAGGGCCTAAAAAAGTAGATATTCTTGTGGAGGCAGAGGGCATGGCTGAGGTACTAAATGAATACTTTGCATCCATCTTCACTAGAGAAGAGGATGCTGCCAATGTAGCAGTAAAGAAGGAGGTAGTAGCAATATTAGATAGGATAAAAATAGATGAAGAGGAGGTACTTAAAGGTTGGCAGTTCTCAAAGCAGAAAAGACACCTGGTCCGGATGGGATGCATCCTAGGTTACTGAGGGAACTAAGGGTTGAAATTGTGGAGGCTTTGGCCACAATCTTCCAATCCGCCTTGGATATGGGAGTGGTGCCAGAAGACTGGAGGATTGCAAATGTTACACCCCGGTTTAAAAGAGGGGAGAGGGATAAACCTGGCAACTACAGGCCAGTCAGCCTTATGCCAGTGGTAGAGAAACTTGGGGACAAAATTAATTGGCATTTGGAAAAGTATGGGCTAATAAATTAAAGTCAGTATTGATTTGTTAAAGGAAATCATGTTTGACTAACTTGATCGAGTTCTTTGTTGCTGAAAGGGTTGATGAGGGTAATGCGGTTGATGTGTATATGGACTTTCATAAGGCGTTTGACAAAGTACCCAATAATAGACTTGTTGGCAAAGTTAAAGCCCATGGGATTAAAGGGGCAATGGCAGCATGGATGTAAAATTGGCTAAGGGGCAAAAAGCAGAGAGTAGTGGTGAACGGTTGTTTTTCAGACTGGAGGGAAGTATACAGAGGTATCCACCAGGGGTCGGTATTAGGACCACTGCTCTTGTTGATGTATATGCATGACCTGGATTTGGGTATACAGGGCATAATTTCAAAGTTTGCAGATGATGCAAAACTCAGAAATGTATTTTAACAATGAGGAGAATGTGGACAGACTGGTAAAATGGGCAGACACATGGCAGATGAAAGTTAATGCAGAGAAGTATGAAGTCGTACATTTTGGTAGGAAGAACAAGGAGAGGCATATGAACTAAATGGTACAATTTTAAAAGGGGTGCAGGAACAGAGACTTGAGGGGGTATGTACACAAATCTTTGAAGATGGCAGGGCAAGTTAAGAAGGCTGTTAAAAAGCATATGGGATCCTTGGCTTTTTTCATCGAGGAATAGAGCGCAAAAGCAAGGAAGTTTTGCTAAACCTTTATAAAACATAGAAACATTAAAAAAATAGGAGCAGGAGTAGGCCATTCAGCCCCTCGAGCCTGCTCCGCCATTCAACATGATCATGGCTGATCTCTATCTCAATACCATGTTCCCGCTCTCTTCCCCATACCCCTTGATGCCTTTTGTGTCTAGAAATCTATCTATCTCCTTCTCAAATATATTCAGTGACTTGGCCGCCACAGCCTTCTGTGGTAGAGAATTCCACAGGTTCACCACCCTCCTGAGTGAAGAAATTTCTCCTCATCTCAGTCCTAAATGTCCTACCCCGTATCCTGAGACTGTGACCCCTCGTTCTAGAGCCCCCAGCCAGGGGCAACAGCCTCCCTGCATCCAGTCTGTCTAGCCCTGTCAGAATTTTATACGTTTCCACGAGATCCCCTCATTCTTCTAAACTCTAGTGAATACAGGCCTAGTCGACCCAATCTCTCCTCATACGACAGTCCTGCCATCCCAGGAATCAGTCTGGTGAACCTTCGCTGCACTCCCTCTATGGCAAGTATATCCTTTCTTGGGTAAGGAGACCAAAACTGCACACAGTACTCCAGGTGTGGTCTCACCAAGGCCCTGTACAACTGTAGTAAGACACTAATACAAAAGCAAAATACTGCAGATAATGGAAATCTGAAATAAAAACAGAAAATGCCGGAAATACTCAGCAGGTTAGGCAGCATCTGTGCAGAGAAATAAAGTTAACGTTACAAGTCGAATGTGTGTTTTGACTTGGGAGGCTCACCTGCTGAATGCGCAAATCAGGCAATTACAGGTACACTCCTCGTTACTTTCTGTATTATTTTTAATACACAGATAAACGTGGGGAGCAGAGCCTGTAAATTCCCAATATGTACTCCGGGTGGCTGATGCTCCCCAGCGGGAGTGTATATTTGTACAATTAGACCTTGGATTCAATACATTTCCATCAGTCTGTGCCAAATTCAAAGCCAGATCCCAGAGATGAAGACAGTAGAGGGGGGGCGGGGGGCGGGGGGGGGAGGGAATCTGTTTGAAATGTTTTTTTTTTAATCAGACAAACAGAAGGAATGTTGTGCTTCAGCTGTTTTTTTTTTTCTCCCCTCTAACATTTTCTGTTGTCGATGTCAGAAATTGATCTCGTTGATACTTGCACACAGACGGTGCTGAGCTGCAAAATATCACGTGATTACATAGCACTAAAACTAAATGATAAAAAAGCTAGAAATTGGGGAAAATCGAAGATTTTGTGACATTCACTGTTACTAACAGCTGTAAAACAGAACAGTAGAATAGTCGGCATCTCTACCTATATTCAAGTTGTTGTGGATGCTGGCCTTTGATCCAAGGGGAGGTAATCATGTAAGTATTATGATCAGGTTAGGTATGTATACAGACACAAAGTAGCCCCCTTAATCTAGCATTACACCTCCAGCTCTGATGTATTATTCCCTCATTCATTATCTACTGTACTCAAATTTTAGTGCTGCATTCCTTCACAATAGTTGTAAATTTAGTATTACAATTCAATTGTAGACCTGCTGGTACTGTACAACTCTTGTGTCATCAGCAATTAGACTTCCACTGGGCAAGAGGTTTGTGTTGGGGAGAATTGTGGTGCTGTAATTCTACAATGCCCATATGTTTACCCAAGGCAGAGGGAGGAAACGGCAGGTAACACTAGCCCAAAACCCTGACACAACTTCACCTTCAAGCTGCTGAATCCAGCTCACAGTTCAGAACTGTGGGGTTGGGGGGTGGGAAACTCTCCACTGGCTGGAGTCATACCTAGCACAAAGGAAGATGGTTGTGGTGGTTGAAGGTCAATCATCACAGCCCCAGGACATCACTGCAGGAGTTCCTCAGGGCAGTGTCCTAGGCTCAACCATCTTCAGCTGCTTCATCAATGACCTTTCCTCCAACATAAGGTCAGAAATGGGGATGTTTGCTGATGACTGCCAGTGTTCAGCGCCATTCACAACTCCTCAGATAATGAAGCAGTCCATGCCCGGATGCAACAAGACCTGGACGATGTTCAGGCTTGGGCTGATAAGTGGCAGGTAACATTCGCGCCACACAAGTGCCAGGCAATGACTATCTCCAACAAGCGAGAGTCTAACCACCTCACCTTGACATTCAACAGCATTACCATCGCCGAATTCCCCCACCATCAACATCCTGGGGGTCACCATTGACCAGAAACTTAACTGGACCAGCCACATAAATACTGTGGCAACGAGAGGGTCAGAGGCTAGGTATTCTGCGGCGAATGTCTCACCTCCTGACTCCCCAAAGCCTTTCCACCATCTACAAGGCACGAGTAAGGAGTGTGATGGAATACTCTCCACTTGCCTGGATGAGTGCAGCTCCAACAACACTCAAGAAGCTCAACACCATCCAGGACAAAGCAGCCCGCATGATTGGCACCCCCATCTACCACCTTAAACATTCACTTCCTCCACCACTGGTGTACTGTGGCTGCAGTGTGTACCATCTACAAGATGCACTGCAGCAACTCCCAAACCCGTGACCTCTTCCACCTAGAAGGACAAGGGCAGCAGGCGCATGGGAACACCACCAGCTCCAAGTTCTCCTCCAAGTCACACACCATCCTGACTTAGAAGTATATCGCCAATCCTTCATCGCTGGGTCAAAATCCTGGAACTTCCTACCTAACAGCACTGTGGGAGTATCTTCACCACACGGACTGCAGCGGTTCAAGAAGGCGGCTCACCACCATCTTCCCAAGGGCAATTAGGGATGGGCAATAAATGCTGGCCTTGCCAGCGACACCCACATCTGAAACGAATAATAAAAAAAATTAAAAAAATCTGTGCATGTACACTTGTTATAAAGTATTTACAGCACAGAAACGGGCCATTCAGCCCAACAGGTCCATGCCAGTGTTTATGCTCCACACGAGCCTCCTCGCACACTTCATCTAACCCCATCGACAAATCCTTCTATTCCTTTCTCCCTCATGTGCTTATCTAGCTTCTCCTTAAATGCATCTATGCTAATCGCTTCAACTACTCCTGAGGTAGAGAGTTCCACATTCTAAGCACTCTCTGGATAAAGAAGTTTCTCCTGACTTTCCTAATGGATTTCAGTGACTATCTTATATTCATGACCCATAGTGCTGGTCTTGCCCACAAGTGGAAACATTCTCTCTACGTCTACCCTATCAAACCCTTTCATAATCTTAAAGACCTCTGTCAGGTCATCACTCAGTCTTTTCTTTTCTAGAGAAAAGAGCCCCAGCCTGTTCAATCAATCCTGATAGGTATAACCTCTCCGTTCTGGTATCAAGTAAATCGTTTTTGCACCTTCTCAGTGCTTCTACATCCTTTTTTATAATATGGAGATCACAACTGTTTACAGTACTTCAAGTGTGGTCTAACCAAAGTTTTATACAAGTTTAACATAACTTCTGCTTTTCAATTCTATCCCTCTAGGAATGAGCCCCAGTACTTTGTTTGCTTTTTTTTATGGCTTTATTAACCTGTCGCTACTTTTTGTAATTTGTGTATCTGTAGCCCCAGATCCCTCTGTTCCTCTGCCCCATTTAGACACTGGAGTATGTGGCCTCCTTATTGTTCCTACCAAGATGTTCTACCTCACACTTACTTATATTAAAATTCATTTGCCAATTACATGGCCCATTCTGCAAGTTTACTAATGTCTTCCTGTATTTCATCGCAGTCCTCCTCTGTATTAACTGTACCCTCAATTTGGTGTCATCTGCAGTGTGCATGTGCGTGTGCACATGTAAACTGCAGGTTAGCATTAACAACTACTAACTGAGTGGGGCAACATAACTGACCCCACCTCAGTAAATCTACTTCTGCAAATTCAATGTTAATAACCAGGGCTGCATAGCTGAAACTGGTACGTCACTTATTCAGTACTAAAATACACCAAAATTGGTTTTTCATTTCAGATTTGCGGCACTCACTATTAAAAAAAAAAAAAATTCTCATTGTCCTGTTATTAGATAGTCCATGGGAGAGATCTACACATCAAATCTGCTGGAAAGAACAATGGAGAGTACCAGGCAAAGAGCTCAGAGTGCAGCCCCCACAGTCTCTTCTAAATCGATACAAGGAATGGCAAATCAAAATGAAGCTGCAAAGTGCTACTCAGTACCCAAAACTCCTTCACACAACGTTGAATCTCTCCAGAAGTCTCTCTCTCTCAGAATGCGTAGTTCAAAAATGGCACCAACAATAAAAGGCAGGAAGCGGTCCCCCTTTCCCTTCATGACTGCAGAACGCTCCACTCAAACTGTCGTTGCTAGCGTCAGGCGGTAAGGCAGGGGGCGCCACTCAATATCCGCTCCGGGGCGATACCGGGGCGTTGCGCACTCGACTGACGTCACGATCTGCCGGCGCAGGAGATCATGTTTAGCGACGCCGCAAAATGTCTAGTTAATTTCGCGAGCGGCGCAAACTTCGCTGTGCCTGGGCGCTAGATGCTTTGCGCCCCATTAGCGCCCTCTCAAGGCGCTAACGGGAGGCGCAACCAACTGAATTTTTCCCCCCATGAATTTTCCCCTGATGGCCGAGTTGGTAACTGCATTGCCCAGTGTAGAAGTAAACAATTCAGATTAGGAGGGTCCCAGGTTCAATCCCTTGTTTGGGCTAATCTCAGCCAATACTGTGGTACTGTTGCTGCAATTGGTCTCGGTGCACGGGAATATGGAGGTGGAACGTTAGTCAGGTTTCCCACTCCAGTGATCACTGCTGAAATGTGCTCCTGTGTGCATGTTCACGGAAGACAAGATTGGGCTCTTCTGTGTTGCTTCCTTGGTTGAATAGCCTGCTGACACACACAAATGGAAAATGGCATTTGGGCAAGGTACCATGGGACTGTACCCCAGCGCAAATCAGTGCCTTCTCAAGAAGAAGGGAGAAAATGTCAAACAAATATAGTCTATGAACCAAGATGAGATTGGCACATGCAAGTCACTTTACTTTCTCATCTCATATCAGTTCAGGGCCCTGTGTTTGTCTTCACTGATATTCAGATACCTGTACACTGTACATATACTGATATAAGAACATAAGAAATAGGAGCAGGAATAGGCCACTTGGCCCCTCGAGCCTGCTCCGCCATTCAATAAGATCATGGCTGATCTTGGGCTCAAAGCCACTTCCCCGCCCACTCCCCATAACCCTTCACTCCCTTATCTTGCAAAAATTTGTCTATCTCCACCTTAAATGTATTTAATGACCCAGCCTCCACAGCTCTCCGGGGCAGAGAATTCCACAGATTTACGACCCTCTGAGAGAAGAAATTCCTCCTCATCTCCGTTCTAAAAGGGCGACCCTTTATTCTGAAACTATGCCCCCGAGTTCTAGCTTCCCCCACGAGGGGAAACATCCTCTCTGCATCTACCTGGACGCACAAGGCATTGCTTCCAACTTTATAACATACAATTTACTAGATACAGCTTACTAAATCCACACAGTTCAGCCACACAGCTCTTTACTTTACCTCCAAACCCTGTTTTGGAGAGTAATCATTTTCTTTTTATGGGGGTGATGAGTTGGGAGGCAATTGGAATTCTCTCCTTTGCTGTCTCTAAATGTGGGACTCCACATCATTTAGACACGAATGCAGCAGGTGCACATCTAATGCCAAATAAAGGTGAGTCAGATTCAAAACAGTTTCACCAGCACTGACTCCACTTCCTTGTAAACACACAGACACACCCTTCTTAAGCCTACTCCACATTCCAGCACCAATCCCTTCTCTCATGTGGTTTTAATAATTATGGGGTATGCTCACGATATGCGTGATTTCCCCTGAAAGTCATGGATGTCTGATACTCAGACTACTTCTGTTATATTTATAGTATATCAATGTTTTCATTATCAAAGTATGTAATGAGATGTTAGCAGTTTGTATTAAAAAAAGTGATTCTGGGGTAACAGTGAATGCTTTGCATGTACTAATCCTGTTAATACTCCAGTAGAAGGGGACAGCCTTTTAGGTTGATTTGACCTGTTTTACATTTACCAGCATAAACAATGACTTCTTCCATCCACTCTAACAGACTTTACCCAGATAAATTTTAGTCTCAATATACCTGCCATCTCTCACGTAAGCACCTTATGAGCGTGGATTTGCAAAGAATTCACAAAAGTTCATGTTTTAATAAAAAGTTTGAAGCGTGTAAACTGGAGAAAATGATAGTGGCAAAATAATGAATTTTTAATCACATCAACATCTAACTTTAGATGTCAACCAATTTATTTAAGAAATATTATCCTATATATTGATAAAGTCCGAGAATATGTGCTTTATTAAAGCACAATTTCAGGTCAGTGATAAGATGGTACGTCACTGTGTTCCCCTTTATTGAAAAACTGCTTAGTCTCCTGGAGAAACCGGCTGGTTTCAGAATGCCTTTTCAGTCCAAACATACGAATAATTGCCTCCAAAGCCTGTTAATAAAAGGTTACTCTTTACAGACATCGAGGAGACAGTATTCCCATTGTTGACTTACTGTACTATAAATAAAACAGTCCTCATTTTCACTTCACCCTTTTATGAAGTTTAGTACAGAAAATGAAGCAATCTTGCTTCCAAGAAAAAAGATCAACCTTTTCCTGAAGATCATCCATTTTGTTTCCTATGTTTTTCCAAGAGATTTTCTTGTATTTATATCTATACACATAAGCCTAGAAATTCGACTCGGGAGGTGGCAACAGTCAACCACCCAATGCCAGTGCTACCTAGCCCCAGCTCACTGACACACCAAACACCCCATTATCTCGCTGACACACATGTACTCCCCCTGACTGCAGTGGAACTGAATATCAGGCGTTGAGTATAACGGGCGGCTGATCCGAAAACGCCCGTTTTGCGCCCCCGTACGCGAAGAGTTTCTAGGCCATAGAGTGAAAACCTACCAAGAGCAGAAAAAGCAACATCATTGTGATATTTTGCTAAACTAGTTGGTCTCAATATTTTGGGCCTCACCAAACAATTTTCCAGCAGCTGATTAGCAAAAGAATCAAAATGGCCCTAAAGAAACACAGGGCCAGGGGGAAAATCGTGTCCAATGGTCAGAAAATTCTTCACCCTTTTTTCTTCTTTCGGGTGCTGTAATTGTAACATAACCCAGGTAACGTTATCAAAGCATAGACCTCAGTTGGAAAACAAATGCAAGTAATTAATGTCCAATGCGAACAAGAAATACCGAAACCCCTGTGAGAATTAGATGCAAGATGTTAACCTCAGTCTATTTACTATTGCTTTTCAGTGCACACTGACATCTTATGAACTTTCCCTGATGTCAGCAAATGCAACTTTCATTCCCATGTTGGGGACTATTAGTCATCATAACCTCATTAAAACAGTGCTAACTTTTTTTATACCTACAATTTAGTAGTAATCTGAACAAGATTTAAAGCCTAGGCATTACTTTGTTGATTTTTTTTTGGTCTGATAAATAACTTAGCATACATGTACCATGTACTGAACCCTTAGGGGAGAGATAGCAATGGTAATGTGTGGCTAAACTGTAACTAATACGTAGATTTGCTATAATCTGGTGGTGTAACTATATATTTTTTTTTAAATGGGTCAAGATGCCTATCACCATGATTTGCAGTTACATTCCACACCAGAAGATCAAATAGGATATCCAGCATCTTGTGTGTACTGGTAAGAACAACAGGTTTACTTCAGGGTATTGCCATTCCTGGCGAACCCATGTATTTCACATCCTGCATTGAGTTACACACTGAACTGTGATTGAACCCTTCTCACTCAGGACCCCACTGTAGTGCCCAATTCCACAAATATTGTTATTGTTGCCTAGCAGCAGCTGGAAACTCATTTCCTGCCTGATGTGAGATTTTTCTCACAATATTTTAAACTCATTGGCCTAAATATTAGCCCCCCCCCCCCCCCCACCCCGGCCTACGACAGGTGGGAAGAAGTCGGGGGGTGGGGGGTAAATCCTAAAAAACGTGGCCCCAACCCGACGTCTGTGCATCCACTGCCATTTTCTACGTCCGCAGGTACCGAGGTGTGCGAGTGTCTCATCTTGAAGAGGCGGGACACCTCATTAACATATTTAAATCAGACCCCCCAAAGTGCAATTGGGAGCCTGATTTAAATTTAACGGCTGCTGTGTGGGTTTCCCAAGACTCCAGAAACCCGACAGCGAAAGGGAGGCAGGAGCTGCCAGCTCCTGAAGGTAAGTGCCTTTTACAGCACTGTTGAGGAGAAGGAGTGCTTCCTCTGGCCCCACAAGGAAGCCTTCGGCCTCCCTTTTGCCAATCGTAGCCTCTCCCTTAGCCCCCGCCGCGGTCACAGACCTCCCCCCAAATCCCCGATGGCCTCTCTCTTTCCCCCCCCCCCTCCCTCCCCCACATCCCGCAATCAGGTCGCCCTCTCCTAAGCCCCGATCTGCAGCCTGCCCACCTCCTAATTGCCAGCGACTATCCCCAAGGGTGCCAGGCTGTGGCCCCCTGCTGCTGGTTTTCCCGCCAACCAGACTGTCCATTTGACCAGCTGCTGGATGGGAAAGAGAGTAAAACAAATTAAATTGGGGTCCTGCTGTTAAATTCAGCAGAATCTCCGCATCCCCAGCCTCACCGGGTTTTTTTGGCTGCTTTCAGCCTCCCCCACTCCCTCCCTGCCTCTCTGTAACTATCTGGGCCATTGACTCCCACTGGGGCAGGTCTCGCCTGCATTTGCACTTCCATCTAATTATGTAATTGAACCCCTAGATCTCTATTTTCATCTACACCCTTCAGCATCTTCTCATTGAATGCCTTCACCTATTACCTGTTTCTCTTCCTATTACTTCACACTTATCTGCATTAAATTCTATGGCCTAGAAATTGGATATGGCCTGAAAATGGGCGGTGTCATGTCCCAGCGCTATTCAGCTGCGCCGGGTCAAACTGGTCTAGGTAGCACGCCAAATTTGTGCTCAGTGCTCCTTAACATGATCATAGTGCTGATCTCAGCATTAAAACCGCTGCTCATTGGCTTACTGCTCAACAGGTGGGACAACATCGGGTGCAGTCTAATTCCCAGTCATGTTTGGCCTAGGCTTTCTCCACTACTTAAAGGGGAGGTGCATTGATGCAACAGCACCTCATTATCATTCCACTTGGATGCACAACCAACTACAAAGAGATGGCTGAGCATCAGCACAGGGAGAGATCAAGATGCTTCTCAGATGTGGCTCAGGAGGCACTGGTGCTGGCAGTGGAAAAGAGGCGGGTTGTCCTCTTCCTGCAAGCCGGCAGGAAGCCATTGGCCCATACATCCAGTATGCTGTGGTGGGAGATAGCAGATTATGTGACGGCCACCAGTGTGGTCCCCAGGTCATCCACCCAATGCCACAAGAAGTTTAATGACCTCACACAGCAGGTCAAGGTGAGTGAAGGCTTCAGCAAATGCCAAATCCCACCATCTGCACCACAAGCCTCACATACTGCTCAATGCACCACACCCCCATCACTCACCAACCAACAATCTACCTATCACCACTCAGACCTCACAATCAGAGCTTCACTACACTCTCTCAACCTTACCACTGCTGCAACACTCTCTCCCACATCTAACACCTTGCACACACTGACAGCTATTCAACTATGGCAGGCACATCACCCAAACACATTGCACCACACTCACTCACACACTTCCCTTTCTCCTGCAGGCCAAGGTCACGCATGACAGATGGGGGGGCAGGCTACCATACAGGCTCTGAGTCAACTGAAGGAGCGAGTGCTCGGTATCATTGGACGTGAAGTCACCGAGACTGTGGCAACAGGTGAGATTGAAGCCCTTGGGGACAACAACGGTATGGTCATTCCTAATCCTCCTCCTCACATTCCACTTCCCCCTCATCCCACACTCTATTCTCACTTGTAAGCTGCTGATGCTGTATGCATGCATATCTTGCTTCCCTCACCCCCCTCCCCTCACCATAACCCCACTCGTGCTGTTCTGCTTTCAGATTACCAAGAACAAGCAGCAGCACAGCCTGTCCCCTAGGTGATGGAAGAGAGTGAGGGGGAAGAAGAAGAAGACAGTGTCCCTGCATCTGTCACTCGCAGACACCAGCTCAGAAACTGGCACTGAGTGTAATTTAGAGGTGGGCACGAGTGGGGATAGGGTAGCTCGGGGGCCAGCTCCCCGGAGGGCGAGTTTGCGCGCATATTCTGCTGTACACGACACAGATGAGGATCTTGATGGGGCGGCCTTCAGAAGAAGGGTGATGGGCATGCACACCGAATTGCTCGGTGCAATGGCAAGCCTGCCAGAGAGCCTCTTGCCAATGTCGAGGAGCATGGAGGAGTCCACCTGCAACATTGCACGGGGCTCTGTGCAGAGCTTGGTGCCCATGATTTCCAGGCTGGAAATGATGGAAAACTCCCAGAGAAACCGCGTCGACCCAGACATGATGCTGTGTGTGATGGGCGATGTCAGGGCTGCCATTGCAGCACAGGCGGAAGCGACCCAAAGTCTTAGTGCTGCAGCGGAAGGGCAGACCGCTGTCCTGCAGTCTCTGCTTGCTGCCACCCAAGCTCAGACTGTTGCCATCGTGGCTGGGTTTACCAGTGTCGAAAGGGGCTTGCAGAGTGTCGCAGCAGGCCGGCAATCTGTCCTCCAACAGATTGCTAGGAATGCTGAGGTGTCGCCCCGGGGGAGTGGCAGTGGGTCTGTGGAGCAGGACCTTGCTGTCCTCTCTCAGGATGACAGCATTCCTGCTCCCTCCACTGCCATTCCGCCATTGCCCTTGCTGCTGCCTGTCAGCCAGCCAGCCCAGACTGCTGCCCATGCCGAGGTGGTGCAGTCTACAGCCAGGCCTTCCAGGTCCAGAGCTGCTCGAATTCATCCTGCAAGGCCATCTGAAGTTTCCCCCATAGAAACGCAAACAGCAACAACAACAACAACAACAACAACTTGTATTTATATAGCGCCTTTAACGTAGTAAAATGTCCCAAGGTGCTTCACAGGAGTATTAAAAGACAAAAAATTTGACACCAAGCCACATAAGGAGAAATTAGGACAGGTGACTAAAAGCTTGGTCAAAGAGTAGGTTTTGAGGAGCGTCTTGAAGGAGGAAAGTGAGGTTGCGAGGCGAGAGGTTTAGGCAGAGAATTCCAGATCTTAGGGCCTAGGCAACAGAAGGCACGGCCACCAATGGTTGAGCGATTTATAATCAGGGATGCTCAAGAGGGCAGAATTAGAGGAGCACAGATATCTCGAGGGGTGGGGGGGCCTGAAGGAGATTATTGAGATGGGGAGGGGAGAGGCCATGGAAGGGATTTGAAAACAAGGATGAGAATTTTGAAATCAAGGCATTGCTTAACGGGGGTGATGGGTAAACGGGCATTGGTGCGAGTTAGGACACGGGCAATCGAGTTTTGGATGACCTCAAGTTTACGTAGGGTAGAATGTGGGAGACCAGCCAGGAGTGCGTGGGAATAGTCAAGTCTAAGTCTAGTCAACTCGGCAGCCTTCCACCAGCCATGCTGCAGCCACTGGGGGAGCACTTCGTAAGAGCACTAGAGCAGGAAAGGGCATCCGAACGACAGGCACCAAGGGATTGCACAAGAGTGATTAATTGATATCGTATGTGTGAACTGATTCTTGATGAATTTAATAATTTTGTTTGAAATCTTTGTTTTGTAGTGGCTCCCATTTCATTTCAGCTTTGTCCTCATGATGGCCAAGTTGTGAAGCATGCAGCAGACCTCCATGAAATGGGACACCCATACTGCCAAGCGGTCAAGGCAGCGGAACCGTTGCTTCAGCAGCCCGATGGTGGTCTCGATGATTTTCCTGGTGACAGTATAGCTCTCATTATGAGAGTGCTGGGCAGGTGGGTGTGGTTGCGGAGGGGAGTCATCAGCCAGGTGCAGAGTGGATAGCCCCGTCTCCGAGCAGCCACACTCGGGTTTGACGTGGTGGCTGAAAGATTTCTGGCACACCAGACTGACGCTGGATGAAGGCACCGTGGCTGTTGCCAGGATAGTGGGCATTGACCATCAGGAAGTGTAGGGCGTGGTCGCACAACAAATGCACATTAAGTGAGTGGTAGTCTTTGCAGTTACGGAAGATTCAGGATTGTTATGCACGCCCGCAAAGTCTCGTGGGTGCAGTCGATGGCGCCCTGCATCACTGGGTAGCCCGTTATCCTGACAAATCCACTTGCGCGCTCCTCCTGCTTCTCTCTGCTCAGAGAAGAAAACTTAGTCCCTTCTCCTGAAATAGAGAGTCTCTGTGACCTCCCAGATGTAGCGATGGACAGTGAACTTAGCTATGTCTCTTGCTGCAGACTGGAAGGATGCACTGGCGAAGAAATTGAGGGCCACGGTGACCTTGAGGGTCACTGGGAGAGTCGTCGTCGCCCTGATCTGAGGCTCCAGGTCTGGTTGCAGGAGGTGGCAGAGTTCTGTGACCACCTCCTTGGTGAAACGGAGCCTCCTAATACACTTAGCTTAATTGGTGGTAGGAGAAGTGCTCTCGGAAGACCCTAGGTGGGTAAGGCCTCCTGTTGAGCCCTCCTTCTCCCTCTGTGGGCATCTTCTCCTCTTCTTCACTGCCTCTGCTCCCTCTCCTTAAGATACTCAAGCAGGAGAGGGACCACCAGTAGAGCCCGTGAGCAAGTGTTGTGAGCAGAAGCCTTTAAATAAGACTGAAGGTGTTCTCCACTTGCCTCAACATTCCCTGTTAACTTAGAACCTTGAAAGAAGTTTATAAAGCTGCTGGAGTTGCAGAAAGTTCCACAGAGCCAGTCAAATTGGTTGCCATGTTTCCCTACATTACACCAGTGATTACCCTTCAAAAGTGTTTAATTGGCTGTGAAGCACTTTGGGACGTCCTGTGGTCATGAACAGCAGTTTTTAAATGCAAGTTCTTTCTTTAAAATTCAGCATATGGTGCAAGTGGAAATGTCTGGATATAAATTTGGTTGACAAACAGAAAACAAAGCGGTAAGGTAAATGGGTGTTGCGCGGACTGGAGAAGGGTTGGTTGTGGTGTACCCCAGGGGTCAGTACTGACTCCACTTTCGTTGTCCATACATATAGATGATTTGGACTTCGTAAAGAGAGCACAATCTCAAAATATGCAGATGTTACAAAAGTGAAGTTCTTGGGAGAACAACGAGGAGGACTATAAAAGACTTCAGGAAGATATAGATATAGGGCTAAAAATTGAGGTTTTAACGCAGGCCGTTACCGCCCAATTCGGGGGGGAAAAAAAGAGAGTCCGCCGCACTTCCACCCGCTGCTGGTGGGTCGCACGGCGGTGGCCATTTTCGGCATGGTGGCACCACTGCTGATGACTGCGCTCGTAAAGATTAGGCAGATTGTGATGTCAGTGAGTGTGCAACACTCACTTGATGCCCGATCTGCATTTTCAACTTAGCCGCTCCACTTACCAGTATGCCTTAACTGCGACCAGCTGAACAAGGGTTGACGAGCAGGAAGGAGGCTCCAGCAGTGTTATTTAAAGGGATCATCAGCAAGGTTCCACAAACAGCGATGAGCTAAATGACCAGATAATCTATTTTGATGGTAGTGGTTCAGGGATAAATGTTGGCCAAGACACTCTGGGGGAGAAATTTGGTATATTAGCGCCTCCTGTTAGTGCCTGGCGGGGGTGCTAATGGGCACCAAGGGTTAGCGCCCGGGCATGGCAAATGCAGCAACACCCATGAACTTCAGTACCGGTTTAGCGCTGGAGCTAACTCTTAGCGCCTGGGCCTCTAGCACCTCGCAGATCGTGACATCATAAAGTGCGCAGCGCTCCATTATTGCCCCGGATGGACAATTGACTCTTGCCCCCCCGCTTTATCGACTTGCATCGACAACGCCAGCAAAAGGAGACGTTGTGAACTTGGCTGGCCGCTTTGGGAGCGGTAATTAAAGAGAATGCTTTTCAGCTAGTGCAACCTTTATTATTTGCACCAGTCTGGTGCCTGCGCAAAGTTTTTTTTTTAATCTTTCATTGGTGCAAGATGTCCAAGCCCTTCACTTTGTGAGTGTTTGGGGCTGTAATGGCAGTCGCCCAGGTCGCCTTGCAAAACAGAACATCTGACAACCAGCTTGTGTAGCATCATTGGCCCTTCCCTTTAAGTGAGGGAAGCAGCCTCTGTGATGAAAGAGTGCCGTTTACAATGCGCTCGAAATTGTTTAGCGCTCTGCTGCTACCACCCCGCTCTCGGACTTTAGCGCCCTAAGAAAAGTGGTTAGCGCTTGATTTAGCACTCCACCTCCCTCTTGGAGCGTTAAAACTGAATTTCGCGGGAGGCGAGAATGATTCACGCCTGGCACTGATTTTTCCAACTTTTAAAGTTTAAGTGAATTTCTAGCCCTCAGAAAACTCCCCTTCAAATCATGCCATGGGATCTTTTATGTCCATCTATGAGGGCAAACATGGCTTCGGTTTAACGTTGCATCCAAAAAATAGTACCTCCGACAGTGCAGCACGCTCTCTCAGAACTGCATTGAAATATCAGCCACTTGAATCTACAGCAAACTGACTCAGAGGCAAGCGTGCTACCACTGAACCAAGGCTGACATGAATTTTTCTAACAAGATCTTACTAACTGGATAATAAATAGACCACCATTTGCAAACACATTATAGTACTTCATTGACACAAAAAAAAGTCAGTAAGCTGATCAACAGCATCATCAATAAGGGCATGTATCAATTACGTTTTTAGTGCATAAAAATACTATAAGGATTTCAACTGAGTGCTTTCAACCCTTCCATTTTTAGAACTTATTTTCCCCTTGTTTTTACTCTTCAAGCACTATTCGTTAATCGAGAAGGCAAGCAGAGGACTTGCTCCTGAGCGTCTACGATACTGCTCTATAACTGGCTACTAAGAGATGCATAAAGGCAGACTGGGTGGCACTCCTGAAGATCTGTCTGTCACAGTGGGGTAGAAATTGTCTTTCACTTGTCTCCCCTGATGTTACATCTGAGATCAGAAAGTCGGCACACTTGAAGAATCAGTGCAGGCACGATAAACTGGAATATTTAATAAGGCACAGTGTACAGCTCTTCACAAAGGGGAAAGTGTTTTGGAAAAATAAAGGCTATTAACTGCATTTGATATTTGGTGTTTTTCAGTTTCTGTCTGAAAGTCAAAACAGAAAGGGATATTGTCTTTTAATACAGACTGTAATGACACATAAAGAATTTCCCAGTGAAACAATGAATACAGTTAAGCCCGATATAACCCAACAAAACCGCACTGTGTTCCTATTAACAAGCTGAATACTGTCCATGTCTCATGCAACTGTAAAAATTAGATTTTAATAAGGGCTCACCTTCAAAATCCTGCTGAAATTCTCTTGGACCACCGGCTGAATGTGGTAACTGTCTTCAGTTAGAATGACATGAGCTGCAGTTGAGTGTTTCTGGACTAATTCGATGCCATCAAAATCATCTTCCCTTAAACTGCAAACTATTCCACCCTGGATAGGAAAGGGAAGAGCAAACAGATATCGTAATCCGCAATCCCAAGACATGCAGCTGGAGCTTGACTACACGGTTAGGAACGCAGCTATAGATCACTGTAAAATATCCCTGCACTGTAACTATTCAAAGTGCTTTGTCATGTCTGAATATAGGTAATACAACCGCTCAGATACTTTTTCTTTTAAACAGAATCTTTGTGTATTTGCCTCCTGGGGAAAATATGACAATCTCACAATGTATTCTGATGCTGTGCTCAGATGGTTCGTTTTCTGCTGTTAGACCCTTTTCCTGTTAATGTACAAAGGCAGTACAATCACTCAAAATCTCCTGGGAAAAGTTGGCCAAGCAGCACTTTGAGGGAGGGGAATGAACTGAAGCACTTCAAAATAATTAATTGCTGTAAAAATATGCCATTTGTCCAAACAAATTGTCTGTGAACTATTTACTTTTACGCAATCCATTTTTTGCTTCCTACTCTGCCATTTGAGGAAAATAACACTGCACATGGGAATCAGTTATTGTGAAAGTACTTTCTTGGCATTAGTTCAATCTTACATCTAAAATAGAAGTCTCACAGCTCCAGGACTGACTCACAAAAGCCACCAGAGGAAACCGTAAAAGTAAGACACTGAAACATGGTGGGATTTTGAAAACATATGGATGGATTTCCCACCCGCTGCCCCCCACCCCACCCAGAGTAGACATTGGCCTGCCGGCATCCATTTTGAGGTCCGGGCCACACTTGTATCGAGTGGGTGGGCTACGGCCGGAGTTCAAGGTGATGTGCCCGGGAGTTAAAATTGACCCCAGAATGTGAGAGTGTCAAAGGAGTCACAGGTAACGGTTCAGTCTGACAATAGAGAGCAGAGACGCTGCAGGAGTCAGATCTCAGGGGTTCTGCTCTAAAAGGAAGGATGCTGGATGAACATCTCAAGCATCAGGTACAGTACTGGCATAAATGCCCAGGATTTCTGATGGATCACATTGTCCCTCATTCACCCGTCATTTGCAAACCTTAGCCACTTTGGGGAGACGCTTCTTCCACCCACCTCCGTTCCACCAGAATTCACCACACATGTTAAAAGGGGTAGAACTCTGGTGTTTGAGTTCTGCCCCAAATCCCAATCACCCCCACAGAAATCTGCCATGTTTACCTCAAAATGTGAATCAATATTTCGGTTTGTGATTAAACTAACTATATCACTAAGTGTTTGTGAGTTATGGTTCATGAGTGGACAGAAATATCACACCCAAGTACCCTGATCCATTAATCTAATTACAACATTTTAGGGTTGAATTTCTATGGAGTTCTCACATCATAACTTCATTGGAAGATCGGAGAAACTCTAGAGAGCGGGAGACAGGAGAACCCCTGTGGAAATTCCACCCATTTGTGATTTTACAGTTTTCCAATATTTCCCTTTACTTTACGACTGGATAATGGAAGAATGAATATTCTGGTTATTCTGCATGTGAGCTGCCTCACACTGCTCTCCAGAAGGTACTAGCTGCCAGTTAAAAAACCACTAAGTGAGGCACCAATTGGAGGCTAGGTGCTAACCTCGAGGGACAAAGGGAGAATCAATAGACTGCTCCTACTGAATGTTTTGTAGAGACACTTTGATGAGCAGCATTAGCAGAGAGCTTGCCTGTCTGACCTTAGCCAAGACATGGCAAGTTGTATCGGAAGACAGGGATGAAATACAAGGGAACAATAAATATGAAAAATCTCCAGTGTGTTAAATTCATGGGGCCATTTCAGCTCCAAGCACAACCGGATTCATCAAGTTGCGCTGTTAATAGACTGGTGATGATACAGGAAACATGGAATAATGAACATCAATTCTTCACTTAAGAACCTACTTGAGTGTCATAAATAAACATGGCAAGAAAATTCACAGTTGGAGACAAAAGCCTAAACAATCCTCTTAAAGGAGGATTCTATCTAAATCACAGTTCATATATTATTAGGGATATGAAAGTAAGTGATTAATAAAATTGAGTAGTCACACTCGAACTGGAGAGACTGCTTCAGCTTGATTACTGTTTATTGTCAAAATTATGGTGGTCCTGACATTTCCTCCTCACATCTGTCATTCTGATCGTTCTGGTGTGAGTGTATGTATAGGGCTGTGGGAAGGGATGTTTCTAGTCTGGTGTGAGTGTATGTATAGGACTGTGGGAAGGGATGTTTCTAGTCTGGTGTGTGTGTATGTATAGGACTGTGGGAAGGGATGTTTCTATCACATCTGTACATGCATTAAGACTTGTTTACAAATAACAGAACACATTCTAGGAAATAGAATCACATTATAGGTCCCATTATTTCTGACTTGCACTGAAGTAAGTATTTGGGACCAGTTGAGAATATGAGATAGAAACTGGACTTTGTTGCGTCTGTTTTACAGGAGCAATGAGGCACAATTTTGGGGACCAAAGTCTTGCACCCCAAGGACGCATGTAAAACATCTGATCCAAAATTGAGTCAGGCCATTTTTCAGGCATCCCTGGAAGCCGCCTAAAACAGTCACAAGGGCCTAGAAATTCATAGTGTTAGCGCTGGCCGTTAAGGCCCATTTCGGGGAAAAAAATGGCGGCCATCGCACTTCTGCCCGCTGCTGATGGTTCCCGAGGTGGCAGACATTTTCAGCTGGGCGGCAGCACTGCCTATGTCCGCACTCACTAGCATTATGGAGATTATGCAGATTGTGATGTCAGTGACTGTGCAAAGCTCACCTGATGCCCGATATGCCATTTTGGAGTGCTCTGCTCCACTTACCGGCCTGTGTTAAATGCGACCAGCTGACCAAGCATTCACAAGCAGGAAGGAGGCTCCAAAAGCATTATTTAAAAGGGATCATCAGCAACAACTTGCAGCTGACATGTTTCTTCAGTTTGAATGGCTCTGTGGAACATATAAACTTCTTTCAAGGTCCTAAGGTAACAGGGAGTGTTGGGGCAAGTGGAGAATGCCTTCGTTCTTATTTAAAGGCTTCTGCTCACAACACTTGCTCACAGTCCTGGGGTTCTACTGGCCGTCCCCCTCGCGCTCGAGTATCTTCGGGAGAGGGAGCGGAGGCAGCGAAGAAGAGAAGATGTACGTAGAAGGAGGAGGAGGAAGGCCAGGAGGGCTCTCAACAGGAGGTCTTACCCACCTAGGGTCTTCCGAGAGCACTTCTCTTATCTCCATTTAAGCGAGGAGCAGTGTATTAGGAGGCTCCGCTACACTGAGGAGGTGGTTACAGAACTCTGCCAGCTCCTGCAACCAGACCTGCAGCCTGAGAGCAGGGCGACGACACCTCTCCCAGTGGCCCTCAAGGTCACCGTGGCCCTCAATTTCTTCGCCAGCGGATCCTTCTAATCTGCAGCAGGAGACATAGCTCACATCTCACAGTTCACTGTCCATTGCTGCATCCGGAGGTCACAGAGGCTCTGTACACCAGGAGAAGGGACTACAATTTCTTCTCTCTGAGCAGAGAGAGGCAGGAAGATCACGCATGTGGCTTTGCCAGGATAGTGGGCTTCCCCATGGTGCAGGGCGCCATCGACTGCACACACGTGGCTTTGTGGGCACCGCATAACAATCCTGAGATCTTCCGTAACCGCAAAGGCTACCACTCACTTAATGTGCAGTTGTTGTGCGACCACGCCCAGCGCTTCCTGATGGTCAATACCCACTATCCTGGCAGCAGCCACGATGTGTTCATCCTGCGTCAGTCTGGTGTGCCACCAATCTTTCAGCCACCATGTCAAACCCGAGTGTGGCTGCTTGGAGACAAGGGCTATCGCTCTGCAACTGGCTCATGACTCCCCTCCGCAACCCCAACACTCGTGCCCAGCACTCATATAATGAAAGCCATGTTGCCACCAGGAACATCATTGAGCAGACCATCGGGCTGCTGAAGCAACGGTTCCGCTGCCTTGAATTTTCCCTGCTACCTAGATCACTTTGACCTGGCGCAGCTAAACAGCACTGGGCCAAAACACCTGCCCGTTTTTGGGTCCTATCCAAAAGCTAGGCCACAGCCCCTTAAATATGTAAATGAGCAGCCTACCACCTGTTTTAAGTCCTCTCACAGAAACTGGACAGCGATGAGTCAGGATTTATCAGTGACTGCTGCAGCCTAAGCAGCGGCCACCAACGAAAAGCATAATATTTTAAACAAAATTTTAAAAAACTTCCTGTGGAGCCGGGAGGAGCACGAGTGCTCCACAACTTCATGCTCATGGTGATTGCATCCCCCCCGACCCCCATTGCCACTTCAATCCCCTCCCAGGATTTACCTTCGGGCCGCTGCTGGCAGGGCAAGTGGCCCGACAAGCATGCTGTTCAAATGCACCGCACGAGCTGCCTGTGGCGGCGCGAAATTTGCTGGCAGCTTTCGTGTAAAAGCTTAACGAAGACATATTCCGGGCTGGTCTTGGATTCTCAGCTGGGGTGCGTTCTGTGAGAATGGGCCCAGATTAATTTCTACCACTATAAATTTGGGAGTGCACTAAACACATTTCTTTGAAGCTATTTCAATACTGATCATCACAATACTGATCATCAGCTGCATTTAACCCAGAGCAATGACTGCAGTAGGCACCGCATTTTAAAACAATGGAATTAAATATTTAGCTAACTTTTACTGTGTAAAATGTGACGGGAGGGGTGGGGGGCGGGGGTCGGGGTGCCGGGGGAAGGGGAGGATGAGCACATGTTTGCAAGCCATTGATATTGTTTGGCTAAACTAACAACAATAAGAGGTGGAGGTAGAAGTTGTACTCTAAATAATTGGGATTTTTGTTAGTGACGGAATGCCACACTACAGACTGTCTTCTCACTACCAAGTTAATTCACATGCCTCACACTAGCTAGAGCACGACCGCACTACCTACACTACTCAATACTATTTCACCTCAATATGTAAACATGTGCACCAGGACTATCCATCATCTTATCGACTATGCCTAATCTCTATCTAAACAGCTAAACTGGAACAGTGATCCAAGCAAAAAGCAGTCCCACCTAGGCCTCTAGAGTTGCCTAAATCAGTGAAATTCTGCTGCAGTCAATGGCCTTCCCTGCTGCACCTGTGACCAGTCTGGTAGTCACTCCAAATGGCTAGACCTGGATCCCTTTAGCTATATGTCTGCTGGCAACTCATTAGCCCATGGCACTATTTCGAAAAAGAGCATGAGAGTTATCCCTAGTGTCCTGGCTAATATTTATCCCTCAATCAACATAACAACAAAAAAGATTATCTGGTCATTATCACATTGCTGTTTGTGGGAGCTTGCTGTGCGCAATTGGCTGCCGCGTTTCCTACATTACAACAGTGATGACACTTCAAAAGTACTTTATTGGCTGTAAAGCACTTTGGGACGTCCTGAGGTCGTGAAAGGCGCTATATAAATGCAAGTCTTTCTTTTTTCTTTTACAAAAGCTGATCAGACAAAGTAAACTCCTTGGGGGAAAAATTCTCTGGCACCCCCTTTGGGGCGCTAACTTTGCCGGGGCGCTGCTTTTAGCACCTCAAGAAAGTTATCGCCCCTGTGCCGTAAATTCAATGGTAGCACCCCAAGCAGGAGGCAGGGCACTACTGGAAGCGCTCCCCCTCCTTCCTGGGGCGCTACAAGTGAATGTTGCGGCGCTACGTGCAACAACGCATCGGCTCGTATTGCAGGCCTCCCTCCCTGGGGGCGCTAACGGGAGGCGCAAAGCAACCCAATTTTTCCCCCCTTATTACTTACATGAGAAGCCAAAAGCATATCTAGTGTAGACCCGACATTTGTAGCACATGCAAAACTTGATGGCCCTGAAATTCGCCTCTCCGGCTTGCCGCGGGGGTAAGGATCGCGCGCGCACTTACCTACCGCGCCTGCTGTTGTGTTTTGGGCCCACGGGAACTTCAGCTCCTGGGCCTCTCCCAACTGCCGGCGCGCAGTGCGTGCATGTCCCAGGGGCACAGTTAGTGCGATGCGTCCCCTGGGATCACGTGGGCCATGGAGAGCCAATGGCAGCAGACCATCTTTCATTCATAGATTTGACAGGAAGACCTGTCAAATCTGTGAATTGAAATCGGCCCCAAAAGAGCAGCTAAACTTAAAATAATTTTTTTTTAAAACCATCACATTTATAAAATAACTATAGTTAAATAAATTAACCACTTTTAACAAAAATTTAAATTTTTGAAAAAATTAAAATACTTTTTAAAAGTGATAAAAATAAACTTACCTTTCTTTAAAGTATCTAAAAAAGATAAACCTGTTGAAATTTTTTTTAAATTATACTTAATTAACCACTTACCTTGTTGAAAACAGGTCCTGCGCCTCCTTTTTATAAGCGTAGGTTCTTCAATACTTACCCTCCCGTAGAAACCTGAAAAAAAATCTAAGTTTGCTGCGTGCGCGCAGCCTCTACCGCGCACATGGTTCACCTAGGAACCGCCCCCTTCACCAGACCGGAAGTTCCGGTTTCCCGCGCATGCGCAGTGCATGCAGGAAACCGGCACTTCAGGACGTCTTACAGATGAGTACGCACTGTGTACTCACCCGGGAAGGGCCGAATTTTTGGCCCATTCACTGTCACCAGGAACTGGAGGAGAGTATAACTGCCTGGTGTTTACATGTCAGCCATCAGAGATCTTAATAGAAATGACAGACATAGTTATTGGCTTTTCTTCGCTCCAGAGATAAAAAGAGTTGCCAAGGACTTTTTCATGAAGATAGGACCCACCTTTAAAATTCCACAGAACAGCAGATGTAACTCCTCACGCAACATTTAATATAACAAATTAGACTTGGTGGTCACTGTTCAAGTTAGCAGCACATGGTGGCATATGCTGCATTTATTTTCTGTTTGATATAGATCAATCATCTCATTGCTATGCAGTAAATGTACCTTATTTTTCTTGACATTATTCGCAGAGTCTTTCAAATCAACTTGCTTGATGTCACATCTGTTCTCTTCCCCACACGCTGAAAAGAAATCCATAAATTTATTATTGCCTGAGTAAGCATTGTATCGCAAGATATTTTATAATTAGGAAAAGCACAGGAAATATTTGAACCACTTTACATTCTTTTCTGAAAGCTGCCCACAATGTCAATCACGCATTCCACCTATAGCAGAGATGTTCAAAATGTGTTGCATATTCTCCTTCAGTCAACATCAATGTTTTTTTCACCAAATTCTATACAAAATGTTTTCTATATATATTATTGGCATCGCTGGCAAGGCCACCATTTAGTGGTCAACCCTAGTTGCCCTTGGGAAGGTGGTGGTGGGTCTTCTTGAACTGCTGCAGTCCGTGTGGTGAAGGCACTCGCACAGCAATGTTCCCCTAAGCTGCAGAGGTCTCTGCCGGTCCGGTGCAGCCCGGGGCTGGCTTTTCCAATGTTAAATTTTGCGCATGCGCAAAACTAAAAATAGGCCGTGCAGCCCCTTAAAGGGGTTGTGCACCCAAAAAAAATTTAGGGGGAACATTGTTCCACAGTGCTTTTAGGTAGGAAGTTCTAGGATTTTGACATAGCATCAGTGAAGGAACAGGATGGTGTGTGACTCGGAGGTGATGGTGTTCCCAGGCTGTTCGGCAGAGAAGAGGACTCAGCAGCCCTCAGGTAAGTTGTTAAAAGGAGCTGGGATGGGTTGACTGGAGAAGAGGGCGATTGTGCGGGAGGGTAGCTGTACAGACAACATCCAAGTTCAATCCCTAATTTTCATGACTCTCATTGGTGTAAAAAGACATTGCCTAGATCCTGGTTTACACCTGAATTGTTTGTCCATTTTTTCTCTTTCCTGATGCTGACAGACTTGCTGTGCATTTCAACAACAACAACAGCAACTTGTATTTATATAGCACCTTTAACGTAGTAAAATGTCCCAAGGTGCTTCACAGGAGCGTTATAAAACAAAATTTGACACTGAGCACATGAGGAGATATTAGGACAGGTGACCAAAAGCTTGGTCAAAGAGGTAGGTTTTAAGGAGCGTCTTAAAGGAGGAGAGTGTTAGAGAGGCTAAGAGGTTTAGGCAGGAAATTCCAGAGCTTAAGGCCTAGGCAGCTGAAGACACGGCCGCCAATGGTGGGGCGAAGGAAATCGGAGATGTGCAAGAGGCCAGAATTGGAGGAGCACAGAGTTTCCAGCATATTTGGTTTCTATTTCAGTTTCCAACATTTACAGTTTTTTTCCCTTTTTATCTCTCCATCTGGTTATTATATGTGCAGTTGGGAGTTATATATATTAAATTTTGACCTTTTGCATAAAATAAACTTGGAATTATTTTTAAGGAAGCAGCTGGTTTGAAGCATGATGCAGCTATTATACAGGCCCAGTTTGGTAGGAAGTCCCAACTGGGTGTTACAGCTATGAGGTCAGTCCTTTGTCCTTCACAGGATGTAGTATCAGTAATGTACGATAACCTTCTACATTGTGTCAACACTCCTGACGGAAAGCGCGTGGGTGGGAATGGGATAGAGTTACTCACGTGATGTTTCTGCTTTTGAAGCAATAGCAGCAACCAGCTCCTTCTTCACCTATTGTCCAAACAAGGAACATAACATGAGGGTGGTCACTGGCTCAGATCAACAAGCTGCTGTGCTTTTGTAAACAGATTCTGCAGCAGAAGAAACTGAAGAATAATTGAATTCTTAAAAATGGAATCAAAAAATTCTCATTAACCCCAAAAGATATTTTTAGTCAAATTATAAAAGAAAAGTGTAATTTTATTGCAGCAGAGTCCTGGCACGGTGTATCCAGCTATAATCCATCAGGGAGTTGTGGAAGCTGCACACCAAGCACCTGAGGGCCAAATGTTAACTTTGAAATTGTTGCTGTGAAAATAAGACTTTAAATAGTGCAATTAGGATACTACACTGCAAACTCTTTTCTGGCAGAAACAGTTTAAATCTAGTGACTGCATTTACAGTTTTTCACCCTGAATAAATTGAATGTTTGCTTACACATCAACGGTAGTTCATAGTGCAAAGCATTTTGAGGTATTTCAACATGATAAGCCACTTCATAAATACAAGTATTATTTTCGCTATAATGGAGAGAAGCTCTCTCGTTACTAATCAGGCCTGCCATTTTGAATGTGGATTATAAGTGACAGTTCACACTGTTTTACCACAAGCATCATAGATGTGGCCCTGAACTTCCTCGGATTTTCTGCTGCTGCACCAGCATAACTTCACCGGACGTGCGGAGGAAACCCCATTTACTGAGTTTTACTGCACTTCCAGGGAAGTTACGACAGTGCAGCGTAATAAAGTCTGAGGAATTCAGGGCCAAATTTATTGAACAAAGAACAATGGGTATCCTTATGACCTAGTGCAGCAGTTTTTAACCTGTAGGTTGCAACATCCCTACCATCCTCCCACCCATACCCCGCACCCCATATCACTGCGTGATTGTGACACCCAGTTAGTGAAAAGGGAGAAGTGTCTCTGGGAGGAAGGGGTAGAGTCTTGCTATGAAAAGGTGGGACGGTGTCTCTGTGAAGAGGATAGAGAGAGAGAGAGAGAGAGAGAGAGTGCCTTTGTGAAGGAGTGAAAGAGTGGCTCAGTAAAGGGAGAGACGAAGGGTCATCGACCTGAAATGTTAACTCTGTTTTTCTCTCTCCACAGATGCTGCCTGACCTGCTGAGTATTTCCAGCATTTTCTGTTTTTATTTCAGATTTCCAGCATCCGCAGTATTTTGCTTTTGTGCTTTTGTAATTAGTTTGTCCTGGACACTTATGGTTACAGAATAAATGGTCACAATGCTTCTCGATTTCACCAATGACATCCTGGTATAATAAAGATTGAGAACTGCTGCACTAGTAGGTAAGGGCCTCGCCAGGTGTGCCAGTCAGCCATGCTGGTCAGAAAGTGGTTGAAGTAGCTCATCTCAGCAGCAGCAGGAATCAAGGAGCTACAACCGATCCAGCACCCTAGGCTAGAGAGGAGAAAACCCAGCTGGAGTTCCCAGTCCTGATCACTATCCAGTGACTCCTCCTGGAAATTCCCAGTGTATGGGTGTCAAATGTAAACTGGATTGGATTTGGCAGTGACATGAGTCTAGGTTCGGATCGGTCATGGCCCTGTGGGTAGTGGAGCGGGCCCAGGGACTGTGTAGCCTGATTCTGCTCCTATTTCGTGTGTGCAATTCTGTTAGATGCAGGAGATGGTTCTGTGATAGATAGTAGATTGGCGGTTAGGATCAGATCAGCCATGATCTTATTGAATGGCGGAGCAGGCTCGAGGGGCCGATTGGCCTACTCCTGCTCCTATTTCTTATGTTCTTATGTTCTTATGACACCCCTCCATGGTCAAATACCATCCAAGGTCAAATGCCTTGCAGACACTCAGGAGGTCATTCTAAACCTTCAGGACGGGTGGGGTAGGCGGGGTGGGTTAAAAATTCAAAAAACTGGAACCGGACCCCAACCCGCCCCCAATGCGCCCATTTCATCGGAGGCAGGTTGGGGGTGAGTGACTAACCTGCTCTCAGGAGGTGGGTCCGTAATTTAAATATTTTAATGAGACTGCGTGCCCCCACTTTAACAAGAGTTTTACTTTTATCGCCTGGAGGTCGGGTTTTCCAGACCTCGGGAAACCCGGCAGCTGAAGCAAGGCGAGAAAGGTCGGATCCATCAGGTAAGTGCCTTTATAGCACTGCTTGTGGGCCAAGAGGAGCAGGACTGCTTCCCCCCCACCCTGCGATAGGACCCCCGATGTCCAACTCACTTCCCTCTGATGTCCGATCTCCAACTCCCTCTCCGATCTCCAACTCCTCCTCTGATGACCGATGCCCCTGATGGCCATCACAAAGCCCCCCACCACCCCCCGCCCCGCGATGTCTGACTTACGTCTGCTCTGCTCCCCAGCTGCATTCCCGCTCGACAGCCAGTAAGCCTCTCAATCTGACTGGCTGCGGCCGGGAAATCCATACAAAAAATTTAAAATAGGTCCTGCCATAAAATTTGGCAGGACCTCTGGGAAACCCATACTGAAGGGGGAGTGTTTCACAGTTAGCTTCTGAATTAATAAGAAATGTTTTTTTACCGTTGCTGATAAGAGAGCAAGAGCCTGAATTTGGAGGACTTCATCACATGGAACTATTTTCTCCTCTGTTGATCTTTGCTCTGAACTGAAAAAATAAAAAAAGTGGAAAATCTATTAATTCTTAATTTCATTCTGTTTATTTAGTTTGGAACCGTATAAGATGCTTTGCTCTCTGCTTAGAGCACAGAGAAGGACATCAGCCACGACTCTTTGTTCCTCATCCTAAAGGCAAAAGTTCAGAAACATTTTTGTGTTAATTTACTCTTTTTAAACTGGTTAGCAATAACATATAGCTTTGATGAACAAACATTTCCTCAGACTCCATAATGCTTAAAGCAATAATGGTTTCATATAAGGGATTGTTGGCTACACATAATTCAAATGACAAGGGAGCAGATTCTAATCCATAAAGTAGGTGTCCATTTGTGAAAAGCTTGCCACTAATCACAAATAAATTGGGTTCTGTGAACAATGAGGTCTAGTGGCAAATATAAACAAGACCGAGGTAATGGCTCCGTTCCACTTTCCATCAACGTTGGTTGTAACAGTTTTTAATATGATGATGTTCCTCTTCATCAGCTAACGTGCATTTCAGTCAGCTAACAAGTATTCAAAGGAGCACGGACTAAAAAAAATTTTGATTTTCTTTTTAATTCCATGTTGTTTTAGAAACAACTTTCATAAACCTCAGATAATGATTTTAGCTATTTTAAGATTTTATGCATTTATGACATTTTCATTCCAAGCATAAAAATAATACAATTTTCCAGGCATTGTGTTGTGTTGATGTAAACAACCATAATTTGGGACACAGAAACAAAGTATTCCCATTCTAGCCAAGCTCTGGGAGGACTTTTCCAGTTTCAACAGTTGTTGAGAGATATAATTTATGTCCCAGTTATATTGCACGCTTGTTGTTGGCTATGTGACACTAAGACGCTATTGCCTCACATTAACTGTAGCGCAAAGTTTTAAACATTGATCAGCCCACTATACAACCATTCAATTTTTAATGGCCCAATAGAGTTGACTATCACTTCATCTCTTTTGCATCAAGAGAAACCAGTGGAGACTGGGAGTCAGGTCTGTGTACACACTTGCGAACACGTGCATGGAACTCTGGTTCCTCTGCTCAGCGGTGATGTGGGCAAGCAGAATAACCTTGCCCACCTCCCCACTGATATAGAAACGTAGCCAGCACTGCAGTACTTGTTGCAGTATAAATGAGGAATAAGAACAGCTTCCAGTTTCAAACACAATTTAAAAATCTGTCAAATATTACTTTTTCATAAGCGTAATCTTTTATTGGATTTTGATATTACGTAAGGGCATTGGAGTATTTTGAGCTGCTTAATAATTTTTTGTGAGGTATTTGTACCAGTAATTGCATGCATTTATCATCAATACATAAATCAGAAAGACAGGTTAAACAATGGATGTGTAATTACAACTGAATTACAACTGATTTGCAAAGACTACATTTTACCTGAAATAGTTACTTTTGTTTGTCATCTCATTTCCTGGTGGGTTAATTTACTTTATAAAATGTTATCCTGACCTTCCATCATGCTCTGTAGTTCTGAAGATGATTGCTCAGGCTAAGATACAGTTCTCTGGGTACTAACAGCCTCTGGTATCTCACCCAAGTGGCTATTTTGCATATGTACCTAGATGTCTGAGGGGTCACTTTATGAAATCATGGTTCCAGTGGGGAGCCTTGCCTGCTAGAATCACGTATCAGTAATACTGGCATCCATTAAAATTAATGAATGGAAAATCATAGAAACAGATGCCTGAATTCCAGCAATGCACACCCAGCTTTCCCTCTAACATGTTAAGCAGCTATTTTACCATAACGGGCTCTAGAGCCGAGTCCGCCACACAAGTGCTTTTCAGCAGCAATCACTGAAGCATGCCATCTCCCAGCTGGTGGAAAATATATACCAAAGAGTTAGATTGTGAGGTGGTGGTGGGGGGGAAAGTAAATGTAATCGGTACGTGGGTCACGCATTCTATTGAAAGTTGCTATGTAAACATTCCTACTGGATTCTTATGTTAAAATGCCCGTAAAATGTGACATTTCCCATGATTTTTCCCTCCCTAAACCTCTCCGTCTCGCTACCTCTCTCCACCTTTTGGTCACCTGTGCTAATAGCTCCTTATGTGGTTTGGTGTCAAATTTTGTTTGGTAATCACTCCTGTGAAGTGCCTTGGGACATTTTACTACGTTAAAAGTGCTATACAAATGCAAGTTGTTATTGTTGTTGTAGGTGGCGCTCTAATAGGATTTCCAATATTAATCTGATCACTGACTGTATTAGTCCCTGTAATACTACTACTACTACATTCCTGTCCGCCAGTTCAGTAGCGACGATGGGGGCGACCCTATAACACTACAAATCACTCAAAATGTTTTGCGTCTTCAGCAAGCAGTTGCAAGACTCCCAGTGCTAGTAATGCTGTATAGCCTCTGTCTCCCGTCGCCAGTTCCACCACAATTTTTTTTTCCGTACCTGGGATGTAGGAGTCGCTGGCAAGGCCAGCATTTATTGTCCATCCCTAATTGCCCTTGAGAAGGTGGTGAGCTGCTTTCTTGAACCGCTGCAGTCCCTGTGGTGAAGGTACTCCCACAGTGCTGTTAAGGAGGGAGTTCCAGGATTTTGACCCAGCGACGATGAAGGAACGGCGATATACTTCCAAGTCAGGATGGTGTGTAACTTGGAAGGGAACTTGAAGATGATGGTGGTCCCATGTGCCTGCTGCCCTTGTCCTTCGAGGTGGTAGAAGTCGCGGGTTTGGGAGGTGCTGTCGAAGAAGCCTTGGCGAGTTGCTGCAGTGCATCTTGTAGACGGTACACACTGCAGCCACGGTGCACCGCTGGTGGAGGGAGTGAATGTTTAAGGTGGTGGATGGGGTGCCAATCAAGCGGGCTGCTTTGTCCTGGATGGTGTCGAGCTTCTTGAGTGTTGTTGGAGCGGCATTTATCCAGACAAGTGGAGAGTATTCCATTACACTCCTGACTTGTGCCTTGTAGATGGTGGAAAGGCTTTGGGGAGTCAGGAGGTGAGACACTCACTGCAGGATACTCAGCCTCTGACCTGCTCTTGTAGCCACAGTATGTATGTAGCTGGTCCAGTTAAGTTTCTGGTCAATGGTGACCCCCCCAGGATGTTGATGGTGGGGGATTCGGCGATGGTAATGCCGTTGAATGTCAAGGGATGGTGGTTAGACTCTCTCTTATTGGAGATAGTCATTGCCTGGCACTTGTGTGGAGCGAATGTTACTTGCCACTTATCAGCCCAAGCCTGAATGTCATCCAGGTCTTGCTGCATGCGGGCATGGACAGCTTCATTATCTGGGGAGTTGCGAATGGAACTGAACACTGTGCAATCATAAGCAAACATCCCCATTTCTGACCTTATGATGGAGGGAAGGTCATTGATGAAGCAGCTGAAGATGGTTGAGCCTAGGACACTGCCCTGAGGAACTCCTGCAGCAATGTCCTGGGACTGAGATGATTGACCTCCAACAACCACAACCATCTTCCTTTGTGCTAGGTATGACTCCAGCCAGTGGAGAGTTTTCCCCTGATTCCCATTGACTTCAATTTTACTAGGGCTCCTTGATGCCACACTCGGTCAAATGCTACCTTGATGTCAAGGGCAGTTACTCTCACCTCACCTCCAGAATTCAGCTCTTTTGTCCATGTTTGGACAAAGACTGTAATGAGGTCTGGAGCCGAGTGGTCCTGGCGGAACCCAAACTGAGCATCGGTGAGCAGGCTATTGGTGGGTGAGTGCCGCTTGATAGCACTGTCGATGACACCTTCCATCACTTTGCTGATGATTGAGAGTAGACTGCTGCAGCGGTAATTGGCCGGATTGGAGTTGTCCAGCTTTTTGTGGACAGGGCATACCTGGGCAGTTTTCCACACTGTCGGATGGATGCCAGTGTTGTAGCTGTACTGGAACAGCTTGGCTGGATGCGCGGCTAGTTCTGGAGCGCAAGTCTTCAGCACGACAGCCGGGATACTGTCAGGGCCCATAGCCTTTGCTGTATCCAGTGCGCTCAGCTGTTTCTTGATATCACGTGGAGTGAATCAAATTGGCAGAAGACTGGCTTCTGTGATGGTGGGGATGTCAGGAGGAGGCTGATATGGATCATCCACTCGGCATTTCTGGCTGAAGATGGTTGCAAACGCTTCAGCCTTGAGTGGCGCTGAAGGCCTTGTTCTTTCACTGCTGAATCTTTCTCCAGAAAGTCAGGCAAGTGTTTGAATTTCAAATTTTCACTATTTTTCTTCACTGCTCAACACACACCTAAGAAAATGGCGTCTGTTGCCTGTTTAACAGCAATGGAGGGATCCTCTTTCCCAAGCCTAACACCATGGCCGTATCCCCCCAACAGTTGGCTGCTTCAAATGGTTCCCAGAATGGCTCTGTTCAGTCTGCTTGCATTGGGCCTAGTGCTCCTTTCTTCATGCTACCATTTCCCACCTCTCCCCAGCCTCCCATCCTTCTCTACCTCCCCACTTCCCCTCCTGCCAGCCACCCACCCACCCCCCCCCCACCCCAGACTTCTAACCATATACTACATTCCCCCTAGCCCCAACCCTTGCTCTACTATCCCCTCTGCCCCTCTGACCCAATTCTGCCTCCCCACTTGCCTTTTCTGGCCTTCAGTTTTGCAGTTCTCACACACCCCAGTCCAACTATCCTCTCTAACATCGCTGGGCCAAAAGGCTGCACTTGGTCTTGACTCGCCGTGTGCAAATCACAACATATACACATGCGACAGGTGCTAAAGGATGGCCAGAGGAGCAATCACAGCGGCGCCATCACCCGCTCAGCGAAGCATGGTACTTCCTGCAATGCAGCGTCAAAGCCTTAACTGTTCGCGATCTGAGCGAGACTGCATTCCTTGGGCGAGAGGATAACGAGCGGCCCGAGAGCGGATCTGAATTAAAGCAGCGGCGAGAGGATAAAGAGCGGCCCGAGAGCGGATCTGAATTAATGCAGCTGCAGCAGTGAGGCTCAAACAAAACAAAACAAAATCAAAGAGTGACTCACAGGAGAGCAGGTAGGTGATTGGTTGGTGAGTATTACAGCTTTTTTTGCTCTCTAAGTTAGGGAAGGGGGTTAAATTAAGAGCTGAGAAACTGTAACTTGCTAGTACTTATTAAATTGATAACTTAAACTAGATAAAATAATCAAACAATAAAACTAAAATATCGATTGAATGAAAGCTTTAATTAATTAATTAATAAAACAAGGTTAGAGATGGCAGGGCAGGTGGTGTGTCGTAACTGCAGCATGTGGGAGTTTGCGGAAAAGCATGGCGATCCTGAGCAACCACATCTGCGGTAAGTGTCTGTAGCTCGAGGAACTTCAGCCCAGAATTGTTGAGCTGGAGTACGAGCTGCAGACATTGCGATGCATCAGGGAGGGGGAGAGTTACCTGGACACTTTGTTCCAGGAGGCAGTCACACCCTTTAGGTTAAGTAGTACTTTAGAGTTCGTCAGTGGTCAGGGACAGGAGGATGTGACCGCGAGTCAGGAAGGTATGGGGACCCAGGATGTAGTGATGGAGGAGCCTCAGCCCTTGACCTTGTCCAACAGGTACGAGGTACTTGCTACCTGTATGGATAAGGAAAAGGACTGCGGGGAGGATGGGCAAACTGACCATGGCACCGTGGTACGGGGGGCCATACAAATGGGGGGAGAAGGAAGGAATGTGGTAGTGGTAGGGGACAGTATAGTCAGGGGGTTAGATACTTTTCTCTGCAGCCGCGAAAGAGAGCCCCGAAGACTGTGTTGCCTGCCAAGTGCCAGGGTTAAGGATATCTCCTCGTGGCTGGAGAAGAACTTGGGAGTGGGAGGGGGAGGATCCAGTTGTCGTGGTCCATGTAAGAACCAATGACATAGGTAGAACTAAGAATGAGGTTCTGCTGAGGGAGTTTGAGGAGCTAGGGTCTAAATTAATAAGCAAAACCTCAAGGGTAATAATCTCTGGATTACTACCTGAGCCACGCGCAAATTGGTACAGGGTCAAGCAGATCAGAGAGTTAAATGCGTGGCTCAAAGAGTGGTGTGGGAAGAAGGGATTTCAATTCATGGGGCACTGGCACCAGTACTGGGGAAAGAGGGAGCTGTTCCGTCGGGACAGGCTCCACTTAAACCGTGCTGGGACCATGTAGGGGGTGGTTGTGGTAGGTGTCAGCCTTTCCCCTGACTCAGTGAGCGGTTCGAATCGAATAACTAGGGCTATAGATAGGACTTTAAACTAAAAAAGGGGGTGGGGGGTCAGGTGAGGAGAAATTTAGAAATCTAAAGAGAAAGGTCAAGGCAATAGAGCAGTGTTGCGATTTGGGTAAAAATAAGCAGAGCATGACAGGAATGGACTGAGAGTTGAATGGTAGCAGTGCAGCAGAGAATAAGGTCAAAGCAGGGAATAATGGTAAAAAATTTAAATTAAAGGCTCTTTATCTGAATGCACAAAGCATTCGTAACAAGATAGACGAACTAGTGGCACAAATAGAGATAAATAGGTTTGATCTAGTAGCCATTAGAGAGACGTGGTTGCAAGGTGACCAAGGTTGGGAACTAAATGTTCCAGGGTACTTGACATTTGAAAATGACAGGCAGAATGGAAAAGAAGGGAGGGGGTGGGGTTAGCCCTGATAATAAAGGATGACATAAGGACAGTAGCGAGAAAGGATCTTGGCTCGGAAGATCAGGAAGTAGAATCAGTACGGGTGGAGATAAGGAATAAAAAGGGGCAGAAAACACTAGTGGGAGTAGTATGTAGGCCCCCTAACAGTAGCTATACTGTTGGACAGAATATTAATCAAGAAATAGTAGGAGCTTGTAACAAAGGTAATGCAATAATCGTGGGGGACTTTAATCTTCATATAGACTGGACAAATCAAATTGGCAAATGTACTCTAGAGGACGTGTTCATGGAATGAATTCGGGACAGTTTCCTAGAACAATACATCAGGGAACCAACCAGGGAACAGACTATTTTAGATCTTGTATCTTCCAAAATTCCCTAGATTCTAGAACGGTCCCATCGGATTGGAAGGTAGCATATGTAACACCGCTATTCAAGAAAGGAGGGAGAGAGAAAACAGGGAGCCTGACATCAGTCATGGGGAAAATGCTGGGAAGTGGTATCAGGGCACTTAGAAAATCATAACATGATTAGGCAGAGTCAGCATGGTTTTATGAAAGGAAAATCGTGTTTGACAAATTTATTAGAGTTTTTTGAGGATGTAACTAGCAGGGTAGATAAAGGGGAACCAGTGGATGTAATATATTTGTATTTCCAAAAGGCATTCGATAAGGTGCCAAATAAAAGGTTATTACACAAGTTAAGGGCTCATGGGGTTGGGGTAATATAGTTGCATGGACAGAGGATTGGTTAACAGAGAGAAATCAGAGAGTAGGGATAAACGGGTCTTTTTCAGGTTGGCAGGCTGTAACTAGTGGGGTGCCGCAAGGATCAGTGTTGGGGCATCAGCTATTTACAATCTATACTAATGACCTAGATGAAGGGACCGAGTGTAATGTATCCAAGTTTGATGATGATACAAAGCGAGGTGGGACAGTAAGCTATGAGGAGAACACAAAGAATCTGCAAAGGGATATAGATAGACTAAGTGAGTGGGCAGTAAGGTGGCAGATGGACTATAATGTAGGGAAATGTGAGGTTATTCACTTTGGTAGGAAGAATAGAAAAACAGAATATTTTTTAAATGGAGAGAAACTTTCAAATGTTGGTGTTCAGAGAGATTTGCGTGTCCTCATGCAAGAAACACAGAAAGCTAGCATGCAGGTACAGCAAGCAATAAGGAAGGCAAATGGCATGTTGGCCTTTATTGCAAGGGGGTTGGAGTATAAGGGTAAGGAAGTCTTGCTACAATTGTACAGGGCCTTGGTAAGACCTGGAGTACTGGGCACAGTTTTGGTCTCCTTATCTTAGGAAGAATATACTTGCCTTGGAGGCGGTGCAATGAAGGTTCACTAGATTGATCCCTAGGATGACAGGGCTGTCCTGTGATGAGAGATTGTGTAGAATGGGTCCATACTCTCTAGAAGAATGAGAGGTGATCTCATTGAAACATACAAGATTCTGAAGGGGATTGACAGGGTAGATGCTGAGAGATTGTTTCCCCTGGCTGGAGTGTCTAGCACTAGGGGGTATAGTCTCAGGATAAGGGGTAGGCCATTTAAGACCGAGATGAGGAGGAATTTCTTCACTCAGAGGGTTGTGAACCTTTGGAATTCTCTGCCCCAGAGGGCTGTGAATGCTGAGTCTTTGAGTATATTCAAGCTGAGATAGATAGATTTTTGGACTCTAGGGGAATCAAGGGATATGGAGATCAGGCGGGAAAGTGGAGTTGAGGTTGATGATCAGCCATGATCTTATTGAATGGCGGAGCAGGCTCGAGGGGCCGTATGGCCTACTCCTGCTCCTATTTCTTATGTTCTTATGTTCTTATATGTAGAAAGGCTCACCCAGTTCCTGCTCTCTCCATTAGTGCAGCACTTCCCAATCAGAATTAGCAGCAGGAACAATGTCGTATAACAACTATATTTATTTTGGTAACATCAGGTGGATTTAGCTGTTGACAATCTTGATCGCGATGTTTGTTTTGTCAACATCATCTATTTGCAATGATTTATTTATGGCTGTCTGATTCTCCTCCCCAGGCAGTCTTTTAACTTAGTCAGTGTAGCAGTGCTGGGTTTTGTGTGTGTGCAGGTGCAAAAAGTGACTTCTGCCAGCAAACTCCTTGAAGATTTTGACCAATATATAAACCAGCTTATATTTTCAGTCCCTTTGAAATCACACTTAGTTCATTACAAGTTGACCCAAATTAAATACCATACAATACTGGGCTTGTGGAGCGTCCACCACTGAATATGCCTTAAACTTCAATGGAAATGAAAATTGGGAGAGCTTTATAACCGGGTGGCTGATTAGATATTGGCCCTTTTACACACTCACTCAAAGTCAAAATGACCCCCACTGCTTTGTGCCGCAGGATGACATTTCCCTCTGTTTCACCCCTTTTCCCTCTTTGTCATAGAGCAGTATTAAAAGGAGGACAATAATTAAGACAAAATAATAAAATATACTAACGTTATTTGCAGATTTGTTCTGGATTGAATATAAGGGACTATGTGCCCAAGAAGTCGTACACCATTTTTCCACTCCTCCTCCTTTCCAAAGGCGCAGATCAGAATGTCACATTCATCATTTGAAAACTGGTAGCAGATATCCTTATCTTGAAAATTCTCTTGCGTTTCCATTGCTATGAAAGTAAAAGATCAGGTGTGACATTTGTCAGTGATTTGTGCTGTGACAATGTTATACTGCAATGTCTTAAGGACCTAAATGAAAGCCATTAACAACTGGTCAGGTCTGCGGATGGCCTTGCTGTAGAAAGGGGACAGTGTGTCATTTCATGACAGAGATTAATAAAGATATCTAGTTCAATCAAGTGGAGTTTTTAAAGTGGCTGTATCATCTGGGAAAACACCTTGCTAGAAGAAAACTTATGGGGCCAAAATCAGTTAACCAACACAATTTTCACTGGATACGTCACTATTTAATTTTTATAATTGTACATAGAGCTTGGGATTTATTTAAAAGACCTCAAATCTCCAAAGAATAAGTTAATATGAACCAAGGTGCTAATGCATCCTTAATGTTCTTTTGCTTATGAGAAAGACTTTCATAACCCGTTCATTGCTGTAATATGAATTCATATCATTACTATTGTCGAGCTAATATAACATTCTTTTAATTACATCATCATCATGTGATAAAGAAATTGTAATTAGAGACAAACTGCTCATGAGTACTAGTGAATAATGTCACATTTTTGAACCATGGCTGATGGGAGCGAATTATGTCACCATGCAGAGATGCAAATTGAAGGCCCATAATTTATTCCAAGTTCGTTTAAAATTCAGATTACAATAATGCTTCAAATGAATAAAGAACAATTCAGCTTCCTGCATCTTTTCTGGCTAAATTCAATCAACCAAGACATTCCCAGCAAATAACTATATATCCTATGAACATAAGAATATAAGAAATAGGAGCAGGAGTAGGCCATTTGGCCCTTCGAGCCTGCTCCACCATTCAATAAGATCACGGCTGATCTTCTACCTCATCTCCACTTTCCTGCACAATCCCCATATCCCTTGATTTCCTTAATATTCAAAAATCTATCGATCTCTGTCTTGAATATACTCCTTTCTTGCATTGAATATACTCAACGACTGAGCCTCCACAGCCCTCTGGGGTAGAGAATTCCAAAGATTCACCACCCTCTGAGTGAAGAAATTTCTCCTCATCTCAGTCCTAAATGGCCGACCCCTTATTCTGAGACTGTGACCCCTGGTTCTAGACTCCCCAGCCAGGGGAAACATCCTCCCTGCATCTACCCTGTCAACCCCTGTAAGAATTTTGTATGTTTCAATGAGATCACCTCTCATTCTTCTAAACTCTGGAGAATATAGGCCCAGTCTACTCAATCTCTCCTCATAGGAAAAAAAAAACATCCCAGGAACCAGTCTGGTGAATCTTCGTTGCATTCCCTCTATGGCAAGTATATTCTTCCTTAGCTAAGCAGACCAAAAGTGTACACAATACTCCAGGTGTGGTCTCACCAGGGCCCTATATAATTGCAGTAAGACGTCTTTACTCTTATACTCAAATCCTCTTGTAATAAAGGCCAACATACCATTTGCTTTCCTAATTGCTTGCTGTACCTGCATGTTAACTTTCAGTGATTCTTGTACAAGGACACCCAGGTCCCTTTGAACACCAACATGGCCCAATCTCTCACCATTTAAAAAAGTACTCTGCTTTTCTATTTTTCCTACCAAAGTGGATAACTTTACATTTCTCCATATTACATTCCATTTGCAATGTTCTTGCCCACTCACTTAGCCTGTCTATATCACCCTTGAAGCCTCCTTGCATCCTCCTCACAACTTACATTTCCCACCCAGCTTTGTATCATCAGCAAACTTGCATATATTACATTTGGTCCCCTCATCCAAATCATTGATGTAGATTGTGAATAGCTGAGGCCCAAGCACTGATCCCACTAGTTACAGCCTGCCATGCCGAAAATGACCCCTTTATTCCTACTCTCTGTTTTCTGTCCGTTAACCAATCCTCAATCCATGCTAGTATATTACCCCCAATTCCATGAGCCCTAATTTTGTTTAATAACCTCTTGTGTGGCACCTTATCGAATGCCTTCTGCAAATCCAAATACACCACATCCACTGGTTCAGTTTTAATACAGGATTTATTTTCCTTATATGGTGATAAAAATAAAAAGATATTATAGATATTCAAATTTACTCCACTCTCAATTGATAAACATGACTATTATTTCCATCCATTTGAACAGCACTAGACAAAATGAAACAAATGACATGTCATCTTGAGTATAACTCAGATTAGGACAACTGTATTTTGCTGCTAATTTTAACCAATGCTCTCGCCTACCTCACAATATTTTGTTAGTTTAATAGGTGCAAGACTATGAATTAATTAATCTAGACTGACACTCCCAGTAAAGTACTGAGTGAGCGCTGCACTGTCGGAGGTACCCATCTTTCAGATGAGATGTTAAACTGAGGCCCCGTCTGCCCTCTCAGGTGGACGTAAAAAATTCCACGGCACTATTTTGAAGAAGAACATTGATTCATTTCACCAACAGTGGAACCAATAAGCAGTAAAGCACTAAGCAGGTCAGTTTAATCCTTTCCCCTCCCACTTATCATGTACATGACACTTCTCTTAAACTCTTGCCTTGCTCTAACCAAAAGTTGGCTCAATGCAGTCTTTGATTTCCTCTATTCTGCGAAAAGTCTGAACATGTTTCTAAAGAACACAGTAACCATTTAATTATGTGTAGGCACAAAGAAGGTATTTTCCTAAATATTTCCTTAGATATGATCCACTTTCACAGAAATGGTACTAATGTTTTGGTCTTTCAGATGCAGATGTGTGTTTACTCCCTGGTGTATAAATGAAGATTGTGGGTCCAAATCCAGACCTCTAGTACTTTCCATTGAACCACCAAGAATTTCAATACAAGAAAGCTTTTGATAGAATTAATTTCACAGAACCCATCTAAACCATCGATCAATAGGAAATATCATGGCTTATAAATGTGTTAACATTGTTGGGCAGACTATGGTATTTGTTTAAAGAACTTATTAACAGATGTGTGTCTTACACATCTTTCTGAATCTGATTGTACTGTTTCTCGTTATTTGTCCTGCTGCCTATTTCAGCACTACTTGTAAGTATGGAGGTTTTGCTTATGATGCTTCTTTCCAAGTATACGTATCAAATATAGCAAGGACAGTCAAGGTTAACCTGGTTTGTAGCCTCGTTCCAAACTGAAAAGTTCCCATTTATAGCTACCTCTCTTTCTTGTTTTTAAGCCAATTTTTATACAAATATGCAAAGTGAAGGGTAAAAAAAGACCATCAGGCACATCACCTTTCAGACAACAATGCAAAGCTCCCCCCCACCCCACCACTTTCCAGGCCATTCATCCACCCCCCAAGCAATGCTATCTCCTGAGAGAGGTAGAAAACAAAGAAAAACACCTGCAGCTAATTCAAGAAAAGCTCTTGAAAATTCCTCTTTGATTCCCTAAGGCAATCATTCGAGCTCCAAGAAGCCAGTTACCCACAACAATCACAACTAGGAATTTCCATCCTATAACTGAAAATATCTTCTTCACTCAGGAGTTTGTCAAGTTCCCTTTTAAAGGACTGGAAAATTCTTCTCCACCACATACCTTGACCATTTGTCCCGTCTTTTACCTCCTGTTCTATGACTCCTCCCTGTAGCCATTAATCACTCACTTGGAAACTTATCAACATTTTTCAGAAAATCAAAAAGTACAATCCCCACATTAAACCATCCACATTAGCATCGGGCAATCGTTTAAATCAGGAATTCATTTAAATCAGGAAATCATTTATATAAGGAAATGGCAGAGAAATTAAATAAATACTTTGTGTCTGTCTTCTCGGAAGACGACGCAAAAAACTTCCTGGAAATTGTGGACAACCAAGGGTCTAGCGAGAATGAGGAACCGAAAGATATTAATATTAGTTAAAAAGTAGTACTGGAGAAATTAATGGGACTGAAAGCCGATAAATCCCCTGGACCTGATGGCCCACATCCTAGGGTTTTGAAAGAGTTGGCTATAGAGATAGTGGATGCATTGGTTGTCATTTTCCAAAATTCCATAGATTCTAGATCGGTTCCCGCAGATTGGAAGGTAGCAAATGTAACCCCACTATTTAACAAAGGATGGAGAGAGAAAACGGGGAACTACAGACCAGTTAGTCTGACATCAGTAGTAGGGAAAATGCTAGTATCTATTATTAAGGACGTGGTAACAGGGCACATAGAAAATAATAATAGGATTGGGCCGAGTCAACATAGATTTATGAAATGGAAATCGTGTTTGACAAATCTGTTAGAATTTTTTGAGGTTGTAACTGGCAGAATAGATAAGGGGGAACCAGTGGATTTGAGTATAAGAGTATAAGAGTAAGGACAGGCTCGAAGGGCCTACTCCTGCTCCTATTTCTTCTGTAAATCGGGAAATCGTTTAAAGCAAGAAATGTTTATACATAGCTGTCGACATTTTAGCATTAAATCTATTTCATTGATATTTCAGTTCTTTCTTCCGAACCTAGCAGTTCTAAAACCCAGATACAGGATAATGCCTTCTGTTATTCATTTGCATCACTTGCAAAGCAGGTGGGGGGAGGGGAAGGTTGGGAGGAAAATTTGACATTGCTGAATCCTTCTGAGTTGCACTGGCAGAGATTACTCAATGATTCTGCCTCCTGAGCTAAAAGAGGTTGATGGAGACAAAAGTCTTTGTTAAAAAGTGAAACAAAATCAGAATATAGAATATATATATATCATAAATACATAAATAAATCATCTGTGCTATATTTGTACCCATTGCTACACATTGGGGGTAGTTCTGTGATGCTAGCCTTTTAAAACCAGTCCCAAAAGTGCAAGAGTCCAATATTGCCCAGCACCAGAACTTTCAGTACAAACTAGACCACAAGTGGTGGCATTGCCACTGTTTAACCTCATGCTGGGTGCAGTAAGTGTGAGCCTGCATCTCCAAACTGCTTTCAGTTGACCAACCTGTGCCGTACTTTTTGAATATGATAAAGTTTTGAGTCTGCATTTGATAAGTCAACAGGATAATGACTTTTTGCTGATTAGAAACGTGGCATCTTAAAATAACTGGGATAATGACAACGATTGCAGCAGAGCACATGCACAGGCAAAACTAATTTCCCTCTAGCTAGTATAAGTGGCCCACCTGTGAATATATACATGCTTCTGCGGAATCAGAGACTGAAGCTAGGATGAAATTGTGAGGTGAGTGTAAGGGTATTAACTGACATTTGCTTCAGTTCCTAAAACGATTCCGTTCATTGAGCGCATGTGATCACCTGAAGATAGAATTCCCAGTTCCGACAGAATCTGCCAGATGCCCTCTGCCTTGGCCCGAGTGTAGATGAATGGACATTGATCGAGCAACCAGTCCACCATTTCAAAACCCACACAGCTTCTCCTGTGGATGAGAAATAGTTCAAACAGTTTCAAGTTTAAAGAGATGCACTTCATATAAATTTGTTTTGTGTTACCCCTGTTGTGAAACATTAGCATATTTATTCATCAGTATTTTGCCTTACCTATATTAGTTCTGAGAATAGAAAAGTACACAGCCTTTCACATGTAAATATTTAAATAATCTCAACAGGTCAGATAATATTTGCACTTAATTACTCCGTGCTAAGCCGCAAAAGGTCAAATCACCCTGTGAATTTATACTCATAGATTAAAAGAAATGAATAAGAAAAATGATCAATGCTACTTTGTCCTCATCAATGTAGCTGATTCAGATCTTGTTGCATAGAATAAGCATCAAAAAGGCTTTGAAAATACTTTATAAAATTCTTAAGAAATAATTCTTAATGTGATTAGAAAAGAAAAATATACATCAAGTGCTAATGTAAATTGTTCCTTGCTATATTGTAAGGTTCAAAGGTTGTAAATTGGGTTAATAGAGATTTGATTGCCACTATAGGCTAAATAGAATTCTTTTTTTGGAAACTAGTCTGTGGTTTGAGATAGTGAGGCCTAAATTCCAACCGTCCCAAACCGGGCATGATTCCAGCAACAACAACAACTTGTATTTATATAGCGCCTTTAACGTAGTAAAATTTCCCAAGGCACTTCGCAGGAGTATTATAAGACAAAAAATATTGAAATGAGGTCTGCGTTTATTTCAGGCGGCCGCCAAGACCGCCTAAAAAAAAGGCACCAACCAATTTAGCAGGTGGTTCTTAGCAGAGATTTAATAGTGGACTTGAGTGGGTGAATATGGAAAGATGGAGAATCAGTAACACAGAGTCATCCAATTTAAAATTGTGAGGTTAGTAGAAATTTCTTTATGCAAGGCGTTGTTGGAGCATGAAATGTTTTGCCACCAGAAGCAGTTGAGGCAGAGATCATTGTATCTTTTAAGAGAAAATAGGATAAATATTTGAATTAGAGGAAAATACAAGGCTGTGGGGAGAGAAAAATTAGTTAGGATTGATCTAGCAAAGAGCCGGCACAGGTACAATAAGCCAAATGGTCATCTGCGCTGTAAACTTCTATGGACACGATCTGCAAAGGGAGGGAGTTTGATGGGCTGGATGGCTTTTTCTCATTCCATATTTTTACAGGCACATATAGATCATACAACAATAACTGGTGTCAAATATCAGTAGGGCCTGTTTCATTTCCTTATCTAGGCTGCAACATGCCAACAATTTCTAACATCTTTTCTATCGATAAATAAAAATGACCGATGCTGTCTCTCTGTTAATGAAAACATAATTTACAGTTTTCTTGTTATTTATTACAATATATTTTAAATACCTTATTCACTTTTCGATTATAATTGAATGAGAGGTACCTATAGTGGGGAATGCCTTCATTGTAAAATAATTGCGATGTTAGGTCTCACGCAGGTTATTCATTAAGTTCTACTAGTGAACAGGAATCTCTCCAGGCCGACATTTTATGAGAGTTGTTATTGATATTAATTGCTTGTATCTTCAATAATGATGTTCAACAGACGGAATGCAGATTAGCATCGTTTTTGTTTACTGATTCGAAGCCACAATTTATTTGCTGAAGTAAAAACAGTTGAGGGTAGATTTTCACCTTCACTGCCTGGGCAGTAATCTGGTGGAGCTGATCACAAACCTTTCATAAAACTCGTCTGATTTTCATTCCATTGAAATATATGGAATGAAAACCAGACCGGTTCTGTAAAGGGCAGGTGATCAGTTCCGCCAGATTGCTACCCAAGCAGTGAAGTTGAAAATCTACTCCATTCATTCATAGGCAACAGCAGTGAAACCTCTCCCGTGCTGCTTTAGGAAATGAATTGCAGCTTCCAATAAGTATTCGGCAGCAAAAATAAAGTTGATCGTTATCATATTTCAGGATATTTTGATTATTTAGCCGAGGAAATTCAGCTCACCAGAGACTGAATCCATACAACACACCCTGCTTCTGGGAATGTAGATCAGATCCAGATCAAACAGCTGCAGAAATTGTATTTCTCACACACCATGTCAGTTTGCGACAATGAGATTCATTGTGGTAGAAATTGGTCTTGGGCGGTAGTGCAAAACGGGTGTTATCGCATCAACTGCCCATTATACTCCCAGCTTGATAGTCAGTTCCCTTGACTTCAATAGAATTCAATAACAGGCAGCCGATGTGATAACGCACACTTCACACAGAGCAGAGTGGGGTCTTAGCTGAACAGGCCGAGATCTCGGTGCAATGTGGGAGGTTTCTGATTTGAAATACCAGGCTTGTATGGCAGCTAAATTGGCCAATTATTGGGTACAGCAGCTGAGGGAGCATCGGAGGTCAACTCTTTGGCCAGAGAAATTTGGAATGGAAGTCAATGGGAGAGAACTCCCTACCTAAGGTGGAGCCGACTAGTTTCAGAGATCTGCTAATTAGAACAGCGAAGTTAGCCTGCTAACAAGGGCATTTTTCTATGTTGTTATTTTTTATGTTACGTGGGGTGTTATTAAATAGGTTGAAATTCACAGTAAATTTTATTCTCTTCCTTTATATATTACTTTTAAAAATAAAACAATTTGTTGGTTTATAATTGGCATCAACTTCAGGAAAAACGCATATGTAAGATTACAGTATCCAGTTCACACAACAAAGGGTTTCATTGCTACAATCTCCAGGTCATCATATCATATGACAAGATATTGGGCAGTAAAGGTGAACTCCTGATCATAGGTGATGTGGGGTCCACTTACTGGAAACACTGAACCTGGGAGAATATCTAGTGCAGACCTGAAAGTTGTAACGATCATCATTCTGCCTCACATGAACAGTCACTCCCATTTGCGACTGAAGTTAGCGGAGCGATTCCACTATCGTGAAATGTCAGTCAGGTTGGGCTATGATGCAACCACTGCCTTGTCACAAACCAAAGAGCTTCTATTGCAAATTTTTTCTAAAGTAAATGGACCACAAAATGGAAAATTATTCTTTTGCTATTTTTATTGCTCTGGGAATGCAATGTTTACTGCCCACCCCATGGCCGCGATTTTGCCAGCGCTCAGAGGGCGGGTTTGGAGGCGGGTCCGGAGTTAAAATCAAAATGATTGACGGTGGGCTGTGAACCCGCCGCCATCCCGCCTCCACGCAACTTTACAGAGTGTCGGGTCTGCGAGTTCCGATCAGACCCGACACCAAGCGGTGGGAGAGCCACTTAAGGCCGTTAACAGCTTGTAACTGCCTGGATAATCCTATTTTAAGAGGCTCTTCCCATTTTGCTACATTTTCAGTGTGTTCCACGTCGTGCGACAAACACGCCAGCTGATTGTGTCGGGTTCAGCAACTCGCTGAATACTTGACAGCTGCCCCTGCAGCGTAAAAGCTGACCTGGAACATGGCCGACTTTCAGATGGCAGAACTTTCTGTTTTGTGGTTTTGGAACACATTTTGCAGGTGTATTGAGCTTGAAAGTGTTTAATCTGAGATCCATATGCACTGTGACCTCCTTGGAAAACCCTCTCCCCACATTGACTGAGCGCTTATAACATCTATTTCTCAACTGAGATATATACCAGCAGAATGGGGACCATTTATACCCCCTCATCCTGGTCCTCAGAATCAGAGGGAGAGCAGCCGCGGCAACAGCAGAACCAGGCACACCAGCAGCAGCAACAACAGGAGCGCCAACCTTCTCCTCAGCCACCTGATGCTGCACAGGGCAGAGGGCGTCAGCGCAGGGCTGCACCGCGCCACAGGAGATACCCCCAACACAGGACTTACATGAGTGAGCAGCAGTGCCAAATGAGGCTGAGACTTTCGCGAGAGGTAGTCGCTGACATCTGCACAATGCTGCACCAACACCTGCAGCCCAGAGGAGCGGGTGGACACTCCTAACCAGTGGGTGTCAAAGTCACCACCGCACTCAACTTCTTTGCTTCAGGGTCCTTCCAGGGATCATCAGCAGACATCAGCGGCATTTCCTAGTCGGCCGCCCACAGTTGCATCACACAGGTTACTGATGCCCTCTTTGCCAAGTCGCACAATTACATCCACTTCTCCACGGATGAAGCAAGTGTTACTGCGCATGCGGTTGGCTTTGCAAATATGGCAGGCTTCCCAAGGGTGCAGGGTGTCGTAGACTGCACACATGTGGCCATTAGGGCACCCCATCACAACCCAGCCGTATTTGTCAACTGCAAGGGCTTCCACTCCCTTAACGTCCAGCTGGTGTGTAACCACAGGAAGAACATTATGCATGTTTGTGACAAGTTCCCTGGCAGTTGCCATGACTCGTTCATCCTGCGGCAGTCCACTGTGCCTCAGCTGTTCAATCCGCCAACCCAACTTTCCGGATGGCTCCTTGGAGACAAGGGCTATCCCCTGAAAACGTGGTTAATGACACCAATGAGGAAGCCACCAAACGAAGCTGAGGAGCGCTACGAGAGCCACATTTCCACCAGAAGCATCATAGAGCAAACCATCGGCTTGCTCAAAATGCGATTCAGATGCCTGGACAGATCTGGTGGAGCCCTACAGTACGCACCAGCCAGGGTCTCCAGAATCATCGTGGTCTGCTGTGCCCTGCACAACATCGCACAGCAGCGTGGCTTACCGCTGCCTGAGGAACAAGTGGCTCAGCGCACAGCCTCCTCCTCAGAGGAACCGAATGAGGCAGCAGATGAGGAAGACCTTGTGGAGGTGGCTATGCCAGTGCCACCAGCACACGAGCACATTGCTGGCCGTGAGGCAAGGGAGGCACTAATCCATGCCAGATTCGCCTAACTTTACGCTGCAAACACATGTGGCTGGCACATGGAAATGAGTGTTTGCACGACCTTCATTACACACCAGAGAGCATCTGTACAATAAACTGTGCATTCCTATCACTCTTCCCACCATCACTACAGATGAAAGGTGCCCTGACCCCTCACTGTGCAACTTCCATTTCTGAACACACATAGGCCAACTCTTTGAATCTTTGACATCGCATTTCTTTAATACAGTTGAAATAACGATGAGAAACGTAACTTTGTATTATATCAAAACACCCAAGTGACTATCCTTGTGACTATTTGTGTGATAACTTTCTCTTACGCGTGCTTCTATGTGGTGCTTCCCCTGTGGCTTCAGCAGATGTAGAGGCAGCTTGCTCACTTCTCTGCTGTGCCTGCTTAGATGCCTGCGGTGGGCGTCCTCTAGGTTTGGGAGCCTGGGAGGGCTCCGCAACAGTCTGCTCCTCCTGCAGCTGTGCAGGGGCTGAGATGGCCATCTCAGTTGGGTGAGGAATCTGGGGCTCGGACCGAGGGCTCCACAGTGGCATGGTCATGTGAGCGCTTGGCGAGGAGTCCACAGTTCCTTGTTGTCAACCACCAACATCCCTCTCATGGGTCACCTGCACTTCACTGCTAGCAAGTAGCTGGAGAGCACTTTGCTGCACATCAGTGGGGCCACGAGGATCCGTCTCTGTACTGACAGTCCTCATAACGGGGACGTCCATGTACCTCTGGTTCCTCCCCTCAACAGAGGCCCATCTATCCTCCATAGCAGACCATCTATTTAGAAGAGTCACCATGTTCATTTGAGTCTGGTGATTTATGTCCTCCATGGAGGTTGCCATTCTTTCTATGGCGGCACCTACATTTGCCATTGCGTGCACCACGGCATTGCTCATGTTTGACATGGACTCCTCCATTCTCTGCACACTCGCAGTCACCGTGGTTGCAAACCCAGTCAGAGACTCCTGCACTTGTTCCTGAAGCTGCAGCACCGCTCTCTTTCTGGATGGCCCCAGAAGCACAGCGTCCACATGCAGCTGAGCAGAGCTAGGAGAGTCCAACGCCCTCCGACGAGGACTTTCCTCTGCTGTTCCTGTCTCCACCATCTGCTGATGCTCACTTGTGAGCTGTAATACACCAGGTAACTACACTACTCTATCTCGCAAAGGACCCACCGAGGTGTGCGTCTCTGCGCTGGTGCTGGGGGCGCTCATTTCTGCTGACACTGCTCCCTCAGAGGCTGCAGGTTCCTCTGAGGAGTCGTCCAGCTCTTCCTCCTGGACACTGTGGAGGGGGGCTCTTGATGGTCCTGTGGGGGAGTAAAGGCATGAGTTAGACATGTGCCATTTAGGTAGCAGACACATCCCATTGTGCAGATGATCAGAACTCAATCTGTATGAACATCAGATGCCATATCAGTCACTCATGAAATCTAAATGAGAGGGTTAAAAATCTATTCTGTCACCAGCTTGCTCTACTGCGCCCGTCTCTCCGTCCCCCACTTCCAGCTCCTCTGCACCTCCGACGATCTCGATAGCAGCTTCCTTAATGTTGGTTAAATGCGCCAAGGAAGGTGGGCCTCCTCCTGTCCTCCCCCTCTCCCTCTTATTGTGGGCTCTCTTTTCCTGTAATGAGGGACACAATTGAAGTTTGAGCGAAAATGTTGGAGTGAGTGTAGAGAATCCATAGCATAGATGCTTAGAGGGAGACAAAGATGGAGTGAGGTGCCAAGACCAAGGGCCCTCCCTGTGTATTGTTAGTTGTTGCCATTGCATAACAGTGATAGTGTGAGGGGTGCATAGTAGAATGGTGGAGTGATTCTGTACATAGAAAGAGAGAGGGATGATTAAGGGTGCAAGGGCTGTAAAGATAAGTTGGGATGTGAAGGAGTAGGTTGACAATGCAGAGGGCTGGTGATGAGAAGAGATGGGGAGCAGATTGAAGGTAAGTGTGATGTTCTACTCACTTTTGCTGAGCGTAGCAGATCATTGAACCTTTTCCTGCACTGAAGCCAGGTGCGTGCACACAAAGACCTGGCGCTAACCTCCTCAGCAATTTGCAGCCAGGCTGCCTTGGTTGCTGAGGAGGCTTCCTCCGTCCATTGGAGGGGAACAGAACCTCCTTGCGCCCTCTAACTCCCTCCACAAGAGCATGGAGGGAGTCATCATCAAAGCGGGGAGAAGCCTTGGTTCTTGGAGCAGTCATCTCGCAAACAATACCACTGAGGAGCATCAGAAAGTGGATAAAACCCAAAGGCTGCATGGGCCCCTTAAATGCTGCTGAATCGAAGACGTCAGCAGAGGTGAGCAGCAGACCCGAACCCACTGATTGGGCCGGGTAACACGCACGGCGGGCTTAATAAGCCCAGTTAACTCAAAATCGTTATTGCAGTATGGCTTAAACTGGTAGCGGGACCGGAACCCTCCGAACAGCCAACCCGACGCGAACCCGCCTCCGCTGGCAAAATCCAGTCCCTAGTAGCTTTGAGAGCATTAACGGTCACCACATAGTGTAGGATTGAGTCACATGCAGGCCAGACTTGGATAGTGATAGCAGGTTCCTTTCCTGAAGGGTATTTGTGAACCAGTTGGGTTTTTATGACAATGTAGCAGCTATGCAAAGGTTGAAAGTAACATTCTGGTTAGTAGCTCTAAGATGCCCAAAATAAATGAGAGTAGTTCATATATTTTACAGGAATGCTTCTCATGAGTAAAATCAAACAAGTGCCAGCTATATTTTGTATTCTATAACTGAAAAACTTGTTACAAAAGCAACCTTAAGTGTGTAATATTGCTCTCGAGTTTAATATTAATTCCACAAGCATTACAACACTTTCTGCGCCATTTGTTTTTTGGATGACTCTTGCACTTGATATCCTAGTCAACAAATTTAACACTTTCCATTCTGCATCCTATGTCAGATCAAGCATTCCTTGATCAGTTACAGTTGAAGTTAGAAGATGGGTAAACTCCCTACACTTTACCCCAATAAAGTAGCCTGATTACTACTTTAAAAGAGCACCATTCTGTGAGGGAAGACTCCCAGTGCAGAGCCTTCCTTGACAGGAGTGTGGATCAGATAATCGGACACAAGGGACAGCACATTTATTCCCTGATGCTCCCAATTTTCTTGTGATTAATTTTAATGACCTGAAACTTAGGAGCATCGCGAATTGGGCCTGCTGCCCTCTGCCCCTAAATCTCTGATCTGCACTCTTGTCCCGGAGGCCCTGCACCAGGAGCCTCGCCTGGTAAAACCTAGGGATAGTGTTTCCACTTTGGGGGGGAAATCGGGAAACTGGGCACAAATTGCGCTTGAAATTGCACTGTTTTTCCGAAATTAAGTTATAGTTCAAGGGGGAGAAATTCAGTATCACCCCATTTGGGGTGCAATTATCGGACGGGCGCAAAGATTAGCGCCTGCTGCTAATTATCGCCTCCGACTGCAAACTTGACTTTTATCGCCCCTGGAGGTGATTGGAGCACTAAATCAGGCGCTTCACACCTGTCTTAAGGCGCAAAGGCCGAGGAGCGAGGCACTACCTCAGAGCGCTGGCGAAGCTCATGTGATGTCAGTCAGCAATGGAACACATACACAATGGCGCCGGCCAGTTCTTAAAGTGGAGGGTTGATCTTGCTTTCCATCCACATCCTGCTCATTGCAGCCTTGAATCTCGGCCTGGAGAGACCTGTACATCAAATCTGCTGGAAAGAACAATGGAGAGTACCAGGGAAAGAGCTCAGAGTGCAGCCCCCACAGTCTCTTCTAAATCGATACAAGGAGGGGCAAATCAAAATGAACCTGCAAAGTGCTGCTCAGTACCCAAAACTCCTTCACACAGCGTTGAATCTCTCCAGAAGTCTCTCTCTCTCTCTCTCAGAATGCGTGGTTCAAAAATGTCACCAACAAAAAAAGGCAGGAAGCGGTCACCTTTAAATAGCGCTCCCCCAGTCACTTCCTGACTGCAAAACGCTCCCCTCAACCTGTCGTTGCTAGCGGCAGGCGGTAAGGCAGGGGGCACCACTCAATATCCGCTCCGGGGCGCTACCGGGGCGTTGCGCACTCGACTGACGTCACGATCTGCCGGCGCAGGCGATCGTGGCAGTACTGTTTAGCGCCACCGCAAAATGTCTAGTTAATTTCGCGAGCAGCGCAAACATCGCCGCGCCCGGGCGCTAGTTGCTTTGCGCCCCATTAGCGCCCTCTTAAGGCGCTAACGGGAGGCGCAACCAACTGAATTTCCCCCCCCAAGTTTCTATATAACTCATTTGCATAATCACAAACATAAAATCTTCCATGAACCAGCACAATCGGTCAGTGTAATAGAACGTAATCGTTTATTGTTTTCCTTTGTATTAAAAAAAGTTCATTAATGTATTTAAGAGTGGTAACCTGAAGCAGCTATTTTAATGCAGCTGAAAATGGGTTTAATCACTAAAAATAAGCCTTTTTAATAAGAGTGCCTAATCCTCCAGTTGTGAGTAACCTGATTTTAAATCATTGAATATGACTTAAAAAACTATACTGAACCATTTACTAGTTTCATTGGTGTACACTAGTCAGTTCCTTCGTTAATTAAATATTTTTTAATATGCAAAAACTTTTAAAATGTGCCTACTAGTGCCTGTGCGCCTAAAAAAACTAGCTCAATTTGGAGAGCCTCCTCGAACAGCTGGAAACGGGCGCAATTGGCGAAAACCCGCCATCCTCGTTATTTCGATTTGGGGGCTTGGCCAGTTTTGTGGTTGGGACCGGCTTCGGGCGAAATGATTTTTAACCAGCGTTGAAGATGGCAGAAACTCGATTTACGCTTGACAAAACGTAAGCGTTTAAAATTACCTGATGTTTTGCGTGGGTTTGGCCGATTTAACCTATTTTGAGCTGATAAAATTAACGCAAACTAGCGGAAACACTACCCCAGACTCTTTGGTGCCAATGAGTGTTGCACGTTGAACAGTTTTGTGCTTTGGGTTCACCAGGAGTTGGGTTGAGATTGTATTGCTGAGCAAACTCGGATCGCTTCGAACTCCAGCCCCACTAAGACTGTCTGCCAACCCATTCCCCTGGGCTTGACTTGAGCCCAGGTTCTAAAGGTGCTCTATTGGTTTTATTATACAGAGTCTCTCACAGTTACTTCTGTAACTCTTACTGTTTTCACTCAATTTGCTGGCTTCAAGCTAAAGGAATGACAACTATATTAAATCAGAGTTTTTATTTTTACCTCAACTAGTTGTGTTTATTCTTTCTACTATTGTAGATACTGCAAGCATGAGAGAACTTTATTTATTGTAATTTGCTCTGATAAAATATTGCCAAATATTTAACTTCGATCTTCACAACCACCTCCACAGACTGATTTATTTTTACTTACTTGCATTTTCCTGTATTGGTCACACGATCTTTAACCAGGTGAGGCGCCTGTGCTACAAAATTGTTTCTCAGTGCTCGCCCTGCACAGCAAATGGTCTCAGAATATATCTATGGCAGAGGAAAATAAAGAATTTGTTTTGGCTCCAGAATTTATCTTGCATCTGTAACAACAACGCAAGATGCCTAACATATTTCAGAAAGCCATCTGATTTTTTGGGATAAGCCCAAATTATATTTCATAATTGTACCAGCCACCGCTCAAAAGATGAATTCAAAAATTAGGATTAAACCAAACAAGACCCAGAAATGTCACCATCAGCATACTGCAGTTGCGGCGTGACGCATGCAACCACTTTCCCTGTTTGGCGCACGAAGAGCTTTACCGTCTCTCCTTCAGAGGTAACATTAAAGTAGTGTCCACCTTCTGTCTCTTGTATCACCTACAGATGGGTGAATGAAACTCCGTGGGGTAGCGTTTGCTGAGGATACAGCTATTGATGGGTGCCAACTTCTTTCAGCAGCACACACTTTGTGAAGACAGTGCAAGAGTTTCTTAGTTACTTAAATTATTTGTGCGTCCTTACTAAAATTGTTTCCTTCATTAACCCAAACTTTTCTACTTACAGACGGGGTAGAAATGAATCTCGACCCATTTTCGGGTCCAGACTCAACGCCGTGCGACTAGCGCGCGCCAGAAGCAGGAGACCCCAGGATCAATAGAAATTGATTCTCAGGCTTCTTCAGCATACTCACCGCTGGTCGCGCTTCCACAGGCAACTCATTGAACAAAGACTTGAATTTCGGGCCACCTGCCTTGTTGGCCGCAGCCCTCAGGTAAGTCTCCGGAGGGAAGTTTGGAGCAGGCTCCAGGGGAGGGGCGATCACGACGTCTCTGGAGCCAGAGGAGCACTCTGCTCTGCTGGTTCCGCATGGAGGTATTTTATAAATAATTTTTTCACAACCTATCTTTGGATGGCGGTTGCCAGGGCCACTGCAGGTTCCTGAGCGACGCCTGCCCTGCTCAGCGGAGACAGGTTTCTAAAAGGGGACCTCAACAGATGTTAGGTCCTTCATTTACATAACTTTATCGAGTTTGTTGAAACCTGATTGAGTTTTTTTAATGAAATAACAGAGAGTATTGATGAAGGTAGTGCAATAGATGTATATATGGACTTCCAAAAGGCATTTGATAAAGTGCCTCATAACAGTCTTATTCGGATAATAGAAGCACATGGGATTAAATGGACTGTGGTAACTTGGATACATAATTGGCTACAGGATAGGAGGCAGAGAGCAGTGGTGAATGAAAGTTTTTCTGACTGGAGAGAAGTATGCAGTGGGGTCCGAGGGATTGGTATTAGGACCATTGCTTTTCTTGTTCTATATAAATGACTTGAAATGGGTATATGGAGCGCAGTTTCGAAGTTTACGGATGATACAAAACTTGGCAATGTAGTAAATAGTGAGCAGGTTAGTAGCAGACTTCAGGAGGACATAGACTAGTGAAATGGGCAGACTCATGGCAGATGCAATTTAATACGGATAAGTGTGAAGTGATGCACTTTGGGAAAAACAACATGCTCTAAATGGTACTATTTTGAGGGGGTGCAAGAGCAGAGGGACCTGGGACTGCATATTCACAAATCCTTGAAAGTGGCAGGGCAAGCTGATAAGGCAATTAAGAACCTGTGTGGGATACTTGGATTTGTAAATAGGGGCATTGAATACAAAAACAAGGAAGTTATGTTGAGCCTTTATAAATCACTGGTTAGGCCTCAGTTGGAGTATTGTGTACAATTCTGGGCACCACACTTTAGGAAGGATGTCAGGCCCTTGAAAAGGTCACACAGGAGGTTTATCAGGATTATACCAGGGATGAGGGACTTCAGTTATGTGGAGAGAATGGAGAAGCTGGGATTATTCTCCTTAGAGCAGAGAATGATGTGGAGATGCCGGTGTTGGACTGGGGTGGACAAAAGTGAGAAGTCGCACAACACCAGGTTATAGTCCAACAGTTTTATTTGAAATCACAAGCTTTCGGAGCAGCTGCTCCTTCGTCAAGTGAAGTGAAGAAATACAAATCGGCACAGCATATATAGACAGAGAACAATGCCTGTGCAGAGTACAATGTCAGACGACTACAGTTAATCTTTCTGACTGCCTTTTATCACACCTCGGCAGAGAGACAATCAGGTCAGTCAGGAAGACATTGGCCCAAAAATTAGTCCCACGACGCGAGAGTACGCACTGTGTACTCTCGCGTATTCTGTCACCAATTGCCGGTTTTCTGCATGCACTGCGCATGCGCTGAAAACCGGCACTTGGTGAATGGAAAAGGGGGCGGTTCCTCGGTGCACCGCGTGCGCGCTACAGGCTGCGCGCACGCTGTGCACTTAGTGCTTTGGACGCGCAGGTAAGGACGGAAGATTTTAGAAATGAAAAAAGGAGGAGTAAGACCCACTTTTAACAAGGTAAGTAGTGAATTAAGTATTATTTTGAATTTTTTTTAACAGGTATATCTTTTTTAGAGACTTTAAAGACAGGTAAGTTTATTTTTATAACTTTTTAAAAGATTTTAAATTTTTTCAAAAATGTAATTTTTTATTTAAAATGGTTAATTTATTTAACTATACTTATTTTATTAATGTGATGGGTTTTTTTTTAATTTAATTGAGGTTTAGCTGTTATTTTGGGGGTGTGTAAGATTCATAGCTTTCACAGCACGTATGTGAAACTTATGAATGGAAGATGGTGTGCTGCCATTGGCTCTAACTGAGTCACGTGATCCCACAGCTCGCACGAATTCACTACGCCGGTGGGATACGCAAGCACTGCCCAGCTGATGTCTAGAACATCAAGTTCGTGCGAGCTGGATCTGAAAAAGCCAACGCGGAGTGAGAGATCGCGGGGAAGCCTTACCCCCGCGTCAACACTCAGTCTTTAATTTCTGGGCCATTATATCAAAGACATAGCAAGATACAGCTAAGACAATGAGGTGGGGTCACAGGGGCTCTAATGTGTCAGATTCTGCAGTCTGTATGGAAAACCATAAACTTTAAACTTTTTACTTTTTTTACTGGAAATCACATCTGTGAACAAGCCAACGACGACTCGAGTCTGGTTGACTCTACGTCAGGTGGGGTTACATGTAGCGTGACATGAACCCAAGATCCCAGTTGAGGCCGTCCTCATGGGTGCGGAACTTGGCTATCAGTTTCTGCTCGATGATTTTGCATTGTCGTGTGTCTCGAAGGCCGCCTTGGAGAACGCTTACCCGAAGATCCGAGGCTGAATGTCCTTGACTGCTGAAGTGTTCCCCGACTGGGAGGTAACACTCCTGCCTGGCGATTGTTGCGCGGTGTCCGTTCATACATTGTCGCAGTGTCTGCATGGTCTCGCCGATGTACCATGCTCTGGGGCATCCTTTCCTGCAACATATGAGGTAGACAACGTTGGCCGAGTCACATGAGTATGTACCATGTACCTGGTGGGTAGTGTCCTCACGTGTGATGATGGTATCTGTGTTGATGATCTGGCATGTCTTGCAGAGGTTGCCGTGGCAGGGTTGTGTGGTGTCGTGGTCGCTGTTCTCCTGAAAGCTGGGTAATTTGCTGCGAACGATGGTACTTTTGAGGTTAGGCGGCTGTTTGAAGGCGAGTAGTGGAGGCGTGGGGATGGCCTTAGCGAGGTGTTCGTTGTCATCGATGACATGTTGAAGGCTGCGAAGAACATGGCGTAGTTTCGCCGCTCCGGGGAAGTACTGGATGACGTAGGGTACTCTGTTGGTTGTGTCCCGTGTTCGCCTTCTGAGGAGGTCTATGCGATTTTTCGCTGTGGCCCGTCGGAACTGTCGATCGACGAGTCGAGCGTCATATCCCGTTCTTACGAGGGCGTCTTTCAGCGTCCGTAGGTGTCCATCGCGTTCCTCCTCGTCTGAGCAGATCCTGTGTATTCGCAGGGCTTGTCCATGGGGGATGGCTTCTTTAACGTGGTTAGGGTGGAAGCTGGAGAAGTGGAGCATTGTGAGGTTGTCCGTGGGCTTGCGGTAGAGTGAAGTGCTGAGGTGTCTGTCTTTGATGGAGATTTGTGTGTCCAAGAATGAAATCGATTCTGAGGAGTAGTCCATGGTGAGTTTGATGGTGGGATGGAACTTGTTGATGTTATCGTGTAGTCTTTTCAGTGATCCTTCGCCGTGGGTCCAAAGGAAGAAGATGTCGTCGATGTATCTGGTGTATAGCATTGGTTGGAGGTCCTGTGCAGCGAAGAAGTCTTGCTCGAACTTGTGCATGAAGATGTTGGCGTATTGGGGTGCGAATTTGGTCCCCATGGCTGTTCCGTGTGTTTGGGTAAAAAACTGGTTGTCGAAGGTGAAGACATTATGGTCAAGGATGAAGCGGATGAGTTGTAGGATGGTGTCTGGAGATTGGCTGTTGTTGGTGTTGAGTACTGAGGCTGTCGCAGCGATACCGTCATCGTGGGGGATACTGGTGTAGAGTGCCGATACGTCTATCATGGCGAGGAGTGTTCCTGGTTCAACTGGTCCATGGGTGCTGAGTTTCTGTAAGAAGTCTGTAGTGTCGCGACAGAAGCTGGGGGTTCCCTGTACGATGGGTTTCAGGATGCCCTCAACGTATCCAGAGAGGTTCTCACACAGGGTTCCGTTGCCTGAAACGATAGGACGTCCGGGTGTGTTGGCTTTGTGTATCTTTGGGAGGCAGTAGAAGTCTCCCACGCGGGGAGTACGTGGGATGAGAGCGCGTAGGATGCTTTGAAGGTCTGGATCGAAGGTCTTGATCAGTCTATTGAGTTGACGGGTGTGTTCTTTGTTCGGATCTGCGGGTAACTGTCTGTAGTGTTCCTGGTTGTCCAGTTGTCAGTATGCTTCTTTGCAATAGTCCATTCTGTTCTGTATGACGATGGCTCCTCCTTTGTCCGCTGGTTTGATGACGATGTTGCGGTTGGTCTTGAGAGCGTGGATGGCGTTGCGTTGTGCTCGGGTGACATTCTGGACTGTCTTGTGAGTGCGGCTGATGAATCTGGCGTTGATGCATCTCCTGACAACTTGAGCATACATGTCAAGCTTAGGGCAGCGACCCTCCGGAGGGGTCCAATTTGACTCTTTCTTCTTCGGATGCTGCACTGCGGGTCCCTCTGTCTGCTGTTCCGGATCATTGAATGTCTCATTGGGTTTGTTGCTGACATCTTGGTACATCGGCGAGACCATGCAGACACTGCGACAACGTATGAACAGACACCACGCAACAATCACCAGGCAGGAGTGTTACCTCCCAGTCAGGGAACACTTCAGCAGTCAAGGACATTCAGCCTCGGATCTTCGGGTAAGCCTTCTCCAAGGCGGCCTTCGAGACACACGACAACGCAAAATCATCGAGCAGAAACTGATAGCCAAGTTTTCACCCATGAGGACGGCCTCAACCGGGATCTTGGGTTCATGTCACGCTACATGTAACCCCACCTGACGTAGAGTCATCCAGACTCGAGTCGTCGTTGGCTTGTTCACAGATGTGATTTCCAGTAAAAAAAGTAAAAAGTTTAAAGTTTATGGTTTTCCATACAGACTGCAGCATCTGACACATTAGACCCCCTGTGACCCCACCTCATTGTCTTAGCTGTATCTTGCTATGTCTTTGATATAATGTCATCCTGACTGACCTGATTGTCTCTCTGCCGAGGTGTGATAAAAGGCAGTCAGAAAGATTAACTGTAGTCGTCTGACATTGTACTCTGCACAGGCATTGTTCTCTGTCTATATATGCTGTGCCGATTTGTATTTCTTCACTTCACCTGACGAAGGAGCAGCCGCTCTGAAAGCTTGTGATTTGAAATAAAACTGTTGGACTATAACCTGGTGTTGTGCGACTTCTCACTTTAGAGCAGAGAAGGTTAAGGGGAGACCTAATAGAGGTATTCTAAATTATGTGGGGTTTTGATAGAGCAAGTATGGAGAAATTGTTTCCTCTGGCAAATGGGTTGATAACCAGAGCTCATAGATATAAAATAATTGGCAAAAGAATTAGAGGGGAAATGGGGAGAAATTATTTCACACAAAGGGTTGTTGTGATCTGGAACGCATTATCTGAAAAAGGAGTGGAATCAGATTCCATAGGAACTTTAAAAAGGGATTTGGACATTTATTTGAAGAGAACTAATTTGCAGTGTAATCGGGAGAAAGTTGGGGTGTGGGACTAAATTGGACAGTTCTTTCAAAGGCCGTCCCACTGCTAAGTTGAAATACTTTACACCAGTTTCGCAGACACAATGCAGATCAATCTCTACTCAGCCTCTTGTTTCTGAATTGAAAAACACTTATTTGCTTACAGGTGATTTAAACCAACATTTTTGAATCAATTTGAGGGAAAAATAAACCCTAAAAGTATGGCCTAAGAATAAGGCCAAACCCATGCAATGCACATGATGGGTGTTTCCACCAACTGCATTCAACTAGGGCCATGAGTTTGGCTATAATACATGAATCAGCTTGGGGCTTGAATCAAGCCAATCGCCTTGACAAGTGCTGCGTCTGGACATTCCTGCAAATAGCCACAGAGATCAGAGTTACGCTGTATCCAGTTATTCCATTTCTGAATTTGCATGATATCTGTTTAATACTTAAATAACTTTTAGAATCACAATACTCCATTGAGAATTAGTGCACACTAGACAGACAATTAGAGTACCCCATTTTAATGAATAATCGATAAATAACTATCAGCTAAAGCAGATGATTGATTGTGGAATTGTTTTTCTTTACACTAATGGTATAAAACATTGTCATGTGCAATGGTCAGCTGATTATCACTTCTTGGTCATCTCCTGACACACAGACAGTGGGCCAAGCCGCCTCCTTCTGTAAACCCATATCTGATTCTTACCTTTCTTTTGGAATTTGATGGTTGATATTCAGCATTCTTTTCCAAGTTGGCCATCTGCTAATAAAAGAATGTAGCCATTATTATTGTGTATCAGAAGAAGAAAATCTTCCAGCTCTTATTCTGGTCATAATTAAACAAACCCCTTGGATGATAATAGAACCCATCAACATACCTATGTACTTCCTTTGCTCAATTGAACGACCATGCTTTAATTTGGTTTGAAATATGGAAAGAGTGTGAAAGCCTGCCCGTTATAAGCGGTGGGGACTGTATTCCCCACAGCTTTAATGGGGTAGATCTTTGGTTTGACTTTGGGCAGTTTTTGGTCGGGTGGCATTCGGGCCGCTGACGTGATGTCATCAGTCAGAGACCCAAGCCATTTTGATGGTCAGGCCTCATTTAAATTTAATTGGTGGACTGCCCTTGCATTTCCAGTGGTGACAGGCAGCCTGCTCAACTGGAGCTCCTCTGCTGACTGCTTTCATGTTCACACAGCAGCCACTTTCTTGCACATTACTATCAACCCATGCTGCTCACAACTTGCTGCTTCTCCCTCTCAGCATGCACACTATATGAACTGCCTCACACATCTGCACAACCTTGTACAAGATCACACACTAACAAACTCCCACTCAGTTTGCACCAGAAGCTGACTCACAACAACTAGGAGAGGACCAGAACCAGTGGAAGGCCTAACTCCATGAAGGCCCTCACCCGGATGCAGGAGGAAGCAATGGGGATCATTGGAGCAGGCAGGTCAAGGACCTTGGCAATGGCGAGGCTGGAAGACATGCTCACCAGGTCGTCTGCCTATTTCTCTTATTTTTGCTCTTTCCTAAACAATTACACATAGAAGGTAGCTTGCCAACCTGGTGCTGCATTGCGCTGCCACTCATCTGCTACTGCCTAGCCATGCTGACCCTAGCCCCTCTCCCCTTTTTCTAGGTTAATTCCATAACTCAGACCATGATGAACATGACTCTGAGAAGAACAAACCTCCTAAGTAAGCACCAGCACTTGCTCCGTCCCTCCCAAGCACCAGCACAGTAATCGGCACCCCGGGTGGGATGGATAACAAGGTAGCGGGCTCTGCACCTGGTCAGTCACCGAGCACAAATGAGCAGGAGCAGGGCTAATGGGAAGGACAGCCCAGGAGACGGGTCACCAGAGGGCAAGCTCAGGTCATAATTCTGCTGGAGAGGCACCCATTTGAGTTTCAATCAAAGCTACGAGAGCTGGTGACACATGCTCTGCCGACTTTAGGGGCCCAACCTACAAAAGGCACCAGACCTGCTCAGGCAGCGAAAGCATTGTTGGAGCAGCCCAATGGCCTGCTCCCTGTTGGCTCTAATGGTGTCATGTCTCAGGTTGTATCTCCACTCGGCCAATGAGCATAGGTTTCATAGCTGTGTCATGAGCCAGGTCTAAAGTGGATAGCCCTTGTCCTCATACAGCTGGCCTCTGACATGTTGTGCTGGGGCAAAGAGTGGGTGGGGAGATGGAGGACTGGTGCAGTATGTAGACAGCATGACAGCTGTCAGGAAAGCAGGCACAGAGCTGCATGATACACTGTTAGTTCACTCACCAGCTGCATGTTATGGGAGTGGAAGCTTTTTCTGTTCATGAAGCCTGTGTATTGTGAGGAACCCTGATAGCTACATGGGTGCAGTCAATCACAGCCTAAACTTGGGGGGGTCTGCTATGGCAGCCAACCCTGCAGCCTTTTATTGCTGACATTTAGCATCCATGGTGAATGTTGTAAATTTGTTGGCCTTGACAAAGAGGGCGTCAAAGACCTGCTCGATCCAGGTATGGACTGCAGACTGACTAACATAACTGATTTCACCTGCTGCAGCCTGGAAAGAGCCCTAGGCAATAAAATTAAGGGCCATATTTACTTTCATTGCTGTAGGTAATACATGGCCAGCTGGGAGTATGAGTTATGAGTCTTGATGTAAGAGGCTACACAGGTCTGTGACAGCCTCTACGGAGAAGTGATGCCTCCTGACATGTTGTTCCTCGGAAAACTAGAGCTAACTGACGCTGGGCCTACAGACCCTCCTGGAAGAGTAAGGGGGGGCGATTTTCAGCAGTGCATTCAGGCACTAAAGATCCTCCAAGGTGGCCAAGCTGGGGTCCTGAACTGAAACGCTAGTTTAGCCCGTGTTTAGCGCAAGACGCAATCTTGGTTAAGGAGTTGAAGCATGAGCTAGGAACGGCCACCCAGAGGCTTGTTAAGGGGCTGATTGCCAGTTAAAATGCCTGATAGCTCTCATTAAGGAGGCTGCACGGCATTTTGGTGTCTAGTGCTTGTCCTAACGCCCTCTCCTAACAGCGACCAGCTGTTTGGGAGTAAACAAGGCGTTGATGTGGATTTCAAGCCCTACTTAAAGGGATACTCACCATTTCATGTTCACTTGCTGCTGGAGCTGTGAAGAGGACTGCGTCCGAGAACCTGTGCACCCTCTCTCTCAGTAACTGAGCCATCCTGCAATGTGCTGCTATATGCCAGCCAGTGCACTCCACACATTCAATGGAAGTGGGTGCGAGGAGCCCATATAAACTGCTGCACGAAAATTGCATCTAATCAGCAGTTTATATGGGAGCGCTGTTGAATGATACTTTTGTTTTATTCAAACCATTGATTGCATTATTTTTACAACCCAAATTACACTTAGGCACAGTTTGCATCATCTAATATTAGACTTTGGTTATTTTAACTTTTTTCCAAACTAAAGTAAGTTAAAGTAATAAGCCTGGAAGATATTGTGAGCAATGTTATTGTACAAGTGCTTAATGTGCTTGTATCAAGTCTTTCTGCTATTTTAATGGAGTTATTAACCTGTTCATTTTAAATGATTAACACTTCTGCTGTTATAGTAAAGCGAGCGATTAGATCTGAGCATATTAACAGTTGATACGATAACATCGTTCACAATAACTCCAAGCTAAAAAGTTTTTGAACCATTTACATTTCCTAACTCTCTTATTATAATTAATAATGTATCAGAATTATTCAACTGAGAATTGTGTGAATAATTCAAAGTAAAAGCACTAAATAATTAAGTATTGCAGTGAATAGATTACTGTATCCTGAACATTCAAAATATAGAAAATAATGGTTTTGTAATATTTAGAAATTCTACTATATTTTGTGCCACCAATCCATTACCAAATGATATATATATATATATGTTGTATTTTCGTTAGACAGAATCTTGCCCTTCCTTTGAATAATTAATAGCAGCTCTATAATTGAGTTCAGGACTTAATTTTCATTTATTCCACCCCAACCAATTCCCCTCTCCCCCCCCCTCCCCCCTCCCCCCACCCCCACTCCACATACAAACACAATTCTGAACTTTTTCTCGAGAGGTTTCTAACAATTAAAAAGCCATTTTTTCCTCATTTGTTTTCACCTATTTTAAGATGACAGCAATGCTCAAAGTAGCCATAATAATGGAACAATAGTCCATTGTTTCTTTCTGCGAGTCGTGTTGGTCTTTACTCACATCATTTTTTTCCTTAAAATTTACGACTAGAGGAAGTTATTCCCCAAAGTTACTTTTTTTAAATTTGTGTTGCTATTGTAGATAAAGACCTCCCAAAACCCAGGTCACTTTTCCTTTCAACATCTTTTTATTCATTTTACTATGTACTGGAATTTATATTTGAGATAACTAATGAACTTAAAAGCCGATGTGGCAACTTTCAGTTTCCTAATTTTTTGAAACTCTTGTTCTGAATTCAGTGTTGAACATTCTTACTCGCAATCTCCACATCATGTCTTTTAAAGGAGTCTTGGGATTGTGCCATACACCAATCTGCCTGACTCTGGAGAAGATGCATGAAATAATGCTGCTGAATAGGATGAGGAAATACTGAGGACACCAGTTATTGTAGCTCTCAGCTTGTCTGTCAAAAAGTAATAATGAGTGTTTTACTCACCTTGGGGAGCAGAATTGCTCTGCTTGCGATGTACAGTGTGTGCAGTGACCACACTAATTCTTCCTCCATGGGCTGCTAGTTTCCGCAGAGAACATTTGACAATGAATCGTGTTACAATGCTATCACTCTAAAGAAGCCAGGCATCTTTTGCAGTGATTTTTACTGCAATGTAATGGAGATTTAGATTGCATTTCCCAGTCAGTGAGAACTGTGACTGGTGCAATAACAATAGCATGATATCACAGTAATGTGCAAAGAAAAGTGACAATATGCAGCAATTAACAGCACTCCTAAATGTAATAACATCTGGATTTTATATAGCAACTTATCACATCATGACATCTCAAGGACTTCACACACTAAATTACTTTTGAAGTACAGTGACTGTTGTGTAGTAAACATGGCAGCCATTTATCACCAGCAATGTTTCACAAGCAGCATACACGGCAATCACGAAAACTTGCAAAAGCTGATCAACAGCTTCAGAACAGCTGAGAACTCAAAAACAGTTCTGAATATAAATCCAGGATGCATGATAGCAAGGAGTTAGACTGAGAATACAGTGGATAATGGGCTTAACAGGACTTAAGTTGAAGGTATACCCAACATTCCATCACTTTTATTAAATTTGTGGTAATTTAGAAGTTACTGAAGGGGAAAAGAGTGCTGAAGGCATGAGAATTATTTTCTGTGGGGATATGTGCCAGTTTCCCAGAATACATAGATCTTTGATACCTGATTTGGTGCGTATTTTGGCACTTTTGAGCCTACTGTAATTCAGAGTGTGAATCTCGGTATTTTAATTCAGTAAACCTATTACCTCTCCAACCTACTCCTTATATTGGGCCAGACTTTGCTGAAAAAATAACAACGCACGCCATTATTAATGCACAAATCAGCCAGCAACTTATAACGAGGAAGAGATACCCCGTGAATTGCAAATCGCCACAAGTTGCAGGTCAATTTCTTTTTATTCGGTCCTGGGATGTGGGCGTCACTGGCAAGGCCAGCATTTATTGCTCATCCCTAATTGCCCTTGAAGGTGGTGGTGAGCCGCCTTCTTGAACCGCTGCAATCCGTGTGGTGAAGGTACTCCCACAGTGCTGTTAGGGAGTTCCAGGGTTTTGACCCAGCGATGATGAAGGAGCTGCGATATATTTCCAAGTCAGGATGGTGTGTTACTTGGAGGGGAACTTGGAGGTGGTGGTGTTCCCATGCGCCTGCTGCCCTTGTCCTTCTAGGTGGTAGAGGTCACAGGTTTGGGAGGTGCTGTCGAAGAAGCCTTGACGAGTTGCTGCAGCGCATCTTGTAGATGGCGTACACTGCAGCCATGGTGCGCCGGTGGTGGAGGGAGTGAATGTTTAAGGTGGTGGATGGGGTGCAAATCGAGTGGGCTGCTTTTTCCTGGATGGTGTCGAGCTTCTTGAGTGTTGTTGGAGCTGCACTCATCCAGGCTAGTGGAGAGTATTCCATCACACTCCTGACTTGTGCCTTGTAGATGGTGGAAAGGCTTTGGGGAGTTAAGAGGTGAGACGCTGGCCGCAGAATATCAGCCTCTGGCCTGCTTTTGTAGTCACAGTATTTATGTGGCTAGTTCAGTTAAGTTTCTGGTCAATGGTGGACCCCAGGATGTTGATGGTGGGGATTTCGGTGATGGTAATGCCGTTGAATGTCAAGGGGCGGTGATTAGACTCTCGCTTATTGGAGATAGTCATTGCCTGGCACTTGTGTGGCGCGAATGTTACTTGCCACTTATCAGCCCAAGCCTGAATGTTGTCCAGGTCTTGCTGCATTGTAATTTACAGCGCAAGTACCCTTTTCACAATGTGATAATTGCTAATGACTGCCAATCAACAATTATAAGTGTGGAGTCTCATTTCTTCAGGTTGTGAATTGTCTTAGTAGATTTTATAAATGTCATTTTAAATTATTATTTTTTCTTACTTTTCTTTTGCCTGTTTTTTCTCTCTCTCTCACTTAAACCAATCTTTCTTTCCCTCTCTTTATTTCTCTTTCTGTACCTGGTTTGACATTGGATTCACCCACCTTAATTTACCCTCCTTCTCAGGCCTTCCTCTGTTTATTTCTCAATCCTTAAATCTCTGTTGGTTCACCAAGGTCCCAGATGCCCTGTTGCCCTTGCTGCGTCGTTATCTGCTCACACTTCCAGCAACTTTGTGGGCAAAAATTTTTAAAACCTAAACATGCACGAAGAAGTCTAACTAACAGGGCATGCCCCAAGATGCCCCACCCTGGGCCTTTATTTCTGCTCATTCTCACAAGTACAATGGTAGAAAATTAATGCATTCACAAGGAACTTCCTTCTCATCACAGAAACCAATATTGAAGAAAATAAACCTTCACATAGAACAACAGCCATACATGGCCCAGAAAGTTCCTTTTGAGGAAAATAAAAAGTTTTTAGCAGCTGTATTTCAGAAGTATTTTTATGGCCCAGAAATTGATCTCGCTCTGTTCCCGCGTGGGTAAGCCTTCCCCGCGATGTCTCACCTCGCTTATGCTTTTTCTGATCCAGCTCGCACGAAATTGATGTTCCAGACATCAGCTGTGCTGGGCTTGCGTATCCCAGCGGCGTAGTTAATTCGTGCGAGCTGTGGGATCACGTGACTCAGTTAGAGCCAATGGCAGCACACCATCTTCCATTCATAAGTCTCACAGCACTTATGAATCTTACACCCCCCCAAAATAACAGCTAAACCTCAATTAAATTAAAAAAAAACCCCATCACATTAATAAAATAAGTATAGTTAATTAAATTAACCATTTTAAATAAAAAATTAAATTTTTGAAAAAATTTAAAATCTTTTAAAAAGCTATAAAAATAAACTTACCTGTCTTTAAAGTCTATAAAAAAGATATACCTGTAAAAAAAAATTCAAAAAAATACTTAATTCACTACTTACCTTCTTAAAAGCGGGTCTTACTCCTCCTTTTTACATTTCCAAAATCTTCCCTACTTACCTGCGCGTCCAAAGCATGAAGTGCACAGCGTGCGCGCAGCCTGTAGCGCGCACGCGATGCACTCAAGCCCCGCCCCCTTTTCGGAAGAGCAATTGCCGGTTTTCAGCGCATGCGCAGGGCATGCAGAAAACCGGCAATTGGAGTGGGAATACGCGAGAGTACGCAGTGCGTACTCTCGCGTCCCGGGATCAATTTTCGGCCCAAAATTTCTTTGGGGACAAACATTAAATAAACAGACTAGGACTCTCAATGGATCGTTTAAAATTTGTATGCATCAAATTTGTGTATAATAAGCAATGGGAAAAACTAGCACCTGATTGGCTCCAGTCTCGTATTCAAACCTCTGGCTCTGGCAGGATCTAGTCTCATGTTCTAAGTGATCTGATTGGTTGATGCTGATAGACTCTAAAGCCAATCAAAAAAAGCTGATGTTACTTGTAAAACATTGACAAGCTGACACATGGGTTGTAAAATTGACTATCAGCTTAAAAAGCTGATTGTTAGCATGTAAGAAACAGCCATGTGATGAAAAAAAGAAAGACTTGCATTTATATAGCGCCTTTCACGACCACCGGACATCCCAAAGCGCTTTACAACCAAGGAAGTACTTCTGAAGTGTAGTCACTGTTGTAATGTAGGAAACGCGGCAGCCAATTTGCACACAGCAAGCTCCCACAAACAGCAATATGAAAATGACTAGATAATCTGTTTTTAGTGATGTTGATTGAGTGATAAATATTGGCCAGGACACCTGGGATAACTCCCCTGCTCTTCTTCGAAATAGTGCCATGGGATCTTTTATGACCACCTGAGAGAACAGACAGGGCCTCAGTTTAACGTCTCATCTGAAAGAGACACCAGGAGCGGAGCATAAAACAGCGGGGGAAACAGCGGCGACCTGATTGGAGACACCAGCAGCGGCCGAACCATCAACGATTTCCAAAAAAAACGAAGAGTTACGTCACAGGATAGTAGGTAGGTAGGTGATTGGTTGGTGAATATTTTTGGTTTCTTTTCTCTTGAAAAAAGAAGGCTGAGGGGTGACCTAATAGAGGTCTTTAAAATTATGAAAAATTTTGATAGAGTGGATACAGAGAGAATGTTTCCACTTCTGGGGAAGAGCATAACTAGAGGCCATCAACATAAAAGAGTCACCAAGAAATCCAATAGGGAATTCAGAAGAAACTTCTTTACCCAAAGAGTGGTGAGAATGTGGAACTCGCTACCACAGGGAGTGGTTGAAGTGAATAGTATAGATGTATTTAAGGGGAGGCTGGACAAACATATGAGGGAGAAGGGAATAGAGGGTTATGCTGATAGATTTAGATGAGGAAAGACGGGAGGAGGCTCGTGTGGAGCATAAATGGACAGGTTGGGCCGAATGGCCTGTTTCTGTGCCGTATATCCGATGTAATCTTATGTAAAACCTCTGACAGTGCAGCACTGAGGGAGTGTGTAGAGTTTCGCAATTATCGCGATTCAAATAATATGAGAGAAGCAGGTTCAATTGATCATTTTTATTAAACGGAATGCTGTCCTGATAATAAAGGACACAGAAGCCTGTAAAATGGCCACCGCGCATCGTGGCAGAAGCTTCCAGAGACACAGTGGGCAGACAAGATGGCGTCGAATATACATTCAGTATGAGATCGGATCATACTCGGTACACATTGAAAAGGCAGGATGCAACCCGTTTGCATCCTGGACAATAGCAATGATATAAGTGCTGGAATCGTTTCATACGCACAGTAAGGATCATTGAACTGGGCCATCGAGTACCCATCCAGACACATCAATACACAAATACCCCCCCGGCTCAACAATGAGAGAGACATTGGCGGGTGATTAAGCCAGTATTCAGGGGGCCCCAAAACCAGTCAAGGAGACGATTCATACACATCCTGGCTGGCTCAACAATGGAGAAGGTATTAACGGATAGTTGGCCAGTTTCAGGTGTTACCGAAACCCGTTAAGAAGATAATCACCCCATGCTGGGAGTTTTGGGCGCCAAAATCACACAAAGAATAAACGTTTAGATTTGAGCGGGAGATAAGGCGGACAAGGCAGTATAACTATAGGGAACAAATGTCCATCGGTCTCTTCCTTGACTCTGGGCTCTTGACTCTCTCGCTCGGGCTGGACTCTCTCGGACTCTCTTGGCTCTTGACTCTTCGCTGTGCCAGTCAGTTATTCGAGTGTTGGGTGGAGCTCAATCGGAACGAGCCGCCTCGACAGGGCAGGTAACAGGGTACACCATCCTAAGCGTCGGTAAACGGTGTCCGGACCCAGAGGCCCGAGTAACCAGAAGAAAAACAAGAAGAAAGACGAGAAGAAATTCCACGTGCCGCCGCGGTCAGTAAACCTCGACTGCGCCCAAAGATATAACGACAGAATCCATCTTTGAATTCTACAGACTACGACATGAACCGTTTTCTTTGAATTCTACGGACTACTCCACGATCCGGTCTGAATCCATAGACCACTTCATGACATCAGGGAATCTGGCTTACCTTTCACGGCAGCGAGAGTAAACAAGTGGGGTGCAGAAACCCTTACAACCACGTGACAGTCAGGCGCTGCAGCGAAACGAGCTGAGTGCCTCATTTTAAATTTCCGAAGTGAGCCGACTGGTGAGCATGTTTTCCGATCCTACAAATCCAGACGTAGTTTAGGCATATTAAGGGAGGGTGGTTTTCTAAGGTTAATGTATAATGTGTTCCCCCTTTTACGATGTGTCGTGTGTTCCCCATTTCCATAGACCAAGTTTTATGAACGTGTGTATACTGGTACTCTCTTTGATCTGCGCCTATGACATGTATTTCATGATTTTAGACGCCATGCAATAAAGACATTCATTTCGTGCTATTCAACCAGGTCTATTTGAGTCTTTTTCTCTGCATTACTGCTCCTTGCATCTAAGTCCAGGTGTCAGAACCGTAAGGGCGAGTGGGTCGAGCCACTCACAGGTGCTTATTGCAAAAGTCTGGCCGGAGACCAGAGCAAGCAATAGTATAGGCAACGAAAGCCTCACCTCGCACCAGTCCGTGACCCCTTACAAGTGTCAGCCTAGATTTTGTGCTTAAGTCCCTGGAGTGGGATTTGAACTCACAACCTTCTGACTGAGAGGCAAGGAGTGCTACCCACTGAGCCACAGAGAGAAGCCATTGCAGGTGATTCGCTGTCTATGACTAGAAAGATAAAACAGCCAATTACACCATTTCTTCGGGGCTTCTGCCGATCCTTGGTCAAAGTTACGACAGGAGGGTATTAAACCTGAGTGGAAATTCTGCACCTACGAGTTAAAACTCTGGTGTGGAGATTGAACCCAAACTGAACTCAGCTGGCACACAAACATCCGTCTCCTGTCACCCTGTATTATGTGTGCTGTATACGATGAAAGCAATGTATGCAAACACAACTGAAGGACAATTGTAAATAAGAAAAATAAATTATAAACATGATATATGACACAAAATAAATGATTGGTTCAATAAAATGGAACTTTAAGAAAGTGGGTTACACACCCCTGGCACGGCTTAACCTACTACTAAAGTTTTATCCCCTATATATAATTATATTAAATAAAAGGGATATTTTTTACATTGTTCTTAAATAAGTGCCTTTCTGTGGTACACCACACAAGAGAGATGGGGAAGGCAGAGATGGGGAAGAGGGAAAGAAAGATGGAACAAGAGAAAGAGAGAGTAGTGGAAGAGAGACCAAGATTGAAAAGAGATGGGAAGGAGAGAGTATGATGGGTTAGAGATAGGGAGATGGGGAAAGAGACAGCCAAGATTATGAATTCAGACAGATAAAGGGTGAAAATCAGGAAAGGGAGTGAGAGATCGGGGTAAAAGAGAATGGCATGGAATAGCAGAGAGAGAAAGAGAGAGAGAGAAAGATTAAGGGACAGCGACAGAAGAAGCGATTGGGTGGAGGGTGAGAGATCAAGAGGTGAAAGACAGAGATAGAGATCATGAGGGGGGGGGGGCAAACATCAGGAGAGACAAAGGAGCAGAGAGAGGTCAGAGATGGAGATAAAAATTAGGGAGAGAGAGAGATAGGGTGCTGTGCAACTCGACAACCCACTCCCTAAACTACCTCCACTGCTCCCAAGTCCCATAAACTCACTGCACTTCATCCATATTCTAGTCCCACTTCCCAGCACAACTTCATACATATACACTAGTCTCATAGCCAGTGACCACTCCCACCCTTGCCCATTCTCTCCCACTGCTCGCCACTTCCTCCTATCACCTACCATCCCAAGTGCCAAAACCTTCTCGCCTAGTCCCACACCCCCTTTTGCTGGTCCTGGCTTGAATGTCCTTGCCTTCCCATCCATTTCCATTCACCAATCCCTCTTAGCTGCCTCCTGCCCCAAGCACCCATACATTCACCAAATCTCCTATTTCCAGCTTTCCTATTTCTAGCTTCCACCCTAAACAACCATGTCTTCCTGCCGATTGCTACCCACTTCTATCAGCTCAAGGGACTATACCTTCCAATGCTTTTGTTCCTCTTGACCTGAACACCCACCCCTCCACACCACAGTACTGAAAGGCTCCAGCACCATTCTCCAGTATTACCAAATCCAACACCATCCCGTCAGTACTGTTAAACTCAGTATCACTAACCCAGTTCAACCAAACTCAACGCCACCAGCCCTCGGAAACTAAAGAGTCTCCCACTACTGGCATACCCCATGAGCCCTCCCCATGCCCCCACTCCCCACTATTACTATACATTTGCTATTTACCCAGAACTATGAAGATGTTCTTACCATCTTCCTGTGCATCCTAGACATTAAAAAGGGTAAGAGATAAACCATAAGTACATAGATTTAGGAACGTATAATAAGGCCACTTATTTACAATTTTCACAGGAAAATGGCCAAAGTTCCAAATTTGATCAGCAAAACATTGTTCTAAGTCCCAAAATACCGTGCAATAAAACACGATTTGTATACTTCACCACCATAAATCAACGGCCATTGTCCATTACATAGCATAACACCCTGTTGTTGTAAAACAGCCTTTCATCCAACTCATGGGGAGAAACGTCACAGGCCATCTGCTTCGGCTGACCCCAGAATTGTGCTCAGACAATAACACAATTTCTAGACTTGAATCTACAACACAAATAATCCAGTCTTTCATGACACATAGGTCCTGAATAGCATTTGCTCAATTTGCAAAAGCTTGAAGCATGTTTGTAAACATGTCACAATCTAGGGAAAGGCGGGTACTCCCAATCCTTCTTCCCCAGCACGTAGGCCCTACAATAAGAAAGAAAGACTTGCATTTATATAGCGCCTTTCATGACCACCAGATGTCCCAAAGTGGTACAGCTAATGAAGTACTTTTTGAAGTGTAGTTACTGTTGTAATGTAGGAAATGCAGCAGCCAATTTGCACACACAGCAGGCTTCCACAAACAGCAATGTGATAATGACCATATAATATGTTTTAGTGATGTTGATTGAGGGATAAATATTGGCCAAGAAACTGGGGATAACTCCCCTGTTCTTCTTTGAAATAGTGCCATGGGATCTTTTATGTCCACCTGAGAGAGCTGACAGGGTTTCAGTTTAACATCTCATCTGAAAGACAGCACCTCCAACAGTGCAGCACTCCCTCAGTACTACACTGGAGTGTCAGGCTAGATTTTTATGCTCAAGTCTCTGGAGGGGGAACTTGAACCAACAACCTTCTGACTCAAAGGCAAGGGTGCTACCAACTGAGCCACGGCTGACACTGACACAATAGCATAATTGCTGCTAAAGCATAGACGTAGCCCATGAAACTGAAATACAAAATGTACTTTTACATCATGACGCATCAGATAATTAGTAATAAGAGCATAAGAATTTTTAGGACCAAGAGAATGTCATTAGTTTCAATGAGTACATCCCGTTTACAGAGAAAAGTGTTCTACTATAGAAAGGTTGTTGAGGCCATAGAAAGGGTACAGAAGAGATTTACTAAAACAATATCGGAAATTAGAGGCTTTAATTGTGAGAAGGGATTGGAGAAACTGAAGCAGATAAGACTAAGGGAAGATCTGGTAATGGTGTTCAAAATTATGAGAGGTTGTGATAGGTAAATCAGGAAAGACTATTTCCACTGGTTATGTATCATTACCTAAAGAATAAAAGACAGGGCCAGATGATTTATTTTATGCAGAGGATTATTAGGATATAGAATATCCTTCCAGAAACAGCAAGCAGAATTTCTTTTTTTATTCACGAGATTTGGGCATCGCTGGCAAGGTCAGCATTTATTGCCCATCCCTAATTACCATTGAGAAGGTGATGGTGAGCCGCCTTCCTCAACAACTGCAGTCCGTGTGGTGAAGGTGCTCCAACAGTACTGTTACGTAGGGAGTTCCAGGATTTTGACCCAGCAACGATGACGGAACGGCGATATATTATCAAGTCAGGATGGTGTGTGACTTGGAGGGGAACTTGCAGGTGACGGTGTTCCCATGCACCTGCTGCCCTTGTCCTTCTAGGTGGTAGAGTTCGCGGGTTTGGGAGGTGCTGTCGAAGAAGCCTTGGTGAGATTCTGCAGTGCATCTTGTAGATGGTACACCCTGCAGCCATGGTGCATCAGTGGTGGAGGGAGTGAATGTTTAAGGTGGTGGATGGGGTGCAAATCGAGTGGACTGCTTTTTCCTGGATGGTGTCGAGCTTCTTGAGTGTTGTTGGAGCGGCACTCATCCAGGCAAGTGGCGGGTATTCCATCACATTGCTGATTTGTGCCTTGTAGATGGCGGAAAGGCTTTGCGGAGTCAGGAGGTGAGTCTCACGCCACAGAATACCCAGCCTCTGACTTGCTCTTGTAGCCACAGTATTTACGTGGCTGGTCCAGTTAAGTTTCTGGTCAATGGTGACCCCCAAGATGTTGATGGTGGGGGATTCGACGATGGTAATGCCGTTGAATATCAAGGAGAAATGGTTATACTCTCTTTTGGTGGAGATCGTCATGGCCTGGCACTTGTGTGACGCGAATCTTACTTGCCACTTATCAGCGTAAGCCTGAATGTTGTCCAGGTCTTGCTGCATGCAAGCATGGACTGTTTCATTATCTGAAGAGTTGCAAATGGAACTGAACACTGTGCAGTCATCAGCGAACATCCCTATGCCTGACCCTCTGATTGAAGAAAGGTCATTGATGAAGCAGCTGAAGATGGTTGGGCCTAGGACACTGCCCTGAGAAACTCCTGCAGCGGTGTCCTGTGGCTGAGATTATTTTTCCCCAACAACCACTACCATCTTCCTTTGTGCTAGATATCACTCCAGTCAGTGGAGAGTTTTCCCCCTGATTCCCATTGACTTCAGTTTTACTAGGGCTCCTTGATGCCACACTCAGTCAAATGCTGCCTTGATGCCAAGGGCAGTCACTCTCACCTCACCTCTGGAATTCAGCTCTTTTGGCCATGTTTGGACCGAGGTCTGGAGCTGAGTGGTCCTGGCAGAACCCAAACTGAGCATCTGCAAGCAGGTTATTGGTGAGTAAAGGCCGCTCAATAGCCCTGTCAATGAAACATTGCATCACTTTGCTGATGATTGAGAGTAGACTGATGGGGCAGTAATTGACCAGATTGGATTTGTCCTGCTTTTTATGGACAGGACATACATGGGCAATTTTCTACTTTGTCGGGTAGATGCCAGTATTGTAGCTGTACTGGAGGCGCAGCTAGTTCTGGAGCACAGTTCTTCAGCACTACAGCCGGGATGTTGTCGGCCCATAGCCTTTGCTGTATCCAGTGTGTTCAGCCGTTTCTTGATATCACATGGAGTGAATCGAATTGGTTGAAGACTGGCTTCTGTGATGGTGGGGACGTCAGGAGGAGGCCGAGACGGGTTATCTACTCGGCTCTTCTAGCTGAAGATGGTTACAAACACTTCAGCCTTGTCTTTTGCACTCGCGTTCTGGGCTCCGCCATCATTGAGGATGGGGATGTTCATGGAGCCTCCTCCTCCCGTTAGTTGTTTAATGATCCACCGCCATTCACGACTGGCTGTGTCAGGACTGCAGAGCTTTGATCTGATCCGTTGGTTGTGGGATCGCTTAGCTCTGTCTATAGCATGCTGCTTCTGAGCATGCATGGTCTATAGCATGCTGCTTCTGAGCATGCATGTACTCCTGTGTTGCAGCTTCCCCAGGTTGGCACCTCATTTTTAGGTACGCCTGGTGCTGCTCCTGGCATGCTGTTCTATACTCCTTATTGAACCAGGGTTGGTCCCTTGGCTTGATGGTAATGGTAGAGTGAGGGATATGCCAGGCCATGAGGTTACAGATTGTGGTGGAATACAATTCTGCTGCTGTTGATGGCCCACAGTGCCTCATGGATACCCAGTTTTGAGCTGCTAAATCTGTTCTGAATCTATCCCATTTAGCACGGTGGTGGTGCTACACAACACGATGAAGTGTGTCCTCGGTGTGAAGATGGGACTTCGTCTCCACAAGGACTGTGCGGTGTCACTGCTACCAATACTGTCATGGACAGATGCATCTGCAATAGGTAGATTGGTAAGGACGAGGTCAAGTAGGATTTTCCCTCGTTTTGGTTCTCTCACCACCTGCTGCAGGCCCAGTCTGGCAGTTACGTACTTCAGGACTCAGCCAGATTGTTTAGTAGTGGTGCTAACGAGCCACTCTTGGTGATGGAGTTTGAAGTCCCCCACCCAGAGTACGTTCTGTGCTTCTTCCAAGTGGTGTTCAACCTGGAGGAATACTGATTCAGCAGCTGAGGGAGGGCGGTAAGTGGTAATTAGCAGGAGGTTTCCTTGCCCATGCTTGACCTGAAGACATGAGACTTCATGGGGTCCGGAGTCAATGTTGAGGACTCCCAGGGCCACTCCCTCCCGACTGTATACCACAGAGCCCCCACCTCTGGTGGGTCTGTCCTGCCGGTGGGGCAGGTCATACCCAGGGATGGTGATGGAGGAGTCTGGGACGTTGGCTGAAAGGTATGATTCTGTGAGTATGACTGTGTTGCTTGAAATGGTCTCCCTATTTTTGGCACAAGTCCCCAGATGTTAGTGAAGTGGACTTTGCAGGGTCGACTGGGCTGGGTGTGCCTTTGTCATGTTCGATTCTGGTGCCTAGGTCGATGCCAGGTGGTCTTTCCGGTTTTATTATTATTATTGTTTTTAATAGCGGCTTGATACAACTGAGTGACTTGCTAGGCCATTTCAGAGGGCAGTTAAGAGGCACAGATAGGTCAGACTGGATAAGGATGGCAGATTTCCTTCCCTAAAGGGAATTAGTGAACCAGATTGTTTTTTACGACAATTCGGTAGTTTCATGTCACCATTACTGATACTGTACTAGCTTTTTATTCCAGATTTATTTAATTAACTGAATTTAAATTCCCCAGCTGCCGTGGTGGGATTTGAACTCACATCTCCGATCATTTGTCCAGACCTCTGGATTAGCTAGTCCAGTAACATAACCACTATGCTACCGTACTGTTAGGTTGATTTGGCTATGATAAATTGACCCTTAGTGTTAGGGGGGGATTAAATATGTGGGGTTATGGGGATAGGATGGGATATGTTAGGGGGAATTAAATACGTGGGGTTACGGGGGTCGGGTGGGATATGTGTACTGTGGGGATTAAAGCAGGGACAGGGTACTGGATTTGAATGATCAGCCATGATCGTATTGAATGGTGGTGCAGGCTCGACGGGCCGAATGGCCTACTCCTGCTCCTAGATTCTATGTTTCTATGTTTCTATGTACTGTAATCTACAATGGGCTATATTTTGCATCTTGTGGCGTGCCCGGTTAGTTAGACTTACAATTGCACATTTAGGTTTTAACATTTTTTGCCGTGTAAGTTGCTGGAAGTGTGAGCTGATAATGGTGCAACGAGGGCAATAGGGCATCTGGGACCTTGGTAAATAGCGGGTCAAACTGTGTATTTCTTTAACCAATAAGAGTAAAGGATTGAGAAATAAACAGAGGAAGGACTGAGAAGGAGGGTGAATTAGAGTGGGTGAACTCAATGTCAAATCAGGCACATAGAGAAATAAAATGTGAGAAAGAAAGATTGGATTAAGAGAAAGAAAAAGAAGAGACAGAAAGGAAAAGAAAGATTTTTTTTAATTTTAAGTTTGACATTTTTTAAATCTCCAATAACAAGTCACCAGGAATGAGACGCCACATTTATAACTGTTTACTTTCTGGGCAACAGAGGTTGATTGGCAGTCATTAACAATTATCACGTCGTTAAAAGGTTACTTCTGCTGATAATTACAAGAGTTAACTTTCTGTGGCGGGTTTAATGGTTAATTAATATGCAGATGCACCAACTTCATGAAAATCATAGGGAGGTTAAAGACGAGATGCCGTTTTTGTGAAGCTAACAGCGGAGTGGCTAAGTCAGCCAGCAACTTTTGGCAATTCGTTATTCATGGGGTATCTCTTCCTTGCCAAAAGTTGCTGGCCAATTTGCACATTAATAACGGCGTGCTTCGTTCAGATGATTTTATTTTTTCAGCAAAATCTGGCCCAATAGCTTTTAAACGGAAAATGGAAAAATACTTGAAAAAGAAAAAAAATAAACTGTATGGGGAAAGGGCAAGGGGATGGGAGTAAATGGGTCACACACAGGCATGATGGAGTAAATGGCCTCCTAAGGTGCTGTAAAATTCTATGATTTTACCCATCTTTCTACCAAACCCTTAAGTCCCTTCTCTCTACAGAACATGTATAATTGTCTCTTAAATCTTGTCTGCATCACTGGAGTGCTCTGGTAACTTATTGCTCAACTTTATTATTTTTTGAATGAAAAGGTTTTGCCTGACTTCCCTTTGTGCCCCATGTCCTATTTTTTAACTTCTGCCCTCTAATATTTTAACTTTTTGCCACAGTGAATACTTTGTCTGGATCAACTTGCCAACTACTTTTCTTAATCTTGAGAACTTCAATTAGCACACCATGAAGTCTCCTTTCCAACAAAACAAAACCTAACTCCTTAACCTAGCTTCACAACTTGAATATCTGATACATGGAAACATCTTTGTTGCTTCCCATGATTAGGTGACTAAAACTGCACCGATGACATTAAATATTTTATACAGCCACAATGTTTTTGCCCTCTTTTGTTTGGTTCCCTATCACTCTGCTAGTACAACCCAGTATCTTTTCAATAGTACAACACGGAAGGAGGCCATTCAGCCCATCAAGTCTGCACCGGCTCTTTCGAAGAGCAAGCCACTTAACCCACTCCCGCTCTTTCCCCATAGCCCTGCAATTTTTTTCTCCTTCAAGTATTTATCCAATTCCCTTTTGAAGGCTAGTATTGAATCTGTACCCACCACCCTATCAGACAGTGCGTTCCAAATCCTAACCAGCATTGGGCAAAAAAGTTTTTCCTCATGTCGCCTCTGGTTCTTTTGCCAATCACCTTAAATCTGTGCCCTCTGGTTATCGAACCTTCAGCCATTGAAAACAGTTTCTCTATCTAAACGCTTCATGATTTTAAACACCTCTATCAAATTTCCTCTTAGGCTCTTCTCTGCTCTATGGAGAACAACCCCAGCTTCTCTAGTCTATCCATGTAACTGTAATCCCTCATCACTGGAACCATTCCAGTAAATCTCTTCTTTACCCTCTCCAAAGCCTTCACGTCCTTCCTAAAGTGAGGTGCCCAGAATTGGACACAATACTCCAACTGGGGCCAAACTAGTGTTTAGCATAACTTCCTGGCTTTTGTACTCTATGCCTCTATTTATAAAGCCCAGGATCCCACATGCTTTATTAGCTGCTTTGTTAACCTGTCCTGCCACCTTCAAAGATTTGTGCACAAGCACCCCCAGGTCTCTCTGTTCTTGCACCCGCTTTAAAATTGTACCATTTAGTGTGTATGGTCTCTCCTCATTCTTCCCACCAAAATGTATTACCTCACACTTATCTGCGTTGAATTTCATCTGCCATGTGTCCACCCATTCCACCAGCCTGTCTAGGCCCTCTTGAAGTCTATTACTATCTTCCTCAGTGTTTATTACACTTCCAAGTTTCGTGTCATCTGCAAATTTTGAAATTGTGTCCTGCACCCCCAAGTCCAAGTCATTAATGTATATCAAAAACAGCAGTGGTTCTAGTACTGAACCTTGGGGAACGCCACTGTATACTTCCCTCCAGTCCGAAAAACAGCTATTCACCACAACTCTTTGCTTTCTATCCCTTAGCCAATTTTTTATTCATGCTGCTACCGCCCCTTTTATCCCATGGGCTTCAATTTTGCTAACAATGTGGTACTTTATCAAATGCCTTTCGAAAGTCCATATACACAACATCAACTGCATTGCCCTCATCCACCCTCTATGCTACCTCATCAGAAAACTCAATCAAGTTAGTTAAACACGATTTTTCCTTAGCAAATCCGTGCTGGCTCTCCTTTATTAGTCCATACTTGTCCAAGCGGTTGTTAATTTTCTCCCGGATTATTGTTTCTAAAAGCTTCCCCACCACCGACATTAAACTGACTGGCCTCTAATTGCCAGATTTATCCTTCTCCCATTTTTTAAACAGGAGTGTAACATTTGGAATCCTCCAGTCCTTTGCCACCACCCCTGTATCTAAGGAGAATTGGAAGATTGTGACCAGCACCTCTGCAATTTCTACCCTTACTTCCCTCAGCAACCTAGGATGTATCCCATCCGGACAGGTGCCCATCTTATTCCAGTTGAGCCATGTCCAGACAGTTCCATAGATTTAGAATTTTTATATCTCTTTCCTGATCAACACTGTTTAATTTAACACATAGGGGGTGAAATTCAAAATTCAGCAGTGACGCAAAATGAGCAGTGGATGATTGGCTGTCCATTATACATCCCTCCTGATTTTCCTTTCCAAATCCAGTTGAATTTAACCCAAATGTTCTCTACTTTGGTTTTGATTTTAGTTAATTTAATTATGCCTGAAATAAGTTGCAGAAAAATAGTTATTTGCACTGTCATTACCATTTATTGTTGGATAAACTTGTTATCTCTGCCATTTAAAAAGATATCAGCACAGCCTTTTAAAATTTGTTCTCAGGGTGTGAGCAAAGCTGACAAGGCCACATTTACCGCCCATCCTTACTTGCCTGACAACATGGTGAGGGCTTCTTCAGTGCTTTGTTGTGATTGTTTGTATAACTGAGGGACTTGTTAAGGTCACTTCAGAGAGCATTATGGCTGCGATTTTCCCTTACTCGGCAGGTCCAGGGTGGGTGATGTCAGTGGCGGGTCGCGGCCCAGCTGTTGGCTCCATCCCGGCCTCCGACATGACTTTCCCCTGATTGGGCTTGTTAAGCCCGCCCACCATGTTTCCCGGCCAATTGAAGGAAGCGGGTCTGATGACGTCATTTATGACGCGTCATCAGCCGGTTTCCTTAAAGGGACCATGCGCAAATTTACTTTGACATTTGTGCTGTCAGTGTTCTACAGCATTGAGGTGCTGCAAACACTGACAATCACTGTATAGAGGTGCACAGCTGCACCCAGGCTCTCCCATGACTCCCTCCATATGCTTATGGAGGGAGTCACAGCACGCAGGGTGGAAGAGACCTCCCCTGGTTGCACATTGCACAGGGGGGCACAAGCAGGGATGTTGTCAGGAGGACCAGACTGCAGAGGTGCAAACATTTCAATGATCTCAGTAGATCACGAAATGTTTCTGCAAAGCCACACTCAACCTCATCCTGCTGTGCCACTCATGACATCCCCATCACTCTGCCTTCCCTACCCTACTCCTGCACATTCTTACTCACACCAACTTACCTTGCACCTCCATCCATCCCTCTCTATCTACATTATCACTTCCCCATCTCACTAGCCACCCCTCACACGCACACTCATCCTAGTCCAATCATACCAACTAACAACACACAAGGGTAGGCATTTGTGTGTTTTAGCCAATGTTCATGTGAAGTTTCTGTTAATGTGGTGTCAAACATTGAAATATTTATTTTCAACACTGCTTTCTTGGACAGATTTATGTGCACCTTTGGAAGTGGGTTAGTGAGTTTCAGTGAATGGTGAGACATAACGGTACTCCCCCAATGCTGATGAGCGTGAAAGGAATGGCTTGGGCATTGTAGGGATGCTTTATGTTGTTGGTGTGGGGTGGTGCCAACCAGGCGCATCATGTGGCAGCCAGGGTGTGCAGCTTCAAGTGAAGTAAATCTGGCCATGGTGAGGCCATTCCTGGCGTCCTGGGCAGCATTGTGGTCAGGTGCTGATGCCCTCTGTCCTGTGCAGCATCAGGTGATTGCAGAGAAGGCTGGTGTGGTTGTTGGTGCTGCTGGTGTGCCTGGTGATGTTGGTGTTGGGGCTGATCATGGTCAGATTCTGAGGACCAAGGTGAGAGAGTATAAAGTGCACCCATGCTGATGGAATAGATGGCAGGTGAAGTAGCGATGACAGAAGTGATCTGTCAATGGTGGGAGAGGTAATGAGGTCAGACTGCATGGAGACTTGTGTAAAGACTTGCAGCATTCTGAATCTGTAGTGGAAATGCAGTTTAGAGAAGCTAGTGGTTAAGGGAACATTTCTCAATCAGCTGGGAGCTTTGAGTTGACATTTGAAGCTGTCAACTCATCAGCTGATTCAATGGCCACTAACCTCCTGCCTCGGCTTCACTGACGAGGTCTAGGCACAGCGGGAAACCCGTGGGAGACCTGTGAAAGTTAAAATGCTCGGAAAAAAAGCATTGTTAAGTGGCTGTAAACAAGCCACTAATGATTTGAATTGGGTCTCCGCCAGTACCTGTCGGAGGACCCAACATCGGGAAATGCAGGTGTGCGTGTTTTGACAGTGGGTTCCCAATCTGCTGCCAATCATTTTAAATTTCACAGCTGACCCGCCACCAATCGGGTCCACTGAGCGCTGGCAAAATCGCGGCCTAAGATACAACCACATGGTGCAGGCCTGAGCCATGTGTAGTCTAGACTGGGGAGATTTATTGAATTTAATTTCACAACTTGCCAGAGTGGGGTTTGAACTCCTAACTCTGGTGTTAGTTTGGTACCATATCCATTACACTAGCTTCCCCTAAACATAGAATCATTGAGAATCATATAATTATACAGCACAGAATGAGGCCATTCAGCCCATCATGCTGGTGCCGGCTCTTTGAAAGAGTAATCCAATTATTCCCACACTCTGCTCTTTCCCCATAGCCCTGCAAATTATATATAAACTAATCTAAAGTAGATTTAATTTTTTAGAGCTTTGTTTCAATTTGGAATCGCTCATTACATTTCATTGTGTTCATTATGAATACTAAATATAAAAAAAGGTCTGTAATTAGCAACTTTGAATAATTCAGATGCTCATTCAATTTTTCCTTTGAGCCCAAAATACCAAAAATAAATTGGACAGTCACCACATGGACTGCAGCGGTTCAAGAAGGCGGCTCACCACCACCTTCTCAAGGGCAATTAGGGATGGGCAATAAATGCTGGCCTTGCCAGCGACGCCAACATCCCATAAAACGAATTTAAAAAAAGAGCTCTTCCTATCAGTGCTACACAAAGGCACATGCACCTGCATCCCTCTGCGAAACACTTACATACCTATTCGTGTAATCATAGAAATCAGCTTTAGAGACTATTATTATTGTCTCCTTGGCCTCATCGTAACTCAGCACTGCAGAAGTTTTATTGCTCTTTTTCCTCAGATGAAATATCAGTCCTTACCCAACCTTTCTGCCCATTTCACATCTACAGCAACCCACTCACATTAGACTACATCACGCTACAAACCAGCCAGCATCCAGATCTATTAACATCAAATGAATACTTCACATTTTTTCCTAAAGATAATTTCAGGCATAACTAAGTGCTGTTTCTATCCAGCTAAACACTGCAAGACATTTTTGCAAAGGTGAAAATTACTCAGTTTTGCATTTAATGCTCGTTTACAAATATTGGTTATACTATTGATCAGTATATATGTAACTATTTATTATCTCTGTCGCTGATTTAAAGAAATACAAACGTGAGCAATCCAGATTTTTAAAAAGTAAACCTTTATTCTATCATGACATTAAATATAGCACTTTGGACCCATTTGGCAGTGAATCTCTACTGACACTTTATTAAACATGAGCACAGCTCCCATCATCCATTAATTACAATAATCTCCACTCTCTTCAATTGTGGTGCTGAATAGTAACAAGGGTAACTGGAATAAAATATGCAATGTGAAGAACTTTTCCATACATTAATAATATTTTTGGAACAAACTGAAGATTTTGACTTATAATCTTGATAGTGCATTAATGTCATTCTCAAGTAATTAATAACTGCGTGTAACATAAATAACTTTAAATTTCTTAGAGGAATTGTCATCATGATAATTCAAACTACTGTGATCTTTATAACAGAATGATTTTCTGCTAAAGGTTAGGACAATATCTATTTATCGTATCTATGGCGTAATTGCCAATAGTGCCTCATGTCACCAATGTCTGTTAACATCAAACTTTTGCAGGATAGTTATAAATATATTTCTAAATTATTTAATGGTTCTATAGCACAGTATTTCTTCACTAAATTTTTCTCGAGGGCTATAATCCCAAACAATACCTTGTTCAAAGGCTACTCAAATGTAGCATCATGGGCAGTGAAGACTAACCAATGCTCCACTATTGGGTGAGCAGTTCAGAAACTGCTGAACCAATAGTTTCATTATAGGTCCTATCATTTTAAAAGTCTCCCTTTACTTGCTGACTGGTTGCTGGGGTAGTATTGATTTTCTGATTGAATTTCCTTACTTTCCCACACAAGCCAGCAAGAGGAGACTGAATCTAAACTCTGGCAATATCCCATAGCAGGAGAGGCCATGAATAGAGGCCAAGAGGCACTTGGAGAAGCAGGTCTGCAAAGACTGCAAATTAAAAGGAGTCTTCTGTCTCCCAAAATGACATATTCACGGAGACTGCCCGTGGTCTGACATCAAAGAGGCGAGAAAACTGCTACAGCTAAATGTGAGCTGAACCAAAGCAGGTGGTTCACAAGAGAAACTCATGAGAACAACAACAACTTGTATTTATATAGTACCTTTAACGTAGTAAAACATCCCAAGGAGCTTCACAGGAGCGTTACCGAGCCATGTAAGGAGATATTAGGGAATATGACCAAAAGCTTGGTCAAAGAGGTAGGTATTAAGGAGCGTCTTAAAGGAGGAGAGAGAGGTAGCGAGGCAGAGAGGATTTGGAAGGGAATTCCAGGCCTGAGGGCCTAGGCAGCTGAAGGCACGGCCACCAATGGTTGAGCGATTATAATCAAGGATGCTCAAGATGGCAGAATTTGAGGAGCGCAGATATCTCAGGGGGTTGTGGGGCTGAAGGAGTTTACAGAGATAGGGAGGGGCGAGGCCATGGATGAGAATTTTTGAATTGAGGCATTGCTTAACTGGGAGCCAATGTAGGTCAGCGAGCACAGGGGTGATGGGTGAACGGGACTTGTTGCGAGTTAGGACACGGGCAGCTGAGATTTGGATGACTTCAAGTTTATGTAGGGTAGAATGTGGGAGGCCAGCCAGGAATGCATTGGAATAGTCAAGTCTAGAGGTAACAAAGGCATCAATGAGGGTCTCAGCAGCGGATGAGCTGAGGCAGGTGTGGAAATGGGTAATGTTACGGAGGTTGAAATAGGCGGCCTTAGTAATGACACGGATATGTGGTTGGAAGCTCATTTCCGGGTCAAATATGACACCAAGGTTGCGAACAGTCTGGTTCACCCTCAGACAGATGCTAGGAAGAGGGAAGGAGTTGGTGGCTAGGGAACGGAGTTTGTGTCGGGGACTGAAGACAAGGCTTTGGTCTTCCCAATATTTAGTTGGAGGAAATTTCTGCTCATCCAATACTGGATGTCGGACAAGCAGTCTGACAATTTAGAGACAGTGGAGGGGTCGAGAGAAGTGGTGGTGAGGTAGAGCTGGGTGTCATCAGAGTACATGTAGAAACTGACCCCATGTTTTTGGATGATGTCGCTGAGGGGCAGCATGTAGATGAGAAATAGGAGGGGGCCAAGGATAGATCCTTGGGGGCACCAGAGGTGCCTCAACCATGAGCAATAAGCCTTTTACTTTTTATTTGCGAGCAATTCCTTGGGATATCATAGTAATAATAATTATTTTGATTTATGTTAAATTATTGTGCTCAGATCTGCATCTCACAGTTGCAATTAATGCCTTTTTTAGATCAACCTCAATTAAAGCTAATAAAAATGAAATCCATATGGAATCCTACACCCCTTGCTTGGCCTGATGAAGTTTCTCCTGATGCTGCTAACATAGGAGGTAGTCCGTGTTCACTGAACAGCATTCAATATTTATAAATCAGCAATTAGCAGTGCCATTTCACAAAGTGAAAGGATGCTCTCAGTGGGCACAGAGAGGCCTGGGAGTCATAATTGGAGAGTTTCCATTTCCACGGTAACTCTCAATCCTCAGTGTTCCTTCAGTATTGGATTGCAGGCCTCAAAATATTTTGCATAATTGTTTAAAGTATTGCATTCTATTTTGTAATTTTTACTAAATTATAGAAATGTTGGAATAATTTCTGGAAGTACTTACCGTCCTGTTGAGAGTGCCATCTTTCAATTCCCTCCCACATCTTAGAATTGCTCAGCTAAAGCCCTGGGGAGGGGTTTGGGGTTGATCTCCGACCCAGGGGATGTATGGGGGGTTGTCTGATGTGGGGGGGGGAAGCTTGGGGGGCCGGATCAAAGCAGTCCTGCTCCTCCTGGCCCACAAACGGTGCTGTGAAGGCACTTACCTTCTCTCTGAAGCTGTACTCACCTCCCTTCAGCTGCCGGATTTCCGGAGGCCTGGGAAACCCGGCCGGCTAATGTTAAATCTGCAAAGCAGGTTAAATCAGAGGCTGGCAGCCTTATTAAAATAATTCATTGTTCAAACCGCCACCTGGGAGTGGGTTGGCTGCCCACCCCTTGTCCTGCCTCTATTAAACCCGGAAGTGGGCAGGTTGGAGGCAGGTCGGGGTCGGGTTTGAGATTTTTAAAGTTTTAACATCTCATTTAACCCCACCCTACCCGTTTTTGGAGGTTAAGATTCAGCCCATAGAATCTACAGCACAGAAACAGGCCACTCAGCCCAATTGATTGGCGTTTCTACTCCACATGAGCCTCCTCCCACCCCATTTCATCTAACCCTATCAGTATATCCTTCTATTCCTTTCTCCCTCGTGTGCTTATCTAGCTTCCGGTTAAATGCATCTATGCTACTTGCCTCAACTACTCCTTGTGGTAGTTTTGCATGAGCTCAAGTTTACGGAGGGTGCAAGGTGGGAGTCCAGCCAGGAGAGCGTTGCAATAGCTGAGTCTCGAGGTAACAAAGGCACAATGAGGGTTTCAGCTGCAGATGAGCTGAGGCAGGGACGGAGGTGGGCGATATTACGGAGGTGGATGTAGGCGGTCTTGGTGATGGAGAGAATATGGGTTCAGAAGCTCAGCTCAGGCTTAAATAGGATGCCAAGGTTGCAAAGAGTGGCCAGGGAGAGGGATGGAGTCGGTGGCTAGGGAACGGAGTTTGTGATGTTTGAAGACACTGGCTGGATTTTCCAAGCCCTGAGGAGGCGGGCATGGAGGCGGGACTGCCTGTAAAGTAGCATAAAGTGGGGGCGGATGGCAAACCCACCCCCATCCCGCCTCCGTGCCCTTTTGCCAGGAGGTGGGAAGATGTGCTGCTTCGGGTCCTGTCTCCTGGAGGCGGAAAAGGGCTTAAATCCTTTTAACTGCTTGTTAACAGGTAGTTAACAGGCAGAAAAAAAGATTAGTGCCATTTTACCTTCTCAGGTGAAGGCTTCCCGACCTCGGAAAACCCCGTCGGGTTGGAGGAGACGTGAAGGAGGTCTGCGGCGGTCGGAGGCATCTGGAAGTAAGGTGTAGAGGTGAGTGATGGGTGCAAGTGTGGAGTGGTAAATATGTAAGGTGAGTGATAAGTTTAAAAAAATGTTCACTTACCTTGTTTTCTTCCTATAGCCTTCAGCCACACTGGATCGAGAGACCCGACATCCTCCTTGTCGATTTCACAAACTTGCTGTTGGATCCTCCGAACCAACAGCCATGTGAAATTTACAAAGTTAAAAGGTTTGATGAGTCCTGAACACAAGGTCTCATCAAACTACGGAGAATGTCAGTGTTTGACAGCTTCACAGAGCTGTCAAACGCTGACATTTCTTCTTTCAAGAAATCTTGACAGATAGCACGTCTGACGTTGACGTGCTCTGTCAGTGACTTCCTCTCTAATTGGCCTGCTGAGCCTGCAGGGCGGGCTTAACAAGGTCAATCAGGGGAAAATCCCTCTGATTGGTCAGACGAGGATTGAGGCGGGACATTGACACAACAAGCAGCAGTCCCGCCTCCAACTCGTCTCCATTCACAAAATCCAGCCCATTGGCTTCAGTCCTTCCTAAACTTAATTGGAGGAAATTTCTGCTCATCCAATAATGTCGGATAAGCAGCATGACAAATCAGAGGCAGTGGAGGGGTAGGGAGAGGTGGTAGTGAGGTAGAGCTGGGTGTCGTCAGCATACATGTGGAATCTGATGTGTTTTTGGATGATGTCACCAAGGGGCAATATGTAGATGAGAAATAGGAGTGGGCCAAGGATTGATTCTTGGGTGACTCCAGAGGTAACGGTGCTGGAGCGGGAAGAGAAGCCATTGCAGGAGATGGCAACAATGACAGAAAACAAGTCAATCATCACATACTCTATTTTACATCACATTATATAGAGTCATAGGGGAAAAAATTGGGTCGTACCCCCTTTGGGGTGCTAACTTCGCCTGGGCGCTACTTTTAGCACCCCCTCACCCGAAATTCACCGGTAGCGACCCAAGAGGGAGGCGGGGCGCTACTGGAAGCATCCCGCCTCCCTCTTGAGGCGCTGCGAGTGAATATCGCGGTGCTATGTGCACGTCACGCCGCGGTACTGCAGGCCTTCCTCCCCTTATTAAAGGGGAGGGGCCTAGCGCAGCGTGACCCGGGGCCCAGCTGGGCTAACAGGGATCGGAGTGTCAGCAAAAGAGCCCGGCACTCAAGAGAACTGCCAGGCTCACCGAGCGCAGCCAGCACTCTATGGGGGGGCCGCAGAGAAGGCCGGGGAGGGTAGAGGGGGTAGGTGCTGGCAGGTGCTGGCAGGCGGCCAGCAACAAAAATGGCCGCCCGGCACCTCCCCTTTAATTTGCGCCGCCCCGGCCGCAGGTAGGCCCCCCCTGACCCCGTTGGCCATAGCGTCCGGCAGTAAGTCAGGGGGTGCTACCGAAGATCGCGGCCGGGGCGCAGCGCGCGGCGATTACATCATTGCCAGCGGTGCAGCGCCGCGGGGCGCTAATGGTTACCGCTTCCACTAACCTCCCGCTGAATTTCACGGGAGGCGTTGGCGGCGCCGCGCCCAGGCGCTAGTTGCTTTGCGCCCCGTTAGTGCCCTCTTAGGGTGCTAATGGGAGGCGCAAATCAACTGAATTTTTAGGCCATAGAGTCATAGAGTCATAATGGCACAGAAGGAAGCCATTCAGCCCATCGAGTCCGTGCCGGCTCTCTGTAGAGCAATCCAGTCAGTCCCATTCCCCTGCTCTATCCCCGTAGCCCTGCAGGTTTATTTCCCTCAAATGCCTATCCAGTCTCCCCTTGAAAACATTGAGTGTCTATCCCAAAGTTTAAACTTCTTAATATCTAAAATGGCAAAAGGTGAAAATAGCTTCCTTGACTTCACTATCCAGTTAACTGCTGTTGGTGCATAATGCATTTATTAGTTCTATTCATATGCAAGACCATTAACACTAAGATTTCCACTGAAGCTCCCATGTTCAGTGTTCTACTTTTTCTGTCCAGTGGTGACTTCTTAGGTTTACATTCTGAATACATTAAAATAAATCAAGGGGACAAGGGGTAAACATTTTGGACGAAAAGGAGTTGCTTTCCCAGTCATGGATCCTGTGGGCATGTGTAATAAATCCTTCCAGAGAATGATTTGACTTGCATTCATGTTTGTTGTCACGGCTATTTCTTTTGTTTCATTATAGGAGAAAACAGATACTTACTTCTTGCTAATGCTATTTGCTGTGACAACAAATTGTAATTCAATTGCTGCATTTTTGTAGCTGCTTGCCATAATGTTTTGCTTCTTTCTTGTAGCGCCTGTCAGGTTTTGGGCTTTTTAACCTAGCTATTCTCCTTGGGTTCAGCGTTGCTGACCAGTAACCAGTAAGTGGACCTCACATCCACTATGAGCCAGAGTGCCCAATATCTAGGTAAACGTAATAAGACACAGGGGTCAAAAAGAGAATCCTTGTCACTGTATTCCAGCTTACTGGAATTTATCTTGTGCCATTACACAAACGCCTCGCCTTCAGTTGACGGATGAACACGAAAAGGCCAAAATGATGGCAAACGGTACCGGCAGTACGTCCAATGCCAGATTGGATCAGGCGGTATTTGAGCGTCCTTAGCCAGAGTTTACTGGACTATGGGGGAGAAATTGGTTTAGGCCTGTCATCGGCCCCGACTGCGATTTTAACTCCGACCTGAGTGGGGAACCTGCTGTGGGTTTCCCACTGGGTAAAGTCAAATGAAAAGAGAATTGAAAGCAGGTAAGGGCATTAAAATAAGTTCTTTTACTTTCCTTTGAGGGGCCAGGAGGAGCTGGAGTGCCCCTATAGGCCCAACAACGAATGTTTAGGCTACCCATTGCCCTGGATTCTCCCCTTCTTCCGTACTGCGAGAGCCCTCCAGAACTGTCTACCCGAGTGCCGGAATTTCCACAGACTGGCAACCATTACCTGCCTGTTCCAGGCGGGAAGTCAGCCGGCGGCATGTTAATGAGGCCTGACGGTTTATAATCACTGTGGCCTCATTCTGCCACGGGTAGGTGGGAATCTAATTGAAACCAGTGGTTACCCTCCAGAAACCCACTGGCAGCTAAAATCTACCCCCACCCACCCCATTTCAATAGTTTCTCTGTAGAGGTGCTCTCTACACTTATGTGTAAAACAAATCATCCTTCCTTCATGTCATTTTGGCTCATACCTGTTCTGTAGCCCATGCACAGCTAAAGCTGATTTACTTCCTTCACTCTCGGTCTGAAGATGCTTATTGGAATATTGTCGAGAATTAAATCGTGTGAGTGTGTATATATATCTCCAGTAACTTGTTGGTGATTCCTATGTTAATATAAACATTTTTTAATCAATATATCATATTAATCTCTACCATGCTTACTAATTTTGCTTCATAGTTTCTTAACATCACGCCTCCCTCATCAAAACTATTTATTGTAGAACTACATGTTATCTTATTCATCTCCTATCTCCTTTCCCTTAGATTCTATCTTAAATATTTCCCAATAAAAGTGAATTCCATTTTTTATTCCTAGTATATTTGGTTTTAATCCATCTCTTCTAAACAGGCTAGGATCTGCACAAACCCCGTCCAAATCTAAACCTGCAGTATCTAGTCATATGAATAGATTTGCATACAGCAAGTATCAGGTCATGTTGTTACAGGCTGCTGCGATAAATTACAAAGACTATTTCCTCCATCCTGGTTCTGTCAGAATGGGTCCAAATTTTTCTCTTGATGTAGTCTACAAATGCATGCTCACAATCTGAAACATTTTGTGTAACTGTGGTTAACTGAGTTAAAGACAGATTTTTATTTCCTTTCACTTCCTTTTTATTATGAATACCCGTTCTGAACGGGAGTTCGGAATATACATTTCCATTTATTTTCACATCCCCACATTCAAAATGAGCCTTCAAAATCCTTAATAAATGCTTAACCAGCAAGTTTCTTTTGCTACTCTCCTTACACCAAGTTTTACCTGACTTTTACCTGACGAAGGAGCAGCGCTCCGAAAGCTCGTGATTTCAAATAAAACTGTTGGACTATAACCTGGTGTTGTGCGACTTCTCATTTTTGTCCACCCCAGTCCAACACCGGCATCTCCGCATCATGTACACCAAGTTAGGCAATAAGCAAAATTCTGTTACTGATTTTGCTCGCGAGTTTAGTCACATTTTTTCATTGCCATTAACATGCAGAGTAAAATATATCCAATAATCAGAAAAAGTCAAAGAAACCACAGCATTTCTATGTAACCATCTTTAGTTCCTAAAATGTAAAATACTTAATATTGTTCAGCATAATTTTGGGGGGGCTATGAAAAAAATGTTTCTAAAAACACTGTGGACTCTTTTTAAGGTTTGGAGTAATGAAAAGGCAGATGCCTTATTTTTTACTTTTCTCAAATGAATGTTGATTTCTTCATAGAATCAAACAGTACAGAAGGAGGCCAATCAACCCATCAGTTATGTGGTTGCAATTCAATCAAGCAATTCTTCTGACATCATAAACACTGAAATTGGAGAGATCCACAAACCTCAGCAAAAGCCCAAAATTGATTTACTGGTTTAAGCAGCTGTGCGTTCTTGTGTCTACGAGAACTATTTTGCTGAAGAGAGTGATCGTCTTTTTTGATGTTCTTTTCTGCTGATCAGGGTGAGAGCTGTCAGGAATCCTGTGCCGGTGCCAAGCACTCCTAAACCCTACATAGTATAAGCCATTTGCAGCCATGGCCCATAATTTGCTGGCGAAATAACGGTGAGGCTAATAGCGTCGCCATTACTTACACGCAAATGCTACAGCAACTTCAGGTGAGGGCGGATGTGCGGTTAAACGCGGAAATCCAAAAGTTGCTGTCCGAGATGCACCACTCCGCCATTAGCTTCATGAAAACGGCATCTCGCTGTCTGCCTCACCATTGAATGGCATGAAGTTGCTGTTCTTGCGTGGTAGATACAAACTAAACTCACCACAGAAAGTTAGAGCTGGTCTGAAATATCGTTGAGATTAAACGAGCAAGGGCAAGTCTAACTAACGGTAGACGTCGTTAGATTCATTCCTACAACAAATTATGGGCCATTCTCTTCTGTTCCAGCAATGTGCCTCAGTCTTAATCTCAGAACATTCTAAATGTTTTCACTCTGCACATCAATTTGATGTCCTAGCTGACGGAGATTGACGGAGATGGATAGCTGCTGGTCCACAGTTACTTGGACCTGAGCTGAGACTGCTAAAATTAATTTTGCATTCATCAGAAAGAATAGGTCAATTTGAACTGTTGCAGCACATCTAGCCAGGCCATGTTTCACAAGAAAATTATTATTTTGGGTAAAACAAACATTGTGGGCATCCCTTGTTATTTTACACCCACAATGTTTTGTGTTAAACTCAGTGAAACATTTTTTGGTTTTTGCAACAAATGTTATAGTGCCTATCAAAGTGATCCTAAAGGCCCCAAGAGAGGAGACTTCTATCCTGTCAATCTGAGCAGGATTTGATCCCTGAAGTGAAAGGACAATGGGATCAATCTTAACTTGTATCACCTGATGTTAACAGCGTGGTGATGACCTCAAAAGGGGGTGGGTGGCCTTACCACCCCGTTAACTTTGATGATATGGCCAGTACCATTTTGAAAGGGGCCCACTGGGTGCCCAAAGTGCCCGCCTGTTTTAGGCAGTAGGCCCTTTTAATATGCAAATTGGGGTCCTAGGTTGGAAATGCTCGGAGAGTGCGCCGTGTAACATTCGAGGACAATAGAGGAGACGAGGTCCTTTACAAAACTTAATTTTGTATTCCAAAGGAAACTCTCTTTTGGAATACAAAATTGTGGAGCATGCAGCAAACGACAACAAATTTGAACACTTGCACTGAGCTGTAGTAAAAGACATCTTTGTTTCAAGATGCCAATCGTTAAGCTCTATTGCTGATTCTTGCATGGCTGTTATTGTGTTGGTGATCCGTGCCTATGCCCGGATTTCTGACAAGAGTCATGAGCCAGTTGGTGAGGTACCTCTTGTCCCTCAACAGCCAGTCTGCCACCCGACGGTTTTGGTGAAACAGAGGGGTTATTGAAGATAGGCATAGCATGAAAGCATCATAACTGTTGCCAGGAAACTGGGCGCAGACCTGCATGGTTCACTGCCTGTGGTCACAAACAAGTTGAACATTCAACAAATGGAAGCCCTTCCTGTTGTAATACATTGCTGGTTCCTGATGGGGAGCAGGCAGGGCTATGTGCTTGCTGTCTATGATGCCTTGCACCTTTGGAAATACAGAAATGTAGGCAAATCCTAGTGCTCTTTCCTCCTGTTTGGCAGCCTCAGTGGGGAAGGTAGTGAATTGTTGGTGCGTCGCAAACAGTGCATCAGTCACCTGCTTGAATGCCCTATGCACAGGAAACTGACTAATGTTACTGATGTCACCTATTGCAGTTTGGAAGGAGCCAGAGGCATAAATGTTTAGAGCCACTGTGACCTTCACTGCCACAGGCAGTGCCCTGCTGTTGCATTCCAATTCTCACTGCAACAGGTGACATAGGTCAGTGATGTTGAAGCGGAGCTGCTTTACACACTGCTCCTCTGTGAGGTGAGTTATGGTAATAACAACAACTTGCATTTATTATAGTGCCTTTAACGTAGTAAAACATCCCAAGGCGCTTCACAGGAGCGTAATCAGAAAAAATTGACACCGAGCCACATAAAGAGATATTAGAACAGATGACCAAAAGCTTGGTCAAAGATGTCCTGCTTCAGAAGACTATGTAAGGCTGTAAGGCCTCCTGCGCCATTCCCTCCTTCACCCTCGTCTTGCAGCCTATGCAGGAATGAGCTGCCTTCCTTGCAGCTTCCGCTCTTCCGCCTGGTTTGGCAGCCTCAATGGTAATCCCAGTAGCATCCCATGGTCAACAAATTACTGAAGCCAATCCTGTGAAAGAATTCAGCACTTCTGAAAACTCACTCTCCAAAAATATTTAACAGCCAATAATTTGACCCAAAAGCACCCTAGCAGCCTAAAACAACTAACCAGAGACTCATCTTAATGGAGGTGAGGATCCCTTTAAATAACACAGCTGCAGCCTGCTTCGTGACTGTTCCCGCCATATTTCGCTATGCAGGCTTAGGAAGTCTCTCACAAGGGTGCTGATTCAGGCACAGGACCCGTATTAGCATATTTTAATGATGGGTGTGTTTCTTTCAGGCAACCACCAAGGACACCTACAAATCACTTGTTCCAATATGGCAGTGAATGCACTTCCAGCGCAGTTCGAGCACGGGACCTTTCACAGGTAAATTTGTTGTTTTAACACCTGTTTTAGGCCTAAACAAATGGATGAAATGTAATCCAATTTCTCTCCCATAGATCTTGCTCTAGAATGGTAGGCTTCTCGATTATTTAAGGTAGTTAATTAAATCTCCTTGCATTGAACACAGCCATGTTAATAGGCAATGGAGTAAATCTAAAGTTTCGATGCTTGGATAGTAGTCCTTTACTTACACTAATACTACACACAACCTAAACGACAACAACTAGGCCAGTCATATAACAATTATGGAATGTGCTACACTGAGAACCAGTTTCCAGTCATGTGTAACCAACACAACAACATCCTAACAGTCAATTAAAAAAAATATTCCTATAGTTTGATTTATAAACAGCAAAACAAAATTGTTTTTTCAAGCTAGAATTAGTCATGGTCGAGCCCAACCATCTGGCTTTAAAATATGAGATGCAAGAAGTTAGCTGATGATTCTGACTTTGGTTTTGGATACTAGAGCTGGTCACCAAAATTCGGTTTTTGAATTAAGATTTTCATTTTGGCTTTGGCACATCTGAGTTGCATCAAGAGCCAAATTATGCAAGTGATGTGCAATGATTTGAATAGGTTTTATTCGGCAATAAGGGAATACCACTTGACAATGTACTTTAACAATGCTCCCCAGCCCATTATAGGGCCTGTCCAGTCATAACCGAGTCTCAGCAGTGTTACGTTTACACAGGCGAGATCCCTGGTCTCCAAGCTGCAATGGCAACATTCTAATCCATGACTCACCAGCTCCCTTCCATTTCTTTCTCCTAATTTTGATTTTCTATGAGACAACTTCCTATCATACATCCTGTGGAGGCTGGGTCACCAGCCTCTTCATCAGCACCATGAATGCCATTCCTTTTTGAGACAATAGAAAGCATGATACACTGGGGGAGGGGAACTGAAATGAACAGTTCCTGCTTCTCAATCCTTGGGGGGAGCCTTGCTACCACACTGCTGGAAGCTGATGAAACTCATCCAACCAAGGCAGGCAGGTTGGCATGAAAGGCTGAATGCCCCAAGACTGGACTCATGACCTTCTGGAAGGGAGTCAACGCTTGTTGTTCATGTTTGAACTATCAGGAATCCCTTTTTCACATAAATTTAGAATAATAATTGCCTATTTAAAGTCATATGATAAAATACTTCAAAATATATTGCCTTTGATAGTGATACCTGTATATTTATCTGCCAAGCTCAAAGGACTGCACTGAAATGCACATTTTCCTAAGCAGAAAGCTGCATAGCTAATAATTTGACCTCATACATACAGAATCTCATCAAATGAATATTCAGTGATGACTAATGTTGCCATTTGATAGACTACAGTATATAGATAAAGTCAGAATAGGGACACTAACCTATACAGGCACTTTCAATCAACTGATCCATTTAGTAAAAATATTTCGCTTGACCATTTATAATTGACTGCAATGCTATTAAGTCACAATAGGGTCACAATAAATATTGCAATCAATTATAATCGGTCAATCAAAATATTTTCTGCAAAATGGATCTGTTCATTGAAATTGCTTGTGTAATTTGTCAGGCCTACCTGACAGCACTGTTTCAGTGTTAAAATAAGCAAAGATCCCACAGATTTTATATCACAACCCATTGACAGTCTGGCAATAGCTATACTCTGCATCATGAAGACGAATAAAAATTGGGGCACAGCAATTACTGCAGCTGCAAGGTAAGTGTACAAAAGGCTTTGAACATAAAAAGGCACATTAGTAGCTACATCATCACCCAAAAGAAAATAAACTTTTGTGTGTACTGTAAAATAAGAGCAATCATAGCTGTTACTATTTGTATAATTACATGATCAACTAAAAAATGGATAAGTAAGTGATGCTTCATGGACGTCCATTGTAAAATGGTTTCATTTCCATCAATGAATCAGACTCACAAGTGGAAATGAAGCTATATAAAATGGATATTGGTTCAATGTTGTGTATTAGTGTTTTATTAAAATTTTGCATTTTTAAATGAATTTTGCTTGGGATGTTTATTAGGTAATTAAATTAGAGCAAATCATATGCTGACATGAATACTTCATTGTAATGTTACTAGTTTGCAAGTCTAGCTTTATTTCCACAGTTACGCAATGATTTTTAAAATTAATATACATACTATTGTAATTTTGTGTGCTTATCATGGTGAAAGATGTCAGTGATGTGGAAAGAAAAAAAGTTTTCGACTGCTGTCATTGAGCACTAAGCACTCCTCCGTCCCCAGTCAGATACTTTATTCTGCCTGAATAGTGTACTGTAACCTTAAGTTTTCCATTCCACACACCAACCAGCCAGTCTCCACGCGTGAGATTACCAATTACATATGGGTCTCGTACTGCAGCAGAAAGCGATTGTCATCCTATCAGTCTGGGCTACATTCAAACCAATGTCCCCAAGGTTGAAGGAGTATGTGCAACCATACTTTGCCACCCAGTCCCTCACATCACCAGGGTTTTAATATGAAATATTATAACCTGGTAAAATGTGACAAAGAAAATCCTTGGCCTATCATACCTTTGATTGCCACATATCATTGTAATATTGTATTTGTTTACTTCGGAACTGATTGCAACACCATATTATTGATGCCAGTTGATAAGGCAGGTATAATATACAATTACAGTATTTGGGGAAAATGTCCTCTCTTCCTTGTATGTAACAAAATCATAACTACTGTAATAGTATAAAGAAAGCTGTTGCAATTTTGCTGCAAATAGAAAACAGAGGAAACGTTCCACTCAGGTGCCCTCTGGTATTATTTTTAAATACCTTGACCAGATACCTAAGAGAGCATAATATACTGTAACACAATCTAACAGTTCAGATGATGTAATGAACTGTTCGAGCCCCCTTCAATTTTATCATCGGAACTCCTTTAATTTCTATTTCAAATTTAGCTCTCTATTCTCTCCCTGAGAATTTTTTTGTAAAAATGCTTTTGCCTCCATTACTGAGCTACCAGTTCTGTTGTGTAACATGTGAAACTACAAATAGTTACTTTTTTTTTAGCAGTGAATATGATCTTTAGGATGTTTACCACACAGTATGAGGTGTAGCTATGTTATGGTTCAAATTAATAGAGCAATCAAACTCTCCTGACAGTCTCAAAAACTGTTGTGACAATGGTTTGGGGCATTGCCCCAAAACACGCCAGTAAGTGACTGGAGATTAAAACTTTTTTTTAAAAATAACTCCTTAGTCACCTCAGCTCGTATTTAACATATGTTCCACTATCAACAGCAGTCAACCTATTTGTAAAGGTTTCAGACCTGTTAGAAAATCACCACAATCATACCTGTTTAATATTTATGCTGTTCAACATAATTTTTCCTCTTGTACCTTCCAGAATGTATACTAAATGAATGTCCAATCATATAAAGAGCAGCATAGCACATCTTCGCACAACTGTGAAGCAAATCTGCCCTGGTTTATTCTAATGTATAATAAATTATAGAATTGTATAATTACCACATCGGCCTGCTTCTTCTTGAGGTTCAATCCATTCTTCAACAGTGCAGGCAAGTCTTTTATCTTCTGTTTTAATTGTCCTTGCCCCTTTGCATTTCTGCTCCATTTTAAAGCAGCTAAAAGTCCTACTTCTGGGACACAGAGGCTGCCAGGAATATCAGCCGGTTGAGCCATCCTCTCACAAGCTGTCACAAATACTCATTTTTCCTTTTTTTACTGCAATGTACTTCAGTTTGTAGCTGAGTCCACTGTGTTCTGTTTGACAAGCTGCAGTATTACCTACTCCACCCAGCTATTTGCCTTCTGCTATGCATATAATCTGCATTCTGTATTGTATATCGCAAACTGAATGAGGTCATCTACAGGTGCAGGATGTCCCATTATGCACTGTTTCCTCTTTTCCCATTGTAAATCCCCAGAGTCCTGGGAAAGCTGGCTCTTGTCTCGATATATGTTCCATACAAATGTGAAAATTCATATTTAATAATTAGAGATCCTTTTTTACACTGAAAATCTTTCCGTTGTGACAATGTCACTACTTTTTGACAATGCAGTGCAAACCAACTCACACAAAAAGACGTTTCATCTGTAAATATTGAAATACAGGTCATATTCCTGTTGACACTTGACAAGCACAAATGAATTTTTATAGCACAGCACTCTAGGTGCAATGCACTTTGTTCTTTATCAGAGTTCTATAAATCCCAGTTACCACAGCAATTACTTTTCATGTGCCTCGGATTTTATCTTGCTTAGTTTAATTTATTTGATTATTATGACTCCAATGCAAATAATTAAACCAGCAAAGTGTAAAAAATAATTAGTTAATAATCAGAAACTGTGGCCGAGAAATTCAACTGCGACACGAAAGTTGCCGGTGTCACAGCGGTCTCGGATTAACGGCGCTGAAAATAGTCGTGCCGGTAGGAGAGAAGAATTCGCGCTGGGGACTAAAGATTAGTAGCCCAGCGTTAAACTGACCGTGTAACACCCTCCTGGTGGCGTTAGTGCAGGTATCGGTCCCGAATGTGATATCCAGAAGCGGCATTGCATCTTCCAACAGCCTCTGGAAACGAGACTATGGCTGGAATTTTCTCAAGGGAGGCGGGTTGGGGGGTGGGGGGGCCTCCAAGGCAGGCAGGAAACCCAGGAGGCCAGATTAGAATGTGAGGCCTCCAATTCCCGCCCGCAGCCAGCAAATTGAGAGGCTGGCTGGCTGTGGGCAGGTAGGCCTCAGAAGTGAGGGGCCGGTCCAGGGCAGGGATTGCAGGAGGAGGGTCAGCAATCTGTCGGGGATCGGGGTAGTGGGGGGAAGGATTGGCCGCAGTTCAGGGTGGAGAGAGGATCGGCAGGGATCGGGGGATGGGGACGAAGAGGATCGGCCGGAGTTGGGGGTGGGGGAGAGGATTGTTGGGGATTGTGGGGTGTGGGGGGTCGGGGATCGGTGGGAGTGAGGATCAGTGGGAGTGAGGATCGGTGGGAGTGAGGATCAGTGGGAGTGAGGATCAGTGGGAGTGAGGATCAGGGATTGGCAGGGGGTTGGGGGGAAGAGAGGGTCGGGGCCGGTCTCATCATCATCGTTGGGTGGGGGGGGGGGAGGAGGCCTGGCCAGTGGGGGGCAGGGGGTGATCGGAGGTCTCATGGGGGGGTCTCCAATTGCGGAGGGTGGGTATGGTCGGGACTCTGGATCCAAGGGGTAGGTATAAAGCCACTTACCTCCAGGATGCAGCAGTCCCCGCCTCTGTTTAACAAATTGTGTGAAACTCCGCAGGCAGTTTAACACAAAATGGAGGGGCAAAAAGAGACTTCCAGCCTCATTTCAATATTTAAATTGAGGTAACGCCCCCTGAGAGTGGGTTGGTCGCCCGGCCTCGGTCCTGCCTCCGGCAAAACTGGAAGTGGGCGGGTTGGAGGCGGAACCAGATCGAGAATCCCCATTTTTAACACTTTAACAGCCACCAAGCTCCAAACCCACCCTTTCTTTAGGGAAAAATTCCTGCCCATGAGTTCGCTAGGCATTGTGGGATATTAAAATGGCAATGCATTGTCGTTTGCTTAAAAGGGGCAATGCTTCTGAACTGATAAAAATAAAAATGAATTTTAAAAATGCAGTTTTCAGCCCTTACAGCTCTATTGCCTTTTAAAAAAAACATTTGAAAAAACATTCCCAAATGGCAGTCTTCAGCTGTTAAAGCTGAATTCCTTTCTGCACCACAAAAAAATGGGAAAAGTGCTTCAGCACTAATACAAATGGCTCAGGAAGGGGCACCCAGGATCTCGCACGCAGCACTCCCGCTTTGTGTAGGAGGTCAACACTGCAAGAGAGGTCCTCTACCCACAGGGCCCAGGAGGCCCTCCAGAAAGAACGATGTGGGATCACTCACTGAGGCCGTCACTGCCAGCAGTGTCGCCCCCACTACCTGGCTCCAGTGTCCAAAGAAGGTTCATGACCTCAGACCACTGGTCAAGGTCAGTGAATGCATCTTCAAAAGCCGTCTTCTACCAGCTGCATCACTAGCCTCACACCCTTCCCAGTGCATGACTCCCCGCCCTCCCCACCCTCCCCCCCGCAATCACTCACCTACCAACAATCTGTACCAATCATGAGGCACACCTCCCATTCCTAGCTTCACCTCACCCCCTTGGAGGAGACGGTGCTGGCCATTCTTGGCAGGGGTATGGCTGAGCCCTTGGCCAGTGGCGGGGCTGAAAGGATACAAGATGCTGGTATCCTCATACGTTATCCTCCTTCTCGCATGCTTTCCCACCCTCCCCTCACCACAACTCCACCCTTGTGTTTTCCTCATTTCACACACCCAAGAAATGCAGCCTGCCCAGCCACTGGGTGACCAAGAAGAGGGAGAGGAAGAAGAAGGAGAAGGAGGAGAAGGAGAAGAAATACCGTCACTCAGTTTGCCGCTCCCAGCCACCAGCTCCTCAAGTTCGACCAGCAAGGCCATTTGCAGTGTTCCTCACTGAAAGTCAGCAGCCTTCCACCAGCCATGCTGCAGCCACTGGGGTAGCACTGCGTGACATCAGTAGGATAGGCAAAGGCACACACAAGACAATCACTAAGGGAATGCATCAGGGTGATGAGTTGATTTCTTGATGTCATGTTGGATGGATAGATGTGTAAAGTTGGATTGTAAAGTTTGCTTTGTGGTGGTTTTTATTTCAGCTTTGAGGCCAAGAGGTCAGTAACAGAGGGAAGGTAAGGTGTGGGACAAATGCTGAAGGGGAATTGGGGTTGTGGTCACTGGTACCGCAGGCAGATCATTCCATCCCGGATATCCCGGCCAGAAAGGGACTGTCTGGGTTGCCTCCTTCCTTCCGCTTCCTCCTCTTCCGCTTCCTCCTCTTCCGCTTCCTCCTCTTTAGCGTCTTCCTCGTCTGCATCTTCCTCTTCCCTCTGTGAGCGGATGCTGTAAATCTGAAATAAAAGCACAAAATGGTGGAAATTCTCAGCAGGTCAGGCAGCATCTCGACCAGAGATGTGAACTCAGTGGCAGATGTCAATGCCAGGAGTGTTGCTCCAAGAACATGAATGCAGTGAAGCTTAATGATCACTCACAAATTGTCAAGGTGAGTGATTTCATCTTCAAATATCCTGCCAACTGCACCAATTAGCCTCATACACTGCTCAATTCACTACACCCCCATCAATCTTTATCAATCAGTACTCAACCCTAACATTCATATGCTTTACCTCACCTTCACACACTTAGCACTGTTGCAAGCCTCACACCCACAAATCACACACTGCCAGCTATTCAACCATGACAGCCATATCACCCAAACATATTGCACGCCACTCACTGACACACTTCCCTCTTTATTGCAGGAGAAGGTGGCGCACAACCGGAGGCAGCAGCAAAGATCTGGAGGAGGACAAGTGCGTCCGCATGTTTTAACACCCATGGAGGAGACAGTGCTGGCCATCATGGGAAGGGGCATCGCTATGGCCGCTGGCGGCACGGAAGCGATGAGGGTATCCGCATACCTATCCTCCTTCTCTCATCCCATTTCTCCCTCATCCCTTAATCTCTTCTCTGTGAGAGGCTGCAAAGGATGTAAATACGCACTTCTTACTTTCTCCTCTCCTCTTACCACAACCCAACCGTTGTCCCTTTTTCATTTCAGATACCCAAGAACTGGAACCCGCCCAGGCAATGGATGAAGAGGAAGAAGACATTGAAGATGAAAAGACACTGTCACTCAATCTTACACTAGCAGCCACCAGCTCAGGTACTGACACTGCACGCATTTTAGAGGCTAGGATAGAGGACTGATCTGCATGTGGTAATACACCGGGCACAAGTGCACAGGAGCCAGGGTGGGAGGAAAGGAAAGCGCAGGTGCCAGCTCACCGGAGGGTGAGGTCGTACTCTAGTTCTGCTGCAGAGGACTCAGATGAGGATAAGTATAGGAAAGCTCCAAAAACACGTAGGGCTAGATTTTCTGAATGGGAAGCTTTTGGAGGCGGGACTGCTGCTTGCCGGGTCTCAGTCCCGCCTCCATCAGCCTCTGGCCAACTAGTGGGAATTTCCCCTGATTGACCTTGTTAAGCCCGCCCGGCGGGCTCAGCAGGCCAATTAGGGGGAAGTCAGTGACAGAGCACGTCAACGTATGACGTGTCATCTGTCAAGAGCTTTTAAAAGAAGAAATGTCATAGTTTGACAGCTCTGTGAAGCTGTCAAACACTGACATTCTGTGTAGTTTGATGAGACCTTGTGTTCAGGACTCATCAAACCTTTCTACTTTGCAGAAATCAGCTGGCTGTTGGATCGGAGGATACAACAGCCAGTCTGTGATCTCTACAATGGAGATGTTGGGGACTCCGGCTTCACAGCGGCTAAAGGCTGTAGGTAGAAACAAAGGTAAGTTAACATTTTCTAACACTTTACACTCACATCACATACTTACCACTCCACACTTGCACCCATCACTCACCTCTACATCGCACTTTCAGACCCCTCCGACCCCCGCAGACCTCCTTCTCACCTCCTACACCCCGGCGGGGTTCCCCCAGGCAGTTAAGAGGCTTTAATACCTTCCTGCCTCCAAGGAGACGGAACCCGGGGCAGGACGGCTTCCCGCCTCCTGGCAAGAGGGCACGGAGGTGTGTTGGGGGCGGGTTTGCCACCCGCCCCCAAATTCTGCAACTTTCCCGGCAGTCCCACCTCCATATCTGCCTCCTCAGGGCTGAGAAAATCCAGCCCATAGAATTGCACCAACAGCCAGAAGAAATACTCCAGCAACTAACCTTTAAGTAGTTCATGATCCCTTTAAATAGCGCTGGTGGGGGTTCCTTCATGCCATTGAACGCGTGTTTGTCTGTGGGAGGTTGAGAGAGGGCTGGCATCAAATCAGCGTTGCGCACTGATTGACATCATAACCTACCTGCTCTGCATGCTGCTGGTGGTGGTTAGGTGCATGCATGCAAACTACTGTACCAAGATGGCGTCTGGCGCACTTCCCATCAGAAGTGTGCATGCGCATCTAGAACCCAATTTTTGACCTTTAGGAGGCCGATTAGCTCGTAAAAATTGGCACTACAGAGCCTAATTTCTCCCCCCTCATCTTTTTGTGTATGAGGTTCTTGTTTTTTGTATCTATGGATTCTCACTTATGGGGGTCTTGCTTTCTGTGTGCATAGGGAATCTTTCATTTTTGTATATGAAGTCTTACATTTGTGTTTATGGAAGGGGGCTCACATTTCTGTGTAAGTAGCCCACTCACTAGTTGAAACATGGGCGCGATTTTCCCAATGGAGGCGGGTTTCGGTTTGGGTGGGTTCCAAACCCGCCTCCACTGAGAGGTGGGAAAGATTTGCGATTTTCCCCTAATTGGCCAGTTGATTTCAGAGGTGTGGGTTCCCCTGGGCCAATTAGTCTTTTGGGACTGAAACTCGCCTCTGCTGACGTCACTTATCCAGCTTCATTTAAGGGCTGCTTGCTGCCTTGGCTCATTCCACTGGTTTTTGGTCGATGCTGCACCACCTCCAAGCTGTTATCTCCTTCAAGAATGGCCAACTCCAAGGCAAGGGCCTCCCCGAGGTTCTCCGATGAGGCGCTGGGTATGCTGGTTAAGGGGGCGAGAGCCAGCGGGGAGGTGCTCTTCCCCTCATCTGGGAGGAACAGGCCTTCCAAAGAAACCAAAGCTGTGTGGGTCCAGCTGGCAAGGGATATAACCTCCAGATCAGTGTGCAGCAGAACATGGCTGCAGTACTGTAAAAGGTTCAATGACCTTGTAAGATCAGGCAAAGTGAGTATACCATCAGCTTACCCTCCTTCTGCTCCCCTTCTCCTCTCATCACCAACACTCTGCATTGTCAACCTCCTCCTCCACATCCCACTTTACCCTTATAACCCTTGCACCCATCACCATCCCTCTCACTCTATGAACCCAATCACTTCACTATTCGATTATGCTGCCCTCACACTCCCTTTCAATGCTATGCAATGACAATGACTAACAATGCACAGGGAGGGCCCTTGGGTATGGAACCTCACTCCATCTTTGTCTCCTTCTAAGTATCTATGCTCTGGACTCTCTACACTCACTCCATCATTCTCACTCCAACTCCACTTGTTTCCCTCACTGCAGGAAAAGAGAGCCCACACTAGAAGGGAAAGGGCGAAGAACAGGAGGAGGGCCACCTTCCATAGCCATTCTCACCCAGGCTGAAGAAATGGCCCTGGACATCGCCGGCGCAGAGGTGGAGGTGGAAGTGGGGGATGGACAGACGGGCGATGCAGACCAAGCTGGTGACAGAATAGTTTTGCCTCTCTCTCATTTACACTGCTTGAGTGACTGAAATGGCTGCTGGTGTACATTATTAGAATGCCACTTGAGCATCTGCACTATTGCATGTGCATGCCACACTTCCGTCAAATGTCTAATCCATGCCTTTACTCCCCCACAGGACCATCCACAGAGCCCCCCCCCCCCCACTGTTGACAAGAAAGAGGCTGAGCAGCAAGGCTCCTCAGGGGAACCTGCAACCTCTGAGGACGCAGCGTCAGCAGATGTAAGCGCACCCAGCATCAGCGCAGATACGCACACCTCGGTGGGACCTTCGGGACATAGATTAGTGTTGTCACCTGGTGTATCACAGCTCACAGGTGAGCATCAGCAGGTGGTGGAGACAGGGACAGCAGTGGAGAGTCCTCGGCGGAGGTCGCAGGACTCTCCTAGCTCTGTTCCACTGCATGTGGACCCTGTGCCTCTGGGTCCATCCAGAAGGAGAGCGGTGCTGGAACTCCAGGATCAGGTGCAGGAGTCTCTGACAGGTCTTGTCTCCAGGGTCACTGCGACTGCGGAGAGGATGGAGGATCGCTAACATGAGCAGAGCCTTTGTGGAGGCAATGGCGCATATACACACCACCACAGAAAGGATGGCAACCTCGTGGAAAGGCTGGCTACAGCCATGGAGGAAATAAGTCGCCAGAGTCAGGAAAACATGGTGATTGTTCAGAATAGACTGACATCTCTGGAGGAGCGATGGGCAGCTATTGAGCAGAGAAACCAGAGCTTCATGAAAGTCCTTTTGAGTAGGACTGCCAGTGCAGATACGGGTCCCCATGGCCCCCCTGATGTGCAGCAAGGTGCTGTCAAGCCACTTTCAAGCGCTGAGGTGGACCTGACCCATAAGAGGGAAGTTGGTGGCAGAGAAGAAGGAAGTGGCGGCTCCTCTCCAAGTGCTCACACTTCCATGCCACTGCGTAGCCCTTGGTCAGAGCCCCACCAGAGTCCGCACCCAACTGAGATGGGCGTCTCAGCCCCTGCACTGCCGCAGGATGAGCAGACGTTTGGTGAGCCCTCACAGGCTCGTAAACCCAGAGGACGCCCGCCAAAGGTGTCGAAGCAGGAGCAGCATCCAAGTGAGCAAGGGGCCTCCACTTCTGATGAAGCCACAAGGGGAAGCAACACGTAGGAGCACGCATAAGAAAAAAATAAAGCACCATTAGTCACGGGTAGGCACTTGGGTGATTGTTTCTGTTTAATGATGAAATGCCATCCCTGTTTGAATGTATAAAAATGAGGTGATGGCAAACTGTTGGCGTGATGGCATCTGTTATTTCGTCTTAGGCAGCTCCACATTGCGGGCTCCGCGACACTTGCGTGGTCAGGTTGGTGGCCAGAGTGAAAGGAGGCCAGAGGGTCATTTCCATTGTCTATCATGTGTTAAGCTGGAGCCAAGGACATGTGCCAAAATGGGCAACCTATGCAAATCTGGCTAGGATGAGTGCATCCCTTGCATCATGGGCAGCCATGTGCTCGCGAGCTGCCGCTGCTGCTAGTCGATACACCGCCGCTTGGTCCTCCTCCTCCTCATCTGAGAAGGCTATGAACTGAGCCACTTGCTCATCAGGAAGCTGCAAGCCACGACGCTGTGCCATGTTGTGCAGTGCACAGCAGACCACGACCATTCTGGAGACCCTGGCTGCTGAATACTGCAGGGCTCCACCTGATCTGTCAAGGCATCGGAATCGCATCTTCAGCAAGCCAATGGTTTGCTCGATGATGGACCTGGTCGAAATGTGGCTGGCGTTGTAGCACTCTGCAGCCTCGTTAGCTGGCCTCCTGATCGGCGTCATTAGCCACTTCTTCAGGAGCCATCCATTAAGTTGGTTTGGCGGATTGAAGAGCGGAGGAACACTAGAGTTCCGCAGGATGAAAGAGTCATGGCAACTACCACAGAACTTGGCGCAAACATGCAAAATCTCCTTCTTGTGGTTACACACCAGCTGTACGTTGAGGGAGTGGAAGCCCTTGCGGTTGACAAAGATAGCTGGGTTGTGATGGGGTACCCTAAGGGCCACATGTGTGCAGTCTATGACGCCCTGCACCATTGGCAAGCCTGCCATATTTGCAAAGCCAACTGAATGCGCGGTTACACTTGCTTGATCCCTTGAGAAGTGGATGTAATTGTGGGCCTTTGCGAAAAGGGCATCAGTAACCTGCGTGATGCAACTGTAGGCGGCCGACTGGGAGATGCCGCTGATGTCTGCTGATGATCCCTGGAAGGAGCCTGAAGCAAAAAAGTTGAGTGCGGTGGTGACTTTGACAGCCACTGGTAAGGGGTGTCCAGCCGCTCCTCTGGGCTCCAGGTGTTGGTGCAGCAGTAGCGAGATGTCTCCAACAACCTCTCGCAAAAGTCTCAGCCTCCTTTGGCACTGCAGCTCAGTTATGTTGAGGTAGCTCATCCTCTGTCTGTAAACCCTGAGAGGGGGGTATCTCCTGCGGCGACGTGCTTCCATGCGCTGGCGCCATCTACCCTGTGCAGCATCAGGTGGGTGAGCAAGAGGTTGGCGCTCCTGCTACTGTTGCTGCTGAGCTGCCTGGTTCTGCTGCTGCCATGGCTGCTCCTCATCCGAATCTGAGGTCCACGATGAAAGGAAATAAATGGTTCCCATGCTGCTGGCAGATACCTCCGTTGGGGAAGCGCTCAGTCCAAGCGGGGAGAGGGTCTTCCAAGGAGGTCCCACAGTTGAGAGATAGAAGCTGCAGCACCTCCGACCGGTAGGCCTGCTAAAAGTGCTGAAAGACCTTTGGAACAAAAGTTCTGCCACCTGCAACTACTCCCTGATGAAAGCTCCGTTTTAATGGTGGAGCTGCGGCTGTGAGGAGGCCACCCACTTGTCAACCCGCCAGGATTAGCTGGTGTGGTTTAGGAGGGTCGTGCAACACGCTGAAAATGTGGTAAAATAACAAAGGCCTGTCAAAATAGGACTATAGAGACCCTTAACTACTATTTAAGGGTCTTAATTACCTCTCCCAACTGATGGAGGCGGGACCGAATCGCACCCATCAAACCCGCCTACGGCAAAATTGCGCGGAGGCGGGTTCCGAACTCGCCCTCAATTTTTGCCATTTTGCCAACTGTCCCGCCAACAAACCCACCTCCTCGGGGCTGGGAAAATCGCCCCCTATGTGTCCAGCATCTTGCTCCGAAAGGTTGGACATCCTTACTCAGCACAGGCTGTGTGCAACAGGCATACTGAACACAGAGGACTTTCTCTCCGCTGTAATACAGTCGAAGTGTGATAGGACAGGACTTCTAAGTGACCCACCGCTGACTCAGGCACATTTTCCAGGTCAGTCTTATTTAAATTTTTCAGCAGGCTCCCGGTATTGTTCCTGCCTGCACATGGGAGCTCACTGCTGGGGAGGGAGGAGCAGGAAATGGCTTCTGCTGCAGGTTCCCAACAATTGCAGCAGCCTAAAAGGGCAGGCAGCTTCCAAGATCATCGGATTAATATTTTAGAATCTGCTGCTGTGGTTGAGTGGATCAATGGCCCATGCATCCATTAAACTCACTGCGAATGAACAATTTCCCCACACGTTTTGTCTCCCTTAGCAACACTGGACACCTGTTGAATGCGGGCATCCCCAGGGTCCATTATTACAACAGCGGTGATGACAGAACATCTGGCACATGATTTAATTCTGTCACAGTTACGTCATTTAAGTGCATCCATCCATATCTGGGCAGGCTTCCGCTTTCAGGTGGAAATGGCACCGGATAATCTGACAGACCCAAAGTGGGCAGGGGATCAGGCGTGGCAGATCCCCAACCCATTTTCTGCCACCACCTACCTCAGTATCGCTGGATAAGTGGTTTAAAGCCAGAATGAAATCCTGCCAGGAATTTCCTGCTCATCAGCTGTGGGTTATTTTACAACAAGCCAATAAAAATGGATTTTACTATCGTTACTCTTTCTTCAGTTAGTGCACTGTTCTTTCCTTTGGGATCTGAGTTTGAATCTATCTCGGATTAATGGGTGAAAATCTTTGGGATTGGGATTGGGAGGGGGAAAATAATCAGCCAAGATATTTGCTCACTGTTCAGTGAACCCTGGTGGAAAGTGCTTGTGTGCAGACTTTGAAGGTAAGATTAAGCTTGCCTCTGATGCTCTTACAGTTGATTAGCTATTTGAGACAATGCTCACTTTCTGACAACAGATGGGGGGTGATTTTAGTCAGCGCGCTCAGGCACTAAAGATCCTCTGAGGTGGCCAAGATGGGCTCTTGAGCTGAAACATCGGTTTAGCCCATGTTTAGCGCAAGACATCATCTTGGTAAAGGAGTTGAAGTGTGCGCTAGGAACGGCCGTCTGGAGGTTCATTAAGGGGCTGATTGCCACTTAAACTGCCTGCTAGCTCTCATTAAGCAGGCTGCACGGCATTTTGGTGTCTAGCGCTTGTCCTAATGACCTCTCCGAACAGCGACCAGCTGTTTGGGAGTGAACAAGGCGTTGATGTGGATTTCAAGCCCTACTTAAAGGGATACTCACCATTTCATGTTCACTTGCTGCTGGAGCTGTGAAGAGGACCTCTGAAACACATCGGGAGACTTTCTGGGACACTTTGTCAAGATTTCACCAACACTCTAGCAACATTTATTCCACAAATCTTCTGAGGGCATCACCTAAAAAGAGTGAGTGCTGTGCTACTCCACCTTATTGGAGTGACCAGGAGAAAGGGAGTGCTTGATCATGGGCATCTTGCTCGGGGTCCCTCTTGGTCTGGATGAGGAATGGGAGGAGGACATGAGGCCAGGTAGAGCAGCACCAGCTGCTGCAGGAGAGAGGGACAGGAGGGTGAGGTGGCGTCCTTCCCCCTGTGGGTACAGGACATCCCTCCCCCTCTGAACCTCTTCCACCAGGACTTCCAGTGCCATGTCCAAGAACCTGTCTGCCCTCTCCCTCGGTTTCTGAGCCATCCTGCAATGTGCCACTGTGTGCCAGCCAGCACACTCCACAACTTCAGTGGAAGAGTTTGGGAGGAGCCCACCTAAACTGCTTCACGAAAATTACGTCTAATCAGCACTTGAGTGCAAACCTGCAGGTGTCTGGTTTATCACCTCCAGGCAAATTCAAATTATGGTAATCAGCAATTAGGACCAAAATTCAGTGCTAAATCCAAACCAACAAACAGGCGCATCCTATTAGCACAGCACCCAATTGGCACGTTTTCACCCTTTGGCCAAAATAACTCCCATGATCTTTCACAACTAGAGCTAGTGGACCTAGGTTGTTAAGGCCAAAAACTTAGGGATAATGGGGGCGAATGTGGGCTCGGTTGTGCCCATTTTTTGGGTGCTACGAATCCCCTTAGGGTTCCAAAATGCCAGGGGTGTGAGCACGAATGCTGTCATCCTGAGAGAGGACAGAGGGTTTGTGCTCCATGGAGCCACTGGCACTGCCACTAACCTGGGGCAGCGCCTCATCAATCCTACTAATCTGTTGGAGGACAGATTGCTGGACTGCTGTGACACCCTGGAAGCCCCTTTGAACAGTGGTATCCAGAGCCATGATGGCAGCAATCTGAGCTTGCATGGCAGCCCTCAGACCTTTGATGGAAGCTGTTTGTGCTGCAATGGAAGCTGTGACATCGGCCATCAGACTCTGCATCATGGTGGGTTCCACAGGTGTGCTGATGGAGGTGACCATCTATTCCATATTGGAAAGGATGGGCTCCAGGCTCTGCGAAAGCCCTGTGTCAAGTTGGTGCTGGACTCCTCCATGCTCCTTGACCTTGAGCGCAGGCTTTCTGGCAGGCTTTCCAGTGCACCAAGCATTTGGTTATGTACACCCATCAGCCGCCTACTGTAGCCAGGCCCATCGAAGTTCTCATCTGACTCCTCTGCAGCAGAAGTAGTGTGTGACCTTCCCGTCTGGCGAGCTGGCACCTGCGCTATCTTTCCCCCCGCTATGGCTCCTGCACACTTGTGCCCGGTGTCTCACCACATGCAGATCCGTCCTCTATCCTAGCCTCTAAAATACTCACAGTGTCAGTCTCTGACCTGCTGGCTGCATGTGTAAGATCGAGTGACCATGTCTCTTCATCTTCAATGTTTTCTTCCTCTTCCTCCACTGACTGGGAATGTTCCAGCTCTTGGGTATCTGAAATGAAAAAGGGACAAGGCAAGGGTTGGGTTGTGGTGAGGGGAGAGGAGAAAGTAAGAAGAGCCCACTCTCTCCCATGTTCTGCCATTCGTCACTGTTTCCCAGGTCAGATTCACTTCCTGCACAACTCCCAGCCCCTGATCCAGCCACTGCAGGACACTCACTGACACACTTCCCTCTCTCTTACAGGACAAGATGGCGCACAACTGGAGGCAGCAGGAACTAACCGGAGGGGGAGAGGCGCACCTGCATGTCCTAAGCCCCATGGAGACGGTGCTGGCCATTATTGGAACGGTCATTGCTGAGGCAGTGGCCAGTGGCGGGGGTGAAACAATTGAAGATGACGGTACCCTCATACCTAATCTTCCTTCTCACATCCCACTTGCCCCTCATCCCACAATCTCTTCTGACTTACAAGCTGCAGATGGTGTAAGCATGCACCTCTTACTTTCCCCCCTCTCCTCACCACAACCCTTACCTTTGTGCCTTTTACCTTTCAGATACCCAAGAACTGCAACCTGGCCAGGCAGTGGAAGAAAGTAAGAGGAAACTTGTGCGGTCTTCTTGATAGGAGGCCACTTCATAGGACCCTTCTGTTCCATACCCTGCAGACTGGGGCTCTGAGCTGCCTGGCCTGCATTCTGCATCAGAGAATCCACAGCATGTCTCCAATGTGGGTGAAGGCAACATTCACTGCTCCTCCTTAACAATCACCGAGTCAGTGAAACCCAGGGCTGTGAAGATGCTACTTGCTCCATGATACCCAACATTTGAATAAATCCTTCCCGCAGAACGACAGTGATGACAAAAAGTGCACTGCTGCACATTCTTTGACAGATGCTGATGACGGACTCAGGAGCATTCTGAATATGACTCAGGATATTCTGAACGCCTTCTACTGCTCTATTAACTGCCTTATGAGGACAGGACCAGTAGGATACCAAACCCTTGCCCCGGCTGCTGGAAGACAGTGTGGGCTCACAGCCTGGCCATCTGCTTCTCTTCCTCTCCTGCCACCTCCACTTGTTCACCCTTAGTTGTGTCCTTACCTGCAAATCACTGACTATTCTTTCCAGGGTATGTGTATCTGTGCTAGTGTTAGTGCCAGGTAGGTGGAGTGCCTGTTGCAACATTCTTTGAGGTGTTGGTGCTACTGGTATCACTCCCTCTGGGTACTCATCTTGGGAAGGACCTACAGAAAAAGAAAATAAGTAATATTTAGAATGCAACCCTCAGACAATGGCTTGCAAGACAAATAAAATGATATGATTTTAATGCGTCATGCAGGTGAGTAACACATGTATGCCCTGCTATGGGGATTGGGTAAGGCATTGCCAGTATGAAGAATCATAACACATGGAAGATACTTGCTGGGTCATGTGTCCGAACTCACTTTCTCCAATGCTGGTCATTACCTGTACATATTCACTCCCTACCGTGTGGCAACATTGACAAACATGTTAGTTTGTGAATGAGCAATCGAACCAACATCCCTGTGTCTTCAATACATCCCTTCCTGGCCCTGACTTCGCCCTGTAATTTGCACACGGAAAAGTTCTCTTTTGTGGATGACCTGTGAAGAGCTCTGTGTATGGAAACTATGTCTCCTTGTCGATGCACCATGTAGCCTCTATAGAATAAGAATGTGTAGTATCAAGGGGACAATTCAGTGTGTAAACTTTGCAGCTACTCACCAATATAATGGACAGTTACTTTGGGGCCACACCTTTGTGAAATGTGACTTTGCATATACATATCATAGAGTAAACTTAACTTGGGACTTCTTCCGATCTCACAGAACTTCTTCCTCATGTGTTGACTTACTGAGCCATCTCCTCCCAGGGTGCCTAAGCCTCTGGTTTCGAGAAGGAAAGCTGTGGCCTTCTGCCCTGAAAGGGGAAATCCTCCTTTACTGCACCTCAGCACCTCCAAAGTATTGAGGTTGAAAGTTGGCATTTTCCTCATCGCCATCATCACAACAAATCCAATCAGTATGTTGCAACTCCCAACTCCTGGTGAAAACGTCTCTCCTTTAAGGGCCAGCTGTGCCCCTTTATGAGCTGCTGGATGCCCCAATTTTCCCGTTGTCAGCCAACCAGCACTGAGGTCTGCCTCCCTGCACACATTCTGGTTGAGCAGAGAGCCCATTCTATTGAAGGTACAGAGCAAAAAGTCGGAGAATCAGGTCAGGTTGTATCATGTGCGAGTCTGTGCCGCAGGACCTCACAAGATTTACCGTAATGTATTGTTAAAATCTGTAAAAAAAATGATTGAAATGATTAGCAAATCTATTGTTCAAAAAATATTAATTATTAATTGGCTTTTTTTAAGTTGCTGTTGAAATAAACCAAGACATCCTTTCCTATAACAACAACAACTTGTATTTATAACGTGCCTTTAACATAGTAAAACGTCCCAAGGCACTTCACAGGAGTGTTATAAGACAAAATTTTGACACCGAGCCACATAAGGAGAAATTAGGGCAGATGGCCAACAGTTTTGTCAAAGATGTAGGTTTTAAGGAGCGTCTTAAAGGAGGAAAGAGAGGTAGAGAGGCGGACAGGTTCAGGCAGGGAATTCCAGAGCTGAGGGCCTAGGCAGCTGAAGGCACGGCCACCGATGATTGCGTGATTATAATCAGGGATGCTCAAGAGGGTAGAATTTGAGGAGTGCAGATATCTCCGGGGGTGGGAGGGCGGGGAGGGTTGTGGGGTTGGAGGAGATTACAGAGATAGGGAGGGGCAAGGCCATGGAGGGATTTGAAAACAAGGTTGAGAATTTTAAAATCGAGGCATTGCTTAACTGGGAGCCAATGTAGGTCAGCGAGCACAGGGGTGATGGGTGAATGGGACTTGGGTCGAGTTAGGACACGGGCAGCCGAGTTTTGGATGACCTCAAGTTTACATAGGGGAGGCCAGCCAGGAGTGCGTTGGAATAGTTAAGTCTAGAGGTAATAAAGGCATGGATGAGGGATTCAGCAGCAGATGAGCTGAGGCAGGGGCAGAGACGGGCGATGTTACGGAGGTGGAAATAGGCGGCCTTAGTTATGCCGCGGATATGTGGTCGGAAGCTCATTTCAGGGTCAAATATGACACCAAGGTTGCGAACAGTCTGGTTCAGCCTCAGACAGATGCCGAAGAAAATCGGTCTTCCCAATAGTTAATTGGAGAAAATTTCTGCTCATCCAGTACTGGATGTCGGACAAACAGTCCAACAATTTAGAGACCGTGGAGGGGTCGAGAGAAGTGGTGGTGAGGTAGAGCTGGGTGTCATCAGCGTACATGTTGAAACTTACGCTGTGTTTTCGGATGATGTCATCGAGGGACAGCATGTAGATGAGAAATAGGAGGGGGCCAAGGATAGATCTTTCGGGGATACCAGAGGCAATGATGCAGAAGTGGGAAGAGAAGCCATTGCAGGTGATTCTCTGGCTACGATCAGATAGATAAGAATGGAACCAGGCGAGTGCAGTCCCACCCAGCTGAATAGTGAATATTGAATTCTTGTCCATCAGCTATAAAGTATTAAAAAATTGAATTGAACTGAACACAGCCTTGAAAGTGTGAGGAATTTTCTGAACTATTAAGACAAGATGCATGCATGGTTTTACTAGTGGATAGAAATATCCGATACTCTCTGGAGTTTAAAGTTTAAAGGTAAAAAGATTTTTACCTTTAAACTTCCGGCTGTGTCTCTGCTGAACTGGTTCTACTGGTTTTACAGCTCTGCTGGCTTCTAGCTCGCAGTTGCTGCTTCACTTGCTCGTGATTCTTTCTACTGGTTTTCAGCTTTGCTGGTCACTGGCCTGTGGTTTTACTTTTTCTCCGCCGCTTTGATCTACAGTGACCTCCAACTTGCGTCAATTTCACCATCATCTTTCTGCATCACTACCGACTCTCATTCCTACGGCAACAACCTCCATCCTCGAACTCTCTACCGTTCAAATAGCTTCTGGACTTCACTCGCCTGCTTTGGACAGCGGTTCGTCGATGCTCCGTACTGGCTCCATCCTGCTTACGTCGGCTTTGTCCTTCCAAGGGACCTCTGACTTTGACCCTGGTCTCCCTATTATTGTCCCCAACCTATTCCCTGCTACCAGGAAATATGTATCCCATTAATTACTACATTTAGCCAGGCCTATGTAACCTGAGCTTTTCCCTGTGTCCATTCATGTGAGCACTTTGGCTGCCGCTCCGGACCCGAGCCATTCCATTTTTTCCCCCTATTTTCCTTTTCTCTCTATCCCTCCCTGACCGCACTCTCCTGTCACCATGCCTCCTTTCATCTCTCCTCTCTCGGAAACTCTGCCCTCCCAAATCCCTACCCCAATCCTTCATTACTCTTTGACCTTCCTACTCTCCTGCCGCCGTCCCAGGTTTGACTTCCTCTTAGATAAGCCCACAGCTTCCCTCTGAGCCTCTCTTGGCATCCTACGAAGGGCCCATCGAGGCACTCGTCACTGCCGTTTACGAGCAGCAACCCCAACTGTCCCATCCTACTCTCTCGCCGACCTTCCCGCCCAGCATGCCCACTGGGGGCAAATCTTGCCAATCTCCTCCCCATCCAACTCATCCCCCCTCGCGCAGACCCTACGGACACTGGCAGTGAGGCAGCCATCACCGACCCTCTCCGCATCTCCCTCCAGAATGTCCGTTCACTTGCGAACAAGCCCCTTGCCATCCATGAGCTTATCGTGGATGATTGCATCGACATCATGGCCCTGACGAAAACTTGGCTGAGGGGTGATGACACCTTCCCCTTAAATGAAGCCTCCCCGCCTGGCTATACCTTCCACCACTTGCCCCGCTCAAACCACCGTGGTGGCAGTGTGGCTCTCATCACCAAATCACACCTTGGTCTGTCCACCTATTCCTCCGGCACTTTCTCCTCCTTTGAGCATCTCACTTTATTCCACCCCTCTCACCTCTCATTTAAAATTCTTGTTCTCTACCGCCCACCCAAGTACCATAAAAACTTTATTACTGAGATATCTTCACTGTTCTCCTCCCTCAGCCACTGCACCAAACGACTTCTCATCCTCGGTGATTTCAACCTCCATCTCAATTCATCTCTCTCCTCTGAGTTCACTAGCCTCCTATCCTCCCTTAATCTCTCCCTCCATGTAAACTCCCCAACCCATATTCACGGCCACCCCCTCGACCTTGCCATCTCTCGTGGCCTCGCTACTCCCATCGTGTCAATTGCAGATAAGGCCATCTCTGACCATTTCCTCGTATCGCTCTCCACCCCTTTCACCCCCCACCACCCCCCCACAACCCTACTTGCTTCTGCGTCCGCCCCTGGAAAAAACTCTCTCCCAACTCTCTTACAACTGCACTTATGAAATCCCAACTGTCCAGCCTCTGGCCCTCCATTCACCATGACATGTCTGCTCAACCACGCCCTCACCACTATCTTTGATGCTCTAGTCCCTACTAAAACAATTACCCTCTCTCACCCTGGCCGTTCCCCCTGGTACGGCCCTCATCTTCACTCCCTTAAGTCCAAGGGATGCAGACTTGAATGGATATGGCGGACAACTGGTTTAGCCATTCACCGCCAGAACTGGCTGGACCACATAAAGCATTATCGGGCCCTGCTCCCGTCTGCCAAAATTGCTCACTATTCCAGAATCATTCTGGAATGCAAGATTAAACCCCGGCTTCTATTCTCCACTGCTAACCGTCTTCTTAAGCCCCTCTCCCCTGCCTCCTCCACCCTCACCTCCGATAACAAGTATGAGGAGCTCTTGGACTTCATTGTCTCTAAGATTGAGACCATCCGTTCAGCTACCTCTACCACTTCCCTTCCTTCCCCTAGCCCACTGGGCCAAACTTCCTCTAAGGTTCCCCCCGCCCTAGCCCTGAACTCACATCTTTCTCCAGTTTCTCTCCGATCTCCCCTCATGACCTCTCTGCGCTCATCTTGTCCATGAGACCCACCTCCTGTGCCCTCGACCCTATTCCCGCCAAACTGCTGACCACCTAACTTCCTTTTCTGGCTCCCATGTTAGCTGATATTGTTAACGGTTCTCTCTCCTCAGGTACTGTCCCCCTCTCCCTCAAATCTGCCGTCATCACCCCTCTCCTCAAAAAAACAATCCTTGATCCCTCCGTCCTTGCAAACTACCGCCCCATCTCCAACCTCCCTTTCGTCTCCAAAGTTGTCGCCTCCCAAATCCATGCCCATCTTTCCCGCAATTCCATGTTAGAATCCCTCCAATCAGGTTTCCGCCCTTGCCACAGTACCGAAACAGCTCTCACCAAAGTCACATATGACATCCTTTGTGACTGTGACAAAGGTAAACTATCCCTCCTCATCCTTCTTGACTTGTCTGCAGCCTTTGACACGGTTGACCACTCTATCTTCTCCAACCCCTCTCCACCGTCGTCCAGCTGGGTGGGACAGCACTCGCCTGGTTCCATTCTTATCTATCTAATCGTAACCAGAGAATCACCTGCAACAGCTTCTCTTCCCGCTCCCACATCGTTACCTCTGGTGTCCCCCAAGGATCTATCCTTGACCCCTTCCTATTTCTCATCTACATGTTGCCCCTTGGCGACATCATCTGAAAACACAGCGTCAGTATCCACATGTACGCTGACGACACCCAACTCTACCTCACTACCTCTTCTCTCGACCCCTCCACGGTATCTAAATTGTCAGACTGCTTGACCGACATACAGTTCTGGATGAGCAAAAATTTTCTCCAATTAAATATTGGGAAGACCGAAGCCATTGTTTCGGTCCCCGCCACAAACTCCATTCCCTAGCCATTGACTCCCTCTACCTAACATCTGTTTGAGGCTGAACCACACTGTTCACAACCTTGGTGTCATATTTGACCATGAAATGAGCTTCTGACCACATATCCGCAGCATAACAAAGACCGCCTACTTCCACCTCCGTAACATCGCCCGTCTCTGCCCTTGCCTCAGCTCATCCGCTGCTGAAACCCTCATTCATGCCTTTGTTACCTCTAGACTTGACACTCCTGGCTGGCCTCCCACATTCCACCCTACGTGAACTTGAGGTCATCCAAAACTTGGCAGCCCGTGTCCTAACTCGCACCAACTCCCGTTTGCCCATCACCCCTGTGCTCGCTGACCTACATTGGCTCCCGGTTAAGCAGCGCCTCGATTTTAAAATTCTCATCCTTGTTTTCAAATCCCTCCATGGCCTTGCCCCTTCCTATCTGTGTAATCTCCTTCAGCCCCACAACCCCCCTGAACTATCTGTGCTCCTCTAATTCTGCCCTCTTGAGCATCCCTGATTATAATCGCTCAACCTTTGGTGGCTGTGCCTTCTGTTGCCTAGGCCCTAAGCTCTGGAATTTCCTGCCTAAACCTGTCCGCCTCGCTACCTCTCTTTCCTCCTTTAAGACGCTCCTTAAAACCTACCTCTTTGACCAAGCTTTTGGTCACCTGCCCTAATTTATCCTTAAGTGGATCGGTGTCAAATGTTTTGTCTTAAAATACTCCTGTGCAGCGCCTTGGGACGTTTTACTACATTAAAGGCGCTATATAAATACAAGTTGTTGTTGTTGTTGTTGAGTTTAGAAGAATGAGAGGTGATTTTATTGAAACATATAAGATTCTGAGGGGGCTTGACAGGGTAGATGCTGAGAGGCTGTTTCCCCTGGCTGGAGAGTCTAGAACCAGGGGTCACAGTCTCAGGATAAGGGGTCGGCCATTTAGGACTAAGATGAGGAGGAATTTCTTCACTCAGAGGGTGCTGAATCTTTGGAATTCTCTACCCCAGAGGGCTGTAGCTGCTCAGTCGTTGAGTATATTCAAGGTCAAGATCGATAGATTTTTGGACACTAAGGGATGTGGGGATCGGGTGGGAAAGTGGAGTTGAGATTGAGGATCAGCCATGATCTTATTGAATGGAGGAGCAGGCACGAGGGGTCGTATGGCCTACTCCTGCTCCTATTTCTTATGTTCTTATGGGGGAAAAATTCAGTATCGCCCCGTTTGGGGCGCAATTATCGGCCGGGCGCAAAGATTAGCGCCTGGCGCTAATTATCGCCTCCGACTGCAAACTTGCTAAATCAGGCGCTACACATCTGTCTTAAGGCGCAAAGGCCGAGGAGCGAGGCGCTACCTCAGAGCGCTGGTGAAGCTCATGTGATGTCAGTCAGCAATGGAACACAGACACAATGGCCCCGGCCAGTTCTTAAAGGGGAGGGTTGATCTTGCTTTCCATCCACATCCTGCTCATTGCAGCCTTGAATCTCAGCCTGGAGAGACCTGTACATCAAATCTGCTGGAAAGAACAATGGAGAGTACCAGGGAAAGAGCTCAGAGTGCAGCCCCCACAGTCTCTTCTAAATCGATACAAGGAAGGGCAAATCAAAATGAACCTGCAAAGTACTGCTCAATACCCAAAACTCCTTCACACAGCGTTGAATCTCTCCAGAAGTCTCTCTCTCTCTCTCTCTCAGAATGCGTGGTTCAAAACTGTCGGCAACAAAAAAAGGCAGGAAGCAGTCGCCTTTAAATAGCGCTCCCCCAGTCCCTTCCTGACTGCAAAACGCTCCCCTCAACCTGTCGTTGCTAGCGGCAGGCGGTAAGGCAGGGGGCGCCACTCAATATCCGCACCGGGGCGCTACCGGGGCGTTGCGCACTCGACTGATGTCACGATCTGCCGGCGCAGGAGATCGTGGCGGTACTGTTTAGCGCCGCCGCAAAATGTCTAGTTAATTTCGCGAGCGTCGCAAACATCACCGCGCCCGTGCGCTAGTTGCTTTGCGCCCCATTAGCGCCCTCTTAAGGCGCTAACAGGAGGCGCAACCAACTGAATTTTTCCCCCTATGTACTTAAATAGTATTTCTTTCAATAAAATAATTTACTCTATAAGGATGATACTCATTTAACTTTAAATAAACAATAGCGGTTCAAAAGTATCCGTTTACATATATTACTTCCCAAATGAAACAAGTTCATATTGTTCTTGAAGCTTCTATCTTGAAATTTTCAGGATTAATGTTTAGATGTCAGGATGGTGCATGATAGAAAGAGAGGATAACATGCACGCTAAACAAGATTACACAATTTTCAGAAGCTGTAAATGGAAACTACACACTCAAATAAAGTCCACTTCAATAATCAGGTTACTCACTGAAAAATTGCTTTCAGCCAGTTCATTATAGATGGAAATGTCATATTGTTAATGCTTTAATAAGCACACCACTCTCACTGTTATAAGTGGCCACTACATCACGTAAAGTAATGCTGTAGCTTCAGATGCAGTACCAACAACATCCTGTCAGTAGTAGTAGTTGTACTGTACCTTAATTGTTCATGTTAAAAAAAATCAATCATTCCTTCAGTGACTCAGTGGATAAATGTATTGAGTCGTACAGACCAGGAAGGTCCTAAGTTTGTTCCTTAGTTTATGCTGAGTTTGTTCAACTCTGGGAGACAGGAAGCAAGCTACAATTGGCCAATTGTCTGATATCATCTGTGGTTGCCTGAAATTAGCTGACGCCATCAAAGTTAAGTGTGTGATTGCTTCATAGCTACAGAGAGTGAGAGCAGTGAGGGCAGAGGAGTGCAACTACAGGTCCTCATGCAGTAGGTGACAGCTGCCCTTTGACTCCTTATACACATCTTCTCAGTAAGGTCCATGTATGACCTGTGCAGCCTGTATATTCTATGGGGGGAATATCAGGTGGGCTGCATCCTCCTTAAATGTTGTCTGACTCTCCTTTGCTCAATCCTGTGCTGTTCCTCCACCACCATGATAATAACATACAAGGGTATGCCCATAGGGAATGACATCCCTGCTTCCGAGAAGCCCTGACTGTGTTTTTTTTATTAATTCATGGGATGTGGACTTCACCAACAAGACCAGCATTTATTGCCTGTCCCTAATTGCCCTTGAGAAGGTGGTGGTGAGCCGCCGCCTTCTTCTTTTGTATGGTAATAGCAAAGCAAATCAAATGTCAATATCTAAGTCAGATATCCAGGCCAAAGCTTCCGGTGTAACAGCGTGGATATCTTGTAGGCTGCCTGCAAATTACCTCTGAGGGCAGTGCTCAATGATGTGCTCCAGGGTCTGATTAGGAGCTCCACAGTCGCATGATGGGGATGCTTTAATCTTCCATCAATGGAGAAGGTGGCAGCATCCACCATGACCAGTTCTGAGGTGGTTGATGGTTGTCCACTGTTTGCGAGGAAGGTTTGATCCTTCAGGTTATGCTGTGGGGTCCTCTACAAGGAATCCATTCCGTATGTCGCAGTTCTTCCAAACATTTCGCCATCGGTCATCAAGGCTGAGGGGAGATCGCTGAAGGGCTTCAGCGACGGTCCAAAATGGCCTTCTAGATTTGAGTCGGGTTGATGGTAGGTTGTTTAAGTTGGCCTGGATTGGCATGTCTTTGCTGGTGTAGCAGTTGTGTTCTCTGGAGACTGCATATTCACGGCGCTTTCTTGAATAAGTGGCTTGCTAGGCCATTTCAGAGGGCAGTTAAGAGTCAACCACATTTCTGTGGGTCTGGAGTCACATAGAGGCCAGACCGGGTAAGGTCGGCAGATTTCCTTCCCTGAAGGACATTAGTAGGTTAGGGGGTGGGGAGGGGTGAAAATCTGCCGGTGACTTGATCCTGACAGAAGCAGTGAAAAGCAAGTACAGGTCTGCAGGCAGAATGGAAAAACACTTGCAGAAATCACTAATGAAACTCTCCAGACACCTCAGGTTCAGAAATTCCTCACTTCCACCTGGCTCAGCTGATCCTGACAGCAGCTACACCTTATCATTCTCAGTCTAATTTACCCTGAGTGAAGTGAAACTCAAAGCTGCAGCGCTACTTGCTCTCAGTATTACATATGTATATGAGGGCACACGGGACTCAGTGGGGGGTCGCAGGAAGGGCCAAGACGTGCGAGAAAATTTGGGGTGGGGTGAGCAATTTTATAGCAATAAGTCAGAGGAAACGGCTTCTGCCCGAATTTCCCGTCACAAAATTTTACTTGCCTCAATTATACACCGTAAATACATCGAAAACAGCGAGGAAATTCACCCCCATATATCACGATGCCACCATGGATGCCTCCCAGAATCCATCCACAAACTGCAGAATAACAGGAGTAACATGTCAATTCTAGGTAATTGGTTTGTGCATTGTATGAATTGCAGACCTAATTGTTCACCGAATGAAAAGAAAATCAATTCTTGAAGGTAATAATGAAGTCAATAGAAGTGAAAATCGGGAGAGATGTATAACGGGAGGCTGAATCGATATCGTCCATTTCACGTTATCACCCAAAGTCAAAATTACCCCTGCTATCTTTCAGGTGAGATATTAAATTGAGGCCCTGACTGAATTGTCAAATGGACCACTATATAAAGAGAACACATGATCATCACCTTTAATATTTTTTAAACTTATTTCCCTCCAGCCTCATTTTTTAGTTCGGTTTCTACAGTCTGGGCCTTCCGCTGCTCCCAGGCCTCTGTCAATGCCACTTTTAAGAAGCTTACTAAGAGGTTCACAAGACTGCCACTGTTTTTGTTGCCCACTGATTTTTTCTCTCATTTGCAGAACCGCCTTAATTGTGCTTTCATTTTTCCACTGATAGATGAATTGTAATCAGGAACTCAACCCACCTCTGTGGTGTGGGGCACATCAATAATGTCAAAAACAGAAAATGGCAGCAAAGCACAGCAGGTGGGCAGCTTTAAAAAGAGAAAATGAGATTAACATATTAAGTGTAACCTTTCATTGGGCTACATTAATAATGACATTTAATAACGGTACCACTAATGAATCTCACCAACATAATTAACTTGTTACTCTTGCATCGTGGGTATGCGGCAAAGTTCCTCTGTGCTACTAAAATCATACACCAAAGCTGGCTGACGTGTAATCCTATTTACATTGTGTAATGATTTGGGATCAGAATGGATTTCAGAATGGCCTCTCTGTGCTCTGTTCTAAGCTTACAGTCTGCCCTCAATCCCAAAACACTGCAGTATAATGATCAGTTATTATAATTTTTCATTCTGAAATGCCAACATGAATTTCGATATGAAGCAAAGCCAACCAGAAGTTAGCATGCTGTCAGAAGTGGTGTTTCTCTTTACATTGCAGTTTTACAACTCGCTTATTAGACACAGCACTAATTGTTTGCTCCTAAATTGAGGGGAGGAAAAAATATTTACTTGAACTATTTTGGAAAAGTATAAGGAAGATGCATTGTCCAATGGCAGTGCAGAAAACATGCCATCTTCATAAGGGAATTGATCTACAAAGAAAATAGTGACATGTTAAAATGTTAAATTTATTTAGAACCTTGGTTAGACTACACTTGGAGTATTGTGTACAGTTCTGATCTCCATATTACAAAAATGATATTGAAGCACTGAAGAAAGTGCAGTAAAGATTTACAAGGATGTTACCAGAATTGTGAGGATGCAACTAGCAGGAAAGATTGTGCAGGCTGGGACTCTTTTCTCTGGAAAAAATACTAAGAGGGAACCCGATAGAGGTCTTTCAAATTATGAAGGGGTTCAGTCGGGTGGATGCGGAGAAATTGTTTCCACTTGTGGATGAGTCCAGAACAAGGGGGCATAAATATAAGATAGCCACTAACAGATCAAATAAAGAATTTAGGAGGAATTCCTTTACACAGAGAGTGGTGAGAATGTGGAGCTTGGAGAACAGTGATGCATTTAAGGGGAGGCTTGATGCATACGTGAGGGAGAAGGGAATAGAGGGAAATGGGGGTAGGGTGGAAGGAGGCACGTGTGCAGTATAAACATCGGCATAGACCAGTTGGGCAAAATGGCCTATTTCTATGCTGTAGATTCTTTGTAAATCTATGTAGCAGCCAGTTTCATTAAAACAACATCTTCAAGGAAAATGGAATAGGAGATGTCAGAAGAAAAATATGAGGAAAAATAAATCTAAAAACTTGTAGCCATTAAGCCCAGAGTGTTTATTTTTTTCTTGCAAAATATGTATTGAATTTCTGTACTGGGGAAGTTTCAAAGCAAGCTTCGGGCCCATTACCCAAATTAGGAGTAACTTGAGGAAGTTGTAGATTGCTTTTCTTGCTGGAATGGGTTAAATAGGTTTGAGAGGGAGCTATGTTGATACATTTTATTATAGTCAGGAAGATAGGTTTTTCACATTTATGCATGAAAGTAATAAGGTAAGTTTCAATGTGTACTCCGCAGGGTCACAATTTATTCAGCATCTGTCTACCATATAGATGAACTTTAAATTATTATAAATTCTGTGTGTAGAATTATATTGCTCTTGCCCTGAGACAGTCCTGACTGTTCTATTTTGAGGAACTGATCACTGGCAAACAGAAATCACATAAGAGGTTGAATAGGCTGGGTTTTAATTTGCTGTGATAGTTAGACAGTATAAAATTGTTGAGCCAAGAACTAATTTACAAGGAAGTCCTGTTAAAAGCAAAATATTCAGAATCAAATATCTGCTTCAGGCAAGAAATGAGATCAGTCAAACTTCGGATTTGAATTTGGCTTCTGGGAATCTGTAGCATAGTGACATGGTGATTAAGGCATTGGGGAAATACATACAGAACCATTTAATTGTGCTATGGATGTTTCTGACCATATTTCTGACATGCAAAAAAATATTGATCCTGATTTCATACTTTTTGGTTCTATGACAGCATTATTTGCATTTGTTCGTGCTTGGTACAAAAGAATTGTGATATAATTCACCCTGGCAGAATCATGTGCAATTGAATCTGAGCACGGTTAAAATTAGACATAAAAAGAGGCAGCACGGAGGAGTTCCACTGCTCTGTGGCATGGAATGGTCAGATACAGAACCGGATGTGTATAAAAGATCGCATGGCACTTATTCAAAGAACCCGCATGGAGTTCCCCTAGAGTCCTAGCCAACATTCATCCTTCAACCAACAACACCAATACAGATTAACTGATCATTTATCTCATTTGTCATTTGCAGGATCTTGCTGTGCAACGATTGACTGCCATGTTTGCCTATATAACAACAGTGACTGCATTTCAAAAGGAATTTACCGGCTGCAAAGCATTTTGGGACATCTTGAGGTCATGAAAGTCCCTATATAAATGCAAAACTTTCTTTCTGACAGTTCTACAGTTTTCCATTCAGTGAGTTTTTCAATCGCAACCATGCTATAATGAGCAAACACCATGAAGAGACTAGGCACTTCTTCACAGAGTGAGATGAAAAATGGACTGCGCCACTCAAGGCTTTACCCAGCAGTGGCAATGGTGAAGGCCTGGAAAAAGGTCTCCAGGCTATTCTCTTGGTTGAAGAAGATAGGTGCTGTGAGGAGATTTTAATAGTGGAAAAAAAAGGAAGAAAATAAAAATCTTACAAGAATGATAAAATAAAATGTAAATCAGTCTTGTGACTCATTATACTTTGTGCAGAAGACTGTGCCTCAAACTGGTGCTGCAAGATGGTTGATTATAAGTCCCGAGCAAAGGCAGCAAAGTTTCACAGAAGTTGTATTGGGCCTTCTCGCTGAGATCTACAATTCATGGGATTGTTAATTGTTTTCCGCAACACCTGAAGGGGAATAGGTATGGCAATCTATTGCAAGATGCCAACTTCGCTACGATGTGAAGCTCCACAGATCAGCATACATAGTCAAATTATTTCACAAAGAGAACTCGAAAGAGTTATTTACCCTGGCAAATCCTTCCCCACATATATTTTAGGCCAGGTAGAGCACGAAGCCTTTACTTTCACAAATGAAAAGAAAATGGACAGAACTAGGAGTTTCCATTTGGAGTCTGCAACAATCCACCTGAATCAAATAAAAGGAAAATCATATGAGGCACACTGACCTCTGGGCCCAAATTCCCGATTTGTGCTGAGAGCGCTAATTCATAAAATCCAACCCAATATTCCTAAAACCCAATCTGAGGGCAGCGTCTCGCACTTCTCCCGTGTGACATTTCCCTTTCTCGCACTAACTATTGTAGCATCTCAAAGTGAGATTGCCAATTTAGTACTATAATAGGGATTTTCTTTTGTGCTGTGGGCCCACACCCTCTAAGCGCTGACCTAAGTCTGCCATAACCTCATTTTACGCCAACTCACTGTGGCATCCACTCCCCGGTAACACCCTTCTGTTGGAAGTTGGAAAAGTCAAATACTGTATGTCAAGTCATTTCTATGTTATCTTTGGTTCAGAATTATTCTGTTCAGTTAAAACTGAAGCACATGTTTAAAGATGATAATTGCATCAGTAACCCACATATGAACATGTGGAGCTCAGCCACTGCCCTGGCTCTCTGGAAGTTACTGCTGTTAATTCAATTTGTGGTCAGCAGTACAATGGAATCTGATCACAGAACACTGGGCAGCAGTCAGAATTAACCAACAAAATCCATTACTTGGGAATTATTTTTTTTCACATCGTTGAAAAAGATGTTATTGCCATCACTGAATAGTTAAAACATAACATTGAGCTTATGTCCATAACTTGTGAAAAAACTCGATGTTAATGTCAGTTGACATATAGGGCTAGAAATTCATTATAGCCCAGGAATGGGCGGTAAAATCAGAAAAGTTGGAGAATTAGCACCAGGCGCTGATGCTTTAGACTGCACGCAAAATTCATGCTCACTGCTCAAAGAAATGATTGGAGTGCTAATTCAAGTCCTTAAGCCCAAGCTCATTGGCATTGCACTCAAAGGGGGAAAAATTCAGCTGCTTGCGCCTCCCGTTAGCGCCTTAAGAGGGCGCTAATGGGGCGTAAAGCAGCTAACGCCCGGGCGCAGTGCCGCCCACGCCTCCCGTAAAATTCAGCGGGAGGTTAGCGGCGGCGCCAGCCGGTAGCGCCCTGTGGCGCTGCGCCGCCGGCGATGACGTCATCGCCGTGCGCAGCACCCCGCTCGCGCTCCAGCCGCGATCTTCAGTCGCGCCCCCTGATTTACCGCCAGACGCTATGTCCGACGGGTTCAGGGAGGCGTACGTGCGGCCGGGGCGGCGATATTTAAAGGGGAGGTGGCAGGCGGCCATTTTTGTTGCTGGCCGCCTGCCAGCACCTGCCCCCGTTGCTGTCCCCGGCCCCCGTGAAGCCCCCCCACCGTGAAGTGCCAGCTGCGCTCCAAGAGCCCGGCACTTCTCTTGAGTGCCGGGCTCTTTTGCCGGCACTCCCGATCCCTGGGGGCCCAGCTGGGCCCCGGTTCGCGCTGCGCAGGGTCCCTCCCCTTTAAGAAGGGGAGGAAGGCCTGCAATACCGCGGCGCGACGTGCAGGCGCTGCGGCACGTAGCACCAGGATATTCCCTCGCAGCGCCCCAAGAGGGATGCGGGGTGCTTCCAGTGGCGCCCCGCTTCCCTCTTGGGGCGCAACCACTGAAGTTCCGGCGCGGGGCCGCTAATTTTTTCGGGGTGCTAAAAGTAGCGCCCCGGCGAGGTTAGCGCCCCAAATGGGGCGCGACTCAATTTTTAGCCCAAAAGGTGGACCAGTATCAGGTGTAGCCTAATCACAAGTCATGCTTGCCACAGGCTTTTTCCAGTTCTTAAAGGGGAGGTTCATTGATGCTGAAGAACCTCATTCTCAGCATTGCACCTCATCGTGGGACTGCTCCTGGGCCTGGCCAAGGTGGCTATCAACAGGGCCAGGCAGCGGGCGGTGGAGGGGGTCATTCGACCCAACGGCCTGCCTCTCTTCCATGCCTACATTTGCGCCTAGGTGTCCCTGGAAATGGAGCACATGGTATCCACCAGCACGCTCAAGACCTTCCGCGACCAGTGGGCACCGGAGGGACTGGAGTGCATCATCACCCCGGGAATAAAATTTTAATTTGATTTGTTAAGTTTCCTTAAAACCTTTTTTGTTAATTTACAGTCTTTATTAGTTGTGCACCTTTAAATAGGGGGCACATACTTGACTCAAAATCAGCAATTGCTGGCATTAAGAGTCAGCATTGCTGGTTGTGCAGCTGTCTCAGCAAGCAGCAGCAGCTCAAGGAGAAGGAGCCGGAGGACTGAAGCAGCTGTACTCATGGCAGATCCACGCCCCAGGGAGAGAGCCCACAGATTCAGCGATCAATCATTGGAGGCGTTGGTGTTCGCTGTGGAGAGACGGAGGGCGGTGCTCTACCCAGCAAGTGGCAGGAGGCCCTCACCGCAAGTCTTCCACACCATGCGGAGGGAGGTTGCCCAGCACATCTCGGGCAGCACTGTGGTCCCCAGGACCCACACACAGTGCAGGAAGTAATTTAACGACCTCACTCAGGTGGTCAGGGTGAGTGAATGCTTCAACAAATGCTACATACCACCATCTGAACCTCAGTCTGCACACACTACCCAAAGCACCACACCCCCAGCACTCACCCACCAACAATCTCCACCTAACAACACTCACACCCACATCTCACACCTTGCACACAATGACAGCTATTCAACTATGGCAGGCACATCACCCAAACACATTGCTCCACACTCACTCACACACTTTCCTTTCTCTTGCAGGCCAAGGTGGCTCACAACGGGAGGGAGCAGGAGCGCACAGGCGGGGGACAAGCTGACACCCAACCACTGTCTGCACTGGAAAATAGAGTGCTGCAGATTATTGGGTGCCAGGTGATGGGCGCCATGGCCACTGGCAATGTTGGCCCCCTTGGGGACAACAACGGTATGTTCATCCCTACTCCTTCTTCTCACATCCCACTTCATCCCCAGTCCACAAGCATTTCATACTATCCAGCTAATCATGCTGTATGCATGCCTTTCTCCCTTCCTGTCCCCCTCCCCTCACCTTAACCTGACTCTTGTGTCTTTATGCTTTCAGATAATCAGCAAGCACCTGAGCAGCCTGTCCCTGAGGGCACCGTAGAGAGTGAGGCGGGAGAAGAGGAGGAGGAAGAACACACCGTGTCACTGCATCTCTCACCCACAGGCACCAGCTCAGATACTGGCACTACGCATTCTTTAGAGGCTAGTATAGTAGTGGGATCTGCACAGGTTGAAGCACCGGGAACGAGTGGGCTGCAGCAAGGCCAGGGGGAAAGGATAGCTCGGGGGCCAGCTCACCGGAGGGCGAGTTCGTGTGCAAGTTCTGCTGCACAGGACTCAGATGAGGACCTCTATCAGGAGGCCTTTAGAAGAAGGGTGATGGGCATGCACACGGAGATGATAGGTGCAATAGCAAGGGTGCCCGAGAGCCTCTCGGCAATAATGAGGAGCGTGGAGGAGTCCGCCTCCAACATTGCATAAGGCTCTGTGCACACCATGGAGCCCATCATTTCCAGTCTGCAAAGGATGGTCGACTCCCAGAGAGACCGCAGCGACCCAGACCTCATGCCATGTGTGATGGGCGATGTCGCAGCTTCCATTGCAGCACAGGCGGAAGCGATACAATGTCTTAGTGCCGCAATGCAGTCTATACTTGGTGCCATTGATTCTCAGACTGCTCTCATGCAGTCTCAGCTTGATGCCACGCAAGCTCTGACTGTTGCCATTGTGGCTGGGTCTACCACCGTCAGCCGGGGCATTCATGATGTCTCAGCAGGCCAGCAATCTGTGCTGCAACAGATTGCGAGAGATGCTGAGGTGCTGCTCCGGAGGAGTGCAAGTGGGTCAGTGGAGTAGGAACCTGCTGTCCTCTCTCAGGATGACAGCATTCCTGCTCCCGCCACTGGCACTCCGCCATTGCCCTTGTCGCTGCCTGTCATCCAGCCATCCCAGACTGCTGCCGCCCATGCTGAGGTGGTGCAGTCTACAGCCAGGCCTTCCAGGCCCAGAGCTGGTCGAGGGCGTCCTGCAAGGCCATCTGAAGTCTCCCACACAGACACTCAGCAGCCTTCCACCCGCCCTGCTGCAGCCACTGGGCCAACACTTTGTAGGAGCACTAGAGTAGACAAAGGCACAGTAACAAGAGGTACTAAGGGATTGCACAAGGGTGAATAGTTAATATTTTTGTTGTAAATATATGTTCATTGATTATTGATAAATTTATTAATTGGCTTTGGATGATTTTGTGGTGTCTCTCATTTCAGCTTTGCGCTGTGATATGGCCTGCTACAGGAATGGAATGATGAGGATGTGGTGAGCAACGGGGATCTGGGGTTTAATTTATTGGAACCGAGTCTGATGAGGCGGTCACGAACCACCCCTCCAGAATGCCGATTGAGTGGCTGCCTCCTCCCTCGCTCCTGTTCCTCCTCCTCGTCCTCCTCTCTCTCTTCCTCCTCTTGAGGTGGTCCCGCAATCCCTGGTGGCAAGGGCTGGGCCCTCATGATGGCCGAGTTGTGGAGCATGCAGCACACCACGAAATGGGACACCCGCTCCAGCGAGTACTGGAGGGCTCCTCCTGAGCGGTCAAGGCAACGGAACTGTTGCTTGAGAACCCCAATGGTCTGCTCGATGATGTTCCTGGTGGCTCTCATTATATAAGTACTGAGCATGAGTGCTGGGGTTGCGGAGGGGAGTCATGAGCCAGGTGGAGAGCAGATAGCCCTTGTCTCCGACCAGCCAGCCGCGAGTTTGATGTGGTGGCTGGAAGAGTGCTGGATGAAGGCATCGTGGCTGCAGTGGGCATTCACATTGAGGATTCGTTGTCTGTGGTTGCACACCAACTGCACATTAAGTGAATGGTAGACTTTGCAGTTACGGAAGACCTCAGGATTATTATGCGGTGCCCGCAAAGCCACGTGGGTGCAGTCAATGGCGTCCTGCACCATGGGGAATCCTGCTATCCTGGCAATGCACGTTCGTCCTGCTTCTCTCTGGTGATGGGGAAGCAAATGTAATCCATTCTCTTACTGTAGAGAGCCTCTGTGACCTCCCGGATGCAGCGATGGACAGCAAACTGCGAGATGTTCGCTATATCTCCTGTTGCAGACTAGAAGGATCCGCTGGTGAAGAAATTGAGGGCGACGGTGACCTTGACTGTCACTAAGGCAGTGGGCAATAATCAATTTGGCAGATCGGGCGCTGAGTGAGCGTTGCACAATCTGCCTGGCACCAAAGCCCCAGGCGCTAACTGTTAGCGGCGGCGCTAAGGGGCGACTGGATTTGGCGTGCGGCGCTGGATTCGCCTTGCCCCGGCGCTACTTCATTAGCGCCCCATTAGCGCCCCCACCAGGCACTAACGGGAGGTGCTAACCAACCGAATTTCTCCCCCGAAGTGTTATTAATGCCTGTTTAGAGCTGGCATTATACCAGCAGAAGGAATGGGAAGATACGTAAAGTAACCTGAAATAGCATATTAGACAATAGGGAAGCTGAGACAAATGCACAGAGTGCAAAGAAGACGGGAGAAACCTGCAGGTTGTCCTGTTGGGAGAAAGCTTTACATATTGCAAACAAGTGGAGGCTCTGGCCACAATCTTCCAATCCTCCTTGGATATGGGGGTGGTGCCAGAGGACTGGAGGATTGCAAATGTTACACCCCTGTTTAAAAAAGTGGAGAGGAATAAACGCGGCAGCTACAGGCCAGTCAGCTTAATGTCGATGGTGGGGAAACTTTTAGAGACAATAATCATTGACAAAATTAATTGTCATTTGGAAAAGTATGTGCTAATAAATGAAAGTCAGCATGGATTTGTTAAAGGTAGATCTTGTTTGACTAACTTGATCGAGTTCTTTGATAAAGTAACTGAGAGGGTTGATGAGGGTAGTACCGTTGACATTGTGTATATGGACTTTCAAAAGGCATTTTGACAAAGTACCACGTGATAGACTTGTTAACAAAATTAAAGTACATGGGATTAAAGGGACAGTAGCAGCATGAATTCAAAATTGGCTAAGGGACAGAAAGTAGGGAGTAGTGGTGAACGGTTGTTTTTCAGACTGGAGGGAAGAGTACAGTGGTGTTCCCCAGGGGTCAATGTTAGGAACACTGTTCTTTTTGATATATATTAATAACCTGGACTTGGGTACACAGGGCATCATATCAAAGTTTGCAGATGATACAAAACTCGGAAATATAGTAAACAATGAGGCCGCTAGTAACAGACTTCATGAGGAAATAGACAAACTGGTGAAATGGACAGACACATGGCAGATGAAATTTAATGCAGAGAGATGTGAAGTGATACATTGTGGTAGGAAGAATGAGGAGAAGCAATATAAACTAAATGGTATAATTTTAAAGGGGATGCAAGAACAGAGAGACCTGGGGGTGTATGTACACAAATCTTTGAAGGTGGCAGGACAAGTTGAGAAGGCTGTTAAAAAAGCATATGGGACCCTTGGCTTTATTAATAAAGAATTATGAGCCACTCAATAAGATCATAGCTGATCTTCAACCTCAACTCCACTTTCCCGCGTGATCCCCATATCCCTTGATTTTCCCTAGCATCCAAAAATCTATCTCAGCCTTGAATATACTCAACAATTCAACAGCCACAGCCTTTTTGGGTAGAGAATTCCAAAGATTCACAACCCTCTGAGTGAAGAAACTCTTCCTCATCTCAGTCTTAAATGGCCAACCCCTTATCCTGAGACTATGCCCCCTAGTTCTAAATTCTCCAGCCAGGGAAAACAACCTCTCAGCATCTACCCTGTCAATCCCCCTCAGAGTCTTATATGTTTCAATTAGATCACCTCTCATTCTTCTAAACTCCAGAGAGTACAGGCCCAATCTTCTCAATCTCTCCTCATAGGACAACCCTCTAATCCCAGGGATCAATCTAGTGAACCTTTGTTGCACCACCTCTAAGGCATGTATGTCCTTTCTCAGATAAGGAGACCAAAACTGTGCAGGTGTGGTCCCATATTTATAATTAGTGGCACAAATAGAGATAAATGGGTATGATCTAATAACCATTACAGAAATGTAGTTGCAAGGTGACCAAGGTTGGGAACTAAATATTCCAGGGTACATGACGTTTTGAAAAGACAGGCAGAATGGAAAAGGAAGGGGTAGCGCTGTTAATAAAGGATGACATAAGGACAGTAGTGAGAAAGGTTCTTGACTTGGAAGATCAGGAAGTAGAACAGTATGGTTGGAGATAAGAAATAACAAGGGGCAAGAAACAGTGGTGGGAGTACTTTATAGGCCCATTAACAGTAGCTATATCATTGGACAGTGTGTTAATCAAGAAACAATAGGAGCTTGCAACAAAGGTAATGTAATAATCATAGGTGACTTTAATCTTCATATAGACTGGGCAAATCAAATTGGCAAGGGAGTCTGGAGGACAAGTTCATGGAATGCATTTGAGACAGTTTCCTCGAACAATACGTCAACCAGGGAACAGGCTATTTTAGATCTTGTTTTGTGTAATGACACAGGATAATTAGTAATCTCATAGTAAAGGATGCTCTAGGGAAGAGTGATCAAAATATGATAGAATTTCACATTGAGTTTGAGAGTGACATTCTCAAGTCCGAAACTAGAGTCTTAAACTTAAATAAAGCTGATTACTTAGGTATGAGGGGCGACCACACCTGGAGTACTATGAGCAGTTTTGGTCTCCTTATCTAAGGAAGGATATACTTGCCTTAGAGGCGGTACAATCAAGGTTCAGTAGATTGATTCCTGGGATGAGAGGGTTGTCCTATAAGGAGAGACTGAGCAGATTGGGCCTACACTCTCTGGAGTTTAGAAGAATGAGAGGTGATCTAATTGAAACATATAAGATTCTGAGGAGGATTGATAGGATAGATCATAGAATCATGGAATGGTTACAGCACAGAAGGAGGCCATTTGGCCCATTGAGCCAGTGCCGTCTTTCTGTAAGAGCACTTCAGCTAGTCCCACTCCCCCACCCTTTCCCCATAGCCCTGCAATTTTTTTTCCTTCAGGTACTTATCCAATTCCCTTTTTAAAAGCCACAATTGAATCTGCCTGCACCACCCTTTCAGGCAATGCATTCCAGATCCTAACCACTCCTGAGCAATATCGGGTGCAGTCTAATCTCAAGTCATCATCGCCACAGGCTTTTCCCAGTACTTAAAGGGGAGGTTCATTGATACTGCAGCACCTCATTCTCAGCAATGCTGGCTGTGCAGCTGCTTCAGCAAGGAGAAGCACAACAAGGAGAAGGAGCTGGAGGACTGAAGCAGGTGTGCTCATGGCAGATCCACCTCAGTCAGGTGGTCAGGGTGATTGAATGCTTCAACAAATGCTACATTCTGTACCACAAGTTTCACACACTACCCCCAGCACTCACACACCAACAATCTCTACCTACCAACACTCACATTCACATCTCACACCTTGCACACAATGACAGCTATTCAACTATGGCAGGCGCAAGGGTCGTTAGTTGTTGGAATGATTGTGATATGTGTGATATGTTTATGCATAAATTTATTCATGGAGTTTGCAATATTTTGTGATCTCTCTCATTTCAACTTTGCGCCCAGGAGGACGCTGTGATATGGCATGACAGAGGGATGGCATGTTGGGCATGTGGTGAGCAAAAGGCATCTGAGGTTTAAGTCATCCTGATGTGAGGCTGGAGGTCTGTTTGGAGGAGGTGGCAGAGTTCTGTGACCACCATCTTTGTGATGCGGAGCCCTCTAATACACTGCTCCTCGCTTCATTGAAGGTAGGAGAAGTGCTGTCGGAATACCCTCGGAGGGTAAGGCCTCCTGTTGAGAGCCCTCATGGCTCTCCTCCTCCCTCTGGCCACATGTTCCAGTCTTTCTCGCTGCTCCGCTCCCTCCGCAGTAGATCCTGGAGGGTGAGGTTGACTACCAGTACAGACCCTATTAATGTAACCAAGTGTAGCACTTTGATATGTTGTCAGAATAAATGTAACTAATTTTTAGTAGCCACAACACTCCTGAAACTAAAGAAACTTTTTAAATGACTGAATTAAACTTGCGTAATCTCAAACTGACAAGGAAGCAGTGAAACTGCACTAACCTGACAGCTGCGACTCATTACTCATGATCCCTTTAAGTAGCGCCCCTGGAGCCGGCATCCGCCTGCTTGACACCTCCTCTCCGCTGTCGGGGCGAGGCGCTAAGGCAGGGGGCGAAAATGAATTTGGCAGATCGGGCACCCAGTTACACGCTCACTGATGTCATGATCACCCTGGCATTGAAGTCACCAGCGGTAACTGTTAGCGGCGGCACTACGGGAGGGCCCGGATTTGGCGTGCGGCGCTGGATTCGCCTCACCCCGGCGCTACTGAATCAGCGCCCCATTAGCACCCTCGCCAGGCGCTGATGGGAGGCGCTAACCAACTGAATTTCTCCCCCTAAGTGTTTTATCACCTATGATAGTTACATCTAGTGGAGTTCATTAGGTTCTCAAAACTCCACAGCATTCTAAAATTGCTTGCTGTGAAGAAAGCTCGAGCAAACTAGATGACTTTACAGATTTTTCCATCCCTATAGGAAGTCTTTGCTTAAGACTGTCTACAATGGCATGACCAGACTGATAACTCAGCATATGAGGGATCAAATGCACATACTTGTGTTCTATCATTCCATGGCCCTATGTTGTAACTCAGAAGTACTGCATTACAGTGCTATTCCAGAATCTCTGCTCTCCAATCAAGAGACACTGAGCTAAGCTAAAACAAATTGTAGCACCTCCACTGTCGGTTAACCTGAGATGAACTAACTCAGCCTAGACCGGAGATTGAACCTAGTTTGTAGATTCCAGGTTTGATCCCTCATCTATCTCAGCTGGGACAGTGTTTGGTGGAGTACAATTGTGTCAATATCTTCATTGGTCTTCAGTGGCCCTTGATGTATATAGGCATCAGGTGAAGACAAATAAGGTGTGGCTATGACCCCGCCAATGGTCAAATAGGCTGCCTTTGAAAAATAAAACCCTCCTAAAATCTGCTTAAAATTTCCCTCCCTGGGAAAGTGCCCTAATGCTCAGTGCTACAGAATGGGAAGAATCATTGGTTCAAGTGCAGCTCCACTCAATTCATGCACTGAACTGCGCCAACTATAGCACTCCTTGGAACTGTGAAAGGGAGTGACAGCTCAATGGAGAGAGAAAGGAAGGCATTGGGCACCTGATCCTGGAGGTAATGGTGGGGATCTCTGGGCCATGTAAGGAGTCATGAGGAATTAACAGAACCTGAGAGTCATAAAAAGGTGAGGCAATCTCAGAGGCACTGAAGGAGAGAAGGGTCTCTGCAGAATTTATTGACAGTCCTTGTTGCCCTTGAGAAGGTGGTGGTGAGCCGCCTTCTTGAACCGCTGCAGTCCGTGTGGTGAAGGTACTTCCACAGTGCTATTAGGGAGGGAGTTCCAGGATTTTGACCAAGCGACGATGAAGGAGAGGTGATATACTTCCAAGTCAGAATGATGTGTGACTTGGAGGGGAATTGGAGGTGGTGGTGTTCCCATGCGTCTGCTGCCCTTGTCCTTCTAGGTGGAAGAGGTCGCGGGTTTGGGAGGTGCTGCCGAAGAAGCCTTGGCGAGTTGGATGGTGTCGAGCTTCTTGAGTGCTGTTGGAGCTGCACTCATCCAGGCAAGTGGAGAGTATTCCATCACATTCCTGACTTGTACCTTGTAGATGGTGGAAAGGCTTTGGGGAGTCATGAGGTGAGACACTCGCTGCAGAATACCCAGCCTCTTACCCACTCTTGTTGCCACAGAATTTATGTGGCTGGTCCAGTTAAGTTTCTTGTCAATGGTCAACCCCCAGGATGTCGATGGTGGGGGATTCGGCAATGGTAATGCCGTTGAATGTCAAGGGCCGGTGGTTAGATGCTCGCTTGTTGGAGATAGTCATTGCCTGGCACTTGTGTGGCGCGAATGTTACCTGCCACTTATCAGCCCAAGCCTGAATGTCGTCCAGGTCTTGTTGCATGCAGGCATGGACAGCTTCATTATCTGAGGAGTTGCGAATGGCACTCAACACTGTGCAGTCATCAGCGAATATCTCCACTTCTGACCTTATGATGGAGGGAAGGTCATTGATGAAGCAGCTCAAGATGGTTGGGCCTAGGACACTGCCCTGAGGAACTCCTGCAGCGATGTCCTGTGGCTGTAATGATTGGCCTCCAACAGCCACAACCATCTTCCTTTGTGCTAGGTATGACTCCAGCCAGTGGAGCGTTTTCCCCCCGATTTCCATTGACTTCAATTTTACTAGGGCTCCTTCATGCCACACTCGGTCAAATGCTGCCTTGATGTCACGGGCAGTCACTTTCACCTCACCTCTGGAATTCAGCTCTTTTGTCCATGTTTGGACCAAGGCTGTAATGAGGTCTGGAGCCGAGTGGTCCTGGCGGAACCCAAACTGAGCATCAGTGAGCACACTATTGGTGAGTAAGTGCCGCTTGATAGCACTGTCGACGACATCTTCCATCACTTTGCTGCTGGTTGAGAGTAGACTGATGGGGTGGTAATTGGCCGCGTTGGATTTGTCCTGCTTTTTGTGGACAGGACATACCTGGGCAGTTTTCCACATTGTCGGGTAGATGCCAGTGTTGTAGCTGTACTGGAACAGCTTGGCTAGAGGTGCAGCTAGTTCTGGAGCAGAAGTCTTCAGCACGACAGCCGGGATACTGTCGGGGCCCATAGCCTTTGCTGTATCCAGTGTGCTCAGCCGTTTCTCGATATCACGTGGAGTGAATCGAATTGGCTGAAGACTGGCTTCTGTGATGGTGGGGACTTCAGGAGGAGGCCGATATGGATCATCCACCCGGCACTTCTGGCTGAAGATGGTTGCAAACACGACAGCCGGGATGTTGTCGGGGCCCATAGCCTTTGCTGTATCCAGTGCGCTCAGCAGAATGGAATGAATGGGTAGAGGATATTGAAGATATGGTGCACTGGAGGATAGTTCACACGTTCCAGTGCTTCTTCAATACAATTTTTGATATCTCTGTCACAGTTTGTCTAGGTGCACCACAGCTCATTTACTCTGCCTTTCCCCTTACAAGCCACTTACTGATCTACCATAACCTCCATCCTTCACTATGCCCAGTAATCCCCTGGCCAGTGATCGTCATACTGTTCCTACAAGCAGCTAAGCTTTCTGTGATTGATTGTGATCACTGTATTTGCCATAATGAATGTTTGGGTTGGATCCTATTTTACTTCAAATTTTTCTGTGCAGTTCTGAATTCTTGATGAGGAATTTTGTTTGGGGAGGGGGAAGGGAGAAGTATTGGCCCAAAAATTCATCCCGGTGCGCGAGAGTACGCACTGCATACTCTCGCGTATTCCCTCTGCAATTGCCGGTTTTCTGCATGCCCTGCGCATGCGCTGAAAACCGGCAATTGCTCTTTTGAAAAGGGGGCGGGTCCTCGGTGCATCGCGTGCGCGCTACAGGCTGCGCGCACGCTGTGCACTTCATGCTTTGGACGCGCAGGTAAGTACTGAAGATTTTAGAAATGTAAAAAGGAGGAGTAAGACCCACTGTTAACAAGGTAAGTAGTGAATTAAGTATTTTTTTGAATTTTTTTTTACAGGTATATCTTTTTTAGAGACTTTAAAGACAGGTAAGTTTATTTTTATAACTTTTTAAAAGATTTTAAATTTTTTCAAAAATTTAATTTTTTATTTAAAATGGTTAATTTATTTAACTATACTTATTTTATTAATGTGATGGTTTTTTTTTTAATTTAATTGAGGTTTAGCTGTTATTTTGGGGGGGTGTAAGATTCATAGATTTCACAGCCGTGCTGTGAAACTTATGAATGGAAGATGGTGTGCTGCCATTGGCTCTAACTGAGTCACGTGATCCCACAGCTCGCACGAATTCACTACGCCGGTGGGATACGCAAGCACTGCCCGGCTGATGTCTGGAACATCAAGTTCGTGCGAGCTGGATCTGAAAAAGCACAAGCGAGGTGAGAGATCGCGGGGAAGGCTTACCCCCGCGGGAACAGAGCGAGATCAATTTCTGGGCCAATAACTATTGACTGGACATATTATCTATTTCTGTTAAATTTATAAACTAGTTACATTTTATGTGGAAAAGAGATTATAATCCTAACAGATTGCCTTTGTACAGTTAACATTATGTGAAGCCAAACATTGCTGTTAAATTCAGTGACATAAAACAGCTAATAGCTAGTTTTGCCAGCTTTATGATATCATTCTTTTTTTAATATATAGATAGCAATGAAAGCAAAAGGTTAATGATGAAAATCTTTTACAGGGAAATAACTACAAGTTATACACAGTGTTTTCATTAACTTATGTGGTTATTAAAGGCAATACATCACTTTGGAGTGCAAAATTTCCATGGGCTGAAATCAGGAATTACAACATTACAACACTATTCAGCCCACCATCGTGTTTTTACTCAGTCTATCTTTGAAACTATTTAAAAATCTAATTATGAAATGTATTGAAATGTAGTTAGTCTTTTCCACATAAGATGTATCTAGTTTATAAATTTAACAGAAATATATATGTTCAATCAATTCCAGTCGATAGTTATTATTTGTCTCCTCCCTCCCTCCCCCACACTGCCCCTCCCCACACCCCAAATAAAATTCCCAGGCAAGAACTGAGAACTGCACAGAAAGTCTTCATTTGACCCTATGGACTTTTTTCTTTGTGAGACTGTTTTGTAAGCGGATTCATCCCCTTTCAACACAGCAAGTTTTTTTTCCAATAATTTACTGACAGCTGCAGTACCACGAAGTCCCCATCAGTTGTACCACAGACCTTGCAGTTGTTGTGTTCAACAGCACCACCAAGAGGCCCTCAGTGGTATTTCAGTGGCAAATGCATCAGCAAAACATATTTGCATGAGGCAAACGCAGAAGGAAGTGGGGTTGAAAGGGGGAAGTGAGTCGTGAAGGATACAAGGAAGTGATCGGAGACGGCCTTGTCTGTGATCCAGACAATGGGAGTGGAGAGGCCACGTGAGATGGCAAGGTTGACTGGGTGGCCGTGTATATGGGTAGGAGAGCTTATATGAAAGGAGAGGTTAAGGGAGGACAGTGAAATCAGAGGCAAGTTAAGATGGAGATTTGAATCACCGAGGATGAGGACTACAAAAGTGTGAGGGTGAAATTGGTCTTTACCAGTTGTGTGAAATAGGCTCAAAGCCAATTGCCAGCCCAATGGATAAGAAAATCGAGCATGGTGTAAAACAGGCTGGCGATTTGCTATGAGCCTGTTTCGCGCTACTGACAAAGATCAATTTGAGCCCCTGTATCTCAAAAGAGAACAGATACATGGGCAAAACAGGACTCGTTTGAGCAGATATTTGGAGTACTAACGCAACACTTTAGATGCCTGAACTGGTCAGATGGGCTTTATAATATGATGCGGAGATGCCGGTGTTGGACTGGAGTGGACAAAATTGAGAGGTCGCACAACACCAGGTTATAGTCCAACAGTTTTATTTGAAATCACAAGCTTTCGGAGCTATCGATTTACTCCTTCCTCAGGTGAAGTAAATTAGATACAGAATCTCCAAAGCATATATAGATGGAAAACAAAGAATGTGTACTTTACAATTGCAGACCAATAAATTAAATCATCCTGACTATCTGCCGAGGTGTGATAAAGTTAATTAAGTCAGCCAGGAAGGTACCACATCAAAGACATAGCAAGATACAACTGAGACAATGAGGTGTAGTCGCAGGGGTTCTAACGTGTCAAAAGCTGCCGTCTGTATGTAAAACGAAAAGCTTTAACATTTTTTTACTTTTTTACTGGGAAAATTTTTACTTTTTTTACTGGGAATCACATCTGTGAACAAGCTAACGACGACTCGAGTCCGGATCACGTCATGTATCGTGACATAAACCCAAGATCCCGATTGAGACCGTCTTCATGAGTGCGGAACTTGGCTATCAGTTTCTGCTCGATGATTTTGCGTTGTCGTGTGTTTCTAAGGTTGCCTTGGAGAACGCTTGGAGATCTGCGGGTAAGCGTTCTCCAAGGCAACCTTAGAAACACACGACAACGCAAAATCATCGAGCAGAAACTGATAGCCAAGTTCCGCACTCATGAAGACGGTCTCAATCGGGATCTTGGGTTTATGTCACGATACATGACGTGATCCGGACTCGAGTCGTCGTTAGCTTGTTCACAGATGTGATTCCCAGTAAAAAAAGTAAAAATTTTCCCAGTAAAAAAGTAAAAAAATGTTAAAGCTTTTCGTTTTACATACAGACGGCAGCTTTTGACACGTTAGAACCCCTGCGACTACACCTCATTGTCTCAGTTGTATCTTGCTTTGTCTTTGATGTGGTACCTTCCTGGCTGACTTAATTAACTTTATCACACCTCGGCAGATAGTCAGGATGATTTAATTTATTGGTCTGCAATTGTAAAGTACACATTCTTTGTTTTCCATCTATATATGCTTTGGAGATTCTGTATCTAATTTACTTCACCTGAGGAAGGAGCAAATCGATAGCTCCGAAAGCTTGTGATTTCAAATAAAACTGTTGGACTATAACCTGGTGTTGTGCGACCTCTCAATTTTATAATATGACCCAGAGAAGTTCTGTGAAATGATAGCGGTGTACTGCCTGCTGCACTATATTGCTATGTGCAAAGATCTCGTCGGGTGTTTGAATGATGAGTAGCAGCAAGTCATGGAAGAGCAAAAGGGCAATAATGCATCATAGAGCCAGCAGCAGAGAAGACACTGCAGGCAGGGAGACAGGTGTGTGAGACAGGGACTTTGCTGCTTGATCTTCCAGTAAAATCTGTTTTTTATTACATACAGTTAAGTGAATGCATTTCATTCTATGTTTAGGGCATGTGGTTTGCATGTTTAATGTCTTTTGTGAGTGCTTTTTCCTCTAGTGAGCTGTGAATTTCTCTGTCTTGGTGGCTGTCATGTGCTTCCCATGCTTGGCTTCACTTTACTGAGAGATTGGGTACAACTGATCATAAAGGAGGGATTCCAACAGTGCATAAATGCCCATTGTTCTATGCTCAGAGAGATTAGTAGGCTTCATGATGAGATGGCCTGTAGCAGTAGCATGCGTAGGGTAACACACCACATTTCACTAAACCTCCTTCTCCTCATGATCAATAGCTACCAGATAGTAAGCACTTCTATGCCATCATGTAGCCCTGCACAAATGACAGGGGCACCACCTCTGAAAGCAATGAGCCTGCAATGCCACCCCAGGAAAAAGGCCCTTGGTATTGATGGAGGTGCATCAGTTTTCTCATAGGTCGCATTAATGGACCTCTGTACCCCATACAGTTTGTTAGTAAGCTATGCAGCCACCCATTAGTGTTATTCTTTCAACAATGGCAGAGCGTTGTTGCACATACACAACAGCATGAAGAAGTTTATGAAACACAAGAGGCAAATGCATCTGCAAAACACATTAAACACTATGGAGTTTTTACTTTGTGAGACTATTTTGTAAGTGGATCTATCCATGGCAGAGAATGGGGTAGAAAAATTGTCCCTTTTATGTAGTACGAGTGGATTCAAAGCAACAGCCACTATATCAAAATGAGACAAAAATGCTTCATTTTGTCACAGTGACCTTTACCAAAGACTTAGCAAATAAAAATCAACTTTTTCACACACTTTTCCCAAATAATTGTTACTTTTAAAAGGATATGAAAACTAAGCATGGATGGAAAATTAATTACTGCTTTCTATCAGCATTATGTCACTTTTCTTGCACACCCACTTATTTAATAAAGTTATCCAAGGTGGGTATAATAGTGCAGTGATTATGGTATAGGAATTGTATGGTCATGAGTTCTAATTATGAAATTAATTTAATAAATCTGGCAATTTTATGGGCTAGAACCAGAAAAATGACCATGAAAGCTGCTGGATTGTTGTAAAAACCCAGTTTGTTCACCAATGATTAATGCCTTCAGGGCAAAGAACCAACTCCCCTTACCCAGCCTAACCCACAATACACTGCCCTCTAACATGGTCTAGCAAGTCACTCAGTTACAAAAACAACCACCACCTTCTCAGTGAATTTCCACAAACAAACAAATATTAAAAAGACACTTCTTGTCTACAGACTCAGCTCCTATTTACATTTTATTGTGAGAAGATTAGTGCTGTACATTCATATGAATAAATAACCAAGCCAAGGACAGTTTCAACAAGTAGACCCTAGACAATATTACAGCAGTTTGGGTTTATTGAATCAATACATATTGGGCCGGACCTTGTTGGAACGGTGCATCTCGCGGTGCGCTCCTTTAGTTGGACTTTTCTGCACCCTTAAGCTCAAAAAGGTTTGTGCCATAAATCGCTGGAAGTGCGAGCTGATAACAGCGTGGTGAGGGCAACAGGGCATCTAGGACCTCTGTAAACAGTGAGATCAACAATGTATCTCCTTATCCAAAGAGATTTAAGGATTGAGAAGGAAACAGAGAAATGATGGAAAGGAGGGTGAGTTAGTGTGGGTGAATTTGCGTCAAATCAGGTACAGAAAGAGAAATAAAGAGAGGGAAAGAAAGATTCGATTAAGAGAGAGAGAAAAAGAGTCAGAAAGGAAAAGTAAGAAAATGTTTTAAAAATTTTAAGTTTGGCATTTTTAAAAACCTCTAACAACAATTGATTACATGCAAGAATGAGACTGAACCATTAAATTGTTCCCTTTCTGGGCCAGAGAGGTTGATTGACATTGCAGTAACAATTATCACGTCGTTTAAAAGGTACTTACACTCTTAATTACCAGACTTAACTTCTTATGGCGCATTTAATGGACAATTAATGTGAAAATCCACCAAGTTCTTAAAAATAACGGGGAGGCTAAGGGCGAGATGCTGTTTGTGCAAAGCAAATGGCGGAGCAGTGTAAATCGACCAGCGAGTTCTGGAGATTCGCAACTCATGGTGTATCTCTTAATCCCCTGAATTTGCTGCCTGATTTGCGCATTAATAACAGCATGTGTCGTTAACACACCATTGTTCTTCCAGCAAGATACAGCCCATTGTCTAGCTTCTCAAGTGAGCTAACATGAGAAGCTAGAGAATGGGCAGGATCTAATTGGTTCTGATAGCAGCCACTCCCACCCTCCAACCAGTTCGGTTTTAGCAGCCTTCTGTCTCACTGTCTACTAATGTGATTGCTTCTGACAGGCTGCATTCCCACCTTTCAAATGGTCTGATCAGTTAATGCCAACAAGCTTCAATCCCAGTGAAAACATTGATTTTCTTGTGAGACGCTGACAAGCTGACATGGGTTGAAGTGCTGATTGTCAGTTGATTGTCAGATGATTGGCATGTATGAACTAGCCCCCTGCCACACGTCCATCTCAGTTCTTGCAAACAACAAAAAGGATAATTTTATTCAAATCATGGTCAAACTTAATGCCATATATTTTAAACCGCCAGTACAGCAGACAGACATGATTGCGACAGGGAAAATTGCCTTGAATTTGGCCCTTTAGTCATCATTTACAACAGCTGCACTCATATAGCACTCCTCACGTAGGGAACAATGTCTCGGATGCTTTTACAAAAAGGTGGGCATCAAGCATGAAAGAAAAGGGAGAGGGAATGGGATTAGGGAAGGGACATAGCACAGTCAAAGAGAAGGATTTTAAGTAGGCTTTTGAAGGCAGAAAGAGAGGTGGCAAGGCGGAGGAAATTTGAGGATAGCTCCAGAGAATGGGGCATAGTGGTTGAAGAGACAGCCACCAATAATGGAGCTGAGGCAATGTGGAACAAGAAGTAGATGAGTGCCCAATGAAAGGAGGATAAAGTGCAGGGACATACAACTGGAGGAGATTAAGGGGGTAGGGTAGGTTGAAGCTATGGAGGGTTTGAACATGTGAATGAAGATCTTATCATGAATTCATTGGGATACAGAAAGCTATTGTACCTTAGCAAGAATGGGGGTGATGGGGTTTGGTACATGGTCTCAGTGTTCTGCATATGTTGTAGTTTATAGAATCATAGAATATTACAGCACAGCAGGAGGCCATTCGGCCCATCGAGTCTGCATCAGCTCTTTCGAAGAGCAATCCAGTTAGTCCCACTCCCCCGCTCTTTCCCCATATCCCTGCAATTTTTTTCTCCTTCAAATATTTATCCAATTCCCTTTTGAAGGCTACTATTAAATCTGTATCCACCACCCTATCAGGCAGTGCATTCCAAATCCTAACCACTCGTTGCATAAAAAAGTTTTTCTACATGTTGCCTCTGATTCTTTTGCCAATCACCTTAAAACTGTGCCCTCTGGTTATCGACCCTTCAGTCATTGGAAACAGTTTCTCTTTATTTACTCTATCCAAATGCTTCATGATATTAAACACCTCTATCAAATCAACTGTTAGCCTTCTCTGCTCTAAGGAGGACAACCCCAGCTTCTACAGTCTATCCACATAACTGTAATCCCTCATCCCTGAAACCATTCTAGTAAATCTCTTCTGTACCCTCTTCAAAGCCTTCACGTCCTTCCTAAAGTGTGATGTCCATAATTGGACACACAATGTAGAGGCCAGGACACTGGCAAAAAGGGCTTTCATCAAGATGTTGAAGACATGGACTAAGTTTCGGCAGCAGTGAAGGGGCAGTGAAGGGGCAGTGAAGGGGCAGTGAAGGGGCAGTGAAGGGGCAGTGAAGGGGCAGTGAAGACAGAGGTGCGCAATAATCCAAAAGGGGAAGAATGCAGTCTTGGTGACAGATTAGATTTAAGGCAGGAAGCTCAGCTTAGGGTCAAATCATACAGTGAGGTTTCACATCTCCAGCCTTAGGGCGCGATCTTGCCAGCCCTGGGGAGGCGGGTATGGAGGCGGGACTGCCGGGAAAATGGCAGAATCTGGGGGCGGGTGCCCAACCTGCCCCCAACCCGCTTCCGTGCCATCTTGCCAGGAGGTGGGTAGCCAACCCGCGCCGGGTCCCGTCTCCTTGGAGGCGGGAAGGGGATTAGTGCCACTTATCTGCCTGTTAACAGGTAGTTAAAAGGCAGATAAGAGGATTATCCCTATTTTGCCCACACAAGTGCGGGCTTCCCGAAGGCTCCGAACCCCGCCAGGGTCACCGAGGCGAGCAGTGGATCTGCGGTGGTCAGAGGGGTGCAAAAGTGCGCTGTGGAGGTAAGTGATGGGTGCAAGTGTGGAGAGGCGAGTATGTGAGGTAAGTGGAAAGTGTTAGTAAAAGTTCACTTACCTTTGTTTATTCCTGCAGGCTTCAAGAGTTGGGGATGCAGAGAGTCTCGCAACTCAGCGGCAGAGATGACAGATGGCCGTTGCATTCTCCAATGCAGCAACCATCTAATTTCTGCTAAATAAAGAGGTTTGATGAGTCTTGAATTCAAGAACTCATAAAACTACAGAGAATGCTAGTGTTTGACAGCTTCACAGAGCTGTCAAACGATGACAATTCATCTGTCAAAAATTTTTGACAGATGAAACATCATACGTTGACGTTCTCTATAACCGGCTTTCCCTTAATTGGCCTGCTAAGCCCACTGGGCGGGCTTAACAAGGTCAATCAAGGGAAAATAGCGTGGGTTGGCCAGAAGTTGATGGAGGCGGGACTGAAACCCGACAAGTGGGAGTCCCGCCTCCAAAAGCTCCCCATTGGCAAAATCCAGCCCTAAGTTTCAGATAGCATCCAGGGAGGTGGATGGAGTCCAGGGCAGTGGCACAGAGGTATTGTCAGGACTGAAAAGGACAGCTTTGGTTTTATCAACACCAAGCTGGAGTGTTATTGTTCTGGTTGTTTTTTTGAGGGGTTTAATATCAGACACGTGAGAGGTGGTGAAATCAAAAGTAAATGCAGAGAGGTAAAGCTGGATGTCATCAATGTACAATTAAAAGTTGACTCTATGCTTATAGATAATTTTGCCAAGGAGAAGCATGCAGATGAAGAGAAGTGGGAACCAAGGATAAAGTACTGGAATACTTCTGAGATTACTGCATGGACACAGGCAGTGAAATTGGAAGGAGATGTAGTGACTTTGCTGAGAGATAGGATTGGAACCATGCAAGATAACACCTTAAATTTAAAATTCATCCATATGTTTAGCCAACTTCAGAGGCGAGAGTGCTACCAACTGAGCCACGGCTAACACAAGAGTTAAGGTGCACACTAAGTGAATGTCAATGTGCAGTAATTTGAGGGTAAAATTAGTCAGTAATGTTCTCATACACTGAACATGTTTGCACCAAATTCATCTCTCCACTACTTTAAATGGGTTAACACCTACATTGAAGCAGCAGAGAAAGAAATGTGATATGAGCACTTTGAGCATTCATACAATAATATTTCTACCGTTTGTTGCATTGGCATTTATGAAACATTAGCACATTTCTGTCCATGTTACGAAAGTTCCTCTGGGAGGGTAATCCAGATTGTTACATGAGAAAGTAAAAACACTACATAAACCATTTTCAGTTTATTAAACATCAAATAAAGGGAGATGAGCAAATTTGCTTAAGTTCGTCTTTCTGTCCACATCATGATAATGCTATCCACGGTAACGGTGATATTAAGACAGTTAAAAGAGTCACCAGGGCCCAGGACAGGAAGAGAAGAAGGCATTGTAAGGAGTGATTTAACTGATTCTGAACACACATAAGCACAGATACATCACCAAGTCCCACTATGCTGGGTACATTGGATGAGAAAGAGGAACAGGAGCAGCAGAAGCTGGTCAGGGAGGATAAAGGCCACAACAACTACTTGTATTTATATAGCACCTTTAACGTAGTAAAACGTCCCAAGGCACTTCACAGGAGCGTTATCAAACAAAATTTGACACCAAGCCACAGAAGGAGACATTAGGGCAGATGTCCAAATGCTGGGTCAAAGAGGTAGATTTTAAAGCAAGAGAGGTAGCGAGGTGAAGAGGTTTAGGGAGGGAATTACAGAGCTTAGGGCCGAGGCAACAGAAGGCACAGCCGCTAATGGTGGAGCGATTAAAATCGGGGGTGTCAAGAAAGCAGAATTGGAGCAGCTCAGATATCTCAAAGGGTTGTAGAGCTGGAGGAGATTACAGAGATAGGGAGGGGCAAGGCCATGGAGGGATTTGAAAACAAGAAGGAGAATTTTTAAATCGAGGGCAAAGATCAATAGGACCTGCTACTACACAAAGCAGTATATGTACCACAGATGGTCAAAATACCTTAACCTCATTGAGGAACAATATCTGAGAAGGTTACATCTTACTAATCAAGCCACTGATGAGTTGTACCCTGTCCTAGACTTACAACCACAAATATCAGCACCCTGTTAACAGTAGCAGTAAAAGTGACAACAGCACTCAATTTATTTTAGTCACAGGCTCTTTGCATGCACTTACAGAAAATCTGATAAATGCTCAGCCAGTCTTTAGCTCACCAATCTATAACCAAGGTCATAGCATGCCCTGTTTCAATATGCTGCAGACTGCATTAAATTCAGCATGTGGATACAAAAGAGACACAAAAGTTTATTATTCATGGGCCGTCCTTACCTGGTCTGGCCTATATCTGACTCCAGATCCACAGCAATGTGGTTGACTCTTAACTGCCCTCTGAAATGGCTTAACAAGCCACTCAGTTGTAAAAAAACAGTTGTACAAAGAAGAATACTAAGAATAAAACCAGACGAACCACCCGACATCGACCTAGGCGCTGGACACAACAAAGGCACACCCAGCACAGTCAACCATGTAAAGTCCTCCTCTCTAACATCTGGGGACTTGTACCAAACTGGGAGGGCTGTCCCACAGACGAGTTAAGCAACAGCCTGACATAGTCATACTTACAGAATCATTACTTCCCAGACTCCTCCATCACCGTTCCTGGATATGTCCTGTTCCACCGGCAGGACAGACACACCAGAAGTGGAGGCAAGGTTGGGAGGGGCTGGTCCTGGGAGTCCTTAACATTGACTCCAGCCCCAATGAAGTCTCATGGCATCAGGTAAATTTGGGCAAGGAAACCTCCTGCTGATAATCGCCTACCGTCCTCCCTCGGCTGATGAATCAGTACTCCTCCATGTTGAACATCACTTGGAAGAAGCACTGAGGGTAGCAAGGGCACAGAAATTACTCTGGGTGGGGGAACTTCAATGTCCATCACCAAGAGTGGCTCAGTAGCACCATTACTGACCAAGCTGGCCGAGTCCTGAAGGATATAGCTGCCAGACTGGGCCTGCAGCAGGTGGTGAGAGAACCAATACAATGGAAAAACATACTTGGCCTCGTCCTCAACAATCTACCTGTCGCAGATGCATCTGTCCATGACAGTATCGGCAGGAGTGACCATCGCACAGTCCTTGTGGAGAGGAAGTTCCGTCTTCATATTGAGGACACCCTCCATCGTGTTGTGTGGCACTACCACCTTGCTAAATGGGGTAGATTCAGAACAGATCTAGCAGATCAAAACTGGGCATCCATGAGGTGCTGTGGGCCATCAGCAGCAGCAGAATTGTATTCCACCACAATCTGTAACCTCATGGCCCAGCATATCCCTCACTCTACCATTATCATCAAGCCAGGGGATCAACCCTGGTTCAATAAGGAGTGTAGAAGAGCATGCCAGGAGTAGCACCATGCGTACCTAAAAATGAGGTGCCAACCTGGGAAAGCTGCAACACAGGACTACATGCATGCTAAAAAGCGGAAGCAGCATGCTATAGACAGAGCTAAGCGATCCCACAACCAATGGATCAGATCAAACCTCTGCAGTCCTGCCACATCCAGTCGTGAATGGTGGTGGACCATTAAACAACTAACGGGAGGAGGAGGCTCCATGAATATCCCCATCCTCAATGACGGTGGAGCCCAGCACGTGAGTGCAAAAGACAAGGCTGAAGCGTTTGCAACCATCACCAGCCAGAAGTGCCGAGTGGATGATCCATATCGGCCTCCTGCTGAGGTCCCCACCATCACAGAAGCAAGTCTTCAGCCAATTCGATTCACTCCACGTGATATCAAGAAATGGCTGAGCGCACTGGATACAGCAAAGGCTATGGGCCCTGACAACGACCCGGCTGTCGTGCTGAAGACTTGTGCTCCAGAACTAGCCGCACCTCTAGCCAAGCTGTTCCAGTACAGCTACAACACTGGCATCTATCCGACAATGTAGAAAACTGCCCAGGTATGTCCTGTCCACAAAAAGCAGGACAAATCCAATCCGGCCAATTACCGCCCCATCAGTCTACTCTCAATCATCAGCAAAGTGATGGAAGGTGTCATCGACAGTGCTATCAAGCGGCACTTACTCACCAATAACCTGCTCACTGATGCCCAGTTTGGGTTCTGCCAAGACCACTCAGCTCCCAACCTCATTACAGCCTTGGTCCAAACATGGAAAAAGGAGCTGAATTCCAGAGGTGAGGTGAGAGTGACTGCCCTTGACATCAAGGCAGCATTTGACTGAGTGTGGCATCAAGGAGCCCGAGTAAAACTGAAGTCAATGGGAATCGGGGGTGAAAATGTGCCACTGGCTGGAGTCATACCTAGCACAAAGGAAGATGGTTGTGGTGGTTGAAGGTCAATCATCACAGCCCCAGGACATCGCTGCAGGAGTTCCTCAGGGCAGTGTCCTAGGCCCAACCATCTTCAGCTGCTTCATCATTGACTTTCCCTCCAACATAGGGTCAGAATGGGGATGTTCGCTGATGACTGCACAGTGTTCAGCGCCATTCACAACTCCTCAGATAATGAAGCAGTCCACGCCCGTATGCAACAAGACCTGGACAACATTCAGGCTTGGACTGATAAGTGGCAGGTAACATTCGCGCCACAGAAGTGCCAAGCAATGACTATCTCCAACAAGCGAGAGTCTAACCACCTGCCCTTGACATTCAACGGTATTACCATCGCCGAATCCCCCACCATCAACATCCTGGGGGGTCACCATTGACCAGAAACTTAACTGGACCAGCCACATAAATACTGTGGCAACAAGAGCAGGTCAGAGGCTGGGTATTCTGCGGCGAGTGTCTCACCTCCTGATTCCCCAAAGCTATTCCACCATCTACAAGGCACAAGTAAGGAGTGTGATGGAATACTCTCCACTTGCCTGGATAAGTGCAGCTCCAACAACACTGAAGAAGCTTGACACTATCCAGGACAAAGCAACCTGCTTGATTGGCACCCCATCCACCACCTTAAACTCCCTTCACCACCGGCGTACCGTGGCTGCAATGTGTACCATCTACAAGATGCACTGCAGCAACTCGCCAAGGCTTCTTCGGCAGCACCTCCGAAACTCACAACCTCTTCCACCTAGAAGGACAAGGGCAGCAGGTGCATGGGGACACCATCACCTCCAAGTTCCCCTCCAAGTCACACACCATCCTGACTTAGAAATATATCGTCATTCCTTCATCATCGCTGTGTCAAAATCCAGGAACTCCCTCCCTAACAGCACTGTGGGAGTACCTTCACCACACGGACTGCAGCGGTTCCAGAAGGCGGCTCACCACCACCTTCTCAAGGGCAATTAGGGATGGGCAATAAATGCTGGCTTTGCCAGCGATGCCCACATCTCATAAACAAATAAAAAACAAAATATTTCTTGCTGGTTTACTCTCCATTCTATTTTTTCCCTTTTCATCAATTTTTTGGTCATCCTTTGCTGGTTTCTAAAGCTCTCCCTATTCTTTGCAACATTAGAAGCCTCTTCTTTTAATCTAATATCCTTAACTTCTTTAGTTAGCCACGGATGGATCATTTTTCCCATGAAGATTTTATTTCTCGATGGAATGTATATTAATTGAGAATTATGAAATATTTCTTTAAATGTTCACCATTACTTATCTACCGTCATACCTTTTAATCTAATTTCCCAATCTACCATAGCCAACTCACCCTTCATACCTATGTAATTGGCTTTATTTAAGTTTAAGACTCTAGTTTCATATTTATGTACATCACTCTTAAACTCAACGTGAAATTATATTATATTATGATCGCTCTTCTTCAGTGGATCCTTTACTATGAGATTACTAATAAACCCTGTCTCATTACACAATACATGTTCTAAAATAGCCTGTTCCCTGGTTGGATCCACAATGTCTTGTTCTAGGAAACTGTCTCGAATGCATTCCATGAACTCATCCTCCAGACTACTTTTGCCAATTTGATTTGCCCAGTCTATAAGAAGATTAAAGTCCCCCATGATTATTGTATTACCTTTGTTACAAGCTCCTATTATTTCTTGATTAATACTCTGTCCAATGGTATAGCTACTGTTAGGTGGCCTATAAACTACTCCCACCATTGTTTTCTGCCCCTTATTATTTCTTATCTCCACCCATACTGATTCTACTACCTGATCTTCTGAGCCAAGATTCTTTCTCACTACTGTTCTTATGTCATCCTTTATTATCAGGGCTACATCTCCCTCCTTTTCCATTCTGCCTGTCTTTTCAAAACGTGAAGTACCCTGGAATATTTAGTTCCCAACCTTGGTCACCTTGCACCTCTGTAATGGCTATTAGATCAAACCCAGTTATCTCTATTTGTGCCACTAATTTGTCTATCTTTTTACGATTGTGTCATGCATTCAGATAAAGAGCCTTGAATTTTAACTTTTTACCATTATTCCCTGCTTTCACCTTATTAGTTAATGCACTATTACCATTAAACTGTCTGTCCCTTCCTGTAACACTCTGTTTACCTTTACCGAAATATCTACACTGCTCCATTGCCTTGACTTTTCTCTTTAGATTTCTAAATTTCCCCTCACCCCTCTTTTTACTTTAAAGCCCTATCTACAGCCTTAGTTATTCAATTCGCCAGGACACTGGCCCCAGCCCAGTTTAGGTGGAGCCCATCCCAATGGAACAGCTCCCTCTTTCCCCAGTACTGGTGCCAGTGCCCCATGAATCATAACCCCTTCCTCCCACACCACTCTTTGAGCCACAAATTTAACTCTCTGATCTGCTTGTCCCTATGCCAATTTGCACACAAGTTTCTCTGAAGCACAGAATAAATCCTGTGAGCACATGAAAAATTAGTAAAAAGTTTAATTTCTTATGCATACATTATCTGTACGCTAAAAGGAATTTCACCCCCTTAATTTCTGTCAAAAAGCCTTGCGAGGCAATCTATAGGATACCAGAGTTTGAATCCTGTCAGGGCCCCTCACTCTTTCTGAGGTGGATAACATGAGCACCATGGCTGGGAATTTCCATGGAGCTGCTCCCACTTTGCCATCTTAATTGTTCCAGATGTGTGGGAGAAACCCCATTTAAGTGCATAAATTGGATTTCAGTCACATGTCAGGCAAAGTTACAGCTGCGGAGTGGAAGCAGCAAATCTTAGGATGTAGGGGGAATACAAGAGATTCAAAGGAGGGATTGAGCAGTCAGTTTCAAAGTGAAAAGGTTCAAATTATTTCTGATCTAAAAATAATAATTTCAGAAATTGACATAACAATTTTATAGTCTGGTATATGTTGTAATATAATGAACACAGCCAAACCTAAATCAATGCAGGATTTTTTTAAATGAGGTATTACAAAACTTTCTTCAATTGAATTGTTCTTCAAGCTTCTTCTCTATGCTTTGGTGCCCTGGGAGAGTATAAAGATCATAGAGGTCCTTTAAATTGTCTTCCGTAAATTGGTTTCTTTTTTGGCTGTGTTGGCTGCTTCACACCAATCGAAACAGTGAGAAATTATTCAATACCTCCCCATTAAAACACATCTGAGATCTTCAACTCTGCCTCCTGTCCAAAATTCATTGCAGACAAGTGGAAACTACTGCACATAGGAAGGAAAAATAAGCAATGCACGTACTCCATAAAGAGTGTGGAAATCAATGAGGATGGAGTTGAAAGCGACCTAGTAGACTCGACGCTAAATATGTCCAGCCAATGCAGAGCGGCAATCAACAAGGACAAAAGAATAAGAACATAAGAACATAAGAAATAGGAGCAGGAGTAGGCCAATTGGCCCCTCGAGCCTGCTCCGCCATTCAATAAGATCATGGCTGATCTGATCCTAACCGCCAATCTACTATCAAAATGTTGAACTACAGGGCCCAATCAGTAGAATACAAGTCAAAGGAAATCATGATCAAACTGTACAGTTATATAGAGATATATAAGATAGCAAATGAAATGGAAAAGGTTAATCTGGAGCACTACTTTAAACAGTAGTTGTAGGACAAGAGGACACAGGTTCAAACTAGTAAAAAGTAACAAGGATTGATAACAGGAAGTTCAACACTTGGAGAAGAGCCACAGGGCTGTACCCAGTGTTAGAGGTCTGAGTTATAAAAAAAGACTGAAGAGACTTGGGGGGGGCGAAATTCAGTTACGTCCCGTTTGGGGGCGGTAACCAAATTATCGCCGGAAATTTAGCGCCCGGGGCGGGAGTACCACCCTGCTCACTAAATTGGGCTTACCGTCCCGGTGAGGAAGCAGAGCGCTATCTCGGCTGCTCCACTTCCTCTCAGGGCGGTGTCTGGGGCGCAAAGCGCAGTAGCGTCGGAGCGCTACACAGCCGCTCTGTGTCGCGCTGATGTATTTCAGTGCCCCACCCCTTCCGTTAAAGGGGAGGGCCATTGCGCACTCTGCAGGCCGTTTGATGGCCTCCACTAGCCCACCAGGGTGGCCAAAATAAAAAGTGTCGGCACGGGGCGCAGCCAGACTGCCCCTTTAATTACCGCCCCGCCAGCAGTGTGTGGCCCAGTTCATGACCCGCGAGGCTGGCGCTGACATCGCCCATGGCAGCCTCGCGGGGCGCAGCCAGATTTCTGCTGCGGGGCGCTAACGGGCTGCGGCGGGGCGCTAAGGGGTCGCGTCGCTCGGCAATGACGTCATCACTGACGGTGCAGCATGCTGTCAGTGGGGCCGTGGCGCTGTCAGTAGGGCCGTGGCGCTATCAGTTAGAGCCTCAGTAGCACCCCGCCGAATTTCTCGGCAGGCGCTATTCGTGCCCCCGCCTGGGCGATAAGCCCTTTGCGCCCAACGGAGGGCGCAAAGGTGCCGAATTTCGCCCCCAATTGGACTCTTCAGTCTGGAAAGGAGGAATCTGAAGGGCAATCTTATAGAGATAGAGTCCCCATCACTTATACCGTCCCCGCTTATCCCGGACAACCGACTATATCGAGCAAATGGCGCTGATCATTTGCCATTGCCATAGGCGCCAATAACAAAACGCTGCTTAAACCATGTTAAGTGCGTTGACTATTTCAGCCAGTTCAAGCAGCTGTTCGCATTTAAATTGCACAAACGCTGAAGTCAAGGCATGCTTTTAAATGTTATTCCTGATATGAACATTGCAAGTATTTGACTGCTTAAGGAGAAATAGTGGTTTCTTAAAGGATTAACAATGTTACATAGTGCATATTTGCAGAAACAGGCGCCCTTCTGATGGTAAAGGTCATCTTTCAGAACATATTAATACTGTTCACTTCCAAGGGGTTTACATAACTTTTTTCACAAGTCTATTACAGTACTATTTTCTGGTGTAAAATCACGTTCGCACATGGTGGGGACTGCATATATAATATAATCAAAACGTAAAGCCAGAATATTACTTTAAAGTTAATTGTGAAAGTAGAATAAGGGGACACAGGTTCTACCTAGTAAACGATAAATTCAGAACTAATATCAGGAAAAACCTGAGGCCCAAGAGCACAGCGAGAGCGGCGGGGATAAAAGGAGCGGGAGCAGAGGAGAGAGAGCAAAAAAAAAAATCAAGGAGTGACGTCACAGGACAGCTGGTAGGTCATTGGTGGGTGAATAGTACAGCGGTTTTTGTCTTTAAACTAAGAGTCAAGGAACTTTAACTATTACGTTATTAAATATTAACTTAACTAGATAAACTAAATAATATAACTGTAAACAATCATTTGATTAAAAACTTTAACTAACTAAATAAGCAAATAAATAAAGTCTAGAGATAGCAGGGCAGGCTATGTGTCGGGACTGTAGTATGTGGGAGTTTGTGGCAGCGAGACCGTCCTGGATTCCCACATCTGCTGGAAATGTCTCTGCCTTCAGTCACTCCGGCTCAGAGTCATTGAGCTGGAGTGCGAGTTAGAGACACTCCGAAACATAAGGGAGGGGGAGGTTTTTCTGGATAGTTTTATCCAGAATATAGTCACATCCTAGAGGAAAACACAGGTTCAGGAAGGGGAGGGTGTGACTGTTAGGGAGACAGGTAGCGGGGACTTAGGTTGAGCAGGAAGCCCCACAGACACTGGTCCCGTCCAACAGATACGATGTACTCGCGACCTGTGAGGACAAGGAGAAAGACTGCGAGGAGGACAGCCACAATAAAGACCAAGGCACCGTGGCTCAGAAGGCTATCCAAGAGGGGGAAGAGCAGGATAGAAATATGGTAGTGACAGGGGATTCTATAATTAGGGGGATAGATAGCCTCCTCTGCAGCCAAGAATGAGAATCCCAAAAGGTGTGTTGCCTACCTGGTGCAAGGATAAGGGATATTTCGAGTCGGCTGGAGAGGAATTTAGAAAGGGAGGGGGTAAATCCAGTTGTCGTGGTCCATGTCGGAACAAACAACTTAGGTAGAAACAGGGAGGAGGTCCTGCTGAAGGAATATCAGGAGTTAGGAGCGAAATTAAAAAGCAGGACCTCGAGGGTAATAATCTCTGGATTATTGCCCGAGCCACGTGCAAATTGGCATAAAAGCAGTCAGATCAGGAGAATTAACACGTGGCTAAAGGGCTGGTGTGGGAAAGAGGGGTTCCTTTTCATGGGACATTGGCACCAGTACTGGAACAGAAAGGAGCTGTACCGATGGGACGAGCTCCACCTGAACCGGGATGGGACCCGTGTCCTAATAGAAAGGGTAAACAGGGAGGTGGCAAAGGCTTTAAACTAGTAAGACGGGGGGGGGGGAGGGATCTACAAGAAATGAAACCAGACTAAATATAAACAAAACGGGAGAGGAGAGCATAGGATAGAGTAAAGTAAGGGAGGACATTGATGACCAGGGAATAAATAGAGTTATAGAGCAGGAGAGTAAAAAGATGGTAAAAATAAAGTGAGAGGAATTGCTATTAAAAATGAGTTAATCTGTCTGTACAGCAATGCGCACAGTGTCCGTAATAAAACAGGGGAGCTGGAGGCAATCATGCGTTGCGAGGAACCAGACATAATAGGGACTACTGAGGCATGGCTACAGAAAAATCAGGACTGGGAATTAAACATTGCAGGGTATAACATATTTAGAAAAGATAGAGAGGGGAAAAGGGGAGGTGGAGTAGCTGTACTTATTAGGGATAACATAATTGCAGTACAAAAAAGTGACGCAGCTATCAGCAAGACAGAAATAGAATCCATGTGGATAGAGATAAAAGATAATAAAGGATTAATCACACTAATAGGGGTAGTCTACAAACCTTTAATAGTGGAAGGGAAGTGGAGGAAGAAATATGCACACAAATTAGGGAAATTAGTAAAAAACATATGGGAGAAAAATTCATTAGCGACCATTTTGGGTTGCTAACATTGCCTGGGTACTAGTGCCCTGCAAGAAATAGTGCCAGCAATCGCTAAATTCAGTTTTAGCACCCCAAGAGGGAGGTGGAGTGCTAATTCAAGCGCTCCACTTCCTTCTTAGAGCACTAACCCTGAATATCGGGGCGGTGCGTTCTGCAGCGCTACGCATTGGGCCACGTAGTGCTGCCGCATGGAAGGGCTCTTCCCCTCATTAAAGGGGAGGGCCCAGGCCCACAACACTGCAGGGCCCTACCTGGACCACTGGGGAGCGGGGTGCCGTGCCAGCAGCCCAGCACACAAGAGGAGTGCCGGGCTGCCAGATCGTGACACGGACCCTGCGTTCAAAGAGGCAACCGGCCGCGACAAGCAAGTCGGCCAATTGTTTTTCCCTGCCCACCACCTCCCCTCTACTTATCGCCCTGCGAGCCTCCTGCTGCTCCGTTCCCACCCCCTGAATCGGTCGCTGTCATAGCAGATTCAGGGGGCGCGAGCCAATTTTGCAGGCGGGACGAAAACGGGAACTGCGCACAGTGATGACGTCATCATTGCCTGCGCAGGGGAGCGGGGCACTACCGGTTACCGCCGTCGCTAAACTCCTGCTGAATTTAGCGGGAGTTGTTAGCGGTGCCGCGCCCGGGTCAAAAGTCGTTTGCACCCCGTTAAGCGCCCCCCAGGGCACTAACGAGAGACGCAAATGCACCGAATTTCTAGCCCATAGAATAATAGTCATTGGGGGATTTCAACTCCCCAGATATTAATTGGACAGAAGAGGTAGGTAAAGGAGATAAGGGAGTGGAGTTCCTACAATGTGTACAGGACTCCTTCCTAACCCAATATTTCAAAAGCCCAACAAGGGAGAAGTCGCTAGTAATGGGGAATGAACCAGAGCAGATAAGAGAAGTAAAAGTAGGGCAACATCTAGGCATTAGTGACCATAATATAATACGCTTTCAGATAATAATTGAGAAGGACATAGGTATGACAAAGGCCAGGGTAATAGATTGGAGAAAAGCATATTTTGAGGGGCTGAGTACTTGGGAAAATAAAATGGACAACAGTATTGGCAAACAATGATGTAGAACAGCAATGGGAAACATTTAAAATGATATTCAACAGCGTCCAGGAAAAATACATTCCACTAATAAACAATAACAAGCTAAACACTAATGAGACACCGTGGATGGATAAAGCCATAAGGGAAAAATTGAGGGTAAGGAAAGAGGCATACATAAGTACATGGACAGCAGGAGAGTGCATGATAAGGCAGAATATGAAGGGATTAGGAGAGAAGTCCGAAAAACAATTAGGGAGGCAAAGAAGAACTATGAAATTAAATTATCAAGGAACATAAAGCAAAATAGTAAAATATTTTACAGGCTCATCAATAAAAAAAGGCAGGTCGGGATGGGAATAGGGCCACTAAGGGATGGACAGGATAATACCATAGGCAGCAATAGAGAGATGGCAGAGATATTAAATAACTGCTTTACTTTAGTATTTACCAGGGAGATAGGACAGGTGGAGATGACATCGGATGATGAGACTAGTAATGAGTTAACTACATTTAAAATAAAACGAGGAGATATACTAAATAAACTAATGAAACTCAAAGAGGATAAAACCCCTGGTCCGGATGGATTACAACCGTGCATTTTAAAAGAATCTAGGGAAGAAATAGCAGAGGCACTACTACACATATTTAGTAATTCGTTAGAAAAAGGTGTAGTGCCAGAGGACTGGTGGATAGCTAACGTAATGCCTATATTTAAGAAGGGAGATAGAACATGTCCAGGGAACTATAGGCCAGTCAGCTTAACATTGGTGGTAGGAAAAATAATGGAATCCTACTAAAGGAGGAAATAGAAGAACATCTAGAAACAAAAAATATAATAATGGCCCTGAATTTCCGATCAGAGGCTTCCTGCAGGCGGATGCCTCCGATCAGAAAAATTCTACGAACCTACCTGCTGGTTCCGTAGATATCGAGGCTTCTGATCCTGGGCCTCTCCTCTTGGAAATGCGCAGAGGCCCACGTATCCCAGGGGCGCATGCGGTTCGCAAGCGCCCCTGGGATACGTGGGCCAACTCAACCAATGGAAGAAGGGAATCCCCCTTCATACTTTTGACAGTTTCGTACGCACGAAACTGTCAAAAGTATGAATGGGGATGACTGCAAAAATGGACCAACACACTGAAATAAATAAAGAAAAACCATTACATACATAAAATTAATGAAAATGGCAGTTAATTAAATATGTTAAACAAAAATTTAATTTTTTGAAAATGTTTTTAATATGTTTTAATGGGGCTCAATATAACCTTACCTTATTGGACAGGGTTTTTAATTTATATGTGAGTGATAAAATCTTATTTTTCTATTTTTTTAAACTCTTATGCTGGTAAAAGCAAGCCTTACGCCTGCTTTTACCAGGCGTAAGAATTCTATGGCCTTTCAGCGGGCGGAAGTTGAGCAAGTAGCGCAACTCTCCACCCACAGAGGCACTTTTCTTGGGCATGCGGATGATCTGTCTTGACAGATCGCAAGTTCCGGGTTTCAGCGCGTGCGCTTTGCATGCCTAAACCCAGAACTTGCGTGGCCCCTATGGGCGCGTACACACCTCGTACGCACCCGTGGGGGTCGGAAATTCAGGGCCAATAAATAGTCAGCATGATTTCAAAAGGGAAAATCTTGCTTGACCAATCTAATTGAATTTTTTGAAGAGGTAAGAGAGTGAGTAGACAATGGTAATGCAGTAGATGTAATTTATTTAGATTTTCAAAAAGCCTTCGATAAGGTACCCCATAATAGACTAATGAATAAGGTCAGGGAATGCAGAGTCAGGGGACAAGTAACAGAATGGATAGCTAGCTGGCTTCAAGACAGAAAGCAGAGAGTAGGGGTAAAGGGTAGCTATTCAGAGCGGCAGAAAGTGGGAAGTGGTGTTCCACAAGGATCAGTGCTGGGACCACTGTTGTTCACAATTTATATTAACGATTTAGACCTTGGAATCAAAAACACAATTTCTAAATTTGTGGATGACAACAAATTGGGGGGGATAGCCAATACTGAGGAGGACTGCAACAAATTACAAGAAGACATTAATATACTTGAAGAATGGGCATATAATTGGCAAATAAAATTCAACACAGATAAATGTGAGGTATTACATTTTGGTAAGAAAAATAGGGTGGTCACATATTACTTGGAAAATAAGAATGTAAATGTGGTAGAGGAACAAAGGGATCTCGGAGTACAAATACACAAATCACTAAACGTATTGACACAGGTTAACAAGGCCATAAAAAAGGCAAACCAAGCACGAGGGTTTATATCTAGAGGGATAGAATTGAAAAGTAGTGAAGTTATGCTAAACTTGTATCGAACCCTGGTTAGACCACACTTAGAGTACTGCATACAATTCTGGTTGCCATATGATAAAAAGGATGTGGATGCACTGGAGAGGGTGCAGAGAAGATTTACAAGGTTGATACCAGAAATGCGAGGGTACACCTATCAGGAAAGGATGAACAGGCTGGGTCTCTTTTCTCTTGTAAAGAGAAGGCTGAGGGGTGACCTAATAGAGGTCTTTAAAATCATGAAAGGTTTTGATAGAGTAGATACAGAGAGAATGTTTCCACTTGTGGGGAAGAGCAAAACTAGAGGCCATCAATATAAGATAATCACCAAAAAATCAAATAGGGAATTCAGAAGAAACCTCTTTACCCAGAGGGTGGTGAGAATGTGGAACTTGTTACCACATAGATGCATTTAAGGGGCGATTAGATAAGCATATGAGGGAGAAGGGAATAGAGGCTTATGCTGATAGGGTTAGATGAGGAAAGACGGGCGGAGGCTCGAGTGGAGCATAAATGCTGGCATAGACTGGTTGGGCCGAATGGCCTGTTTCTGTGCTGTATATCCTATGTACTCCTATGTAATTCTTCTTCACATTAAAAAGTGACCAACACATGGAGCCCAGGTAGAGTAGTGGAGGCAATAGCTCTGGAATCATTCAAGAAACAATTGCACGCTGCAGTGGAGGGTCTGTAGGGTGCTTCTGGATGGAAGAAATAAGATGAGTCAAATGGCCTCCCTCACCCATAATTATCTTGTGACCTTCACATCACTTTACCAATACACAAGCTTTACAACCAACATCACAGTCACAAACCTGAGACCTACCACTCTGTTACCCAATGTGTTAGGATTCCCATGAACTCTGCCACTGAATTGTCCTCTTCACAGTGCATTCTCGAGTTAGGCAGCAGAGGGTGCTCAATAGAAGACCAGCTGATCCACCAAGCCTGCCCCACACCATGATGGCCAGACCATCATGAGTAAACTATTCTTCCCTCCCCAGCCCCCAACCTACCTCTCACCCACCGCAGCCATGTGGGAGAGGCAAATTAACAGAGGAAAAGTCCAGGGCCAATAAAGGAAAAAATAATCTGGAAAATTCCTCGCCGACCCCCTCAGGCAATCGGAACCAGTCCAGGAGATCGAATGGAGACAATGGGGTGGATTTTAACAGTTAAAATGGAGCGGGGATTTACCCACACCTTTCAGGCCCCAATCTGGCCAACTGCAATATTAATACCTGGGAACGGTAGCATAGTGGTTATGTTACTGGACTAGTAATCCAGAGGCCTGGACTAATGATCTAGAGATGTGAGTTCAAATCCCACCATGGCAGCTGGGGAATTTAAATTCACTTAATTAAATAAATCTGGAATAAAAAGATAGTATCAGTAATGGTGACCATGAAACTACCGGATTGTCGTAAAAACCCATCCTTATCACTGATGTCCTTTAGAGAAGGAAATCTGCTGTCCTTACCACATCTGGCCTATATGTGACTCCAGACCCACAGCAATGTGGTTGACTCTTAACTGCCCTCTGAAATGGCCTAGCAAGCCTCTCCGTTGTAACAAACCGCTACGAAAAACAATAATAAGAATAAAGCCGGACGGACCCACCAGCTGGACAGACCCACCAGAGGTGGTGGTGTAGTGGTATACAGTCGGGAGGGAGTGGCTCTGGGAGTCCTCAACATTGACTCTGCACTCCATGAAGTCTCATGGCTTCAGGTTAAGCATGGGCAAGGAAACCTCCTGCTGATTACCACCTACCGCCCTCCCTCAGCTGATGAATCAGTACTCCTCCATGTTGAACAGCACTGAGGGTAGCAGGAATGTACTCTGGGTGGGGGACTTCCATGTCCATCACCAAGGGTGGCTCGGTAGCACCACTACTGACTGAGCTGGCCGAGTCCTGAAGGACATAGCTGCCAGACTGGGCCTGCGGCAGGTGGTGAGAGAACCAACATGAGGGAAAAACTGTCGCAGATGCATCTGTCCATGACAGCACTGAAATCCTGATGACACCCTCCATCGTGTTGTGTGGCACTACCACCATGCTAAATGGGATAGATTCAGAACAGATCTAGCAGCTCAAAACTGGGCATCCATGAGGTGCTGTGGGGCAGCAGAATTGTATTCCACTGCAACTTCATGGCCCGGCATATCCCTCACTCTTCCATTACCATCAAGCCAGGCGACCAACCCTGGTTCAATGAGGAGTGCAGAAGAGCATGCCAGGAGCAGCACCAGGCATACCTAAAAATGAGGTGCCAACCTGGAAGCTGCAACACAGGACTACATGCATGCTAAACAGCGGAAGCAGCATTCTATAGACAGACCTAAGAGATCCCACAATCAACAGATCAGATCAAAGCTCTGCAGTCGTGAATGATGGTGGACAATTAAACAACTAACGGGAGGAGGAGGCTCCATGAATATCCCCATCCTCAACTATGGCGGAGCCCAGCGCAAGAGACAAGGCTGAAGTGTTTGCAGCCAGAAGTGCTGAGTGGATGATCCATATCGGCCTCCTCCTGAGGTCCCCACCATCACAGAAGCCAGTCTTCAGCCAATTTGATTCACTCCACGTGATATCAAGAAACGGCTGAGCGCACTGGATACAACAAAGGCTATGGGTCCCAACAACATCCCGGCTGTCGTGCTGAAGACTTGTGCTCCAGAACTAGCCGTGCCTCTAGCCAAGCTGTTCCAGTACAGCTACAACACTGGCATCTACCCGACAATGTGTTAAACTGCACAGCTATGTCCTGTCCACAAAAAACACGACAACTCCAACCCGGCCAATTACCGCCCCATCAGTCTACTCTCAACCAACAGCAAAAGTGATGGAAGGTGTTGTCGACAGTGCTATCAAGCGGCAATTACTCATCAATAATGTGCTCACTGATGCTCAGTTTGGGTTCCGTCAGGCCCACTTGGCTCCAGACCTCATTACAGCCTTGTTCCGAACATGGACAGAAGAGCTAAATTCCAGAGGTGAGGTGAGAGTGACTGCCCTTGACATCAAGGCAGCATTTGACTGAGTGTGGCATCAAGGAGCCCTAGTAAAATTTAAGTCAATGGGAATCAGGGGGAAAACTCTCCACTGGCTGGAGTCATACCTAGCACAAAGGAAGATGGTTGTGGTTGTTGGAGATCAATCATCTCAGCCCCAGGATATTGCTGCAGGAGTTCCTCAGGGCAGTGTCCTAGGCCCAACCATCTTGAGCTGCTTCATCAATGACCTTCCCTCCATCATAAAGTCAGAAGTGGGGATGTTTGCTGATGATTGCACAGTGTTCAGTTCCATTCGCAACTCCTCAGATAATGAAGCAGTCCATGCCCGCATGCAACAAGACCTGGACAACATTCAGGCTTGGGCTGAGAAGTGGCAAGTATCATTCACGTCACACAAGTGACAGGCAATGACTATCTCCAACAAGCAAGAGTCTAACCACCACCCCTTGTCATTCAATGGCATTACCATCACCGAATCCCCCACCATCAACATTCTGGGGGTCACCATTGACCAGAAACTTAACTGGACCAGCCACATAAATAATGTGGCCACAAGAGCAGGTCAGAGGCTAAGTATTCTGCTGTGAATGTCTCACCTCCTGACTCCCCAAAGCCTTTCTACCATCTACAAGGCACAAGTAAGGAGTGTGATGGAATACTCCCCACTTGCCTGGATGAGTGCAGCTCCAACAACACTCAAGAAGCTCGACACCATCCAGGACAAAGCAGCCCGCTTGATTGGCACCCCATCCACCACCTTAAACATTCACTCCCTCCACCACCGGTGCAGCGTGGCTGCAGTGTGTATCATCTACAAGATGCATTGCAGCAACTCGCCAAGTCTTCTTCGACAGCACCACCCAAACCCACGACCTCTACCATCTATAAGGACAAGGGCAGCAGGCGCATGGGAACACCATCACCTACAAGTTCCCCTCCAAGTCACATACCATTCTCACTTGGAAATATATCGCCTCTCCTTCATCGTCACAGGGCCAAAATCCTGGAACTCCCTCCCTACCAGCACTATGGGAGTACCTTCACCACATGGACTGCAGCAATTCAAGAAGGCAGCTCACCACCACCTTCTCGAGGGCAAGTAGGGATGGGCAATAAATGCTGGCCTTGCCAGCGCCTCCCACATCCCAGGGACGAATTTTTCACAGAGCTGTCAAACGCTGATATTTCATCTGTCAAAAGCTCTTGACAGATGAAATGTCAATCTGTGACGTCACCTGTTGCCGGGTGGCCCTTAATTGGCCTGCTGAGCTCACTGGGCGGGCTCAACAAGGTCAATCAAGTGAAAATGCATTGGGTTGGCCAAAAAGTGGGAGTCCCGCCTCCATCACGTCCCCAGTATCAAAATCCAGCCCTATGTCTCCTAAGTCAAATTACCACTCAACCAGACTCACAATTGGCCCAGTAGTCAATTATACAAGATTTTAACTTGTGTATGAACTCTAGATTTTGCATCACCACCCACTTTACCATCACAAAATTATCATCCTCAACAGTGACCAATCAAGATCAGCACAATTCACTATTTCCTTGTTCTCGCTGTATCTGCACTACCTTCACAGTATAATGCTGAGTTGGGCCAGTAGAGGGTGCTCAATGCACCCAGTAATTTTGCTAAATATTTTTGAATGGCATATATTACGTAAACTTGTTGATTTTGGTGAATAGACTCAGACCAAGTGTAATACTTAAGTGAAGCAAGGTTAGAGGGTGAGGGAATAATTGGACCCAGGCAAGGGAGGGAGTAAGGGGGAGGAGGGAGAGGCAATGGGAAGCCGAGGAGGGATGGAGAGAGAGGAAGAAGAGTGAAGGCGAGAGAGAAAAGGAGAGCAAGAGGAGCAAAGAGAGGGGGAGAGAGGCGGCAAGGAAAGGGGAGGGGAAGAGGAGGAGGAGGATGGAATGGGGAGGAAGCCAAGGAAAAAGAGGGGATCAGGTCAAGTAAAAGAGGATGAAGGAAAGGGCAATAGGGGGAGAAGGATGGGGCAGGGTAGAGTGAAATGAGCAAAACTACTGCAGCTGCAATGGAACATATCAGGTTTTTCACAGGTGAACGGGTCAAGATTTTCAATTCATTGGAGGGGAGGTTAGATTAACATCCCTCCATCAAACATTATAGTGCTCTGGTCAGAACACACCTTGAACATTGAGTCCAGTTCTCATTGCCAAGAAACAAAAAAGACATCCAAGCACTGGGGGCAGTAGAGAGAAGATCTATTAGACTGAGCATGAGCTATAAGGAAAGATTGGAGAAACTTGAACTTTTCAGCCTAGAAGGAAGGTGCTTGAGAATTGATCTTCTAGAAATATATAAGACTGTTAATGGTATAGAAAAATTTTACCCAGAATATTGCTTCAAATTAAACTGCAGAAGTAGAACTAAAGAACACGGATTTAAATTAGCAAACGATAACTTTAGGACTGATATCAGGAAATTCTTCACACAAAAAGTGAGAAGAAACTTGTGGAATAAACTTTCAGATAGAGTGTGGAGGCAAAAACTCTGGAACAATTTGAGAAATGGGAGGACGTTAGGATCTCTCTGGCGGGATGAACTAATATGGGCTGAATGGCCTTTCTCATCCGTAATTATCTTGTGACCCGGCTCAGACTGGGAAGTAGAGGAGGTGGCATTAGCTCAAACCTCATTCCATCAGGCATCAATTTGTCTTTTCAGGGTTGGTTGGGGGGGTGAGGAAGTTAGATTTTGGTTGAAGATCTCTGGCCTCCATCTTTATTGGAATGGTGGGAGGGTTACTAAGTTCTCATTACCTCAGCTCCAACTTCATGGAAAGAAAAATATGGACTTTCACAATTTTATTAATGCAGTGTCGGAACAACAGCATCTGATAACATAGGCTCAGGTACCCATATGTTGGACCGAGATATTTGCTACAGCAAGTTGTGATTGAGCCATAGCTCAAATGGTGAGGAGTCATTTTAACTTTGTGCAGAGTGATTATCCTCACAGTGTTCTGCTTCCTCTGCGCCTGAAGACTGCCTGGGGAGCCTGAATGTGAGAAGTTGCACAACACCAGGTTATAGTCCAACAGTTTTATTTGAAATCACAAGCTTTCGGAGCGCTGCTCCTTCATCAGGTGAAGTGAAGAGATGTATATCGGCACAGCATATATAGTCAGAGAACACTGCCAGACGATTACAGTTAATCTTTCTAACTGCCCTTTATCAAACCACGGCAGAGAGACAATCGCGGCAATCAAAGGTGTAAATGGTGTTCAAACAGGTCGGTCAGGAAAACATTACATCAAAGACAATGAGGTGGGGTCACAAGGGGTCAAATGTGGCAGATGCTGGGATCTGTATGGAAAACAAAAAACTTTTTTTGCTGGAAATCACAGCAGGTCCGGCCGCATCTGTGTAGAGAGAACAAGCCAACGACGACTCGAGTCTGGATGACTCTACATCAGGTGGGGTTACATGTAGCGTGACATGAACCCAAGATCCCGGTTGAGGCCATCCTCATGGGTGCGGAACTTGGCTATCAGTTTCTGCTCGACGATTTTGCGTTGTCGTGTGTCTCGAAGGCCGCCTTGGAGAATGCTTACCCGAAGATCGGAGGCTGAATGTCCTTGACTGCTGAAGTGTTCCCCGACTGGGAGGGAACACTCCTGCCTGGCGATTGTTGCGCGGTGTCCATTCATACGTTGTCTCAGTGTCTGCATGGTCTCGCCGATGTACCATGCTCCGGGGCATCCTTTCCTGCAACGTATGAGGTAGACAACGTTGGCCGAGTCACTTGAGTATGTACCATGTACCTGGTGGGTGGTGTCCTCACGTGTGATGATGGTATCTGTGTTGATGATCTGGCATGGCTTGCAGAGGTTGCCGTGGCAGGGTTGTGTGGTGTTGTGGTCGCTGTTCTCCTGAAAGCTGGGTAATTTGCTGCGAACAATGGTCTGTTTGAGGTTAGGCGGCTGTTTGAAGGCGAGTAGTGGAGGCGTGGGGGATGGCCTTAGCGAGGTGTTCGTCGTCATCGATGACATGTTGAAGGCTGCGAAGAACATGGCGTAGTTTCTCCGCTCCGGGGAAGTACTGGACGACGTAGGGTACTCTGTTGGTTGTGTCCCGTGTTCGTCTTCTGAGGAGGTCTATGCGGTTTTTCGCTGTGGCCCGTCGGAACTGTCGATCGACGAGTCGAGCATTATATCCCGTTCTTACGAGGACGTCTTTCAGTGTCCGTAGGTGTCCATCGCGTTCCTCCTCGTCTGAGCAGATCCTGTGTATTTGCAGGGCTTGTCCATAGGGGATGGCTTCTTTAACGTGGTTAGGGTGGAAGCTGGAGAAGTGGAGCATTGTGAGGTTGTTCGTGGGCTTGCGGTAGAGTGAAGTGCTGAGGTGTCCGTCTTTGATGGAGATTCGTGTGTCCAAGAATGAAACCGATTCTGAGGAGTAGTTCATGGTGAGTTTGATGGTGGGATGGAATTTGTTGATGTTATCGTGTAGTCTTTTCAGTGATTCTTCGCCGTGGATCCATAGGAAGAAAATGTCGTCGATGTATCTGGTGTATAGCGTTGGTTGGAGGTCCTGTGCAGCGAAGAAGTCTTGCTCGAACTTGTGCATGAAGATGTTGGCGTATTGGGGTGCGAATTTGGTCCCCATGGCTGTTCCGTGTGTTTGGGTAAAAAATTGGTTGTCGAAGGTGAAGACATTGTGGTCAAGGATGAAGCGGATGAGTTGTAGGATGGCGTCTGGAGATTGGCTGTTGTTGGTGTTTTGGTACCGCGCATGTGCACCCAACGGATAGGCTGATACTGAACATCTTATTTAGAAAGGCGCCAACAGTGAAGCCACATCCAGCCGACGAGCTCCGAACCCCCGAAAGCCTTTTTGGCGGGGCAGAATGTTTGCGCAATGCAGCTTCAGGCCCCACGAACACTGACTCCACACCGGCACCGGGCCTGAACCCGGGGGAGGGAGGAATTCAAGTTTAAATCAAAAACATAGATCAAGTTTGTTTTACAGGTTCCCTTCAAACGGTTCAATCTTTCCGCAGGCCGAGGATCCATGGAGGAGAGGAGTGAGTGAGAAATAAAGTTAAAGGGCTTCCCATTGACCTCCATTTCCTATGGTATTTATAACCAAACTGAAGTCACTAAATGCCAGTTTATCAAAAACACATACCTCATCTATCCTTCAAATAAAAAAAATCATAACTTGTAACGGTGAAACCTAAGCTAATTTAATGCCTTGGGAAACTAACTTTTTCCACTCACCCAAAGAACAAAAGTACAGACTCTATATATTTCATGTTTCACTTCAATTGGACACAGCTCTCGGTTCTGCATGGATTTCTGAGACCCACCCACCATTTTTAATATATAACAGATTTTTTTAAGTTGCACTGTGAAGTTTGTACAGTGTTAAGATAGATATATATTGCTTATAATAGCAATTGTTTATTTTGCCCTCTAGAGGAAGATTTTGCTTTATGCACTAGGTGTAACAAAATCATAAGTATCCTCTTTGTAAACAGGTTTACAACTTTTTTATATGTAACATACAGAAGAAATCTCTCCTAGAGTTACTGAGAAATTATTTATATGTTCACAGTATCACTGATTCTTAGATACATAAGAAACTCATACCTGAAAAGACTTGCATTTATGTAGCGCCTTTCACGTCCACTGGACGTCCCAAAGCGCTTTACAGCCAATGAAGTACTTTTGAAGTGTGGTCACTGTTGTAATGTAGGAGGGCTTAATAACAATAACAGCTATCATAATTAATGTCCGTAGCTGACATTAAAAACATATACCTCAGTGAACTGATTTAAGAAGGAAGGTGGTTGGGTATTTTGATGTGATTACTTTTGAGCACTTCTGAAAATATCCCTATCCACTACTTAACTATTTATCTACCTTCCTGAGACCGGAAGGAGCGGACCTGGGGGGAACATAGCGAGAGCGGAGCAGTTAAACAGAGGCAGTTTTTGAAAAAGTGACATCACAGTAAAAAAAATGATGTTGGCACAAGGGAAGGAGCTGATTGGTGAGTAGCTGGGGAGTGTTTTTTGTTGCATTTTAAGTTTATTTCTGCTGGGTTAGTTCTTCGTTTATTAAATAGAGGCATGGCAGGGCAGCTCAGTCCTGTGGAGTGCACATCCTGCGCCATGTGAGAAGTCCTGGACGCTTCGCGTAGCCTGGACGACCACATGTGCAGGAAGTGTCACCAGCTACAGCAGCTCGAGCTCCGGGTTTCGGAGCTTGAGCGACAGCTGGAGTCACTGCAGTGCATCGAGTTACGTGGATAGCACGTTTCTAGAGGTGGTCCCCCTGCAGCTTAAGAGTATGCAGGCAAAGAAGGAATGGGTGACCGCCAGACAGAAGAGCAGGACCAGGCAGGTATTGCAGGAGTCCACGGAGTGCATCGCGCTCTCCAACCAGTATTCTGTTCTGAGTACCAGTGAGGGCGATGGTTCCTCTGGGGTGTGCAGCCAGAGTCAAGTCCACGGCACCACGGGTGGCTCAGCTGCACAGGGGGGGAGGAAAAAGAGTGGAAGAGCAATAGTGGTAAGGGATTCGATAGTTAGGGGAGCAGACAGGTGGTTCTGTGGCCGCAGACATGATTCCAGGATGGTATGTTGCCTCCCTTGTGCCAGGGTCAAGGATGTCACTGAATGACTGCAGGACACTCTGAGGGGGGAGGGTGAACAGCCAGAGGTCGTTGTCCATATCGGTACCAACGACATAGGCAGAAAGAGGAATGAGGTCCTGCAGGCAGAGTTTAGGGAGCTAGGAGAGAGATTAAAAAGCAGGACCTGAAAGGTAGTAATCTCCGGATTACTCCCGGTGCCACGTGCTAGTGAGTACAGGAATAGGAGGATAGAACAGATGAATGCGTGGCTGGAGAGATGGTGCAGGAGGGAGGGCATTAGATTCCTGAGGCATTGGGACTGTTTCTGGGGAAGGTGGGACCTGTACAAGCCGGACGGGTTACACCTCAACAGAGCTGGGACCAATATTCTCGAGGGGAGGTTTGCTAGTGCTGTTGGGGAGGGTTTAAACTAACTTGGCAGGGGGATGTGCACCAGCATATAGGAGTAGAAAAGAGGAATAAGGTGCATAAAAGAGTGAGTGTGTTGGATAGTACTAGAGAAGAAAGTAGTACTAGAGGCAGTAGTAGTACCATATTAGATAGGAGCAGACTAAGACTATGAAAAATTCAAAAATGGGTTTAGAATGCATGTACGTAAACACACAAAGTGTGGTGAATAAGTTTGGTGAGCTACAAGCACAATTGGCCATGTGGCAATATGATGTTGTGGCAATAACGGAAACGTGGCTTAAAAACGGTGAGGACTGGGCACTTAATATTCAAGGCTACAAGGTGTTCAGAAAAGATAGGGAAGGAAAAAATGGAGGTGGGGTGGCAGTGCTGATTAAGGAAGACATTGTAGTGTTGGAAAGAGAGGATGTTCTTGAGGGGACAAGGACAGAATCCATTTGGTTAGAGTTGAAGAGCAAAAAGGGTATGATCACGCTATTGGGGGCATTCTATAGGCCTCCAAATAGTGAGAGGGAGGTAGAGGAGCAAATCTGCAGGGAAATCGCAGAGATATGCAAGAGCTATAGAGTGGTGATATTGGGGGACTTTAATTACCCAAATATCGATTGGGATAATGCTAGGGTAAAGGGAAAGGAGGGGAAGAATTTCTGAAATGTGTTCAGGAGAATTTCCTTGACCAGTATGTTTTTGGCCCAACTAGGAAGGAGGCATTGCTGGATCTGGTGCTGGGGAATGAGGTGGGCCAGGTCGACCAAGTGTCTGTGGGAGAACACCTGGGTACGAGTGATCATCGTATCATAAGATTTAGATTAGCAATGGAGAGGAGCAAGGAACAATCTAGAGTGGAACTTCTAAACTGGAATAGGGCTAACTTCAATGAGATGCGAAAGGATCTAGCCAAGGTAAAATGGAACCAAAGACTGACAGGAGAAACTGTAATGGAACAATGGGTGATCTTTACGGAGGAGATGTTCCAAGTATAGGCTAGGTACATTCCAATAAGAGGGTAGAGTAAGGGAACCAAAGCAAGGGCTCCTTGGATGACGAGGGAGATAGAGAAGATGATGAAACAAAAAAAGAGGGTGTATGATGCATGTCAGGTGAATTCTTCAAGGGAGAACCAGACCAAATACAATCAGTTGAGAGGGGAAGTGAAGATGAAAATAAGATTGGCAAAGAGAGAATATGAGAGTAGAATGGCAGTTAACATAAAAGGGAACCCAAAATTCTTCTACCGGCATGTAAACAGTAAGCGGGTAGTAAGAGGCGAGGTGGGGCCTATTAGAGACAAAGAAGGTGATATATCCTTAGAGGCGCAGGGCAAGACTAGAATACTCAATGAGTACTTTGTATCGGTGTTTACTAAGAAGGTGGATGCTGACAAAATATCAGGTAGAAGTGGAAAAGATAGAAGCAATGGAAGGAGTGAAAATTGATAGACAGGATGTACTAGAAAGGCTGGCTATGCTTAGAGTGGACAAGTCGCCTGGTCCAGATGGCTTGCATCCCAGATTGCTAAGGGAATTGGGGGGAAGATAGCGGAAGGGCTTGCCATAATTTTCCAATCTTCCCTAGTTGCGGTGCCTGAGGATTAGAAAGTGGCAAATGTGACACCATTGTTCAAGAAAGGGTGTAAGGACAATCCTAATAACTACAGGTAGGTCAGTCTTTGGGGGTTATTTTTTTATATTCATTCAAGGGATGTGGGCGTCGCTGGCAAGGCTAGCATTTATTGTCCATCCCTAATTGCCCTTGAGTGGCTTGCTAGGCCATTTCAGAGGGCAGTTAAGAGTCAACCACATTACTGTGGGTCTGGAGTCACATATAGGTCAGACCAGGTAAGGACGCCAGATTTCCTTCCCTAATTAGTGAACCAGATGGTTTTTTACGACAATCCGATAGTTTCATGGTCACTGTTGCTGAAAAATGAATTCACTCGAGTCTGTCTTAAAGCAGAAGATCACAGTTTATTTAACAGAGCGTTCTGGGAGAAGAATTCATAGATCCCCGCGATCAGGTGAACTTCTTCTCGGCTTTACAGTGGTATCAAAACTTCTTTTATACATTACATCATCCAATCACGTTCCCTTAGCAACAACGAATAATTAGAACACGGGGTTTTTTGGCTTCCTCACCGAAACTATAAACATCGGAATGTGGTCAGTGTGTCTGTCTGGTTCAGTCCGAAACTATAAACATCGGAATGGGGTCAGTGTGTCTGTCTGGTTCAGTCCCGTCCTACGTCTTTATGTTACTATGTCAGATGAACTGTTTTACATTCTTGCTTTTACATTTTATAATTTACTTACACTCCCTCCTATTGGTCCCTGATCAAAACTCCTTTCGTGACAGGGAACCAGCTTCAAATGGATTTCAGGTAATGTAAGTATGTTTACATTTCAGGGGCTCACAGTCCATTAGTCAGACTGTGGCATCCTTGTATAGGGACTCATATCCATACATCTCTCTCTCCAGGTGTCACTTGATTAACCATCATGACACTTACAGCAGGCCATGACATTTGAGCGCAACAACATTTTAACAATAGGGCCAGACTATATATTACTAATAATACAACAAAGAACAAAATCAATCCCTGTATTACTGATGTCCCAAGCGATCCCAACCATCCAGTTGCCCAACCCCAAAGGGTGGATGCCGGAGGTTGTTTTAATTTCTTTACCTCTTCCTGTATGTGTTCTGCCAAGTTAATTATTGCTTCCGAGTTATCTGGTATGTAGGTACAACATTCTGTACCTATTAGGGCACAGGTTCCCCCTTTTTCTGCCAACACATAGTCAAGGGCCATCCGATTTTGCAGAGCTACTGTGCAGAGGGCTACCATCTCTGCATTAACCTTAACTAGGGCTTCATTTGTATCGTTGGCCACCTGCTCCAAGATGGAGGCCAGGTTAATGGAGTCCCTTGCCGATTTAGCCGTTCCATACCAGGGGAACGCAATTGCCCAGAATCTTTCAGTTTCCGTAAAGGCTCGTCTGGTTCTCCCGTGGAGGTCCTTCAGCGAACCCATGTGATGTATGTAGGGTACGACATAAGCCAGATAACAAGAACCCGTCCATTCTCGGGGCAACCAGGGATAGGCCCTATTACCGCACACGAAATGAGTCCCGTTGTAAGGGGTATACTTATTTATTTCTGGGGGGTCCCATTGTACTGAGAAGTCACCGCTTCTGTTTAGTGATGGGAGTTTCACACTACCCGTCTCATCAGGCAAGGCAATGTTATATGTGCAGTTACTGTAGCCCACAATAGGATCTGTCGGTCATCCCCTCTTTGCGAGACATAGTCCCCCCCTTGTCCCTTCTTACTCCTTGTTCTCAGGAACGGTGGTACATAGGAATTGTTATATGTTGACCGTGTCCACCCACTACAATATTCTGGGTTGTACCCATGACGTTGGAGTTTTGCTATAATTCTGCCGTTTGTCTTGGCTTCATAACAGCCCACACTTGTGCATCCTGCTCTAACTCCAAACATCCAACTGACCATCTCATCATCACTAAGTGGGATTGGTTGTAGGGGGACTCCTTCCTCTGACTGTGTGGGGACATGGGCGCAGACCCAACAACTGGCAACATCAACTCTCTTGGCATATGTGTATGACATATATAAAAAGGTGTTCACCCGTAACCCTCTTTTGGCCCGTGGGAGTACTCTAGCCCGAGTCCTCCCAAGACTACATATTACATAGAAACATAGAAACATAGAAACTAGGAGCAGGAGTAGGCCATTCGGCCCGTCGAGCCTGCTCCACCATTCAATACGATCATGGCTGATCATCCAAATCCAGTACCCTGTCCCTGCTTTCTCACACAGAATCCCCACAGTACAGATAGAGGCCATCTCGGCCCATCGAGCCTGCACCGACACATATCCCACCCTATCCCCGTAACCCCACGTATTTAATTCCCCCTAACATATCCCATCCTATCCCCGTAACCCCACATATTTAATCCCCCCCTAACACTAAGGGTCAATTTATCATAGCCAAATCAACCTAACCCGCACATTTTTGGACTGTGGGAGGAAACCGGAGCACCCGGAGGAAACCCACGCAGACACGGGGAGAATGTGCAAACTCCACACAGACAGTCACCCGAGGCCAGATTATAATTATACAAATTAGCAAACTACACACGATATTACGTAACACGTTCATCTTATACTTTATGTTAACAATGTCCCAAAGGCTATATCGCCAACCGAACCGTTTTGTTGCTTGTAGGTTCTATTTTTCTGTGGGGGTGAATAGAATTTGGTTCCTCAATCACAACCATCTGGATTTCTTCCCGTGGTTCAACCGGTCGGAGTTGACGGGACCGTTCCCATACATATTTCAGGATAATGCATATTGTCCATACCAATGTTCGTACTAGCGCCTATTCCCATTCTTTGTATTGTCTAATGTATTCTTCACTTTCTACAAAAGGTACTTGTTCTGGTGTAGCCATCCCTAAGTTGGCGAAGGGTCATAGACTTTTAGTTGTGTCCAGTGCCTCCATCGACCCATGTCCTTCATATCAATGCAAGCACACGTATCTCCACTAATTAGAATCTGATATGGTCCTGACCATTTTGGGGCAAACCCGGGTTTCCCTGGTAAACTTTTAACCATTACCTTAGTCCCGGCTGGAGGGATATATGGGAACGCGGTCAATTCTAAATCCTTATCTTTTTCTTCCTGTCTGTCCCGCGTTTGCTGCCTCATTTCCTTTAACTGACTGCTTAATTCGAGGACATACCTTCGGAGCTTATCCTTTAGAGGACCCACATCCTCTCCTCCTTCCAGTCCCGGGCCACAAGTTTTGCACTTCCTACTGTTGCCAAACGGCAAAGTGGTTTTCCCCAGTTTACTTTGTTCCCGTCTCCCTGTACCCAGGTTAACTTTCCTTGTCGTGAATCTATTAACAAATTTAATTCTTTTAACAAATCTATTCCTAAGATAGTCCCCTCACTGTTTGGGCATACATAAAATTGTGCGGGTAATAGTCGTCCCGCTAATTCCAATACTTGTATCTCACTTTTAAATGCATGTAAACGCTCCCCTCCCAACATGTCATGTACATTTCTTCCTCTATTTTTACTTGGCAACTATGCTCATCCCCTTCTGTTAATATTCCGGATGCTAGGTTTATTCCAGTATGTTTTTGTATTAATACTGATCCAGCTCTTGGTCAGAGGATTGTTTCCCACTTTGCTTTCCGGCTATCTGATATAGTTCTGTTTAAGAGCCCAAGGGGTTAATTTATCAAATCTTAATTTTCCTTCCATCACTGTGGGGAAATACTAACTTAAAATTAAGACACTTAAATTTAATAATGTCCAATATCTTATCTTTAAATTTCATTCAGCCATAATAAAGTTGTTGCTTACAACTGGAGAAAAACTAGTTTTTTTTCACATTTAAACAAATTGCTTTGGAGGAATTCACCATAGCAACCGCGACTCCAAGGTTAAATCTTAGACTGAAACTTAATCTTTTGTTAAACAAACTTTTTGTTTTTCTTCTCAGTTTTTACACACCAGCTTAACTTAAATTGTAGTTTGAAGTTTTGTTTCAATTCTGGGTGCACAATCTTATTCAATGCGGTCTACACAAATTTACACCAACCAGAATTTCACCGTGGCCACAATGAAAGTCTGGTTTTAATAGGTTAATTAACCTCAATAATTCCAATTCAATCCAAATCAATTTTTTTTTTAAAACTAACCAATATCACTTGGAAAAGAAAGAAACCACATTAACAAAGAAACAATTACTCATGCCTTGTAAACATTCCAGGCACATTGGCAACTGTGACTTCAAGGCTGAAGCTTATCTTTTGTAAAACAATTAACAAATTTAAAACAACACACACTTGTCCATCATTCAAAACAGGTCTTCAAAGGGTTAAACAGCTTTTAGCTCTCTGTACAAAAGAGTGGGTGGAGCTAAAACAAAAATGACTTCCGCTTTTAAAGACAGACTTTCAGACTGTAACTTCTTAAACATTCACAGTCAGAGAAACTTTCACTCTTTCACCCAAACTGAAATTCCAGCATTTTTTAAGGTTCCTTTCACTCAGCAAATCTTGTGTTTTATTTGTCTCGGCACAGACATTAATAACTTCCATGTCGGTAAAACTTTAAATTTCTCCTTTTTTTTTGTACATCGGTGTCTCAGCAACTTTTCCTGGCTTTCCAAATCCCTGTGGTTTTTTTTCTTCCTTTGCTGAGTTTTCAGATTACTTAGCCTGCATAATCGATCTTTTTCAGTAGCATTATCTCTCTCTCTCTCTCTCTCCTGCACTTTATGCTTAACTACAGCCTATGTTTCTCTCTTAACCCGTTGTGTTCAAGAGCTTACTGTGCTGCTAAATCAGCGGCATGGTTCCCTTTTTGTTCCTGATTTTGTATTTTTGGTGTGCCTTTATTTTTATTACTGCTGCTAGTGTTGGGGCCTTTGCAGCTTCCAAGAGGGCCTCTATCCGCTGCTATTATGGCAAAATTTGGTATATAACTCCGACTGTAATTAAAGAGTCCTAACACTTTTCTGACCTCACCTTACCGAGACGAGTCTTGGCATCTCTTGAATCGCCTTCCGTTGGTCTTGTCGCATGGTCCTTACCCCCCTGGGACAATTGTTGTCCCAAATATGTGACCGTAGTCTGCCCAATCTGTGCCTTTTTCGGGTTTACTTTAAACCCTCCTGTTTCTAGGGCTTGTAGAACCACCACCAGGGCAGCGGCATGCCCTTTGCTGTCTTCCGATGTTATCAGAAGATCATCTACATATTGTGTCTTTTGTTCTAATTCAAGAATTCTTTCATTTTTTTACTTGCAAGTCTAGTGTGGAGTCGTTGTACCTTGTTAGTCAATCGACTAATTGGTTTACTAGTATTACCCTCGCCTTTTTCGTCTTTTCTGTTTTTGACCCTCTACCACTCTCTCTTACCTTCGGATTCTGGAGCGGGTCCCACCCCTCCTTCGTCATCTTATCAACTAAACCCATCTGGTCGTCTATATAGAACCTAGTAAGGGCACTATTCGTCCCTATTCTATTTCTTTCCCCGACGCCAAATATAGTCCAACTTACAGTCTTATCAAATGCTGAGTTCCTCTACCCGGACTTTTGTTGATACTTTAAAGACTTTCAAGCGGTTAATCAGTCACAATACACAGCCACAATCACACAACTGTGGTCTCCTACCTCTCACAGACTTTCGCCGATTCGTGATGCTACACAACTGGCCCTCCACCGTTCGAAGTGACTCAATTTCTGGACGGTCAAAATTTGACTTCTCATCCGGCTTCACTGGTACGGGCGGTCTTTCAGTCCCGGAGCATCCTGCCGACTACGCCAATTGTTGGTGAAAAATGAATTCACTCGAGTCTGTCTTAAAGCAGAAGATCACAGTTTATTTAACAGAGCGTTCTGGGAGAAGAATTCATAGATCCCCGCGATCAGGTGAACTTCTTCTCGGCTTTACAGTGGTATCAAAACTTCTTTTATACATTACATCATCCAATCACGTTCCCTTAGCAACAACGAATAATTAGAACACAGGGGTTTTTTGGCTTCCTCATCGAAATTATAAACATCGGAATGGGGTCAGTGTGTCTGTCTGGTTCAGTCCGAAACTATAAACATCGGAATGGGGTCAGTGTGTCTGTCTGGTTCAGTCCGAAACTATAAACATCAGAATGGGGTCAGTGTGTCTGTCTGGTTCAGTTCCGTCCTACGTCTTTATGTTACTATGTCAGATGAACTGTTTTACATTCTTGCTTTTACATTTTATAATTTACTTACAGTCACCATTACTGATACTAGCTTTTTATTCCAGATTTTTATTTAATTAACTGAATTTAAATTCCTCAGCTGCCATAGTGGGATAACCAGATTATTATTCCAGACCTCTGGATTACTAGTCCAGTAACATTACCACTATGCTACCGACCAAAAGGTGAAAACAGGCACTAAATAGGTGCTGTGCTAATAAACGCCTGTTTGAAAGTTTGGATTTAGCATGCAATTTTCGGGGCTAATTGATGATTATCAAGATTAAACGTGCCTGCAGGTGCTGAAATTGCCAACTGCAGGTTTAGCACTCAAGCACTGATTAGACGCAATTTTCCTGCGGCTGTATATGTAGCCCGCACTCACCCACTTCCACTGAATGTGTGGAGTGAGCTGGCTGGGAGAGAAGCCACCATGGAAGGATGTCTCAAAATCCTAGAGAGAGGGTGCCCAGGTTCTCCAACGTGGCATTGGAGGTCCTGGTGGAGGAGCTAGAGAGGATGAGGGATGTCCTCTACCCACAGTAGGGAAGGAGGCCACAGAGGCAGCTAATGCGGCGCATGTGGGAGTAGATCACTCAGGAGGTGACAGACAGGAGCCCTGGCCCCAAGAAATGGCTCCAGCGCTGCAAGAAATGTAATAACAAACACACCTCTCAATAACTGTACCACCACCAGCATCACAACCTCAACACACTTCATCCACCATCTAACTATACACTGACACTCAGACACCCCACACTACTGCATCCTTCAGAGGCACTACTCACACCTCAGGCACAGCTCACAGTTATTCAACCATGTGAGGCATCACACATACACACAAGCACACCTGTCAACACACTCATTCACAATCACCACTCTTTCTCTTCCTGGAAAAAAAGCACATAACAGGCGGCAGCAGGACCTGACTGGGGGAGGTCAACCCCATCTGCATGACATCACTCCCCTTGAGGAGGCAGTGCTGCAGTAATTGTGAGGGGACTGGGGGATGCCGTGGCCAGAGGCAGAGCAGGGGGCATATCGTCTAGAGGTATGTGGCCACTCCAGCTTCCTTACAGATGCACAACTAGTCCTGATCCCTAATCACACAAACCTATCCTCATTCCCAAGCTCTATATGGTCTCATCATACACATCCTCCTTTAGTGGCCACATGTGCTGCACCCTAACCCTTCCAGCTTTATCATTGCAGGCACCCAGGAGCAAGATCCACCTCGATCCCCGGAGCAAGTTCAAGATAAGCAACAGCCACCTCGCACCCCGGAGGAAGAGGAGGAGGAGAGTGAGGAAGAAAGCACTGCGTCAATGGCTACCACTGTCGCAGGCGCCAGTTCAGAGACCGGTAGCACACATAACTTAGAGGCTAGGTTTGAAGAGGAATTCTCACAGTGGGCAGCAGCCACGCAGGGTGGAAGGGACACCACAGGTGCCACCTTGCCAGGGGCCAAGGTCACATACTAGTCTGCTGCAGAGGAGTCAGATGAGGACCTCATAGGGCCAAGCTTCCAAAGAATGATGGGTGCGACAAACCAAATGCTTGGTGCAATGGACAGCCTGCCTGAAAACTTACGGGTCGTGGCTATGGGAATGGAGGAGTCCGCCTCCAGCTTGGTCCGTGGCTTGACGCAGAGCCTGGAACCCATCCTCTCCAGCGTGGAGAGAATGGCCAATTCCATCCAGTGACCTGTGGAGCCCAACATCATGCAGCGTCTGATGACTGAGGTCGCAGCTTCCAATGCAGTCATTGCGCCTTGCATGGAACAGCTAACTGCTGCAATGGAAGCTCAGGCAGCTGCCATGTTGGCTCTGGGCTCCTTGTTTAAAAGCAACTTGCAGAGTGTCTCCGATGGCCAGAGTTTGGTCCTCCACCAGATCACTGGGCCGGCTGAACAGAGGCCCCGAGGTAGTGGCGTGGGAATCATGGAGCAGGAACCTACTGACCTCTCTCCGGATGCCGGCATTGCTGCTCCCTCCCCCGCCACTCCACCATTGCCTTTGCCTTTGCCTGTCAGCCAGGCGGCCCAGACTGCTGAAGCCCATGCTGAGATGGTGCAGTCTGAGGTGGGACCATCACGGCCCACAGCCTCTTGAGGGCGTCCCAGGAGGACATCTGAATTGCCCTCTTCAGATTCTCAGCAGCCATCCACCTCGCCTGCTGCTGCCACTGGGGTTGCACTTCATAGATGCACTAGTTTACGCAAGAGCATTTATAGACTGCCACTGAGGGTAAGCACCAGGGTGAATAGTTTAATATTTGTAAGTGCTGTTGGTTGTGTAATGTTTCCCTTGTTTTTTTTGATGTAGATAAAGAGTGATGATGGTAATTGTGTCGTGGTGGAATCAGTGGTCTTTGTTATTGTGATCTTCATGGAGAAGGAGTTGAAAGGATTGAGTGCAGATGATGCCTGATGCATCGTAAGTTGTGGAAGGTACCTCGTGGCAACAGTGCTCTGGAGTCTGATGGTGGAGCACATCTCCCAAAAGCGCGCTTCAATTAGATGGCGGCGAGCCTCCCTCCCAGGTGTGGGCTGTCTACCTGGAAGCCTCTGATGCTCCACCTGGTCCCCCTCCTCTTTCTCCTCCTCCTCCTCCTCAGCTTGACCCTCTGACACAATTGCTGGTGGTAACGGCTGGGGTCTCATGATTACCAGATTGTGGAGCATGCAGCAAATCACCACAAATCTGGACACCTTCTCGGCCGAGAACTGCAGGGCTCCTCCTGATCTCAAGGCATCTAAACCTCTGTTTCAGGACCCCAATGGTCTGCTCAATGGTATTCTTGGTGGCCCAGTGTCTCTCATTGTGAGTGCTCAGCTGGTGTCTGGGGTTTTCTCAGGGGAGTCATGAGCCATGGCATCAGAGGGTATCCTTGTCACCTGGTAGACAGCCATGCACAAATCCATTGGGGCTCAAAGATCTGTGGGACGGATGACTTTCTCATTATAAACGCATCGCGGCAGCTCCCTGGATAGCAGGCATCTACCTGCATGATGCGCTGCCGGTGGTCGCAGACAAGCTGGACATTGAAGGAATGGAATCCCTTCCTGTTCCTGAACACCTCTGAGTTTAAATGAGGGGCTCGCATGGGTACATGTGTACAGTCAATGGCTCCCTGGACCATGAGGAATCCCGCAATCCTGTTGAATCCTAGAGTTCTCTACCTCTGGTCTTCTCTGGCAATAGGGAATGATATATAGTCATTCCTCAGAGCATATAGAGCCACAGAGACCTCCCTTATGCAGAAGTGCACAGAAGATTATGATATGTGACTTATATCACCTGTGGAAGCCTGGAAGGTTCTTGTAGCATAAAAATTAAGTACTACTGTGACCTTGACTTCCAGAGGCAATGCAATCCTGGCTGTGCTGCAATGTCTGAGTCTTCGTTCCACGAGGCCACAGATCTCTGTGACGACCTCCTTGATAAAGCGCAGCCTCCTCATGCACTGGTCTTGGGTCATGTGAATGTAGGACTAGTGATCTCTGAAGACCCCTGGTGGATAGGGCCTCCTGCTGAGAGCCCTCCTCGCCCTCCTGTCTCTCTCTCCTGCAGCAGCTGGTGCTGATCTGCCTGGCCTCATCTCCTCCTCCAATTCCTCATGCTGAGCAAGGGGGACCCCCAGCAAGATGCCCAGGACCAAGCACTCCCATTCTCCTGGTGGCTCCTATAAGATGTCCAATAAGGTAGAGTAGCACAGCACTCACTCTCTTTAGATGAAGTCCTGAGAGAAGTTCCAGCCAAAGTGTTGATAGAGTGTTGGTGAAGTCTTGACAAAGTGTCCCAGAAAGTCTCCCGATGTGTCTCAAAGGTCCTCTTCAAACAAAGCGCAGCCTCCTCATGCACTGGTCTTGGGTCATGTGAATGTAGGACTAGTGATCTCTGAAGACCCCTGGTGGATAGGGCCTCCTCCTGTAGTCAGTTGATCTCAATGAGCAAGTGAACATTGAAAGCTGAACATGGCTATAAGTAATGCTCGAAATCCTCAGCAATGACTTGTTTACTTCTATTCAGCTGGTCGCTGTTAGGCGAGGTCATTAAATGAAGCGTTACCCACCAAAATGGCGTGCAGCCTCTTTAATGAGCGCTAGCAGGCAATTTAATTGTCAATCAGCCCCTTAATGATCTTTGGGGTGGCCGTTCCTAGCACGCGCTTCAACTCCTTTATCAAGATGATGTCTTACGCTAAACCGGCATTGCAGCTTAAGACCCCACCTTGGCCACCTTGGAGTCTCTTTAGCGGCTAAAATATTTGGCAAAAATTGCCCCTTTGGATCCTCCTTTTTTTGGCTGTTAACAGAAAGATATGATAGAGAGTAAAACAGAATGCTGTGCAGAGTAAGCTGCAAGAGTTTTCACCAAGACTACGAGGTCAGAAATGCTGGAGGAACAGTTAGAAGGCATCTTGTTTAAATTAAATTGAAGTAATCTGCAATCTGACTTTCTCAGGACAATCATTTATCTACCTCACAGTTCCACAGTTACAGAATGTATAAGATTATGTATTTCCAACTTAGATGTTGCACTGATTCATGCAGTAGAATGTTACCACTTAAAAATAAAGTTGCTGCTTTCAGGTGATCTGGAGAAACTTGGCATATTCTTTATTTAATATAGGCCCAGATATTCCGATCGCAGGCCTCCCGCGGGCGGAGGGCTGCGATCTGGAAAAATCTGCGCCAAGACCAGAGGGCTCCCGGGAGGCGCACAGTTCCGATCCTGGGCCTCTCCAAACTGCAGGTGTGCAGGGCCCACGTAGCCCAGAGGCGCAGGCGGTTCACAGCGTCCCTGGGATCACGTGGGCCATGGGGAGCCAGTCAGAGAAGGGAATCTCCCTTCATACATTTGATAGGAAGATCTGTCAAATATATGAATAGAGATCACCCCCAAAACATAGTAAAACTTTAAATAATTTTTTTTTAAATCACATTTTTAAAATGACTTGAAATTACATGAATTAACTATTTTAAACAAAAATTTTAACTTTTGAAAAAATAATTAAAGTTTTTAATGGAGCTAAAAATAAACTTACCTTTCTTTAAAGTATTTTTAAATGATAAATCAGTGGAAATTTTTTTTTTTTTACTTTTTTCAACTCTTATCCTTTTACCAGGCGCAAGAATTGTAAGTGTTTTCTGCGGGCGGAGGGTCTCCAAAAAGCGGAACTCTCCGCCCGCAGAGGCCCTTCTCCAGGGCAGCCGGAGGATCTGTCAAGAGGATTCTTGACAGATCGGAAATGCCGGTTTCCAGCGCATGCGCAGTGCATGCCTGAAACCGGCATTTCCAATGTCCCTACGGGTGGGTACCCACCCGTAGGGATCGGAATATCCGGCCCATTGTTATGCAAAGGTCAGTTGTACTATTTGAATTAAGTGAGTTTGGTTATAACTGCCATTTTATGTTCACCTTACTATGAAATAAAGTAGCTTATTACTTTGTATCAAGCCTTGTCTCACCAAGTGTTTGCCTGGTCCACCTTCGGAAAGATTTAAGAAGTGCACATGTGAAAGACATGAATCTCTGGTCCAGGTCACAAGAGGGTACTCTTGATATATCCCCAGGTTACACTATTGTGCAAGTAGATATAGGCCAGTGTCAGTCAACTCCCATAAATATTAGACACTCGGGTGAAATTGAAATGCATTGCGCCCATTTTTCGGGTGTAAAACGGGCACAAAGCATACCAATTTAGCAGTTGGAAAGCCTGCGCACAATCTGCGTAGGCGTGGTCCCACTACCATTTTTTAGGTGACTCGGGTGGTAATAGATAGACCTCTTAAATATGTTAATAAGGGGCCTGTGTAAAATTTGTTCCTGATGAGTGCGGCAGGCCCGACACCTGGCCTGCTCAGGATTCTTCAGCGGCCCCCACATCCACCAACAAAAGAGTTAGGTGTATTTTTTTAATTCAATTTTCTGTGGAGCCAGGAGGTGCAGGAGTGCTCTCCCTGACTCTACAGTCCTGACAATCCCCTCACTCCGCCCCTCCCCCACCATTGCCCAATCCAATCCCCCCCCCCACCGACCCCAGAACTTACCTGAAGGTACTGCCAGGGGCCCGAAATTCATTTTTCTCATGAGGCGAGCTGCCTGTGGGTGTGTGACAGGCACTGGTAGCTCACCCTGAAGATGTAGATGAGGCCCAAGGCATCAATGTTGAGGATTCCCAGGGCCACTCCCTCCTGACTGTATACCTCTGGTGGGTCTGTCCTGCCGGTGGGATGTTGGCTGAGAGGTATGATTCTGTGAGTATGACAGCTCACCCAATTTTGGCACAAGTCCCCAGATGTTAGTGAGGATGACTTTGCAGGGTCGACTGGGCTGGGTGTGCCTTTGTCGATCCGTCTGATTTTATTCTTAGTATACTTCTTTGTAGCAGTTTGGTACAACTGAGTGGCTTGCTAGGCCATTTCAGAGTCAACCCACATTGCTGTGTGTCTGGAGTCACATATAAGCCAGACCGGGTAAGGCTGGCAGATGGATTTTTACAACAATCCGGTAGTTTCATGATACTTGCTTTTTATTCCAGATTTATTTAATTAACTGAATTTAAATTGCCCGGCTGCCATGGTGGGATTTGAACTCATGTCTCTGGATCATTAGTCCAGTAACATAACGACTATACTACCGTACCCTCCTGAGCACATAAAGCTAGGCTGACACTCCAATCAAGTTGTTGACTTACCGCTGCTTGTGGAGCAGGTGGCCTGAAATAGGAATGCTGGCAATGGGTAAGCTGCCTCTGGAGGTGTGACAGGCACTGGCAGCTCTCCCAAATTATTGAAAGTTGGCCTGAAACCCAATATTGGGTGAGCCTTGGGCCTCCTAGATGGCCATCAGGCCACTCCGTACGTGCCATCAGTTATGCACCCAAAAATGGGCCATAACCAATTTTTACCCCTGGTGTAGTTAGTTGGGTTTTTTTGTTCATTTTTAATAGTGACTTTAGTGCACACCTAATCCAGCTAGTCCCTCCTCCCTCTTAAATCACATGGGGGAATAGCAGACACAATATTGAGCCTACCATATCTGTCACCATCTGATGTGCTGCATGTAAAATGGGATCAGGCTGCAGGTTAACAGGAATGTGCAGCTACTGTTCATTCAGGCAGTCCAGATCAAAATGCAAATGTTCTTTTTCATAAATACTATGAAGGAAAATTATTGCATGACAGTAATCTAGCCATATTCTAGTCATAGCCCTCAGAGCCAATTGCAGCTCACCTCCCCTACATTTGCTATCTCGGTAAACATGCTGCTGCATGTGTCTCTAGGCCTCTTTCCACACCCTGTCAACTCCAGGATCTCGCTGAAGCTTGAATACGTGTAATTGAGGTAAAATTTTGGGATTGCCCCCATTAACAAAAGGTTGTTGAGCAACCCTGCAGTAATCTAAAAGAGTTATGCCATAAACCACAAAAGCAAAGCTCCAGTAATTTATAATCATCACTTGAAACCCAAGATTAGATTGCTACCTGGAAGTCACTCCCATGTAGCCATTATTTCTTATTCAAGAGTAGCAGGCTAGAACCTATAATATAAAAAGATAGGTAAATATTTTGGGTGTAGATTCATCATCAGAAATGAAATCTGAAAAATAAAATAGGTTTGGAACAAAAAAAAGTGGGAGAAGAAACAACAGAGACTCAAAGCACAGAAAGGAAGTTAATTGGCCAGAATTTGCTGAGAAAATAACAACGCATGCCGTTATTAATGTGAAAATCGGCCAGAAACTTGTAGGAAGGAAGATATACCACATGAATTGTGAATTGCCACAGTTTGCTGGATGATTTGCACTGCTCCACCGTTAGTTTCACGAAAACAGAATCTCATCCTTAACCTCCCCGTTAGTTTCATGAAGTTGCTGGATTTGCACATTAATTGCCCATTAAACTTGTCACAGAAAGTTAAGTCTAGTAATTAATAGCGTAAGTAACCTTTTAACAATGTGATAATTGTTAATGACTGCCAATCAACCTCTCTGGCCCAGAAAGTGAATAACTTAACTGTGGAGTCTCATTCCTTCACATTGTGAATAGTTGGCGATTTAAAAAATGTTAAATTTACATTTTTTAATTTATTTTTCTTACTTTTCGTTTCAGTCTCTTTTCTCTCTTTCTCTTTAATCCAAATCTTTCTTTCCCTCTCTTTATTTCTCTTTCTGTATCTGATTTGACATTGAATTCACCCAGTCTAATTCACCATCCTTCTCAGTCCTTCCTCTATTTATTTCTCAATCCTTAAATCTCATTGATTAAGGCGATACACTGTTTGTTCAGCAAGGTCCCAGATACCCTGTTGCCCTCGCCATGCTGTTTTCAGCTTGCACTTCCAGCAATGCTATCAGCAAAATAAATTAAAGCTGATGGTTGCAAGGAAAAGTCTAACTAACCAGGGGTGAGATGTCCTACTCCAGCAAATTCTGGCCCAATAGATTTCCCTACAAACTGCTTAATAGAAAATTGTAATATGATATAAAATGCAGAAGCAGCATGCTATAGACAGGGCTAAGCGATCCCACAATCAACAGATCAGATCAAAGCTCTGCAGTCCTACCACATCCAGTCATGAATGGTGGTGGACAATTAAACAACTAACGGGATGAGAAGGCGCCATGAATATCCCCATCCTCAATGATGGTGGAGCCCAGCACATGAGTGCAAAGGACAAAGCTGAAATATTTGCAACCATCTTCAGCCAGAAGTGCCAAGTGGATGATCCATATCGGCCTCCTCCTGAGGTCCCCACCATCACAGAAGCCAGTCTTCAGCCAATTCAATTCACTCCACGTGATATCAGGAAACGGCTGAGCGCACTGGATACAGCAAAGGCTGTGGGCCCCGACAACATCCCGGCTGTCGTGCTGAAGACTTGTGCTGCAGAACTAGCTGTGCCTCTAGCCAAACTGTTCCAGTACAGCTGTAACACTGGCATCTACCCAACAATGTGGAAAACAGCCCAGTTATGTCCTTTCCACAAAAAGCAGGACAAATCCAATCCAGCCAATTACCGCCCCATCAGTCTACTCTCAATCATCAGCAAAGTGATGGAAGGTGTCGTCAACAGTGCTATCAAGCAGCACTTCCTCACCAATAACCTGCTCACTGATGCCCAGTTTGGGTTCGCCAAGACCACTCTGCTCCAGACCTCATTACAACCTTGGTCCAAACATGGACAAAAGAGCTGAATTCCAGAGGTAGAAACATAGAAACATAGAATCTAGGAGCAGGAGTAGGCCATTCGGCCCGTCGAGCCTGCTCCACCATTCAATACGATCATGGCTGATCATCCAAATCCAGTACCCTGTCCCTGCTTTAATCCCCACAGTACACATATCCCACCCTACCCCCGTAACCCCACGTATTTAATTCCCCCTAACATATCCCATCCTATCCCCATAACCGCACATATTTAATCCCCCCCTAACACTAAGGGTCAATTTATCATAGCCAAATCAACCTAACCCGCACATTTTTTTTTTGGACTGTGGGAGGAAACCGGAGCACCCGGAGGAAACCCACGCAGACACGGGGAGAATGTGCAAACTCCACACAGACAGTCACCCGAGGTCAGATTCGAACCCGGGTCCCTGGCGCTGTGAGTCACCAGTGCTAACCACTATGCCACCGTGTTGCCCAGGTGAGGTGAGAGTGACTGCCCTAGTAAAACTGAAGTCAATGGGAATCGGGGGGAAACTCTCCACTGGCTGGAGTCATACCTAGCACAAAGGAAGATGGTTGTGGTGGTTGGAGGTCAATCATCACAGCCTGTAAGAAATAGCTATTAGATTCATAGATGAAGTTTGACTCTTAGAACAGAAATTAAAATGCAGTCAGGAACAAATGGGTGAAGTATCAGCAAGGTCAATTGACAAACAACAAAATGATAAGAAGATCGTAAAATGCAAGAAAACACGGGAGGATAATCGTAGCTAGACAATAAGGAGCCACGAAGCCAAAAATGTTCTTAAAGAAACATAACAAAACATTTCCCAGAAAGATAAGAGAAAGACCTAGTCAGCCATGCAGAAAGGGGCAGTGAGGGATGTTTTCCCGCACCACACTTGGGTTATAGATGATTATAGGTGATTGACACTAGATAGATCACAGCCCACCGAAATAACTATAAATATAGAGGGCTGAGAGAGGAAGTCAAGCAGTGAGGGGCGAAGGCTTTTTCGAGGTGGAAATCAATGCTGGATCAGGCCTAACACCTTGACTAAGTTTAGCCTCTGAGGTGGATCAATGCTGGCTCACGCCTAACACCTCCAACAGCCCGGGGGACGAATAGACAGAACTGACTGCTGTTACTGACTGCAGAGACCTGCTGACCCGAGACCTCCACGCTGTCTCATCAGACACCTAACCAACCGTCCATCCGGTCGTGGCATTCCGCTTCAGGAGTCGTAGATCGCTTTCTACTCTCACAGGTTGTATGTCTATTATACTCAGCTTAAACCATATGTAATACCTGATTATGCTTTAAAACTGTAGCTCTTTAATAAAAGCCTTGCAACTCCTAAAACCCTTTGGGTAATCTGTGTGTGGCCTGTGATCCCAACCTTACAGTGGTGTCTGAAGTGGGATCACAGAGTTAGGAGTTGTAAGGTTCCGGTCGGGGGGTCTGGAGGGACTCGGTCAAACGCACGTGATCGTTGCTTAGACTGAGTATAGTTTTTTTTCTCCCTGAAAGAAGGGAGCAGTAAAGAGCGTGTTGAAAGGTAAAACCAGAAATACAATGGCGTTGGCATCTCATCGAGAATTATTAATAGACAGCCAGGCAGAAAAAGTCAGTAAGGCTGCAGCCACGGACATTCTAGGAATTTTAGAAGATAGTAGCAGGAACTATGATTGCATTCTTGACAAACTTTCGGCAGACATCCACCAAAACAAACTTAAGCTGAAAAAAGGCCGGGATCAGTTGGCGTACGGGGCACACCTATGTGCTGTGCAGCTAAATCAGGAGGCTAAAGGGTTAAGGGAGTCAATGTGTCAGCTGCAGCAGGACAACTCTGAGCTCCGCACCCAGCTGTCCCGGGAGCAAAGAGAACATGAGAAAACACAGTGTGCCCAAAGGAAGCTAGACCAGATCCTAGACAACGACATTGAGTTACAGGCAGAGAACCGTAGGTTGAGAGAGGAGTTGGAAGATGCGAGAGGGGCAGTAAGGGAACTGAATCGACAGCAAAGCACCGCTTCCCCCGGGGCAGACCACGCCCTGTGCCGAGAAAAAATCCAACAGCTTCAGGCACAAATTGGCCAACAGCGAGCAGTAGTGGCAGCTGTTTCCAAAATTAAACCGGCAGATCCCAGCTCTTGTTGGGACGGTTTCGACAGAGCCCTATTCCCTCTGCTCCCCCAGCTCCGCCTTCGTTGTTAAGGGAGGGCGAGGCAGGCAAGATAGGGGAGGCAATGCCAGTGCGCGTGGTCACCTGATCAAAGGCAGAACCAATTAAAGGGAATGACGACCAGGTCCGGCTCGGTTGGACTGAGGACTGTACAAACGCAGTGACGCAGTTGAAGCAAGCTGTTGCACAGGCTACGTGTCTGGTTTCACCCAAGCCCAGCGAACCCTTCCACATGGAGGTAGGGGCCACAGAGAAAAGCCTCGCAGTCGCCCTATGCCAGGATAACCAGGGCAGACTATTACCTATCGCCTACGCCTCCAGGATCTTAAGGGGGGCTGAACTGACTTAGTCTGCCTGCGAAAGACACCTGCTGGCCACCTTTTGGGCCGTCAAACACTTCACTTACATAACGGGTTCAATCGAGTGATACTACACAGCCCACACACACCACTGAACCTGCTGCTCCGGCCCGGGGACACACTGGTATCATCGGCTCGGCTGAGCCACTGGACATTGGAACTGACCCAGCGTGACTTGGAGGTCACTCCCAAACGAACTACTTTACTGCCCCAGCGACTCTTATACGACGGACCCCCGCACGAATGTCCCCTTCCCCCGCTGGACTTCCACACCTCCGCGGTCCAGGCAGAACCAATAAGGGGGGCACCGGATGTCTTTATTGAGGGATCATCATTCCACAAGGATGGTAAACCGCACACCGGGTTCGCCATTATCCTACCGAATGAGGTTATCCAATCCAGTCGCCCCCTCATTCTGCGCAATACGCCGAGGTGGCGGCTCTCGTAATCGCCGTTCAGGTTACCGCCTCCCAAAGCATTAACATTTGGTGCGACAGTGCCTCTGCTAGCAACACCCTGCTGTCCTTGCCAATGTATGCGTGAAATGACTTTTGTACCACCGACGGTAAACCTCTGTTGCATGCCACCTTATTTCGGGCCTTGGACGCAGGGCTGCGGGGACGTACGGCGCCTGTTAATGTGGGCAAGGTTAAGGCACATTCCCGGTCCATAGAACCGCTAGCTAGGGGTAATTCCATGGCCGACCAGGCCGCAAAGCAAGCTGCTATAAACGCCCCCGCGTGGGAACGACCCCGGAAACCCAATACCCTACCCGTGGCAGCAATCAGCTCAGCCAACAACCTAGCCTCCCTGCAGGCCATGTATGACCCTTACTCTATAGTCATTGCATGGCACCGGCAGGGGCAGCCCCTGCCAGCTCCAACCCCAAGGGCCTCGCTCACCTTCCTCTACCAGGACACGATCAGTACACTGCCGCCCATCCTCATGTACGTTTGACACCCCGGATTATTCCGTAACCTGTGTTCCCTCATCTATGGGAGATGAACTGTTTAATCTACTACACGCCCACCCAGTGGGGGGACATTATTCTGCAAAGATCACCTTGGAGAAACTCTCCACCACGGCCTGGTACCCCGGTTGTAATGAGGACTTTGAAAACAGGGTCCACAGGTGCCTTGCATGTCTTCAGCATAACCCAGGCAATCACTCTAATAGGGCACTACTACGACGGCCGCCGCCACCAAATGGGCCCTGGACACATGTCAAAATTGACTTTATAGGCCCTCTAGCCACGGCGCCCCTGGGCTACAAGTACTGCCTGGTCCTGATAGACAAATGGATTGAGGCCATCCCCTGCAGAGTCAACACCGCTCTCACGGCCGCAAAACTGCTATTATGCGAGGTGGTCTGCAGGTGGGGAATCCCGATCCAGGTGGATAGCGACTAAGGGTCACACTTTACCGGGAAAGTCTTCACTGAACTCCAGAGACTCATGAAAATCCCCCACACACTACACATAGCACACCATCCACAATCATCAGGAGTGGTGGAAAGGGGGATCCGAACCCTTAAAACTATGTTGAAAAAGTTTTGTGCAGACCACCCCACACAATGGGCTAACATGCTGCCCATGTGCCTGATGGCGATAAGAGCAACCCCACATAGCACCACGGGTATTTCACCTTACCAGGCTATGACGGGGCGGCTAATGAGAATGCCGGCCCACCTCCTCACTCCATCTCTCACCCCACTCCTGCAGGGGGCGGCCAACCAGAGGTGGCTGGGATCAATGATAGAACATATTCAGAAAACAAATGAGTTTGTAGCCCAGCAGACCGGGAAAAGCCAACAACAGATAAAAAAGTACTTTGAGAAGAAGGTTCGACCCTTCGAGTATCAGATTGGGGATGTGGTTATGGTCCTAAATTACCTCAGAAGGGAACATGCCTTCAAACCTAAATGGGTGGGACCCTGCCCGATCATAGACCGAGCCAGCCCCGTGGTATACCTGGTCAAAATCCCAGATAATAGGGGGAAGAAAAGGCCCAGGTGGTACCACATTAATCAGTTGAAAACTGTGAAAGAATAAATACTCCACATTTTCTGTTGTAGGTCACGACACAGGATGGCTCCGCTCAAGATTCTGATAGAACTGGCAGCAATTATCGGCATCATCAACCCGATGAACATCATCGTGAGACAAGGAGTGATCCTGCGACCTACTAGCAAGTCCACAGAGGACAACACTTGGACTATTCCAGAGGATGGATGTAATATGACTTTCTATTGTAATTACTGCAGCTGGGAGAGGCCTTGTGACGATGGACCCCCTGTAGTACGAGCACAGCAGGGGAGGGGCTAAAGGTAGCATGCCAGTGTATTAAAAATCAAAATAGCGTAACACCAAGATTCCAACTGGGAAAGGGTTCGCCGGGCACAACTACACCAGAGGAGCCCGACAGCACGGGCTATTTTACCTAGTTAAAGGGAACGGGGTTCAGGGAAGTGTGGTACCGGTGGTCTTGTGGCTACCTCGCCTCCAGGTAGAAGGCAAGTGGGAAGTATTCAAGGTGGAATCCATAGGGACCATGGACCGAGACATCCACACATCATATGAAACTCCCCCCCCCGATCCTGATCAACCAAGCTCAGACATGGGATAGCCCCAACACCGAGTGCTGCTCCGATTGAGGAGGCGCCTATTTGTGCCGCTGTGATGTAAGGAACGCGGGAAAGCCAGCCTGTGGCTTCACCCTGGATCCAGAGTCACCCACGTGCGACATAAGCGTCCGGCGGTGGGGGCCAGATAGCGCAAAATATACCTACCTCCAGATGGGGAAGTACTGTGTCACCACCAATGCCGGGACGATGAAACATGGGAATCAGGAATGTCCCATCCAGAGCCCTACATTCTGCTTTGAGCCGACCCAAACAACCATAATAGGGGGTCACGTCCTACTCCCCGTCTCAGCTCACTACATCACAGAACTCAGAGTTAACATCTCCATGCAGAACGAAGCGCTCAAGGCCGTGACCCAGTTCGGCCACTCGATTCCTCCATTGTCCCTGAACCTCAAATCGATCTTAGACAGGACTAGCACCTCGGAAGCTCACCTAGTCAAAATGACCCAGCAGAATGAGGAGATGGAATCAGAAATCTAAAAGCTAGGGGAACGGAAGTGGTATGAATCAGTCTACAACGTTAGCCAAACTCCTTGGTTAAGGATGCTGACCCTGTTCTTAGTGGTAGGGCAAGGATCCATACTGATAGTCTTGGTAATACTACGGCACCTAATCAAAAGGATGGGGAGACGAGCCAATAACTTAGAATTAGCTAGAGTAGTTAAGGGTAAGTTGTGAGAAGTCAATAAGGATATTTCCTTCTCAAAGAAGGGAATTGTAAGAAATAGCTATTAGATTCATAGATGAAGTTTGACTCTTGGAACAGAAATTAAAATGCAGTCAGCAACAAATGGGTGAAGTGTCAGCAAGGTCAATTGACAAACAACAAAATGATAAGAAGATCGTAAAATGCAAGAAAACATGGGAGGATAATCGTAGCTAGACAATAAGGAGCCATGAAGCCATAAAATGTCATTAAAGAAACATAACAAAACATTCCCCAGAAAGATAAGATAAAGGCCTAGTCAGCCATGCAGAAAGGGGCAGTGAGGGATGTTTTCCCGCACCACTCTTGGGTTATAGATGATTATAGGTGATTGACACTAGATAGATAACAGCCCACCGTGATATAGAGGGCTGAGAGAGGAAGTCAAGCAGTGAGGGGCGAAGGCTTTTTCGAGGTGGAAATCAATGCTGGATCAGACCTAACACCTTGACTAAGTTTAGCCTCTGAGGTGGATCAATGCTGGCTCACGCCTAACACCTCCAACAGCCCGGGGGACGAATAGACAGAACTGACTGCTGTTACTGACTGCAGAGACCTGCTGACCCGAGACCTCCACGCTGTCTCATCAGACACCTAACCAATCGTCCGTCCGGTCATGGCATTCCGCTTCGGGAGTTGTAGATCGCTTTCTACTCTCACAGGTTGTATGTCTATTATACTCAGCTTAAACCATATGTAATACCTGATTATGCTTTAAAACTGTAGCTCTTTAATAAAAGCCTTGCAACTCCTAAAACCCTTTGGGTAATCTGTGTGTGGCCTGTGATCCCAACCTTAAAAGCCCCAGGACATCGCTGCAGGAGTTCCTCAGGGCAGTGTCCTAGGCCCAACCATCTTCAGCTGCTTCATCAATGACCTTCCCTCCATCATAAGGTCTGAAGTGGGGATGTTCGTTGATGACTGCACAGTGTTCAGTGCCATTCGCAACTCCTCAAATAAGGGAGCAGTCTATGTCCGCATGCAGCAAGACCTGGACGACATTCAGGCTTGGGCTGATAAGTGGCAGGTAACATTTGCGCCACACAAGTGCCAGGCAATGACTATCTCCAACAAGCGAGTGTCTAACCACCGCCCCCACCATCAACATCTTGGGGTCACCATTGACCAGAAACTTAACTGGGCCAGCCACATAAATACTGTGGCAACAAGAGCAGGTCAGAGGCTGGGTATTCTGCAGCGAGTGTCTCGCCTCCTCACTCCCCAAAGCCTTTCCACCATTTACAAGGCACAAGTCAGGAGTGTGATGGAATACTCTCCACTTGCCTGGATGAGCGCAGCTCCAACAATACTCAAGAAGCTCGACACCATCCAAGACAACACAGCCCGCTTGATTGACACCCCATCCACCACCTTAAACATTCACTCCCTCCACCACCGGCGTACCATGGCTGCAGTGTGTACCATCTACAAGATGCACTGCAGCAACTCATCAAGGCTTCTTCGGCAGCACCTCCCAAACCCGCAACCTCTACCACCTAGAAGGACAAGGGCAGCAGGTGCATGGGAACACCACCACCTCCAAGTTCCCCTCCAAGTCACACACCATCCTGACTTGGAAGTATATCGCTGTTCCTTCATCATCACTGGGTCAAAATCCTGGAACTCCCTCCCTAACAGCACTGTGGGAGCACCTTCACCACACAGACTGCAGCGGTTCAAGAAGGCGGCTCACCACCACCTTCTCAAGGGAAACTAGGGATGGGCAATAAATGCTGGCCTTGCCAGTGATGCCCACATCCCAGGAACGAAAAAAAATGGCCCTGTATTTTCTAGCTATTTTCGACACTTGTATTGGTATTGCTCGGAAAATAAATTTGCATTTTACCACATTTGGATACATTTACACCGTTATTGCGCGAAACACGTTTCCTAGGTCTTTTTAACAGTATAAATCTTGCACCTGTCAATAGCTACACCATTCAGGTACACAGAAGTTTCCTGGGTTTACAAAGTTGAGGTGTCAAAACAATTGAACTAGGATATGTGGTGTGAACAGTTCCTCTGGAAAGCAGAGCGAGGAAGATGTGCTTGCTGATGGGATCGTGTTGTAAAATAATACTGGTGGGTGAAAAATGAAGGTGAGAAGAGGGCTGTTAAATAAACAAAAAGTAAAACTTTATCGGCCAACACAAATACGTTATCAAGCTATCAAGATCAGGGAAATGCTAGGACGGACAATTCAGACCAGCAAGAGGGAGGGAGGTTGCTAACCTACTTAAACATATGAAATTGAGTCTATTCACAAGATCCTCACAGATGAGGAAGGTCATTTGGCCCATCTTAATTCATTCATTAAAAGCAACCCTACCCTGCCTCCATTGCTGCCTCTGCTTGTTTCTTAAATGATTCCAGAATTTTTGCCTCCATTTGCCCAGAAGTTCATTCCCCGCGTGAAGAAGAACGTGCTGACATCCGTTCTAAATAAGTCAATATGGGCTGCATTCACAAGGAGCGGAAAAACTCTCCTTGAAAGTGACACCATTAAATCATCGGGCATTTCAAAAAGATTTGGTGCAAATGCTCCCGTTCCATAATCGCAGAACATGGCAATTCTCGGGGGAGGAGAGGATGGAACAATCAAAACAGTTACAGTGTTTTAATCGCCCCGTTGAGCTGTGGATTTCCGACCCTGAAAAAGAGATTTCCACCAAAAGGAATGCACTTGCGCTCAATCCGGGAACGGACGCCGGATTCCTGCGGGTGCTCCAACCTGCAGGATGTTGGTGTTTTTGCGCCGTTGCCTGGTCACCGGCCGCCCGAAGGCTCTCTTCCTCACTCAACACTTTCTCACACACGTCAGGACGCAGGACGACGTCTGTCCCGGACTTTCTGTTCCACACTTCCTCAGTTTGTTTTGTAGAAAGTCCAAGAAATGAAAGAATAGGACAGGCGGTGACTAAAAACAACCAATTATGTGGCGCAATAAGTCGCAGTCCTCCCGTGTGCATTTATGTCTGTTGATTCTGTGTGAGGAGGAGGTTAGGTGAGTGAGTGTGAATGCTATAAAGTGCTGAGTCACAACGTTATCTGCGGCGGAAATGCCATCACATTGTTTGAAAATACAGCGCTCAAAATGGGAAGTGGGTGTGGTTGAAGGATCGTCAGGCCTGAGTTATTAGGTATCGACGCCGACGGTGTTGTAGAATAATGATGTGTTAGGCATTTTAAGTACATTTATACTTTACTGCCATTTCCAGGTTACTGCAAACCAGCTTCTGTAATTAAAAAATAACTTTAGTACAGCCGCCATCTGATTCCTGGGGAAGCGGTGTGAGACCCCCTGGAGAAGGTTGTTCAGACACGGCATGGAGTATAACTCGACAGTGGTGTAAAGTCTAGTTTCAAAAGGTCTGTTGGATCCCCTGAACACTTAATAAACGTTATTTAAATGTTTGGAGAGTGCACCCCTCCCACACGTTCTTGAGACATTTTGAGATTTACTGTCTTCAGGACCCCAGCGTTAGGTTTACAGTCAGGCAATATAATAAAAGTAAGAACTTGCATTTTATATAGTGCCTTTCACAACCTCAGGATGTCCCAAAGAGGTTCACAGCCAATAAAGTACTTTTTGAAGTGTAGTCACTGTTGTGATGTAGGAAAATGCAGCCAATTTACGCACAGCAAGATCCCGCAAACAACAATGAGATACATGACCAAATAATATGTTTTAGTGGTGTTAGTTGAGAAATAAATATTGGCCAAAACACCATAAAAGCTCCCCTGCTCTTCAAATAGTGCCATGGAATATTTTGCATCCACCCGAGAGGGCTGACAGAGCCTCAGTTTAATGTCTCATCTGAAAGACCACACCTTCGACAGTGTAGCACCCCCTCAGTACTGCACTGAAGTGTCAGGGTGGATTACATGCTCAAGTTTATGGACTGGGGATTGAATCCATGACCATCTGAGTTAGAGGCTAGATTACTACTACTGAGCCAAGGCTGACACTATCTGCAATTGCTAGCTACAGTATATCTGCAACCTCAAGCGATAAGTGTGAGACCATCTTGGAGAAGTAATCTCACACCATTTTTACTTCATATCTGCTGCAGTATAATTGCAGCCAATGCAAAGTGAGGTTTAAAGAGTTCCCAGACATTCTGATGGACATATTTTTGATATTTTTTAATGTTCATCTGTTTAATTTCAGTAAGGAACCAACAGAACAGTCATCTATCTCCTAATTTTAAAATGTAACCAACTTTAAGATGCCAGTGAGCCGAGCTCTGTGCAATCCAATTTGGGTTTGCGGACTTGCATTGTTGTAATTAAGTAGTTGCCTCAGATCTTTACTGTAGTATGACAGCTTCTTAATAACATTCTATAATGTTCGCATTCACGTCCTTTTTAAGCATCAAAGAAATCGAGAATTCTGTGCCATTATTTGAGCTCTGAAAAATATAAAAGGACCCAAAGTAAAGCCAGTGGTTCAATATCATTATATTCTTGTGCAGTTCAGAACAGGATACACATCTGTAGCTAGAAAGATTTTTTTACTGAGGCAAACACAGCCGCAACAAACATTGCTGCCCTGTGGTTTGCCATACCAGAGCAGCAAATTAAGGAGATGATACATTTTTGCTGCCACAATTGAGGAAACAATTACTTTCTTCACTCAGCTATGTTACATATGCTTACAATTCAGGACAAGAAAAAAAGTTACTGAGGTGTTTACCTGGGTTGCCTCAATGCTAGGTAGATTTTACATGGTCTATTGAAGAAGCGGACTGGATGGGTTGAATGGCATTTTTTTGGTCCATGCTGCCTTATGTTTAAACAGTTGCAGGAACTGTGATTATGTCATAAATATTGACTGCTAATACTGCACTGGAGAACTAAAAATAACAGAATGCCTGGCCTGCCTTATTGCATCCCCAAACAGTATTGTAACAAATTTAAGTAGTAATGATACAGATAGTTATCCCTTACTACTTAAATTTGTTAAAATACTTTCAATTTTGGGTAGAGTCTTACAAACTCCAAGCACTGTTGGATGGTATGACTTCTCCAGATATCAGGAATTGGTGCAGATGCCACATAGTTAATGGAAAAAGAAAGAACTTGTACTTTTGAAGTGTAGTCACTGTTATAATGTAGGAAATGCAGCAACCAATTGTAGGAAGTGTGCACAGCAAGGTCCCACAAACAGCAATGATAACCTGCTTTAGTGATGTTGGTGGAGGGATAAATATTAACCAGGACACCGGGGAGAACTCCCCTGCTCTTCTTCAAATAGCACCATGGGATCTTTTATGTCCTCCTGAGAGAGCAGGCGTGGCCTTGGTTTAACAACTCATCTGAAAGACAGACCTCCAACAATGCAGCACTGCCTCAGTACTGCACTGGAGTATCAGCCTAGATTATATACTCAAATCTCTGGGGTGGGAATTGAACCCACAATCTTCTGATTCAGAGGCTACAGTTATTGGAGTTGTAATGAAAGAGGGCATTCCAATGCACTTTATAATAAGGTGTTTATTTCTCACTGTTAATGCACTATAATATTTGTAAGAAAGGCTAGAAAAGAGAACTTGAATTCCAAACGAGAGATGCTCTTTCATGTCTTTCATAATTTTTATGGCTTCACATTACAATAATCTATAATTCCAGTACTGATTAAAAATGTGAATATACTCTATATAAAGCAATGGATAGCTGACACTTGGCTGGAATTCCTATATAACCAGAATACAACAGTTTTTAAATATAAAGATATAGCAGCTGTTACTTTTTCAATATAACATACTTCAAAAATGTCCAAGATTAAAAAACAATGTGCTCAAATATAATTTTCTTCTAAAACTTTACACAAGATAAAGCTTAAAACTAAGTGTGTGCCTTTTTTTAAAGGGTAAGTAACTGGAATGCGGTGGAAAAAGTAAATATACTAGACAGCACAAACGGGGTAATTTTATGAATTTGTGCTCCTAGTGAAGAGTATCACCCACCAGAAGTACATATTGGGAACTTCGGCACACATTTCCCAATATTTTCCATTCACTCATTCGCAATATGTTCTTCCCCAGAGGGCAAGGCTCCATGTCAGCAGTGTGAATTTATAAAATGAATCCCTTGTTCACACTGACTAAGCTCATAGGTTGACTCACCTGAGATTCACCAGCCATTGCACTGTCCATTCATGCTTTATTGTTTATAGTTTACAGTTATCCTTAACTGTCAAACCCTTCTTGAACAACAACGGAATTTTGCATTCATCAAGTTAATAAGGGATGGCAATAATGTGGAATGAGTACAGGCAGGAATGAAGGTCAAGGTCCTTCTGTTCTTGCAACAATGGGGGAAGATTTCCTTTGTTCACTATTTGTAATGCAATTGTAAATACAACAACAACAACAACTTGTATTTATATAGCATCTTTAACGTAGTAAAACATCCCAAGGCACTTCACAGGAGTACTATGAGACAAAATATGACTACAAACATAGAAACATAGAAACTAGGAGCAGGAGTAGGCCATTCGGCCCGTCGAGCCTGCTCCACCATACAAAGAACATATTTATGTTTTGCCACAATTACAGAACAGAGAAAATCATCCAGAATGCAAGTATGAAAAGCATAATTACAATTTCACTACAAATAGCCGAGGAAACCTTCTCCACACCTTTTTGTTTATTAACCTGCCTCCACTTCAAAAGAGCACTTTCTATGTACCCCAGTGTGAAGCTTCAGTTTTACTTATCACTCACCTTTTCTGAATGATATTGTCACTCTGGTGCCAGTGAGTTATTACAGATAGTTATGTGCTGCAAGCATATGGCAATTTGGAAACAGATTGAAGCTAAGCTCATTTTATGCTGGGCCCTTACAGTCAAAAGAAACAAGAGTCTCTTGCCCAATTGATTTCAGCTCAGGTCCCAGAAGTGAAAGAACAGTTGCTAATCTGCTGCACACACCCAATTTCCACTTCAAAAGATCAATGACCTATTCAATATTTAGTTGACTTTTCTATAATAAGACAAGTATTTTAAAGTATAAAATTATTTTTCACAACTAAAACCAAAAAAGGATAGGTTAAGAAATAGAGTGAAACCGAGTATAATACAATCATAATATAGTCATAGTTTAAAGCAATTTGGGAATATTAATGAAAATGTTTATGGTTTTTGAAGATGTCATTGTGTTTCTGGGTTTTCATCACACAGGGATCTTAGAATCATTCCTACCACTGAACAAGGTATTATCAATAAAGTTGCAGTACATACAGTATATAGCATGGGCGAAGAGTGGTATTTTAAAAAAAGACTCGCATTTATATAGCGCCTTTGAAAGCACTTTACAGCCAAGTGCTTTTTGAAGTGTAGTCACTGTTGTAATGTAGGAAAAGTGGCAGCCAATTTGCACACAGCAAGCTCCCACAAACAGCAATGTTGATTGAGGGATAAATATTGGCTAGGACACTGAGTATAATTGCCCTGCTCTTCAAAATAGTGCCATGGGATCTTTTACATCCACCTGAGAGAGCAGACGGGGCCTCGGTTTAACATCTCATCCAAAAGACAGTACCTCGGACAATGCAGCACTCCCTCAGGACTGCACTGGATTGTCAGCCTAGATTTTTGTGCTCAAGTCCCTGGTGTGGGACCATGAACTCACAATCTTCTGACTCCGAGGCGAGCGTGCTACCAACTGAGCCACAGCTGACACTGATTTGGAGGTTTTAGACTGCGACTCATTGTTGGCACAAAAATGAACCACATTGCAGTTAGCAGTAGTTTCCTTTTATATTAAAAATGTGATCCATGGGAGGGATAACCAACCATTAGGTGATCAGTGCAATTAGATTCTAATTTGGAACTCCCTCAGGGAATTGCTTTATTTTTCCTTTAGTTTAAACAACATTATTTTCATTTTGTAGAGTGGTTTTGCAGTGAGGATTTATTTTATGCCGACAAAAACTGTCAATTCGCTGTGTATAATTGAAGTGTCACAGTAATCTTGGGAGTTCAGGTGATCGTTATGATATCTGAACCATATCTGAATATGACATTATGGTATGACACTCCGGAGCATCCTTTACCTTATGTGCGCAAATAGTGAGTAATTGATACTGTGACGTAAAAAATGTAAAAGGAAATTACTAATTGGATTTTCCCCAAAGGTAGCGGTTAATAAATAGTGGGGAACGGGTTGGAGGGAGCTACAAATTTCAGACTTTAGTGCGAAGTAGGGAGGAGAGCAGTTCAACATGAGACCTGTCCAATGTTAGTGAACATTGCGCCCAGTTATCTGTTAATCTCATTTCAGAGAGAGTTTGGAGGAGTCGTGATTTCTCGTTTAATTCTGTCTCTTTTCCTGCAGATTTCTGCCAACTTTTCCTGGTGCTGTTTGGAAGAGTCGCCGCTTTCCCTGTGGCGGACCTGGCGGAAACGGTGGAGAGTTTACCTGGATCAGCCCTGACCTGTGCAGCCTGCGGCTCTCTGGCGCTGCAGATCCAGAGCACCGCGGCTGAACTACGGGACACACAGGTGAGTCAGGGCTGGGGGCCGGGGATTGAGGACTGGGAACCGGGGATTGGGGACTGGGGACCGGGGATTGGGGACTGGGGACTGGGGATTGGGGGCTGGAGCCGCGCAGCATTTGACCTTTGACCTTTCTTTCCCTTCCAGCTGTGTGAGTATTTCTCGTTCTGTGACGGAGACCGGAGCTCGCTGCTCAGTTACCATTTCGATCTGCCTCAAATCCGAGCTCAGGACAGATGCATAAAGATAGGTTTCCACAAGGTGAGTGAGAACGAGTTGGAGCAGGAGTTTCAGAGTAAATTGGGACGTCACAAATGAAATTTATATATTAAAAAAAGCAGACCGGGTCACTTTTAGTCGCATTTCTGTCTTAGAAAGTTACGGTGGTTACAATGTCAAAGCGTAGTAAGAAGACACTATGCCAAGCTTATCTTTTAATGGTTCTATTTTTTCTATTCAGGAAACATGCCTCAAAGCGATTGCCGCTGGCCTTCAGAAGTACAACTCTTTCTTGTTATTGGTGGAAACATCCATCGCGGGTTCAAACGACCAGGTGATCTGGATGCGATCCAGCACCCAGCAACTGGCTGAATTGGTCATGCGCCAGGTAAGTGTGAACAGCAACAGTTACTAAAGCAGCTTCTAATGGTCAGTGGGTTTACATGAGTCTGAAAACTCGAGTCACTGACCGTTCTGTTTGTTTTTTTAATTTCAGTTAAATGCGGAGTTTGGCAGCATTGATCTGGCCGAGAGCGAGCTGGAGGTTTCTGCCTCAGACCTGGTGTCAAGAACAGATTGGAACGGACAGGTGAAAGTGCATGTCATCCTTAGAGACTTCACTACATTCATCGAGAAAACCTCCCGAGCCATTCGCTTCATGAAATCGGTACCGAGTCTGTGAAATTATACAACGGGCTTACTCCGAGATTTGGTAAAACATGAGCTCAATTTTTCAATGCACGGAGGCAATTTATTTATTTATTTATTTATCTATGTACCAAAAGGGCTAACACGTGGGTGTAGTGCAGGGAAGGAATGGTGACAACATTGCAGGATTGGTTGGATCCGGGTGGATAGTCCACTGAAAAGTTTATTTTGAATTTGGCGGATCGGAATTTCTTCCCCTCCACTGCACCCCGAAGTCGTTGAACCTTTCGTTTACGTTAGATGCGCACGTTTAAGTTGTACTGGAATACATTAGCCTTCATTGGCCATGAATCCAGTTCCTGCGACGGCTCGCTTACATTGGCACCCATCCGGAACACACACAGTGGCCGGAGCAGAGTGCCTATCGGAGTTCGGCTTTCCGCCAATTTCACCGTTAATGTAACCGCCAAAATGTGGTTAAGCGCAAGGCAGTAACCGCCTTAGTGTATGAACGTTGTAGTTCAGCATTTGGTAAAACATTCTTTTATCAAAGTATATAAAGGTTATTCTGTAAAACAACTGATATAGTGTTAGTCCACTGCACTAAATATTACTGTAAACTTAAGAAGTTGTTACTGACGCAAATGTTAGCAATTGTTTGAAAAATATTGTACGTTATTTATATTTAATTGTTTATTTTTGCCCCATCCGAATCTTAGTCATATTTATAAACTGTGATGTATTTATTTTTTGTTTATATAATAGATCTTGAGTAATGTTGAATCATAGAATAGATTCAACATTGAACTATGTGAAATTGGCCTGTAGTATTTATGCAAGTATTTATGTATGTTTTAAGTGCTATTAATTATAATTATTTCTTTAAGTTTCTAAGGATCGTCTGCATTTTTCACTGAATTTTTTAAATTATAATTGAGATTAATAAAAAGTAGCCTATTCAAGACTCCCTCAATGCAATTATTTGTGAATCACTAACTGGAAATACTATCAGATTATTCTCTCTATTTTATAGTACCACCTATGGTCAGAAGCCCACTACAAACATAGATTTTTGATCTGGGTATAAAATATTTAATAAAATAAATATGGAAATATTTAAAGAGTAAGTTTCAATTCAGACATAATCACTGATAAATATACATAGATTCTAACAAATGTTTCTGTTTTCTCCAACACATATTAACAGGATACACTTTAAATCCAGAATCATTGATTGTCAATGTTTTGTGTTATTTGACAACTACGTACTGTCCTACTCTGGGTGTCTTTATCACCTGATGTGTTCCCTCACGAGGTGCCCAGTAAGCACCTGAGCAATTTATTTTTTTAATTATCAGAAGTAATCTATTGTTTCAAAACCAGAAAGATCAGAAAATTGGAGAATCTCTCATGAGTTAGGAGGCTCACAAACCACAATAGTGTCCCTGAGTGAGATGGGTGAATGCCCATACACACCTGCTAAGAGTTAGACAGAAGTGACCCATTTGTCAATGTCTTAAATCACAAATTAAGGGAACTTGCTAGATGGCGTTTGTTATAGCTAGAACTTTTTCCCAACACGTTTTCCTTGTTGACCAGTTTCCATAAATGAACCAAATTCCCTAAGTACTGAAACCTTTGTTTTATTCTCTTCCTTATTATAGGTTAGTATAGCCCAGGTCTAACAATCTTGATCAGAGTAAATTGGTTACTAGAAAATATGCGGGATGCCCAATGTACCTCCAATCCATTTGGATAATGCAAATATCATATTGTTAGACCACTTTAAACAGGTTAAACTACTGAGCTGGCTGTATTTACAAATTGTAAGTTATTCACAGAAGCAAAACATAATCAAGATGGTATGGAGCACAATGAACAATTATGCCATATACAAATTGAATTGACTGTTTAAAAAGAATCCATGATTCTTCCGGCTTCTCTTGGAAAACTATTGATGAGATAGTCTCTGGTATACATAAGCACTGCATACAGAGCTTTATATATCTTCAGACAAAATAGCCTGGAAAAAAAGTGCAGGCAAATAAATACATAAAACCCCAGCATTTTAAGTTTTATAGATGGGGGCCTAAAGTACAACAGCAAGGAAGTAATGTTAAATTTGCACTATATGATAGTTAGGCCATAGTCCTAACTATCATAAAGGCCAATTTTGGCTCCCCAAAGTTCCTCCACCCCCCTCACCTCACCAACCCCCGTCGTTCTCCCTCCCCCACCCCCACCCCCATCCCCCATTATAAGAAAGGATATTAATGTCATAAAGTGCGTACAATGAGGATTCACCATGATGATATCAGGTATGGAAAACTATAGTTATGAGGAGAGGCTTGAGCTACTGGGACTAGTTCCACTGCAGAAGAGCTAGCTAAGAGGAGATTTAATAAAGATTTTTTAAATCATGGAGGTTTTGATAAAGAGTAGGGAAAGACTGTTTTCATTGGTTGAGGAGTCATTGACCAGTGGTCATCAGTTAAAATTGAAACTAAGAAAAATGAAGAGAGAGGCTGGGTGAAATTTCTTTACTCCAAGTTGTTGAAGCATGGAAGGCTTTGCCATATGAAGTGATTAAGGCAGAGAGTTTTGCACCTTTTAAGGGAACATTGGTAAATATTTGAAACAGAGGTAGATCTCAAGAAGGAATGAGAGAGTAGGGCAGTGAGATTTGTTTTGGATTGCACTACCAAAGAGCTGGCATAGACATGATGGACTGAATGGCATCCTTCTGTGCTGTACACCTCTATAGTTCTAAAAGAATGAGAGGACTTACAGCAGAAGAAGGCAGGAGATTATAATTCTGAGACAGGAGGTTGGGAGATTCTGATCTTCTGAAATAATAAGCAGAACTAAAATTAAAATTGTTTTCTTCCCTGATCTTGGTAGCATTGTGAATTCAAATCCATAATACAGAGGTATGCAACCCTGTTAACATTTTCACACATGGAAATTACATGATCAAATAATAGCAATTGAGTTAAATGGATGGTTACAATTTCTAGTTTTAACTCAATCTTCTGAAATTATGAGAAGACTTTATTGACTGTGGACAGATTGCAGGAAGTAATGTTTTGGTTGTAGTAAGTTAAAAATTCAAAGATTGTTGAAGTGAAGAAGGTTATATGACCAATTAGACAGAAGGATGTAAGTAAAGGGAAAGGCCTATAAAAGTAGAAGGAATATCTAAGAGCGAAGGGAAGATGTACAAACAGGAAGGACAAAATGGGGTATTTTGGATTATCAACCAGGCCAATAAGATTATTAGCAAATCTATTAATCACATTCTATCCTTTAAAGACTTATATGCAATTATACTGCCTTCCCTAAACTTTTAATTATCTTAAACCTAGTAACAAAATTGAAAGCTGTCCTAATCAGTACCCAAATGAGACTTCATACCAAGAATTCCAGTTTCCTCATGATGGCAAATTAGCATTAAATTGCTCTGCAGTCCATACTGAGCCACCTAATCTCAGCCAAAATAGAAATTGAGGCTGTTTAATTGCTATTAGTGCCTCCAGGCTCGGGAGGGAAAAAATCATTCATGTTCCTGCTGGGAAGTGTGTGAAGATTGGGTGTGGACACAATCAGGCTCAACTGTGATGTACCCCACACCTTTCCCAATTGAATAGATTGCCAACCCATACTGTCTAGGCCCAGTTCATTACCCCAAAGCATGCCTAATACTGTACCTTTCCTTGTTAGATTTATAATGTACTGACTTGCAATGCATTCAGGACTGTTTTCTATCAACATCTTCCCATTTTGATCATTGTTAATGTCATCCCGGTCTATCTCTAGTAGTTAAAATCCTCTTATTACTGTTCTATTACTTCTGAAAACCTCTTTAAATTGTTTACCAATCTCCCATATTTCTTTCTCACTATTTGGTGGTGTATAATGTACTTTCCATGTGTGAAAAGGTTAAGAGGGTTACATACCTCTGCATCAAGCATTTGAATTCACAATGCATCTCATTATTTGGTGGTTAATTACAACAACAACAACTTATATTTATATAGCGCCTTTAACGTAGTAAAATGTCCCAGGGTGCTTCACAGGAGTGTTATAAGACAAAAAATCTGACACTGAGCCACATAAAGAGAAATTAGGACAGGTGACCAAAAGCTTGGAAAAAGAGGTAGGTTTTAAGGAGCGTCTTAAAGGAGGAAAGAGAAGGTAGAGAGGCAGAGAGGTTTAGGCAGGGAATTCCAGAGCTTAGGGCCTAGGCAACAGAAGGCACGGCCATCAATGGTTGACCGATTATAATCAGGGATGCTCAAGAGGGCCGAATTAGAGGAACGCAGATATCTCCGAGGGAGGTTGTGGGGCTGAAGGAGATTACAGAGATAGGGAGGGATGAGGCCATGGAGGGATTTGAAAACAAGGATGAGAATTTTGAAATCGAGGCGTTGCTTAACTGTGTAGGCTTCGCAAAATCCCCCAGAAACTCGAACAGAACCCTAAAGGGGGTGATTTTTCATACGAATTTGGGATGATGGGACCTAAGTGAAGCGATTTGAGGTAAAACCCTCAGTTTTGGACATTTTAAAGATCAGGGAAGAAAAAACCCTGAGGAAAATGACACTTGAATCTTACTGTTGGGAAATACACCTTTCACAGACACAAGACAGGTTGCGGAGGGGTGTGGCAAGGCAGTGGACAGCTTTGGGTATTGGGGCTCAGTCAAGCTGTCTGGGAATTGTTTGCACTGCAATCCAACCAAGGAGGAAGAGACAAACCCAAAACCTCACACACACATCCAAATATGAATAATCCAAAACCCCTTTTGAAATTCCCAGGCCCAAACAGGATGCCAGAAGCCTGAAAACAATAAAACATCTAGTACACCCATTACTTCATCAAAAACCAATCAACCAAGTAGCTACAGGGACAGATTAACAAGCCCGCCAAAAACCTAAGACAAAAGGGACAATATTTGGCGCGTAGATAAAGGCCCTGCCTAAATGGGAGACATTGGAAGCCATCAGGACAATTTACCACCAAGTTAAAGTCATCAAAACTTAACGAGCCCGCCAAAACCTAAGACAATGGAATGAACAGGCCTCAACTGAAACCTAAATCACTCCAACACGAAACCGATTTAGTAAAGGGGTTTTGGGCGCGAAAAAGACAAAGGGCCTGAACAGTATAATTGAGGGCCTAATCCCCCAAGAAAGTTAGTTGCAGCAGGTTCCAGCAAGACCCTACAAGCCACACGACACGAGCAGGAGGAGGAAAGAAGCAGCAAGGCCACGAGGCAGACCCAAGGCGAGATCGGAGGCAGGGACAGACAAGGCCAGGCAAGGGCTAGAACTGAGACCACGAGCTGGGAGCGAGTCGGCATCGCTCAACATACAGTCCAGCTCTAGTAGGTACTAGCCAAGGCCACTGGAAGCTGGGAGCGAGTCAGCATCGCTCAATCCACGGTCCAGCTCCAGGAGGTACCGCCCCGACAGGCCTCCAACGCAACAAACCAACAACCAGAGCCACCAAGGGCTCCACGAGGTGAACCGACACTCGAAAGTCCCGCGGAAACCACCAACCACCAGGCAACCAGACCAACACCAGGGAAAAACCAAAGACACGCAAGTTTACACTCTACAAACTATTCCTGACTTACCCCTGGGTAAGATTTTCCCTTAAAAAAACTCTAAACCCTACTTCTAAGGAAGAAAATCGGGTACTCACCTGATAGTATCCAAAACGCACCTTACCGCATCAGCGGACAGACCCAAACTGACCTGGAGTGCAGCTGAAGTCTTCCACCACATCCGGGGTACGGCAGGCCCCAACAACCAAAAACCTCAGTGAACCCCGAAATCGCGAAATACCTCAACTGTCAAGAACTGTCTTTGGTGAGCATTATCCCTGATCCTTTGAAATTGAAACCTAGCTAGACAGTGGGATTGGGAGGGATAAGGGTTTTTGTATATTGTCATTCTCCCTCGCCTGTACCGTGTGTTCCCCAACCTGTGCTTAAGCATCTAAGTGTGTTTTAACTTTGTTACCTTTTCTTTTAATAAAGTCAAAACTCTTTCATCAAAACCTGTTGTCTACTGCATCTTTGTTCACAACCCCTAAATAAGTCCAAAGTCTAGAACCAGGGGCGTGGGAGTGATTCGAACCGCTCACTGAGTCAGAGGTGAAGGCTGACCCCACACACCACCCCCTACAACTGGGAGCCAATGTAGGTCAGCGAGCACAGGGGTGATGGGTGAATGGGACTTGGTGCGAGTTAGGACATGGGCAGCCAAGTTTTGGATCACCTTAAGTTTACGTAGGGTAGAATGTGGGAGGCCAGCCAGGAGTACGTTCTAATAGTCAAGCCTAGAGGTAACAAAGGCATGGATGAGGGTTTCAGCAGTGGATGAGCTGAGGCAAGGGCGGAGACGGGTGACGTTAGGGAGGTGGAAATAGGCGGCCTTAGTTCTGCTGCGGATATATGGTCGGAAACTCATTTCAGGGTCAAATATGACACCAAGGTTGCGAACAGTGTGGTTCAGCCTCAGACAGATGTTAGGGAGAGTGATGGTGTCAGTCGCTAGGGAACGGAGTTTGTGGCGGGGACCGAAAACAATGGCTTCGGTCTTCCCAATATTTAATTGGAGAAAATTTCTGCTCATCCAGAACTGGATGTCGGACAAGCAGTCTGACAATTTAGAGACCGTGGAGGGGTCGAGAGAAGTGGTGGTGAGGTAGAACTGGGTGTCACCAGCATACATGTGGAAACTGACGCTGTGTTTTCGGATGATGTCGCCAAGGGGCAACATGTAGATAAGAAATAGATCCTTGGGAGACACCAGAGGTAACGATGCAGGAGTGGGAAGATAAGCCATTGCAGGTGATTCTCTGGCTATGATTAGATAGATAAGAATGGAACCAGGCGAGTGCGGTCCCACCCAGCTGGATGACAGTGGCGAGTCGTTGGAGAAGGATGGAGTGGTCAACTGTATCAAAGGCTGTAGACAAGTCAAGAAGGACGAGAAGGGATAGTTTACCTTTGTCACAAAGGATGTCATTTGTGACTTTGATGAGAGCCGTTTCAGTACTGTGGCAAGGGCGGAAACCTGATTGGAGGGATTCAAACATGGAATTGCGGGAAAGATGGGCAAGGATTTGGGAGGCGACAACACGTTCAAGGACTTTGGAGAGAAAGGGAGGTAGGAGATGGGGTGGTAGTTTGCAAGGACGGAGGGGTCAAGCTTTGGTTTTTTGAGGGAGAGGGGTGATGACAGCAGATTTGAGGGAGAGGGGGACAGTACCTGAGGAGAGAGAACCATTAACAATGTCAGCTAACATGGGAGCCAGAAAAGGAAGTTGGGTGGTCAGCAGTTTGGTGGGAATAGGGTTGAGGGAGCAGGAAGTGGGTCTCATGGACAAGATGAGTGTGGATAGGTCATGAGGGGAGATCGGAGAGAAACTGGAGAAAGATGTGAGTTCGGGGCTAGGACAGGGGGGAACCTTAGAGGAAGTTTGACCTGATGGGCTAGGGGAAGGAAGGGAAGTGGCAGAGGCAGCTGGACGGATGGTCTCAATCTTAGAGACAAAGAAGTCCATGAGCTCCTCACACTTGTTGTCGGCGGTGAGGGTGGAGGAGACAGGGGAGAGGGGTTTAAGAAGACGGTTAGCAGTGGAGAATAGAAGCCGGGGTTTATCTTTGCATTCCAGAATGATTCTGGAATAATGAGCAATTTTGGCAGACGAGAGCAGGACCCGATAATGCTTTATGTGGTCCAGCCAGATCTGGCGGTGAATGGCTAAACCAGTTGTCCGCCATATCCATTCAAGTCTGCATCCTTTGGACTTAAGGGAGTGAAGATGAGGTCTGTACTAGGGGGAACAGCCAGGGTGAGGGAGAGTAATTGTTTTAATAGGGACTAGCGCATCAAAGGTGGTGGTGAGGGTGTGTTTGAGCAGATAGGTAGCTGCAGAAATGTCAAGGTGAATGGAGTGCCAAAGGCTGGACAGTTGGGATTTCATAAGTGCAGTTGTAAGAGTGTTGGGAGAGAGTTTTTTCCAGGGGCGGACACAGACGGAAGTAGGGGCTCTGCAACCATGTTGTTGCCCCTATTACATCTTCATTCAACTCAGAGACACTTCGAACACCACCTTCAATAATATATTTTATTCTAAAGTTTAATCCAATCCACTTTGCTTATCCATCTGAAAGTTTTATTACAAAGAATGTTTAGTTCCCAGTCTTGAGTTGACTGAAGTCAAGTTTCTGTCATATCTATGATATCAAAACTAAATAGGGCTGCTAATTCTCCAATTTTATTTCTAATGCTTGGCATTTTTGTATATGGGCACTTCAACTCTGTTGTTATTCTTTGGCACCATTCTCCATTCTATTTTTCCTTATTCTTGTCTCCACTATACTTATTCTTAATCCATCAACTCTAAGGTAAGTCTTTGCATTCTATTCACCTGAGCTTAAACTCACACCTACAGCTCTATCAGTTCTTGGTGCCAGGTTATTGATGCCAGTTCAGTTCAAGTGGAATCAGCTCCACTTGGACAGCCACCTGTATCTAGAAGACATTCAAAACCATATCTTAAGGTATGAAAGCTGCTGAGGCCACATGGGTGTCAAAAAGTACAAATGTAGCTGTATGTGATTAGCTGAGATTGCTCACAATCAAACGTGCCAACCTAAAAGAGTAGCAAAACTAAACAACACTTTTATTAAATAACATAAATACAAAGTTTGCAGCCACAGTAGATTTAGAAATTATTGAAGGGATGTGAATGTTGAAGGCAATAGATTTATTTTCTAGGGGGTTCTGGAGGCAAGACCCCACAAAAGATTTATTTCTGAAGCCTGTGCCTGGATTCCCCTCCCATTGGCAGATTTGTGACTTGATGATCCTGACACGCACCAAAGTCAAACCGCTGCTTAACCCACCACAATTTCATCCCCGAAGCCTCACTAGCCACGCAGAGTGGTTTGGAAGCAAGACAACTGTCTTTTGTTTACTTAACGCCACTGGAAGGGAGGGAAATACAGTTCTGCTGTAGCATTTAAAGGGCCAGATCAAGTTCAGCATGATGGCAGATGTTAGCAGCTGGCAGAGCCCACAAATTTACCAATGCATCTGTGGAGATGATGGCTGGCATGAATGAGCACCAGGAAGGACTGTCTGATGGACACTGAGGGTAGGAGGCTCCATAAGAGATTGTTGTGAGCTGTCTGGAGAGAGATGGACAAGGAAGTCAGTGCAACCTCCATCACCACAATAATTACCACACATTGCAGAAAGAGGTTCAATAACATCACAAGGGTGGCCAAGGTAAGCCAACGCACTGGTGCAAAAATGCAGCTCTACTATTCATTAAGCTTCACTCCACTCTAGATCTATCACACTCTGTGGCCGTAATTTTATCAGTGGTGTCGGGATGGTGGCGGGAGAGCTGGTTTCCGGGTTCCAGTCACGATCCTGGGTGCAGCCACTCTGTCAAAGGGATTTTCCCTTGATTGGCCTTGCTAAGCCTGCCCTGCAGGCTTCCCAGCCTATTAACAGGAAGCGGGTCTGATGACGTCATTTGACGACGCGTCATCAGCCAGTTTCCTTAAAGGGACCACGGCCACATTGAGTTTGACAGTTGTTCTGTCAGTGTTTGACAGCATTGAGGTGCTGCAAACACTGACGAGCACTGCACAAAGATGGACGCTTGCACCCAGGCTCTCCAATGACTCCATATGCTTATGGAGGGAGTCACAGCATGCAGGGAGGTTCTCTTCCCTTCCAAGGGCAGGAGAGACATCCCCAGGACACCAACGCAGCCTGGTTGCACATTGCACAGGAGGGCAAAAGCAGGGACATCGTCAGGGGTCCCTGGCTGCAGTGGCGCCAACCTTTCAATGATCTCAGTGGATCACGAAACATTACTGCAAATCCACACTGAAACTCACCCTGCTGTGCCACTCAACACATCCCCATCACTCTGCCTTCCATACCCTTCTCCTGCACATCCTCACTCACACCAACTTACCTTGCACCTCCACCCAACCCGCTCTATCTACTTTTTCACTTCCCCATCTCACTAGCCACCCCTCACACTCACCCTCATCCTACTGCAAGCATACTAACTAACAACACACAAGGGTAGGCACTTGAGAGGTTTAGCCAATGTCCATGTGAAGTTTCTGGTAATGTGTTGTCATACAGTGAAATCTATTTTTCCAACACTTCCCCTTATTGGACAGATCTATGCACACCTTGAGAAGTGTCTTACTGAGTTCCAGTGAATGTTGAGACATAACTGCCCCCCGCCCCGCTATATTGATGAGTGTGCATGGAATGGCTTGGACATTAAAGGGATGCTTCACGGTGCTGGTGTGGGATGGTGTCAACCTGGCGCATCATGTGGCAGCCATGGTTAACAGCGTCAAGTGAAGTAAATCTGGCCATGGTGATGCCATCGCTGGCCTCCCAGGCAGCTGATGCCCTGTGTCCTGTGCAGCATCAGGTGATGGCGGAGAAGGTTGGTGATGTTGTTGGTGATGTTGGTGTGCCTGGTGATGTTGGTGTTGGGGCTGATCGTGGAAGGATTCAAAGGACCACGGTCTGATTTTATCAAGGGCAATGATATTGCTGCAATAGATGGCAGCTGCAGGTGAGATGACAGAAACGATCTGTCAATGGTGAGACTGGTTGTTCCAATGAGGTGGCACTGGACATACAGTTGCCTCTAAACACTTGCACGCTAAAGAAATCTCTATATGTATTACAAATGAAGTAACCAATAGTTTCTGCGCTCTGAAACTGACCATCTGCAACATGACATCCTTTACACCACTTCTGCAGCTGTCAGCTTATCAGAAACATCAGAGCAGACTCAACTCACACCAGGGTGAGCTGGCGTGTTCCCCGAGCAGCGGGTAATCCGTGGTGGAGAACGTAAAATTGGAAGGAAGCTTCAAATACCATTAAATTGACTCTTAACAGGCCATTTAATGAGCTCAATTGTATACCCCGCTGCTTGGCGTCAGGTCAGTTCTCCGCTGACAGACCCGACACCTGGGAGACTCCCGTGGAGGTGGGTTGACAGCGGGTTTCCTACCCGCTGTCAATCTTTGCTATTTTGACAGTGGACCCACCTCCAAACCCGCCCTCTGAGCGCCGGCAAAATTCCAGACTTTCTCTCTGAGCACCTGGGTGTCAGGGACACTCTGCAAAGGGCAATCTCTCCAAACACTCAAGCACCTTTATTCAAAATCACTATCTCAACTCGCTTTGCTAGCCGCAAGGGCTTCTGCTAGTCTTCAAGGGCAATTCATTTAAAGGGACAAGTACTTTTACATCTCTCTCCATTGGAAAAAATGGTGTACAGACAGCACCACAGAAGAACAACCAGAGAGGATCACCATCCTGAAAATCCTGAGTCCTTAGGATGGGGTGGCATTAGATTTAATCGGCAGATGTACAGAAGAGCCTGTCGGAGAGGGCAAGGTTGGAGGTGAGCTGGCAAGGGGAGGTTAGTAAAAAGTGGATACTGCTCATCATATGCAATTTCAGTTTAATGTGCTTTTTCAAAGTAGTGTTACATCGAGTCTACAGCACAGAAACAGTCCATTCGACCAAACTGCCAGCGTTTATGCTCCATATAAGCCTCTTCTCACTCCTCCTCATCTAATCCTTCTATCCTTTCAAATCCTTCTATTCCTTTCTGCCACATATGCTTATCTCGCTTCCCCTTAAATGCATCTATGCTATTTGCCTCCTTGTGGTAGCGCAGTCCACATTCTTACCATTCTTTGGGTCAGGTCACCTCTCAGCCTTCTCTGTTCTAGAGAAAAAAGACCCAACCTGTTTAGCCTTTCCTGATAAGTGTATCCTCTCAATTCTGGTATCATCCTTGTGAATCTTTTTTGCACCTTCTCCAGTGTCTCTATATCCTTTTTATAATATGGAGACCAGAACTGTGCACAGTAATAAGTGTGGTCTAACCAAGGTTTGATACAAGTTTAACATAACTTCTCTGGTTTTCAATTCTATCCCTCTAGAAATGAACCCCAGTGATTGGTTTGCTTTTTTATGGCCTTATTAACCTGTGTCACTACTTATAGTAATCTGTGAATGTATACCCCTAGATACTTTTGCTCCTTTACCCCATTTAGACTCTTATTATCCAAGCAGTATGTGGCCTCTTTATTGGTCCTACCAAAATGCATCACCTCCCATTATCTATATTGAAATTAATTTGCCAAGTTTATTAATGTCTTCTTGTATTTTGTTGCATTCTTCCTTTGTGTTAACTATATCCCCAATTCGGTGTCGTCTACAAATTTTCAAATTGTTCTTCCAGTTCCCGAGTCCAAATCGTGAACAACAGTGGTCTCAGCACTGATCCCTGTGGAACACCACTTCCCACCTTTTGCCATTCTGAGTAGCTACCCTTAACACTGTTTTCTGATTTGTAGCCAGCTTGCTATCCATTCTACTACCTGTCCCCAGACTCCACATGCTTTACCTTAGTCATAGCCTACTATGTGGTACCTTATCGAAGGCCTTTTTAAAATCCAAATATATTACATCTACTACATACCCTTGTCTACTCTTTCTGTTACTCTTTCAAATAATTCAATAAGGTTGGTCAAGCTTGATGTTCCCTTTTGAAAACCATGCTGTCTACTCTTTATTACATTTTGGTTTCTAGATGTTTTTCTATTACATCTTTGAGTAAAGATTCCATTATCTTTCCTATCACTGACATTAAGCTAATGGTCTATAGTTGCCTGGACTTGTTCTATCACCCTTTTTAAATGTAGGAATCACATTAGCTGTCTGCCACTTCTCTAATATTCTTGGGCAGGAGGTAGAAGTGGGCTGTGCGGGGTTGGGAGACTATAAGGTTGGCGGCCGTGGAGGGAAGATCTCCAGAGGAGATGAGGTTAGTGACAGTCTTGGAAATGATGGCTTGATGTTCAGTTGTGGGGTCATGGTCCAGGGGGTGGTAAGAAGAGGTGTCAGAGAATTGGCGTTCAGCCTCCACAAGGTAGAGGTTGGTTCGCCAAACAACAACAGCGCCACCCTTGTCAGCAGGTTTAATGACAATGTTGGGGTTGGATCTGAGAGAACGGAGTGCTGCACGTTCCTCCCCCTAGACCTCCCCGCTTCTACCTCCCTCTGAACTTGCAGCACTCCGTTCTCTCAGATGCCCTCCTCCACTTTAAAAGTTCCCAGTTTCCTGGCCCCAACTGTCTCCTTTTCACTATGGGCGTCCAATCCTGCTACTCCTCCATCCCCCACCAGGTCGGCCTGAGGGCGCTCCGCTTCTTACTTGAACAGAGGCCAAACCAGTCCCCATCCACCACCATCCTCCTTCACCTGGCTGAACTTGTTCTCACATTGAACAACTTCTCCTTTGACTCCACTCACTTCCTCCAAATTAAGTGTTGCTATGGGAACCTGCATGGGTCCGAGCTATACCTGCCTTTTTGTGGGATATGTGGAACATTCTTTGTTCCAGTCCTACTCAGGTCCCCTCCCTTGCCTGTTTTTCCGGTACATTGATGACTGTATCAGTGCTGTTTCCAGCTCTCGTCCTGAACTACAAAATTTCATTCACTTTGCTTCCAATTTCCACCCTTCCCTCAGCTTCACATGATCCATCTCCGACACTTCCCTTCCTCGACTTTTCTGTCACCATTTCTGGGGATAGGCTATTGACAAACATTCACTATAAGCCCACTGTCTCCCACAGCTACCTGGACTACACTTCCTCCAACCCCGCTTCCTGTAAGGACTCTATTCCATTCTCCCAGTTTCTCCATCTCCGTCGCATCTGCTTTGACGACGCCACCTTCCATACTAGTGCTTCCGATATGTCTTCTATTTTCCTCAACCAAGGATTCCCCTCTACCATGGTTGACATGACCATCGACCATGTCCGTTCCATTTCCCGCACTTCTGCTCTTCCCTTCTCTCTCAGAACCACGATAGGGTTCCCCTTGTCCTCACCTTTCACTCCACCAGCCTCCACATTCAACGGATCATCCTCCGCCATTTCCATCACCTCTGTGATCCCACCACCAAATACATCTTCCCCTCCCCTTTCAGCATCCCGAAGGGACCGTTCCCTCCGAGACACCCTGGTCCACTCCTCAATCACCCCCAACTCACCTTCCCGTGCAAGCGCAGGAGATGCCCTTTTACCTCCTCCCTTCCCACTGTCCAGGGCCCCAAACACGCTTTCCAGGTGAAACAGCGATTTATTTATACTTCTTGCAATTTAGTATACTGTATTCGCTGCTCACAATGTGGTCTTCTCTACATTGGGGAGACTAAACGCAGATTGGGTGTCTGCTTTGCGGAACACCTCCGTTCAGTCCGTAAGCGTGACCCTGAGCTTCCGGTCGCCTGTCACTTTAATTCTCCGCTCCACTCTTATCTCTCTGTCCTCAGCTTCTTACACTGTTCCAATGAAGCTCAATGTAAGCTCGAGGAACAGCACCTCATCTTTCGATTAGGCACTTTACAGCCTTCTGGACTCAACATCAAGTTCAACAATTTCAGATCATAACCTCTGCCCCTATTTTTTCCTAGCTTTTCTGTTTCTGCCATCCCCATTTACACCTCTTCTCGACTCATCTTTTGTTTCTTTACTTGTCCCATTACCATCTCCTTTTGCTTTGTACAGTCATCCTTTTGTCATTTAATCACTCCTGCCTTCCACCATATCACAGACCTTCCCTTTTGTTCTTTCCGCCCCTCCCCACTTTCCCTGCCTCTGCACCTGCTTAAAATCCGTTACATCTCTAACTTTTTCCAGTTCTGACGAAAGGTCATCGACCTGAAATGTTAACTCTGTTTCCCTCTCCACAGATGCTGCCTGACCTGCTGAGTATTTCCAGCATTTTCTGTTTCTATGGCCCTATCCCTATCCTTATTTTTCTTTTGTTATTTATTTGTCTGTAGAATATTTCTTTTTATATTCCTTGATAATTTAATTTCCTAGTTCTTCTTTGCTTTCCCAATTGTTTTCTTGACTTCTTTCCTAACCTCTTCGTATTCCCTTTTGTCATCTTCTCCTTTATTGTCTATGTACTTAGAGTTTCTTCCACTTCAATTATACCCTTATGTCTTTATACATCCATGGTGTTTCATTATCGGCTAGATTGTTCTTGTTTTTTAGAGGAATATATTTCTCCTGAACTCTATTGATGACCATTTAAAATATTTCCCACTGGTCTGTTTGTGACAGCAGCTACCCTAAAATGAGAGTCACCTCAGGCTTCTAAGACTCCAGGCCACCCATCACTCAATCTCATCTCACTCTGGGAGCACCGTATTGGAATAGTAGTTTAGGAACTAGAGCAAGTAAGTTAGCCAGCACAAAAGTTAGTCATGGTGTTAAGGAGTAGTTTTAGAGAGACAGAATTGACTTTGTTGGCACTTACTGGTGAATGCTATTGTTTAAAAACAACTTGATCATACAGAGTTCTGAGTTCATTTCTGTGTATGCTTTTAACTTTTGGGAGTTATATGATAGCAGGGGAAATGTAAACTTCTGAATTATGAAGGAACCTGAGAGAAGTCTTGGAAACTGAGGAACTTTGTGAAGGTATGGGGGAGGAGCAGAACTGTAGGGGTGAAGGGACTTTATTAGTGAGTCAACCTTCATTTATTGATATTCATGAACCATCAGTTGTGCTGTCTTTGCTCTGGCAGCTGACTCTCCTGTTCCACTTCCTTTCCTTCTAGTCTTTGTGTAGGGAAGAGATACCTACTCTAAGAGCCTCTATTTCAGTCATGTCTTCATCCTCCTCTTCTTCATGACATCAAAATAAATGTACTCTCATTGATTGAGTAACTTGCTTCCACATCTAGAATGCAAAGCAGTACTTTGAGCAAAGCTGAGTAAAAGTAGCAACAAAAGTGCTGATTCAATTCCCAAAGCAATAACAAGATTGCTATGCAGGCAAAGAAACACTAACCTTCAGTTGCAGAACACAAAATAACCTCCTCAATGTGGTATCCTTGTACCAGCTCATCCTGACACTGATACAGTGGTAGTTATTTCTTTTTGGAGGGCGTTGGTTGGGCTGCAGATGGGGTGGAAGGGATAAGCCTTGCCCCTTGCCCCATTTAAATGGGTTGCAGCTGGCTTTCTGCAGGCCTTAAATGAACCTTGGGCCAGAAATTCGGCTCTCCGGCTTCCCACGGGTGCAAGGATCGCGCGCGTACTTACCTAGCGCGCCTGCCGTTGTGCTTCAGGCCCGCGTGGAATTCGGCTCCTGGGTCTCCTGCAGCTGCCGGCGCGCAGTGCTTGCGTATCCCAGGGGCGCAGTTAGTTCGAAGCGTCCCCTGGGATCACGTGGGCCATGGAGAGTCAATCGGAGCAGGGAATCTTCATTCATAGATTTTGACAGGAAGACCTGTCAAATCTATGAATAGAGATCGGCCCCAAAACCTCACTAAAACTTCAAATAAATAAAAAAAACATCACATTTTTAAAATAACTATAAATTACATAAATTAACGACCTTAAACAAAAATTTAAATTTTTGAAAAAGTTAATTACATTTTTTAACGGTGCTAAAAATAAACTTACCTTTCTTTAAAGTATGTAAAAAAGATAAACCTGTTGAAAAAATGTTTAAATTGTACTTAATTCACCACTTACCTTGTTAAAAACAGGCCTTGCGCCTCCTTTTTTCCTGCGCAGCTTCTCCATACTTAACCTCACGGAGAAACCTGAAAAAAAAAACGAAGTTCGCTGCGTGCGCACTGCCTCTCCGGCGTACGCGTTCGACCTCTGAATCCCTTCCTTCAGGGGAACGGAAGTTCCGGTTTCCAGCGCATGTGCAGTGCATGCGCAAAACCGGCACTTTCGTTGGGTCTACGGGTGAGTACACAACGCGTACTCACCCGTGGAGACCCGCATTTTTGGCCCAATATTGTTTGGGAGGGGAATGCATGTGAATTTTTTTTTTCTGCCAGATTAGGTCAATACCTTTTAGAATGCATTTTACTGCAGTTACCAGCCCCAATCCGCACCAAAATATGTGGCAATTCAAAGGAGAATTCCGGCCTTGATTTCCAGCATTTTCCAGCATTTTAGAACCTATATTAATTGTCAGTGTAATTCTGGATTTTAGTGTATTGTTTAGAATCAAGTGCAGCTCATCACCACTTGAACCCAAGTCGCCATTTTATTTCCAAACCCAAGCAATTTTGCAAGTTTTGGTTTGGTTGGTTCTGACAACATCCAGCCATGCCCTCCAACTAATCTCCAACAAATCTAAGAGTCTTCAGTCCCACCATTTGTAAGGGGTTTCGTGGCCTGTGATTCTTTGCTATTGCTTGCTCTGGTCTCCGGCCAGACCTCTTGCAATAATCACCCGTGAGTGGTTCGACCCACGCGCCCTTACGGTTCTGACACCTGGACTTAGATGCAAAGGAGCAGTAATGCAGAGAAGGACTCAAATAGACCTGGTTGAATAATACGAAATGAATGCCTTTATTGTACGGTGTCCAAAATAATGAAATACATGTCATATGCGCAGATCAAAGAAATTACAAGTATACACACGTCTATAAATCTTGTTCTATACAAACGGGGAACACACGGCACATCGTAAAGGGGATAACACATTACAAATTACCCTTAAAAAAAACCACCCTCCCCTATAATACCTAAACTAAGTCTGGATTTGTAGGATCGGGAAACATGCTCACCACTCGGGTTATTTCGGAATTTAAAATGAGGCTCGCAGCTTTTCGTTGCAGCCCCTGGCTGCCACGTGGCTATGAGAGCTTCTGGGCACAACTTGTTTACTCGCGCTGCCGCGATGGACCCACTCGGATCAGCCCTGATGAACGTTCGTCGCGGATGGCCCAGGCTATTCGCTCAAATAACCAGAAGAAAAGGCCTGTCTTTCCTGATGTCATGAAATATTCGGTAGGATTCAAAGAATGGGTTTGAACCTACTTCGTCATTTATCTTCGGGCGCGGTCGGGGTTTGACTGACCGTGCCGGCTCCTACGTGGAATTCTTCTCGTCGTTCGGGCCTCGTTTGGCCGAAGTTCCTGCCTTCTTGACTGACAGCAGCTGGTCGTTCGGGAACACACCGCTGCGTTGCCCTGATGGATCCGGACACCGATTACCGACGATCGGGATGGCGTGCCCTGCTGCCTGCCGTGTCGAGGTGGCTCATCCTGAGGTTCCGCTCCTGGCCGAATGTGAGCCTCTGCCCAAAACGGTCAACAACGACCAACCAACCAACCGACCGAACCGACCGAACGAACGGCACCAACGAAACGAACACACAACGAACAACCCACCGCAACGAACGATCTGAACCACCAACAACCACCACATGAACGAACGAACGATGATGGACATTCTTCTTCTATAGTTATACTGTTGGAACGGGCCTTATCTCCCGCTCAAATCAAGATGCTGTCTTTTGTTTAATTTTGGCGCCCAAAGTTCTCGGTATGGGGTAATTGTCTCTTCAACTGGTTTCGGGATCACCCGAAACTGGCCCAACTACCCGTTAATGTCTTACTCATTGTTGAGCTGGGTGGAATTTGTATAATTGTCTCCTCAACTGGTTTCGGGATCACTTGAAACTGGCCCAATCACCCGTTAATGTTTTTCCCATTGTTGAGCTGGGTGGAATTTGTATAATGATGTGTCTGGATGGGCCCCGACCGTCCGGTGCAACGACTCCTCACCGTGCATTTAAAGCGAGTCAAGCACTTAGTTTATTGTTCTGTCCAAAACGCAAATGGGTTGCATCCTGCCTTCCCAATCTGTACTGTGCATGATCTCATTATAAATGTATTTTCAGCGCCTTCTTGTCTGAGCCATTACGACTGGTTTTCGCGGTTTTTTTATTACTGTGTGCTCACCATGTTCTGGAAAGCCTGTCACGATGCTCGGCGGCCATTTTACAAGGCTGCTATACCTTTTTTTTTAAAGTAGCAGCCTTTCGTTCAATAAAATGTTCAATTAAACTTGCTTCTCTCCTTATTAAAATCGTGATAATTGCAAAATCTACACATTCAACTGATGTGATTGCTTGATACTGACAAGCTTCAATGAAAAACGAAAGCTGATTTTACATAGTATTACATCGTATTTACAGCAAAGAAGCAGGCCCTTCAGCTGGTGTTTATGCTCCACACAAGCCTCTTCCCACCGTTCTTCATCTAATCCCATCAACATATTCCTTTCTTCCTCATGTGCATATCTAGCTTCCGCTTAAATGCATCTATGCTATTCGCCTCAACTACTCCTTATGTTAGCGAGGATGTAAATGTACCAAAATGTACTACCTCACACTTATCTATATTGAAGTTCAGTTGCCAATTACTCACCCATTCTGCAAGTTTATTAATGTCTTCCTGTATTTTATCGCAGTCCTCCTCTGTATTAACTACAACCCCCAATTTGGTGTCATCGCAAATTTTGAAATTGTACTTCTGACTCCCAAGTCCAAATCGTTTGTGTAAATAGTGAACAACAGTGGTCCCAGCACCGATCCTTGTGGAACACCACTTCCGTCCAGTTGCCAACCTGAGTAACGACCTTTAACCTCTACTCTCCTTTTTTTTGTTTTTTTCTGCAGGCGGCATTTAAATGAGGCCCAAATCAAAAATGGATCAGGCCTCCCAACACAAGCTTTGGGTGGGCTGCGTGGCTATTCTCCCGACTCCATGCCTGTTTTGGGCAGAGGCCAATGATCGTCTGCATACCATTCATGGTCTGTTGGAAAGAATTTGTCAAATGACTGAATTGTCTTTATTCATTCCACATTCATAGGCTGTGCGACAGAATCTCTCACTTTATGTATCCATACTGAGCTTCTAGAGCAGGGGTACATAGTAGCATTCTGGTAGGATTCACTAAAGGAATTTCTACCACAAAATCAATCTGACATCTGCAACAGTTTCTCACCAATATCCATTAGCAATTTTAATTAACACAATGTAGAGCTCAGACTTCAAATTGAACCAACTTTTTAGGCATAAGTTATTATCTTTTGTAGCATTGTACCTCTGAAAAGTGAATTGAATGTGCCTGAAAAGAAACACGGGACAAAATTGGGATCATTAGCGCCCATATTTTCAGTGCTACAAGTGCCCTTAGATCTCCAAATTGGTGTTCCAGCGCACGCGCACACTTGTGGGGCGAATCGCGCCAGACACCATATTGGTGAAGGCGTTAGTGCGCAGTGAACGTCGGCCGGAAGTATGCAGAGCAGGCAGATCATGACGCTGATTTGACGCCAGCGGTGCCATTTAGGAGCTCAACGCTCCAGCTAACACCCTCTCTTAACCTCACACAGCTGAACACGCGTTCAGCAGCAGGAAGGACCCCCACCAACACTATTTAAAGGGATCATCACCTACTTACAGGTTAGTTGCTGGTTGATTTCTTCTGGCTGTTGCTACAATTCTACAAGTGTTTGGTGCTTTCTATAGTTGTTTCAAGTTGCTAAAGTCTACAGGGAGGTGTGGCAAGTGCTGAAGGACTTTTTGCTGCCTTCAAGGCTTCTGCACAAACCAGCTGCTGCCAGACATGGGTGCACTAGTAGGAGTTCCACTTGGAATACAGCATGACTTGGAGAATGAACAGAGGCCACGCAGAGCAGGACAAGCTGCTAGAAGAGGGAGGAGGAGGGGGACAAGGGCTCTCAGCAGGAGGCCATATCCACCCAGGGTTTTCAGGAAGCAATTCTCCTACCTGAACCTCAGCAAGGAACAATGTGTGAGATGTCAGCACCTGAGTAAGGACATCCTCATTGAAATCTGCCACCTGCTGCAGCCACAACTGCAACTTCAGAGCAGGGCAAGGACCGCATTACCAATGGCTGTGAAAGTGACCGTAGCGATGAAGTTTTATGTGTCTGGCTCCTTTCAGGCTGGAGCTGGAGATATTTGCAATATCTTGCAGTTTGCCATCCACTGTTGCGTAAGGGAGGTCACTGAGGCTCTGTATTCAAAGAGAGCTGACTACATTTCATTCACTCTTGCTAGTGGGAGGCAGGCAGAGCAAGCACACGACTTCGCTAGGATTGCAGGCTTGCTCATGGTGCAGGGTGCCATTGACTACACGCACATTGCTTTCCAGGAGCCGCATGTCAATTCTGCCAACCGAAAGGAATTCCACTTTCTCAATGTCCAGCTAGTGTGCGACCATAGGTACTGAATCATGCAGCTACTGGGTGACAAGGGCTATCTGCTAATGACATGGCTCATGACGCCGGTGCGCAACCCACGCAGATGTGGGCAGTGAGCATAAAATGAAAGCCATGCTGCCACACAAAATGTGATAGAAAAGACATTGGCTTGCTGAAATAAAGCTTCCGCTGCCTGGACCGCTCTGGAGGAGCCCTGCAGCACTCAGCAGAGCAGGTGTCAAGATTTGTGGTGATCTGCTGCATGCTGCACAACCTCGCCATCATGAGGGCACAGCCCTTGCCACCAGCTATCCGGCGAGCAGCTAAATAGGAGGAGGAGGAAGAGGAAGGGAGGAGGCAACCTAGCCAGCCCCTTTCTGCTGTCCGTGAAGAACTCATCCGACTGCGATACCAGTAACCGCAACCCCAATTCCCCATTCACCAACAGTCCTACACCTTACCTTCCCTCTGTCACTGACCATCACTTGGCCACAATGCAAAAATAAAAACCTCCACAAAATAAACATTCCAAACCAAATTTATAAATCAAATCATGCCATATTACATACAAACGTAAACTAATCACCCTTGTGCATTCCCTTAATGCCTGTCTTTCCTGTGCTATTGCCTCTCCTAGTGCTCCTACGCAGTGCTACCCCAGTGGCTGCAGCATGGCTGGTGGGAGGCTGCTGACTTTGGAGACTGCAGATGGCCTTGGAGGATGACCTTGAACAGCTCTGGGCCTAGAAGGCCCAGCTGCGGACTGCACCATCTCATCATGAGCACCAGCGGTCTGGGCTGGCTGGCTGACAGGTAACAGCAGGGGCACTGGCAGAGTGGCAGTGGTGGGCGGACAAATGCTGTCATCCTGAGAGAGAACAGTAGGTTTGTGCTCCATGGAGCCACTGCCACACCCCTGGGGTGGCACCTCAGCAATTCTGGTAATCTGTTGGAGGAGAGACTGCTATGTCACCCTACAAGCCTCTTTGAACACTGTAATCCACAGCCATGATGGCAGCAGTCTGACCATCCACTGCAGCACTCAGACGGTGGATGGCTGCTGCTTGTGCTGAAATGGAAGCTGAGACATCGGCCATCAGACGTTGCATCATAGTTGGGTCCACAAGTGTGCTCATGGAGTTGGCCACCATTCCATGCTGGAAAAGATGGGCTTCAAGCTCTGCTCAAAGCCTGTGCCAAGTTGATGCCGGACTCTTCCATGCTGCTTGACATTGCCATTCTGGCAGGCTTCCCAATGCACCAAGCATTTTATTGTGCATACCCATCAGCTTTCTTCTGTAGCCTGCCTCATCGAAGTCCTTATCTGAGTCCTCTGCAGCAGAACTCGTGTGTGACCTCGCCCTCCGGCAAGCTGGCACCTGCGCTATCTTTGCCCCCTGTTCTGGCTGCAGGCCACTTGTGCCCAGTGTCTCACCACGTGACGATCCCGCCCTTATGCTCGCCGCTAAATTACGCGCAGTGTCAGTATCTGAGCTAGTGGCTGCGAGTATAAAATCGAGTGATGGTGTGTCTTCATCATCACTGACCTCTTGCTCTTCCACCACTGCCTGGGCAGGTTCAAGTTCTTGGGTAACTGAAAGGAGAAAGGGACAAGGGTAGGGTTGTGGTGAGGGGAGGGAGTTATAGTAAGAGGTGCATGCTTACACCATCTGCAGCATGTAAGTCAGAAGAGATTGTGGGATGACGGGGAAGTGGATTGTGAGAAGGAGGATTAGGTATGAGGATATCGTCATCTTCGATGGTTTCAGCTCCACCGCTGGCCACAGCCTCAGTAATGGCCATTCCAATAATGGCCAGCACCGTCTCCTCTATGGGGGTTCGGACATTGCCGCGCGCCTGTCCCCCACCGGTTACTTCCTGCCACCTCCGGTTGTGCGTCACCTTGTCCTACAACAGAGAGGGAATTGTGTCAGTGAATGCCATGCAATCTGTTTGGGTGATGAGGCTGTCATGGTTCAATATTTGGCAGTGTGTGTAAGCTGTGAGATGTGGGTGTGAGGCTTGCAGCTGTGCTAACTGTGTGAAGGTGAGGTGAAGCTATGAATGTGAGGTATGAGTCCTGATTGATAGAGATCGCTGGTAGGTGAGTGATGGGGGTGTGGTGATTTGAGCAGTGGCTGAGGCTAGTGGTGCAGTTGGTGGGATATGGCATTTGAAGATGAATTCACTGACTTTGACCACTCATGTGAGGTCATTGAACTTCTTGTGGCACTGCATCCAGGTCCTCAGGGCTTGAATCCTGGCATTGACCTCCATGGCTATCTGCTCCCACTGCCTTCTGAATGTGTGTCTGGAGGGCCTCCTGGCCCCCACGGATACAGGACATCTCTGCTCCTTTCCACCTCCTCCACCAAGGTCTTCAGAGCAGTGTCCAAAAACCTTGGAGCCCACTCTCTCCCATGTTGTGCCATTCTTCACTGTTTCCAAGGTCAGATTCACTTATTGAACAACTGCCCGTACCTGCGACAGCCACAATGCACCTCCCCTTTAAGAGGTGCAGGCTAGCTTTAACCAGTGCAGGCTAACTTTAACTGGTGCTAGCAAGTTACGATTTTGTTGATGCATGCAACCAATCAGCAGCATGGTTAGCGCTGGCAGCATGTTGAAATCATTCAAATGAGCAGGCAGCACAAAGTTGGCATGCTGCCTGCATTGCACTCAATGGGAGCAGGTTAACCGCACATTGCGATCCCCATGCCCATTTTCGAGGGCTGTCAAATTTAGCCTCCACAGTGTTTCAAAATAGACCAGGTCCACTTTGGTCCACGAGCCACTAGATGGAGTCTGAACATTTCCTCTCAGAAAATTGTAGGACTAGAAATTCGGGGGTTTAACGCCACTCGTTACTGCCAGATTTGGGCGAAAAAATGGTAGCCATTGCTCTTCCACCAGCTGCTGGTGGGTCCCGCAGCAGCCGCAATTTTTGGATGGCCTTCAGCGCTGCCGATAACAGTGATCGCTAAAATTATGGAGATGCTGCAGATCGTGATGTCAGTGAGTGTGCAATGCTCACCTAAAGCCCGATTTTCGAGTTTGGAGTTCGCCACTCCACTTACCAGCAGGCCATAAGTGTGACGAGCTGAGCAAGCTTTGACAAGCAGGAAGGAGGCTCCAGCAGCGATATTTAAAGGGATCATCAGCAATTACTTGCAGCTAAAATGTTTGTTCAGTTTGACTGGCTCTGTGCAACTTTCTGCAACTCCAGCAGCTTTATAAACTTCTTTCAAGGTTCTAAGGTAACAGGGAGTGTTGGGGCAAGTGGAGAACACCTTCATTCTTATTTAAAGGCTTCTGGTCACAACACTTGCTCACAGTCATGGGGGCTCTACTGGCATTCCCCCTTGCACTCGAGTATCTTCAGAAGAGGGAGTGGAGGCAGCAAAAAAGAGGAGAAGATGCACATAGATGGAGGAGGAGGAGGGCCAGGAGGGCTCTCAACAGGAGGCCTTACCCACCTAGGGTCTTCCAAGAGCACTTCTCTTGCATCCACTTAAGTGAGGAGTAGAGTATTAGGAGGCTCCGCTTCACCAACTCTGCCACCTCCTGCAACCAGATCTGCAGCCTCAAACCAGGGCGACCATGGCTCCTCCAGTGGCAGTCAAGGTCACCGTGGTGCTCAATTTCTTCACCAGCGGATCCTTCCAGTCTGCAGCAGGAGACATAGCTAACGTTCCACAGTTGACCACCCATCACTGCATCGTGAGGTCACTGAGGCTCTCTACACCAGAAGAAGGAAATACCTTGTCTTCGCTCTGAGCAGAGAGAAGCAGGACGAGCGTGCATGTGGCTTTGCCAGGATAGCGGGCTTCCCCATGGTGCAGGGCGCCATCAACTCCATCCACATGGCTTTGCGGGCACCGTATAACAATCTTGAGATCTTCTGGAACCGCAAAGGCTACCACTCACTTAATGTGCAGTTAGTGTGCGACCATGCCCAGCGCTTCCTGATGGTCAGTGCCCGTTATCCTGGCAGCAGCCACGAGGCCTTCATCCTGCATCAGTCCGGTGTGCCAGCAATCTTCCAGCCACTAGTGCAAACTCGAGGGTGGCTGCTCGGTGACAAGCGCTATCGCTCTGCACCTGGCTCATGAATCCCCTCTGCAACCCCAACATTCATGCCCAGCTCTCATATAATGAGAGCCATGCTTCCACCAGGAACATCACTGACCGCTCAGGAGGAGCCCTCCAGTACATGCCGGAGCGGGTGTCCCATTTCGTCATGGACTGCTGCATGCTTCACAACTTGGCCATCATGAGTGCGCAGCCCTTGCCAGCAGGGATTGCGGAACCACCTCAGGAGGAGGATGAGGGAGAGGAGGAGGAGGAAGAGAAAGAGGAGCAAGAGGAAGAGGAAGAGGACGAGGAGGGATGGAGGAGGCAGGCAGCCAATCCCCCTTCCGGACGGGCTGTCCGTGAACGCTTCATCATTCCAGTGAATGAAACCCCAGATCCCTGTTGCTCACCACATCCCCATCATACCATCCCTCTGTCTAGGAATATCACAGCATTCTCCTGGGCACAAAGGTGAAATGAGAGCCACCACAAAAGATTCCAAACAAAATTAATAAATGTATCCAAAAAATTCACACATATTTACACTTGTGATATGAACTAATCACCCTTGTGCAATCCCTTAGTGCCTGTCATTCATGCACCTTTTCTACTCTGGTGCTCCTACGAAGTGCTCCCCCCAGTGGCTGCAGCATGGCTGGTGGAAGGTGGGGGAGACTTCAGATGGCCTTGCAGGAAGACCTCAAGCAACTCTAGCCCTAGAAGACCCAGCTGCAGACTGCACCACCTCGGCATAGGTGGCAGCAGTCTGGCCTGGCTGGCTGACAGGCAGTGGCAGGGGCAATGGCGGAGTGGCTGAGGTGGGAACAGGAATGCTGTCATTCTGAGAGAGGACAGCAGGGTCCTGCTCCATTGACCCACTGTCACTCCCCCGGGTCGGCGCCTCAGCATTCCTAGCAATCTGTTGAAGCACAGATTGCTGGGCTGCTGAGACACCCTGCAAGCCCTGGTTGACACTGGTAAACCCAGCCACGATGGCAGCAGTCTGAGCTTGGGTGGGAACAAGCTGAGATTGCATGACAGCAGTCTGCGCTTGGCTGGCATCAAGCTGAGACTTCATGAGAGGGGTCTACGCTTCTGCTGCAGCACTAAGACGTTAAATCGCTTCCGCCTGTGCTGCAATGGCAGCCGCTACATCACCCATCACATGGACCATCATGTCTGGGTCGGCAAGGCCTCTTCAGGAGTCTTCCATCATTTATAGCCTGGAAATCCTGGGGTCCAAGCTCTGCGCCGAGCCCTGTGCAATGTTGGATGCAGACTCCTCCATTCTCATTGACATTGCCACAAGGTTCTCTGGCAGGCTTGCCATTGCACCAAGCAATTCGGTGTGAATGCCCATCAGGAAGGCGGATTATTATCTGAACGGCAATAGATTGGGAAAAGGGGAAGTGCAACGAGACCTGGGAGTCCTTGTGCACCAGTCGTTGAAGGTAAGCATGCAGGTGCAGCAGGCGGTTAAGAAGGCAAATGGTATGTTGGCCTTCATAGTGAGAGGATTCGAGTACAGGAGCAAGGATGTCTTGCTGCAGTTGTACAGGGCCTTGGTGAGACCACACCTTGAGTATTGTGTGCAGTTTTGGTTGCCTTATCTGAGGAAGGATGTTCTTGCCATGGAGGGAGTGCAGCGAAGATTCACCAGACTGATACCTGGGATGGCAGGAATGACGTATGAAGAGAGATTGGGACAATTGGGCTTGTATTCGCTAGAGTTTAGAAGAATGAGAGGGGATCTCATTGAAACTTATAAAATTCTAACAGGACTAGACAGACTAGATACAGGAAGGATGTTCCCGATGGCGGGGGAGTCCAGAACCAGGGCTCACAGTCTAAGGATAAGGGGTAAGCCATTTAGGACTGAGATGAGGAGGAATTTCTTCACCCAGAGAGTGGTGAACCTGTGGAATTCTCTTCCACAGAAGGCAGTTGAGGCCAATTCATTAAATATATTCAAGAAGGAGTTAGATATATTACTTAAGGCTAAAGGGATCAAGGGATATGGGGAGAAAGCAGGGACAGGGTACTGAATTTGGATGATCAGCCATGATCTCATTAAATGGCGGAGCAGGCTCGAGGGGCCAAATGGCCTACTCCTGCTCCTATCTTCTATGTTTCTATGTTTCTATGATCTGCCACCCAATGATATTCAGCACTCTCTCCTCCAGCTGGCTGAGGTCATGGATGTCAACCTGCACCCTGCTTGTCTGCTGTTGCTCCCTCTGATTATGCTCGACCTTGGCCTGCAAGAGAAAGAGAAGTGTGTGAGTGAGTGTGGTGCAATGTGTTTGGGTGATGTGCCTGCCTTAGTTGAATAGCTGTCAGTGTGTGCAAGGTGTGAGATGTTGGTGTGACTGTTGCAGCAGTGGTAAGGTTGTAAGGGTGATGTGAAGCTCTGATTGTGAGATGTGAGAGGTGATAGGTAGAGATTGTTGGCAGGTGAGTGCTGGGGGTGTGGTGCATTGAGCAGTGTGTGAGGCTTGTGGTGGAGATGGTGGGATATGGCAGTTGCTGAATCCTTCACTGACCTTGACCTGCCATGTGAGGTCATTAAACTTCTTTCGGCACTGGATGGCCGACCTTGGCACCACAATGCTGGCCGTGACATAGGCAGCTATCTCCTGCCACAGCCTTCGCGAGGTATGTGGCGAGGGCTTCCTGCCAGTGTGGGAAGAGGACAGCCCGCCTCCTCTCCACGGCCACGACCAGTGCCTCAAGAGCTGCGTCGGAAAATCTGCGGGCTCTCTCCCTGTGCTGACACTCCGCCATGGGTTTGCAGCTGTAGTTCTGAGTGACTTGACAATGAAGTACTGTAGCATCAATGCTCCTCCCCTTTAAGTACTGAATAAAGCCTGTGGCAATCATGACTGGGAATTAGACTGGACCCGATATTGGCCCACCTGTTGGGCGTTAAGCCAATGAGCAGCAGTTTTAGTGCTGAAATCAAGACTACAATCATGTTAATGAGGACTGAGCACGAAATTTGCGTGCTACCTAGACCATTTTGATGTGGTGCAGCTTAACATGGTTGGGCCTTAACACTGCCCGTTTCGTGGCCACATCCAATTTCTAGGCCATATATACATAACGATTACAATCAATCTCCCAGTCCAGATGGGATGCATCCTAGGTTGCTGACCACAATCTATCAATCCTCGTTGGATATGGGAGTGGTGCCAGAGGACTGGAGGATTGCAAATGTTACACCCCTATTCAAAAGAGGGGTGAGGGATAAACTTGGTAACTACAGGCAAATCAGTCTAACGTCAGTAGTGGGAAAACTACTATAGACCATTGTCAAGGACAAAATTAATTCTCAATTGGAGAAGCATGGGTTAATAAGGGACAGCCAGCATGGATTTGTTAAAGGCAAATCATATCTGACTAACCTGATTGAGTTCTTTGATGAAATAACATAGAGGGTTGATGAAGGTAGTGCAGTAGATGTTGTATATATGGATTTTCAAAAGGCATTTGATATAATACCACATAACAGACTTATTCGGAAAATAGAAGCACATAGGATTAAAGGCACGATGGTAACTTGGGTATGTAATTGGCTAAGGGATAGGAGGCAGAGAGTAGTGGTGACGGATTTTTTTCTGACTGGAGGGAAGTATGCAGTGGGGTCCCTCAGGGATCGATATTAGGACCATTGGTTTTTTTGTTATATATAAATTACCTGGATTTGGTTATAGGGAATACAATTTCAAAGTTTGTGGATGATACAAAACTTGGCAATGTAGTAAATAGTGAGAAGGATAGTAGCAGACTTCAGGAGGACATAGACAGAATGGTGAAATGGGCATACACATGGCAGATGCAATTTCATATGGATAAGTCTGAAATTATGTACTTTGAGAGGAACAACACGGAGAGGCAGTATAATCTAAATGGTACTATTTTGAGGGGGTCACAAGAGCAGATGGACCTGGGGAACATATTCACAAATCTTTGAAGGTGTCAGGACATGTTGAGAAGGCAGTTAAGAAAGTGTATGGGATACTTGGCTTTATAAATAGGGCCATTGAATACAAAAACAAGGAAGTCATGCTAAACCTTTACAAATCACTGGTTAGGCCTCAGCTGGAGTATTGTGTACAATTCTGGGCACCACACTTTAGGAAGGATGTCAAGGCCTTAGAGAGGGTACAGAGGAGGTTTGCCATGGATGAGGGACTTCAATTATGTGGAGAGATTGGAGAAGCTGGAATTGTTCTCCTTAGAGCAGAGAAGGTTAAGGGGAGACCTAATAGAGGTATTCTAAATTATGTGGGGTTTTGATAGAGCAAATAGGGAAAAACTGTTTCCTCTGGCAAGTGGGTCGGTGACCAGAGGTCATAGATTTAAAATAATTGGCAAAAGAACTAAAGGGGAAATGAGGAGAATATTTTTAACACAGAGGGTTGTTAAGATCTGGAATGCATTACCTGAAAGAAGCAGATTCCATTGGAAATTTCAAAAGGCAATTGGACATGTACTTGAAGAGGACTGACTTGCAGAGTTATGGGGAGAAAGCTGGGGTGTTGGACTAAATTGGACAGCTCTTTCAAAGAGGTGGCACAGGTACAACAGGCCAAATGGCCTCCTTCTCATAGAATCATAGAAATTTACAGCTCAGAAGGAGACCATTGAGCCCATCATGCCTGTGCTGGTTCTTTGAAAGCGCTGTTGTGCTTAGTCCCACATCCCCGCCTTTTGTCCGTAGCTTTGCAAGTACCTCATCCTCAATACCTGTCCAACTCCCTTCTAAAATTATTTAAGGAATCAACTTCCACAACCTTTTTAGATAGAGTAGTCTAGATCCTGACAACACACAGAGTGAAAAGATTTCTCCTTCTCTCCCTTATAGATCTTTTGATAATGATTTTAAATCTATGACCTCTGGTTATTGACCCACTCGCCAGAGGGAATAGTTTTTCTCTCTCTACTCTATCAAAACCTCTCATCATCTCGAAAACCTCTATTAGGTCACCTTTTAACCTTCTCTGTTTCAAGGAGAACAGTCCTAACTTTTCCAACCTCTCCTCATAACTGAAGTCCGTCATCCCTGGTAACATCCTGGTAAACCTCCTCTGTACCCTTTCTAAGGCCTTTACATCTTTCCTGCAGTGTGGTGCCCTGAATTGTCCACAATACTCCAGCTGAGGCCTAACCAGTGATTCCAGCATGATCGAGTTGCTGGAAGATTCTATGATTCTATAATATAGCACAGAGAATACAATATAGCACAGATTATACAATATAACTAAAATTCTGTACCAACTTCTACCATTAGATGAGCTATAAGGCCTCAGGTAAAGCTTTGGGAACAGTGTGCAGGTAAATAAAGGACTGTTGCCTTTTTTAACCAGAAGGGTAGCGCGGGCAGTTGTTGATCAATAAATTGTTATTCGGGGTGAAATACTAAGCTGTAAGAGAGCATCTGTAGACACTAAGTTAAGCCAAAAATGAAAAGGATACCCGAAGGAAGAAAAAATCTAAAGGGGACCCCAGTAAGCAGTAAAATCAAAAGGAGAGCACCAAAGATAATACATAAAATAGGGCAAACGGTAGCAACAAGAGTGAAAGGACAGTTTTTACAGAAGTAAAATTAAGATGGAGGCTATAAGATGTCTTTACTTTGGAATGTTCACAAACGAGAAAGCGAGATACATTAAAAGGGCAATCAGATATGATAACTATCTATTGATCAGTAAGTTTAAAGAAAGGATTGTGGCAAGTGGTAGAGAGCAAACTATAGGAACTTCAAAGGGTAGACAATTATGAGGGGGTTTTGAGGGCGAGTGGATAGTAATAGACTCGATAAGTGAGCAATCACAGGATCAGCAAACATTAGACCTTGAGAGTGAACTGTCAAGGAATGGGCTGGAGACTGGTTTAACCAGGAACAGGGTTGTGATACAAAAGCAAAATACTGCAGTAGAAAATTATGATGTGGTGGGAATATCAAAAGCATAACTAAACCCTGAGAATAGAAATTAACAATTGAATATTCAGGGTATAGAATATTCAGAAAAGGCAGAAAAGACAGAAAGGAGGTGGAGTCATCTATATGTCAGAGACACCGAATGTGAAAAAATCCAAGCTTTTTACATAGGATTACATAGGATATACGGCACAGAAACAGGCCATTCGGCCCAACCAGTCCATGCCGCCGTTTATGCTCCACTCGAGCCTCCTCCCGTCTTTCCTCATCTAAATCTATCAGCATAACCCTCTATTCCTTTCTCCCTCATATGCTTGTCTAGCCTCCCCTTAAATACATCTGTACTATTCGCTTCAACCACTCCCTGTGGTAGCGAGTTCCACATTCTCACCACTCTCTGGGTAAAGAAGTTTCTTCTGAATTCCCTGTTGGATTTCTTGGTGACTATCTTATATTGACAGCCTCTAGTTATGCTCTTCCCCACAAGTGGAAACATTCTCTCTGTCTGAAATCTATCAAAACTTTCATAATTTTAAAGACCTCTATTAGGTCACCCCTCAGCCTTCTTTTTTCAAGAGAAAAGACACCCAGCCTGTTCATCCTTTCCTGATAGGTATACCCTCGCATTTCTGGTACCATCCTTGTAAATCTTCTCTGCACCCTCTCCAGTGCCTCTCTATCATTTTTATAATATGGTGACCAGAACTGTACGCAGTACTCTTAAGTGTGGTCTAACCAAGGTTCAATACAGGTTTAGCGTAACTTCCCTACTTTTCAATTCTATCCCTCTAGAAATAAACCCTAGTGCTTGATTTGCTTTTTTTATGGCCTTGCTAACCTGTGTCGCAACTTTTAGTGATTTGTGTAATTTTACTCCAAGATCCCTTTGTTCCTCTATCCCACCCAGACTCGCACCCTCCAAGTAATAAGTGACCTCCCTATTCTTCCTACCAAAATGTAATACCTCGCATTTATCTGTGTTGAACTTCATTTGCCAATTATATGCCCATTTTGCAAGTTTATTAATGTCGTCCTGTAATTTGTTGCAGTCCTCCTCAGTATTGACTATCCCCCCCCCCCCCAATTTGCTGTCACCCGCAAATTTAGAAATTGTGTTTTTGATTCCAAAGTCTAAATCGTTAATGTAAATTGTGAACAGCAGTGGTCCCAGCACTGATCCTTGTGGAACACCACTACCCACCTTCTGCCACTGTGAATAGCTACCCTTTACCCCTACTCTCTGCTTTCTGTCTTGAAGCTAGCTATCCATTCTGATACTTGTCCCCTGACTCCGCATTCTCCGACCTTGTTCATCAGTCTATTATGGGGTACCTTATCGAAGGCCTTTTGAAAATCTAGATAAATTACATCTACTGCATTACCATTGTCTACTATCTCTGTTACCTCTTCAGAAAATTCAATGAGGTTGGTTAAGCAAGACTTTTCCTTTTGAAATCCATGCTGACTATTCCTTATTATATTTTTGGTTTCTAGATGTTCTTCTATTTCCTCCTTTAGTAGGGTTTCCATTATTTTTCCTACCGCCAATGTTAAGCTGACTGGTCTATAATTCCCTGCAACCCCCTTTCTTGAATATAGGTATTACGTTAGCTATCCGGCAGTCTTCTGGCACTACAACTTTTTGTAATGAATTATTAAATATGTGTCTCTGCTATCTCTTCCCTAGATTCTTTTAAAATGCGCGGATGCAATCCATCTGGACCAGGGGTTTTATCCTCTTTGAGTTTGATTAGTTTATTTAATATATCCCCTCTTTTTATTTTAAATGCACTTATCTCATTACAAACTCATCATCCAATGTCATGTCCACCTGTTCTATCTCCCTGGTAAATACTGAAGCAAAATAATTATTTAATATTTCTGCCATCTCTCTATCATTACCGATGGTATTATCCTGTCTATCCCTTAATGACCCTATTCCCATCCCACCTTTCTTTTTTTATTCAAAAGCAAAATACTGCAGATGCTGGAAATCTGAAATAAAAACAGAAAATGCTGGAAATACTCAGCAGGCCAGGCAGCATCTGTGGAGAGAGAAACAGAGTTAACGTTTCAGGTCGATGACCCTTCGTCAGAACTGGAAAAAGCTGGAGATGGAACAGGTTTTTAAGCAAGTGCAGGGGCAGGGAAAGGGGAGAGGGGAGGAAAGAACAAAAGAGAAGGTCTGTGATAGGATGGAAGGCAGGAGAGATTAAGAGACATTAAGAGATGGTGCAAGGCAAAAGGAGATGGTAGCTGTCTTTCATTCTGCCAGTGCCATTTACACTTCATCTAGAGTCATCTTTTGTTGCTTAACTTGTCCCATTACCATCTCCTTTTGCCTTGCACCATCTCTTAATGTCTCTTAATCTCTCCTGCCTTCCATCTAGAGCCATCTTTTGTTTCTTAACTTGTCCCATTACCATCTCCTTTTGCCTATATAGTTCAGGCTCTCAATACTGGTGTTTTTTTAAAAATCAAAGCAAGATGGGACTTCCTACTTTTCTTTTTCTGCATAGGGCAATTTTCAACTCCTACCACTATACTTCAAGGGTGTCTTTTTATTTCTTTTACTACACTGCTGTGGGGTAGAAGGGTTCTGTTGGACTCGTCTGCAGACAGGAGGTGGTTCCGGACCTGGGGATAAGGAGGTTTCGACAGTTCCCATGTCCTGTCCACCTTCATTTGAATCATACTGTACCTGTGGCAAGGGCGCCTCATTGGGTGGGGGTGTCCCATTAGACATCCCTTCTTCATCACCCCACTGGAGAGGATATATCCAGCTCACCATGCTAATAATCGTGTGTTGTTGTCTTCTGGAACTGCTAGTGGGCTGAAAAAGCTTCATCTGGTTAATATGAAACCATTTAATTTTCTTAGGTAACTGAACCGCATACACCATGGGACTAGCTTTATCAACAATGCTATACGGCCCCTTGTACAGGGGTTCAAAGACTCCCACCCTCGCATAGTTCTGTACCATTACCTGGCTCCCTACTTCCCACTCCTGGGGTTTACTCGGAGCCAGGTGTAATCGGTTGTGTTGGTGTTGCCTTCCCAATGTTGTGGGTGGCCCTCAAGTTCAGTTCTTTCAAAGTTCCCCACAGGTCGCTCAGGAATTTGTCCCGAGTGACTTCTTTCATTTGTTTATCAGTCAGAGTGGGGACCAACAGGTGTGTGGGGGTTCGCATGGGTCTCCCCATTAGCAATTCATGAGGGGAGTGACCCGTTCCTTTGGATTTGTTCCTACGTATCCCCACAAGGATTAGGGGAAGTACCTCATCCCACTTAGTGTGCTGTTCGTTTAATTCCTTTCTCTGGGCCAACTTCAACGTACGGTTCATTCTTTCCACAATCCCTGATGATTGTGGGTTGTGGGTCACATGCCATTTCCCTTCAATTCCAAGCAATTTCAGAGTGGCCTGCATTACCTGACCTGTGAAATTACTTCCCTGGCCTGACTCTACCACATCTGGAGAATACCTCTCTAACTCGGGTCTTGGCCATCCATGAGGCTGTGGCCGACTTGCACGGGAAGACTTCTACCCACCTGGTAATCTCGCACCATCAACACTCATCTGGCCCCCTGCTTAAAAGAACAAACAAACAATCCATTGTGGCTTTCCTACGAGCTCATTGGGTTAATTCGTCAATTCCTGATTCCCTTCTGTCACTGTGGGGAAATATTCACTTCAAATTAAAAACTTTAAATTTAATAATGTCCAATATCTTTAAATTTCATTCAGCAATAAAAAGTTGTGTGGTGAATTAAAAAACCAGATGTCAGCAGAAAGGGTTAACTTCTTTGCAGATTTGTAAGAAGGCGGAGCAAATTGTCAGACGCACGCAATTGCGTCACTTCATGTAAATTAAAAAAAACTTTCCTAATTGAAAAAGACTGTTGGGTTTTCACAATTTAATAGGGTAGTTAACTTTTTTTTCCAAAAGAAGGCAAACCCAGATACCATTAATCAATGTCAACTTGTGTCACACAGCTTCTCGCAGCTTTCAAGTAAATTTAAAAACTCGTCAATAAAAAAACTTACTTTTGCAAAATCTTTGTGCCTTTAAAACTTGCAAAGATTCTGATCAATTTGATTCAGCAGGTAAAAACATCAGACATCATAAACATTCTGTGAAGCAACTCCACACACAATAGCATTTCCTTTATTTTTCCTGGTCACACATACTTGAAATTGGTCAGAAATTTCAAAAAATACCAATTATTGATGTGATTGCCTCAGGTCTGGAACTAGCGGCTTTCACACAATTTACACCAACCAGAATTTCACCGTGGCCGCAATAAAAGTCTGGTTTAAACAGGTTAATTAACCTCAACAACTCCAATTAAATTCAAACCAATATCTTAAACTAACCAATACCGCTTGAAAAAGAGGGAGAACCTTCCCTCAGCTTGTAGCTTCGAAACATTCATACAAGTTTTTTTCAGACATCGCTGCACTGAAAGTAGAAAAGGGACAGAACCTTTCCTTTTTTCCTTCCTTTATTTCACCAAAGGCTATTTGTTAAAAATGTAGAAAGTGGGCGTCTTGGATTTGCAGTAACAAAATTAAGAAGACAGTGCTTTGTAAACGTTCGAATTGATTTAAAAATAAAATCAAACAATAGCAATTTTTGTAATCCAATTAAAACAAAGTACTTTCAAAAAGTCCAGACTCATTTTCTACCAGACACGATCAGAAACCATGGCAACCGTAACTTCAAGGCTGAAGCTTATCTTTTTGTAATACAAACTGCCTCTGATATACAGTTTGCTGTACAAGCCATCCCAGTCAAAATATATCCACAGCAGTGTCTTTAACTTAGAATGCAAATCACAAAGTTGTTCCTACTTCTAGGTGCATAATCTTAAATTGAAATGAACATATTTAACACATCCACCCTCTCTTAAAACTTCTAACATCCAACAAAGGGTTAAACAGCTTTTAGCTCCATGCACAGAAAGGTGGGTGGAGCTAAAACAAACACAACAGATACTTTCTTTTAAAGACAGACTTTCAAACAAAAGGAATACTGTAACTTCTTAAAATTCATAGTCAGGAAAACTTCCACACTTCAACATACACTTTCACACAAACTGAAATTTCAGCATCCTTTAAGGTTCCTTTCACTCAGCAAATCTTGTGTTTTATTTGTCTCGGCACAGAAGCTGATAGCTTCCGTGTCTGTAAAACTTTAAATTTCTTTTTTTTTTCCTTCTTTTAAATCGTCATATCAGCAGCTTTTCCTGGCTCCCCAAATCCCTGTTTTTTTCCTTCCTTTGCTGAGTTATTGATTGGTTAGCCTGCAACTTAGATCTTTTTCCCCTTTATCTCCCACTCTCTCTCCTGCTCTTTATACATCACCTCCAGTTTCTTAATCCATTTATTACATTCAGTGTGGTCCCCACAAGCACTCCGTTCCTCTAGAGCCTGTTTCTGGATGACCCTAAATGCAACCTTCAGGTCCTCATTGACCTTTTCTGCCTGCTCTGCCCAATGTCTCTGTTTGGATAGTTCCTTTGACAAGGCATTGCACTGATCCTGATTAAACTGGCTCTTGAGGTATTGTTTTTATTACACCACCTCTCCTCCTGTTCTAACATTTCCTCGAGCCTGTTTCTATGCTCCCTTTCTTCTTCTGTTTCTTTCCTTAACTTGATCTTTACCCTTTCATAAGATTTAACCTGCCTCTGTTAGGCCAATAACCAAACAGATTTCCTTACCCTTGGCTGACACATGGACCCTTGTGTCCACTGTTCAGCCTCCAATACTGGATCATCACCGTCTATAATGACCCGGATCCACCTCTCTCAAAGAGGCAACTTCCCTTTCACATACTTAGTGACTAACTCATCCATTGTCTTTACCATTGTCTGTTCTGAACGGGTCCCTGTTCGGGCACCAAAAATCTGTAAGATGTGCGGAAATCGCCCCCCCCCCCCCCCCGCCCCATCAAACAGTTTCCAAAGTTCAGACCCGTCGAACAGACAACACGTACACAGTGGGAGGGTTGCCAAGTTTTAAGGTATAAAAGATGCTGTAAAAAAACACACGGGGCTGCAGCCGGGCTACCTGGTCAGTTGCCTCTCTGAATCGATTGGATTGACAATATCCAAACTCATTTTACATATGACTCTACAGTCAAAAGACAGCTGAGACTTTTCAGCTATGCAGGATTCAAACTCAGGTCCCACAGCTGAAAAGTTAGTATCTAATTCTCAGTCACCCAGTTTATATCAGAATATAAACATTTTTCAAATAATTTCACTTAGTCAAGCAGGATAGTTTAAAAAAAAATCATTGTGGGCCATTCAAAGGAAGTACAGTATTGAGCAATCAATATTGCAGACTTATAGCTGGAACAGTGCCGAGACCTCTTTCTAGTCCGAGTCATTTCCTATGACTTTTGTTGCTTTTTAATATTTATTGAAGATGTCTAACACCACAATCCTACCTATAGAGTATATACTTGCCTCTTTTTAATAATGGTTTAATTTCCCTGATACTATAGACTACATGTTGCACTCATACAGTAGGGGTGGAAATTATTGACTATTCTATTATGCTATTGATTTCTATCAATGTTGCACTGAAACTTTGAAACCAATCGATTCAGAGAGGCATGGTATAGTTGGTGTGGGAGATGGAAAGGGTCACATTGGTTCAGTAGACGTTGGCCCAGAAATTGGATCGTGCTTGAATCGGGCCGTGATCCGGATGCAGCGCGCACTGCACACTCCTAAAGAGACCAGCAGCAAAACCACGGCAAATTAGTTCACCGCCCTCATTTGTTTATTACCGGCAAGTTTCGGCTGCCAGTCATGGCCCCTGAGACAGCTTGCCGGTGGCAACGCGGCAGCAAGATCAGCCAGCTGGGATGCCTAAGGTTGAGGACCTAAGGTGAGTCTGGGGGGTTGGGGGGGAGACAATCGGGAGGTGGCTGGCAGCAACCCACAGTTTTAATATGGAGCCAGGAGGAGCACCCCTGCTCATCCCAGTTCCACATTCAGTTAAGTATTTTTTATTCAGTCCTGGGATGTGGGCGTCACTGGCAAGGCCAGCATTTATTGCACATCCCTAAATGCCCTTGAGATGGTGGTGATGAGCTGCCTTCTTGAACCGCTGCAGTCCGTGAGGTGAAAATGCTCCCACAGTGCTGTTAGGGAGGGAGTTCCAGGATTTTGACCCAGCAACGATGAAGGATCGGCGATATATTTCCAAGTCAGGATCATGTGTAACTTGGACAGGAACTTGGAGGTGGTGGTGTTCCCATACGCCTGCTGCCCTTGTCCTTCTAGGTGGAAGAGGTCGTGGGTTTGGGAGGTGCTGTCGAAGAAGCTTTGGCGAGTTGCTGCAGTACATCTTGTCGATGGTACACACTGCAGACACGGTACGCCGGTGGTGGAGGGAGTGAACGTTTAAGGTGGTGGATGGGGTGCCAATCAAGCGGGCTGCTTTGTCCTGGATGGTGTCGAGCTTCTTGAGTGTTGTTGGAGCTGCACTCATCCAGGCAAGTGGAGAGTATTCCATCACACTCCTTACTTGTGCCTGGTAGAAAGGCTTTGTGGAGTCAAGATGTGAGACACTCGCCACAGAATACCTAGCCTCTGACTTGCACTTGTAGCCACAGTATTTATGTGGCTGGTCCAGTTAAGTTTCTCGTCAATGGTGATCCCCAGGATGTTGATGGTGGGGTATTCGGCGATGGTAATGCTGTTGAATGTCAAGGGGGGCGGTGGTTAGACTCTTGCTTGTTGGTCATTGCCTGACACTTGTGTGGCGCAAATGTTACTTGCCACTTATCAACCCAAGCCTGAATGTTACCCAGGTCTTGCTGCATGCGGGCACAGACTGCTTCATTATCTGAGGAGTTGCAAATGGAACTCAACACTGTGCAATCATCAGCAAACATCCCCACTTCTGACCTTTTGATGGAGGGAAGGTCATTGATGAAGCAGCTGAAGATGGTTGGGCCTAGGACACTACCCTGAAGAACTCCTGCAGCGCTGTCCTGGGGCTGAGATGATTGACCTCCAACAACCACAACCATCTTCCTTTGTGCTAGGTATGACTCCAGCCAGTGGAGAGTTTTTTCCCTGATTCCCATTGACTTCAATTTTACTAGGGCTCCTTGATGCCACACTCGGTCAAATGCTGCCTTGATGCCAAGGGCAGTCACTCTCACCTTACCTCTGGAATTCAGCTCTTTTGTCCATGTTTGGACCAAGGCTGTAATGAGGTCTGGAGCCGAGTGGTGCTGGCAGAACCCAAACTGAGCATCAGTGAGCAGGTTATTGATGAGTAAGTGCTGCTTGATAGCACTGTCAACAACACCTTCCATCACCTTGCTGATGATTGAGAGTCGACTGATGGGGTGGTAATTGGACGGATTGGATTTGTCCTGCTTTTTGTGGACAGGGCATACCTGGGCAGTTTTCCACATTGTCGGATAGATGCCATTGTTATAGCTGTACTGGAATAACTTGGCTAGAGGCGAGCACAAGTCTTCAGCACGACATCTGGGATGTTGTCAGGGCCTATAGCCTTTGCTGTATCCTGTGCACTCAGCCGTTTCTTGATATCATGTGGAGTGAATCAAATTGGCCGAAGACTCTGTACCCTTGCTACCCTCAGTGCTTCTTCCAAGTGGTGTTCAACATGGAGGAGTACTGATTCATCAGCTGAGGGAGGGCGGTAGGTGGTAATTAGCAGGAGGTTTCCTTGCCCATGCTTGACCTGAAGCCATGAGACTTCATGGGGTCCAAGTCAATGTTGAGGACTCCCAGGGCCACTCCCTCCCGACTGTATAGCACTGTGCCACCACCTCTGGTGGGTCTGTCCTTCCCGTCGGACAGGACATACCCAAGGATGGTAATGGAGCAGTCTGGAAGATTGGCTGCACGGTATGATTCTGTAAGTATGACTATGTCAGGCTGTTGCTTGACTAATCTGTGGGACAGCTCTCCCAATTTTGGCACAAGTCTCCAGATGTTAGTGAGGAGGACTTTGCCGGGTCAACTGGGCTGGGTGTGCCGTTGTTGTGTCCGAAGCCAGTGCCGACTTACTTTTCTGGTGGGGTCTCCAGCAGCCCCTTTAAGGACCGCATGCAGACCAGGTAAAACTGAATGCAGCAGGCCCAACCTCTGCCGTGTTCAGTGTAAACCAATTTCCGGTTTGTGTCCTAAAACAGACTTTAGATCCCTTATTAGCATATTCAAGGCACCTAAAGCCTGTTTTAGGTGGTTGCCAGGATGCCTCTATAGAACCCATTCCAATAGGGCGTCAGATGTGTTTCCGGCACCATTCAGGTGCAGGAGTTTGGCTTACAGAATTTTACCTCTTTGCCCCTGTTTTCTGCCTGGAAATGGGTGCAGTGCAATCCAATTTCTAGGCCTTAGTTTCTTTGAGGTTGGGGCTGAAATTTGGGTAGAACTGAGTAGAGCTTTATCCTACCATTAAATGTCCTATATCTGACCTCAGATGCTAACACTGGGACTTGAACTGGGAAAGTGTTCCCATTGCTGACATCCTTCGCTTTGATTGCACAATATTCAGAAAAAAACAAGAAGAAAAAGTTTGCAAATGATATCGGGGGGTTATTGCAGCTTTATTTTTCTTGGATGTTAAGAATGAATTTAGCTTAATTGAATAATACCTGTTCTTCCTTGTTGGATGAAATTCCAACATCAAAATGAGCCTTTGACAGTTTTTATCAATAGATGTGTTTAATCTCTTTTTTACGTTTAATAGAGAAATAAGACAGCCCTCCACAACCTTAGCCTTTCTATCCCACCATTAGATTCTCGATTACTAGCATTCCATGTTCATAAAGGTATTGAAGAAATTGCTGTGGTTGACTGTAATCAGAAGATTAAAGTACATGCAGATGATATGTAATGAAATCCATAAACATATAAACCTGATATAAGCAAATTCAAGGCAAAGCTTTTAATACCAGCTCTTAATTTAATTGAGTTCATCCCTTCCTGGCAATGTATGCAGGTCTTTACATATACTACAACATATGCATTGCCTTATTTTGTTACAGAGAAAAATCATAAGTAATAATATCAATGGAGCTTGTTGCATATATTTATTATATTCTATGACACATTCTTGGTAGTTGTGCAATGGTGTCATAGGTCATATCTGGTGTCAAATCTTTGTAATATCATGAAGTAACACTGATTAAAAAGGATTCACTGTTAGAGATTTTTCTTATTCCTAGTTATGTTTTTATGCAATCTACTCAGCCTATTTCAAAGCTATTCTATTTGAATCCTTCATAAATTCCCAAAAACTCATGCCAAAAACAACTCCCATTGAAATTGCATGAAAATTCATCATTTCATTTAATCATAATTTAAAATATTGGATAATTTGATTGTGCATCGCCAAAATGCTGGGTTTGACCAATGAAATGCGCCACTTTATTCCAATTTAGTGCACGATCACTATCGGGTGCCCAGGAGTGCCACTCTTCCCCCACCAGAGCGCAATGCATAGTTGAATGAAGACAGAGAGCAGTTTGAGAACATTGCTAGCCAAAAGTACAAGACCATTACTATGGAAGAAAAATAAAAGATCATTAAATTGGAGCATTAAACAGGGAACTGGAGAGACACAAAAATTTAACATCTGTCCACAACCCTCTTCACCTAGCTGAAACACAAAGTCAGAATTTCTATTGAATATCAGGGGAATCTTTGCAGCCAACGAAAGAGGATGTGCACTTCAGCTTGTCCAGATGGTGATATATGTGAATAAGTGTGCTGTTAACAAGAAGCAAACCACAATCACAGACTATTTTGCAAAATGACTGAATTTAAGGCCAGAATTTGAATAGGGAGGTGGGTTGGGAACGGGAGGGCTAGAAAGCAGTTGGGAAACCCAGGAGAACATGTTTCCCGCAAGCCCCACCGAATTTAATGGCAGGGCCTGATTTGCATTTCAAAACTCTGTGTCCCACCCACAGCCAGCCAGATGGAGAGGGTGGGTAGGCCTGCGGCACTAGGTGTAGGGGGTGGTGTGGTAGGGGTCAGCCTCACCTCTGACTCAGTGAGCGGTTCGAATCGCTCCCACGCCCCTGGTTCTAGACCTTGGACTTATTTAGGGGTTGTGAATAAAGATACAGTAGACAACAGGTTCCGATAAAAGAATTTTGACTTTTATTAAAAGAAAAGGTAACAAACTTAAAACACACTTAACACTTAAACAGGTTGGGGAACACACGGTACAGGCGAGGGAGAATGACAATATACAAAAACCCTTATCCCTCCCAAAAATCCCACTATCTAGCTAGGTTTTGGTTTCAGGAGATCAGGGATAATGCTCACCAAACAGGGGTTTTGACAGTGTGAAATCCAGCCAGGTAAGTTGATTGCGATTTTTGAGGTACTCTCTTTTTGTCCTTTGGGGCCTGCCGTCCCCACGTGGTACCGGTCTGTGAAATCTGCGATGGTGGTCTGGTCATCGAGTTTTGTTGCGTTGGAGGCTTGTCGGGGCGGTACCTTCTGGGGCTGGACCGTGGGTTGAGCGATGCCGACTCGCTCCAAGCCTCCAGTGACCTTGGCTAGTGGCGGCTAGTGCTAGACCGTGTGCTGAGCGATGCCGACTCGCTCCCAGTGGCCTCAGCTCCAGCCCTTGCCTGGCCTAGTCTGTCCTTACCTCCGATCTCACCCCGGGTCTGCCTCGTGGCCTTGCTGCTTCTCTCCTCCTCCTGCTCGTGTCGTGTGGCTGGTAGTGTCTTGCTGGAACTTGCTGCAACTGGAACAGAGCTGAGAGAGAGTTTCTTGGGGGATTAGGTCCTCAATTATACTGTTCAGACCCTTTGTCTTTTTCGCGCCAAAACCCCTTACTAAATCGGTTTCATGTTGAAGTGATTTAGGTTTCAGTTGAGGCCTGTTCATTCCATTGTCTTAGTTTTGCGGGCTTGTTAAGTTTTGATGGGTTTAACTTGGTGTTAAATTGTCCTGATGGCTTCCGATGTCTCCCATTTAGGCAGGGCCTTTATCTATGCGCCAAATCTTGTCTCTATAGATACCTGGCTGATTGGTTTTTGATGAAGTAATGGCTGTACTAGATGTTTTATTGTTTACAGGCTTCTGGCATCCTGTTTGGGCCTGGGGATATTCAAAAAGGTGTCTTGAATTATTCAATTTTGGATGTGTTGTGAGGTATTGAGTGAGGTTCTTCCTCCTGCCAGGATTACAGTACAAACAAATTCCAGACAGCTTGACTCCAAAAGCTGTCCACTGCCTCACCACACCCCTTCGCAAAGGTGTTTTTTTTCCATAGTCATTTTCAAAAGTCATTTTTTCTCAGGGTTTTTCTTCCCTGATTTTTAAAATGCCAAAACTTGGTTTTTGGTCTTAAATTCCTTATGTTAGGCCCAAATGCATTTTTATCACTCTGGGGTAGTTCCAAAGTCCTTTTTCCTTAGGTTTTGGGGATCTGCAAATTTTGGAAACCTTACATAGGCTGCAGAGAGGAGGGAGGGAGGAATCGGGTGGGGGCCGGGAGGTGGTCAGGGGCCGCAGCATCAGCAGGGAGGTGAAGAATAAGGGCCGGAGGAGCATCGGGGCTGATAGGCGAAGTGCGGGAAGGCAATCAGTGGCCTTGTGGGGGGTGGAATCAGAGGCGAGGGGGGGGGGGGATCGGAGGCCTCGGGGACGGGGGGGTCTCCATTCATGGGGGCTGGGGGGCATGGGTGAGACAGGGAGCTGGATCCAGGAGGTAAGTGTAAAGGCACGTACCTCCTGGATCCAGCAGCCCTCACCTTACTTTAGCTGACGGGATTCTCCGAGGCCTGAGAAACTCGACCAGCCAGAGTTAAATTTGAAACGGTGGTTAAATCTGAGGCACGTCAGCCTCATTATAATATTTAAATGGACGACCCGCCTCCTGGGAGTGGGTTGGCTGCTCGCCCCCCCCCCCATCCCACCTCCATTAAAACCAGAAGCGGGCAGGTTGGGGTCTGAACTCAGATTTTTAACACTTTAATCCCCCACCCGACTCCAACCCATCCGTTTTTAGGGGTTAAAATTCCCTAAGTGTTGTGCAGCTTCAACTTTCAATTATATGCATTTTAATAGTTGCTGTTTGTTTTGATATTGTACAGCAGTTTTAAGCACACTGTGTGATATTTTATTGAAATTGCATTAAACTCAGTTTACTTGTAGCACAGGCTAATTCAATTTTGTTGCACAGATACTATACTGCATGGACCTGTTCTCAGTGGCAATTCCTCCCACCTCTAGGGACAATGCAGTCATATTATACAACAATTGAATTTTAATCTCTAAAAACTACACTTGGTATTGACTCCCACTGTGCTACACTACAGGAAATCACTATTATGCCCCGCCCCCATTCCCCTACCGCTTATGTTTTCAATCATTTTGGGATTTTCAGTTGCACGGAAGTGAGCATCGTGACAAATGCTGGTGTTCTGACGCCTTAAGAAATTCCAAAAGTTTGGAAAGATAAATGAGAAGTCACGAATCACAGGAAATTGGGACAGAGATGGGCTGAGAAATACAAATGTGTCAGTTCTGACGAAGGTTCTTCACTCAAACAGATTTTTTCAGTTTTGGGCGGACTTTAGTTTATATTTCAGATTTCCTGTACTTTAATATGATTAATTGTTTTTTCCTGATTTCGTTTCCTCTAAAGCGTCTCCGCCTTGAAACACACACGTGTGGCAGGGCGGGGCGGGATGTTAAATATGAAATCAGAAAACCACAGTAAAAGCGTGTCTCTTACGTGACTACCGCGCCAGGCCAAACCCTAGAGAGAATAAATCATCACGCAGTTAAAACACGTTTACCAGTTCTAACAATTTAACAAGGAAAGTACGACTTTCCCCTTGCTTATAATTTATTTGCATGTACATTCCACAGTGTTATGCAACTAATGCTACCGCAACCCTTTCCCAATTTCCTGTTGTAACATTTGCTATTTCATTGATTTTCCAAAATCAAAATCTCCCCGAATCTTCAGCTAGAGATTACCTAACGAATGCGTCAGCTCAAAAGTTACATATTGGTTGCACTCACAAAAACTCGAGTGCTCGAATTCGTTTGATTTTATTTTTTATACAATTTAGGCAAACATTGACATTTTTTTCTTCATTCGGTCTCTCGGTAAACGATTATCAAGGAACATTTAGCTAAAGTGAAATAAGATTTTGCGCTTTCTGTATGGTACTATGGACAACTCCGAGTTTTACCAAATTTAAGTATTAAAGAATCAAGGTATGTCCGGAAATAATAAACGTTTCGTAATAGTTTATAAAATATTTCGGGTTTTATCAAAAAAATAAATGCAATAGTCCTCAGCTAATCCTGCTCTCAATAGCGTACTTTAAAACAAAACAAGTTTGTACACACACACATCACATATATATAAACAGATATATACATACACACACATGAACATATATATATATGCACACACAAAGATATATATATATACAGATAAACACACACACACATATATAACAACAACTGGCATTTATATAATGCCTTTAACATAGCAAAATGTCCCAAGGCGCTTCACAAGAGCATTATTAATCAAGTCACAGAAGGCGATATTAGGACAGGTGTTTTAAAGAGGTAGGTTTTAAGGAGTGTTTTAAAGGAGGGGAGAGATGTAGAGCGACGGAGAAGTTTAAGGAGGGAATTCCAGAGCATAGGGCCTAGACAGCTGAAGGCACGGCCACCAATGGTGGAACGATTAAAATCGGGGATGCTCAAGGTGCCAGAATTGGACGAGCACAGAGATCTCGGAGGCTTGTAGGGCTGGAGGAGGTTGCAAAGATAGGGAGGGGTGAGGTCATGGAGGGGTTTGAAAACAAGGTTGAGAATATTCAAATTGAGGCGTTGCTGCACTGGGAGCTAATGTAAGTCAGCGAGCACAGGGGTGAAGGCTGAACAGGACTTGGTGTGAATTAATATACTGGCAGCAGAGTTTTGGATGAGCTCAAGTTTATGCAAAGAAGAAAGACTTGCATTAATATAGCGCCTTTCACAATCTCAGGACGTCCCAAAGTGCTTTACAGCCAATGAAGTACTTTTAAGGTGTAGTCACTGTTGTAATGTAGGAAATATGGCAGCCAATTTGCACACAGCAAGCTCCCACAAACAGCAATATAATGGCCAGATAATCTGTTTTTAGTGATGTTGATTGTAGGGTGGAAGATGGGAGGCCAGCCAGGAGAGCAGTGAAATAGTGAAGACAGAAGGTAACAAAGGCATGGATGAGGTTTTCAGCAGCTGATGAGCTGAGCCAGGGGTGGAGTCGGGCGATGTTACAGAGGCGGAAGTAGGCGGTCTTGGTGATGAAGCAGACATATGGTCGAAAGCTCATCTCGGTGTCAAATATGACACCAAGGTTCCGAATGGTCTGGTTCAACCTCAGACAGCTGCCAAGGAAAGGGCTGGAGTTGATGGTTCGGGAATGGAGGTTGTGGCGGGGACTGAAGACAATGGCTTCGGTCTTCCCAATATTTAGTTGGAGGAAATTTCTGCTCATCCAGTACTGGATGTCGGACAAGCAATGTGACAAATCAGAGGCAGTGGAGGGGTCAAGAGAGGTGGTGGTGAGGTAAAGCTGAATGTCATCAGCATACATGTGGAACCTGACATTGTCCTTTTGGATGATGTTACCGAGGAGCAGCATGTAGATGAGAAATAGAAGGGAGCCAAGGTTAGATCCTTGGGGGACACCAGAGATCATGGTCGGAGAGTCGGAAGTGAAGCCATTGCAAGTGATTCTCTGGCTACAACTGGATAGATAAGAATGGAACCAGGCGAGGGGAGTCCCACCCAGCTGGACACCGGAGGAAAGGCTTTGGAGGAGGATGGTATCATCAACCGTGTTGATGGCTACAGACAGATATACACACACACACACATAAACAAACATACACATACACAACACATACACACACAGACTATCGTTGACTCCATTCCCTACTCCACTGAAAGTTCTCACTGGTAACTTTTTTTTACTGTGGAAACCAACACAGCGGTTCATTTAAAAACTTATTCAAAAGCTTTGAAAATGTCTAGTGTTCAATTTATTTTTTGACAGTTCTGACCAAGGCAGGGGGTAAGTTTTGGCAAAGCATTTGTCACATTCATTGAAAAAAGGTACGTCCCCCAATGTGCGGTACTTTGCCTCTTTATTTCTTAATACTGAATTAAACGGCATTTGAAAGAAAGGAATTTCCTCAAAGGCTCCAGCCTTGCCGCAACCTCCCTTTCATTCCCCTGACAGTACTCCCGGGGTCCTCGGAATTTACCATCATTTTACCCATTTAAGGTCTGCTTATTTGTATTTCTTGAAGTTTGTGCCAACTGTACCATTTTGAATCATTGACATTCAAAAACTAGAAAAATCAAAGATATTGGGGCAGGTAATTTACACTTGATGAACTTCAAAGTTCTAAAAGTATATTCAGATAAAATAGATCTGGTAATAATTAATAATTTCATTCATGCTACGTTTTGTCAGACTATCGCTTTTGGGTTTTAAAGCAAATAATTATGAGATACTTAACTCAAAGTTAGGTCTTGCGCACCCTAGAAAACCCGATGTCACATTAATTTACTACCACAATGCAGCGGGTGCCAATCCCACCACGTTATCTCCAGTGTAGAAAGGTGAGGTAATACTGGCTAAAGGAGACTATTTACCAAAAAACAATTGGGTATTTGTTATGAGGTGAAATAGAGCCATAATTCACAGCACAGACAGAGGCTATTCGGCTCACGGTGCCTGTGCCAGTGCTTGCCCTTCAATCAGAGCTATCCACTCTAATCCCGTTTCTTTGATCTTTCCCCAGATCCTTTTATATTTTCTTTTGAAATACTTATACAATTTCCTTTTAAATAATCTTATAGTCTCTGCCAAATAGTGGTGAAGAATTTCATATTCTAGAACTCTGTGTGGATGCTTTTCCTAAATTGTTACTGACCAATGGAAGAATCTTTCACTATTTATCCTCTCAAAACCTTTCGCAATTTTGAAAGCCTTTCGTAGATCCCACTTAATCCTCCCTGCTTCAATGAAAACGCCTTAGTTTTTCAAGCCTTTCTTCATAACTCTAACATTTAATTCCTGGTATCAAATCTTCTCTGTACCCATTGCATGATTCCAATATCCTTCCTTTAATGGAGTGCCCAGAACCCATGCAATACTTCAGCTGGGCCCTAACCAATGTCCTGTACAAATTCAACATCACTCCTTGCTTTTATATTGAATGTCTATTATAGAGCCTGTCAGATTTTCCTTCCATTACTTTCAATGGCAGGGAAATCAGGCAAGTTCTGTGGTCTCCTCTGCCAGATTCTCCTTTATTCGGCAATGCTCAACAGCCAGGTGGTAAAGACGAAAATTTAGCTATGGGGATTTTTTTTAGTTAAAAAAAATCTTTTACTTTAAGACTGATAAATTTTCGCCAACGCACAGAGATCGGTTAATCTAATTTGCATATACAAATGAAACTGGCCATTTTTCATTTATGAAATATAGGAGGTGAAATTCCTCCTGTTGATAATTTTGGCAAAAAAGACAACATGAGTTAAAAAAAAATGACAACTCCGGGCATGTATTGCTGTGTGGGGTGGAAATCCCTCTAGTAACCAATTTTAATTTCATTAATGGGGATGCTGTTGCTTTTCTTGTTTCCGAAAATAAAATCGAATGCCATCACCATCAGCTTCCTCTGTGACTTCTGTATAGCTGTACACACAGTGTAGGATGATTGGTAACAAATACCTGTTTAATCAATGAAGATTCTGCAGAAAAATTATATAGTGCAGCTACAGGGCACAATGCTGGAATTTTATTTTAGAAAATTAAATTACTTCAAAAGTGAAATATTGTTGTCTATAATGTGTCACAGTTATTGGCTTTCTTCTTTCTGTCATTTGGGATCAAAACCGGGTTCACTCACAGAAAATAACTTTGATATTAGATTGGAAAAACAGGCGGAAATCAGTTCCACCCGGATTTTCCAACTGGTTCTGAAGCAGATGGTGGAAGCTTCCATTTGAATAAGATGGGAACTCATAAATAAATTTAACTAAGGGAAAAATATGTCTTTTGGATAATTTCACGTTGTTTACGCCCCCATTAACACCAGTTCCTGGTCATGCCCACAAACCTTGGGTATTGGGAGAAGTGATCCCATTTGACTATTTAAAACCAGGGATGAATTCACAGGGATCCCCATAGTGCAATGGACTGGGCAGGTAGCAAAATCCCTCCTGCCAATCTCCTTCACACAGAGAGTGCCTCAAATGATCAAGAAATCACTTGCTGCAACAACAAAAAGTTTTGAAGAAGTACCTACTAGGAGCTTAGAGAGCCCTTTAAATGGGTTTGAAACAAACAGCTGCCTGCGCATCTGGCAACATCTGACTAATACGTGCTTCACATAATTATCCCTTAGACCCCCTGCATTAACACTACAGCCACCCATTTCACTCATTCCCTGGAAATATTCACTCTCTCCTCACATTCAACAACTACTCCACAGCTGAAAAGCAGACAATCCATCTCACCTCAGATTTCAGTCTACAGTGCATCATAGGAACACTCTCTGTATGCAATACTAATGAAGTATCACCACACTTTATTGTCCTATATTGTTTATTCCTATCATTTTCCACCCCACTATTTTCCCCTGTGCTTGACTGCAAAGGTTTAGTGCCAACTCTGCTGCTTCTATGAGATGGTTCCCCAGTAACCGAAGTATGGAAGGTGGTTGTCTACTATGTCACAGTCAAAGACTTCTGAGATATTGATGGCTATCCACCTCAATGAGTTCAGGCCTGAGAAGTCCTGGCTACAGTCTGCTTTAATTTGGCAGCTGGTGGAACAGTTTGTCCTGTGCGCTTTCTGGCACCTGTGCAGGCATTTATGGGGGTTGGGGGGGCTGCAAGGGTACAGATGTAGCACCATCCAGATAGACAGCAACATAATCCATGCTCATTGCAAACCTGTCCCTGCTATCAGGCTATGCCTTAACACACCCACTGTGGGAGCAAAAACTCAAGGAGAGCACTGAGCTGACTGAAGTCCCTATGCATATGATTTCATGGCCTATCTAAGGAGCAGATATAGTAAAGCCCAGGGTCTGCATGGTAACAATATGAGCATCCCGAGAGATGCTATTATTGGTGTTACAAACTCTGTGATGGGAGGGGCTCTGCTGCAGATGATTCTGGAGTCACCACATACTCCAAGGTATTCTGCAGAGTTTCAATGCTGTGCATCAGAACCCCAGAAATAGAATCCTCCATGCCGGCTGGCCGACGCTGAATACCTCCAGCAAATTATCATGCTCAGAAAGCATCCTCCTATTAAAAGCTGGGCCCCTCAGGTCAAAACCTCTTCCCTCTTCAGCAGACTATTGAGATGACCTAGCCCTCCAGTCTATTGGTTCCTTTTCTTCTTTTGCTATTGCCACCTGCTCCTACTCATTTGTGCTCTGAGGATCATCCAGCGTATTCCCCTCAAAAGTTGCTGCCTAAATACTGTGGAGCAGATATTGCTGAGCTTAACTGCACAAGAAAGATTGACAGTGCATTTTAAGGGAGGTTTTGCATATCTATCTCCCTGGATCCCAACTCTGACATCTGGCACACCTATGAAAAAAAGAGAGAGAAGGAGTAAGATGTGGCTGAGAAGGCAAGGACATGCCTGGTTGCTTTCTGTACAATGGCAGTGAAGGAATTAATGTTAAGTGTTTGTTGTGGCTGCTGTGAGTGAGGCAGTGAGCAATGGAATTGGACATGAAAAGTGGCTGCAGTAAAGTTGTCTGCACACCATCAACTGGGACCAGTACCATCTCCTGCTTCTTCCAGATTGTCTCTACCCCGGATCCCTTTAGCTACTTTTTCAAAAGGAGAGAGATCATGCAGATAGAGAAGGGCCTCATCTTGATGGCTTTGCTCCCTCAGCTTATGGGCATTCTTCTCCTACAAGAAATGTAGAAGGAATGAAATAATGGACCTTGGCAAGAGGGCATTCAGCATTCCGTGGATCAGTTGGTAGCACTCTTGCCTCTGAGTCAGAAAGTTTTGGGTTCAAGTCTCACTCCAGAGACTTGAGCACAAAAATCTAGGCTGACAGTCCAGTGCAGTACTGAGGGAATGCTGCACTGTCAGAGGTGCTGTCTTTTAGATTAGCCATTAAACCGAGGCCCTGTTTGCTCTCTCAGGTGGACGTAAAAGATCTCATGGCACTATTTCGAAGAAGAGCAGGGGAGTTATCCCCGGTATCCTGGCCAATATTTATCCCTCAATCAACATCACAAAAATAGATTATCTAGTCATTATCACATTGCTGTTTGTGGGAGCTTGCTGTGTGCTAATTGGCTGCCACGTTACCTACATTACAACAGTGACTACACTTCAAAAGTAGTTAATTGGCTGTAAAGCACTTTGGGATGTCCTGAGGTCATGAAAGGTGCTATATAAATGCAAGTCTTTCTTTCTTTAGCCTAATACCTTTGTTTATGTGATGACAGGAGAACATACTGCTGCTCACACTTGCAACTAAACCGCAGTGTGCAAATCGAGCTGAATCACGGACCTTGGCTGGTTTTAGTGCTGCATCACTCAGGCAGTTACAAGTACTGTCATGCTCACCTCCAACCAGTTCGAAGCCGGAATCCTAAAATCGTTCCCATTTTGACCAGTCAGGGAGCGGCCAAGCGATTCAATTTAAATGCAAGCAACTTGTGGATTCTATTTATATTTGATTACCAGTTCTTTCTGAGTTTAAAGAACACATGGCGTTACTTTGATAATTATTAACCCCCACCCAGAAACTGAAATTTTAATTGGGACCTTCTACCTGCCAATCTCCACCAGCAGCTGGAAGTTCCCAATTTTCCCAGTCCTACTGCTGCATTAGACCCTACTCGGGGGTGGGTTCACATGAGGGCTGTCTGCAGGCCATTTAAATCATCCAAGACACAGAAATCACAGAGATCCTGGGGATGGACAGGAGCACGCACTTCAGGTGCCAGGCAGGAAAATGTGCTCAGGGATCTTGCATATAGTGTGAGCTTCCTATACATCTTACACTTGCTTCCTTCCAGTTGCCAACCACTTGATTTTAGAGCCAGCATTCAGCATTTCTGGCCCTAACTTGCACCACTTGCATATGGTGCCTTAAATGCTTGCTTATTCCTGGAAATGTTAAATCACTTCATATTTCGCTTCTGTGCATGTACAACGTTTCATAGAAAAGGTGAGCCAATTTCTCTCCTGTCCTCCTCAACAGAGCAAGCAAGGGTTCTCACACTCACTCCCAAATGTCTAGCATGGTAGAGACACATTGCTGTAGTTACCTTTTTTAAGCATTTCAGAAGGGAGGTATGAGTGCCTTGGCATCTCCAGCAATGCTTCAAGTTGCACAAGAATCTAAATTGCCATAGTGTGTGAAGCCACACACATTTATTTTCCTGTAGAAGTCTGTCAGCACAAGGAGAAGGAATTAGATTCATGCAAGTAAGTTGATAGATTGGCATGTGTTTTCCTGATGTGAGATTATGATATACTTTGTTTTTTTGACTATAACTGCTGTGGCTGTTACGCTGGGATTGACACCACACAGTCTTCACTACTCCAGCATCAGATCATCTACCTGAGGCGATCTCACTATAGGCAGCCCAGTTGTGTCAATTTTGGATTCAGCATAATTATACTATAAATTTGGTGATGAATTTGGAAACAATTCATAGTATAACAAGAGTTTAACTTTAATACCATAAATCAGATAGATGCGAGTTATTGTTAGTTAGTAAGTCTGCAAAAAAATGATGCTTGTGAGAGCAGACAAACTACAGCTGATGTATGACAAGCACTGCCATTTTATTCAGGTTACCATAGTAACAATCTGTGTGCAAAGATTGTGGTTCATACTGATGTGACTCAGACTAAAATGTTTACCGGTAGGAAAAGAATTTTCAAATTTCTGACCACAAATTGCAGGATCAATTACAGCATTAATAATGCCTCAAAACTTCAGCCACAGTCAGTTCTTTAAATAAAGATCTATCTGGAAACTTACCTATGAGATGGTTGCTGGGTACGGTAGCATAGTGGTTATGTTACTGGACAAGTAATCCAGAGGCCAGGACTAATGATCCAGAGATGTGAGTTCAAATCCCACCATGGCAGCTGGGAAACAAAGGCTAGTATCAGTAATCGTGACCATGAAACAATCGGATTGTCGTAAAACCCCATCCGGTTCACTAATGTCCTTTAGGGAAGGAAATCTGCCATCCTTACCTGGTCTGGCCTATATGTGACTCCAAACTCACAGTAATGTTGACTCTTAACTGCCCTCTGAAATGGCCTAGCAAGCCACTCAGTTGTACCAAACCACCATGAAAAACAATAATAAAAATAAAACCAGACGGACAACCCAGCACCAGCTTCGGACACGAAAACGGCACACCAACCCCAGTCAACCCTGCAACGTCCTCCTCACTAACATCTGGGGACGTGCCAAAATTGGGAGAGCTGTCCCATAGACTAGTCAAGTAACAGCCTGACATAGTCATACTCACAGAATCATACCTTTAAGCCAACATCCCAGACCCCTCTATCACCATCCCTGGGTATGTCTTGTCCCACTGGCAGGGTAGACCAACCAGAGGTGGTGGCACAGTGGTATACAGTCGGGAAGGAGTGGCCCTGGGAGTCCTCAACATTGACTCCGGACCCCATGAAGTCTCATGGCTTCAGGTCAAGCATGGGCAAGGAAACCTCCTGCTGATTACCACCTACTGCCCTCCCTCAGCTGATGAATCAGTATTCCTCCATGTTGAACACCACTTGGATGAAGCACTGAGGGTAGCAAGGGTACAGAATGTACTCTGGGTGGGGGACTTCAATGTCCATCACCAAGAGTGGCTTGGTAGCACCACTACTGACCGAGTCCTGAAGGACATAGCAGCCAAATTGGGCCTGCGGCAGGTGGTGAGAGAACCAACACGAGAGAAAAACCTACTTGACCTCGTCCTCACCAATCTATCTGTTGCAGCTGCATTTGTCCATGACAGTATTGGTAGCAGTGACCACCGCACAGTCCTTGTAGAGACGAAGTCCTATCTTCATACTGAGGACACCTTCTATCGTGTTGTGTGGCACTACCACTGTGCTAAATGGGATAGATTCAGAACAGATGTAGCAGCTCAAAACTGGGCATCCATGAGGCGCTGTGGGCCATCAGCAGCAGCAGAATTGTATTCCACCACAATCTGTAACCTCATGGCCCAGCATATCCCTCACTAACATTACCATCAAGCCAGGGGACCAACCCTGGTTCAATGAGGAGTGTAGAAGAGCATGCCAGGAGCAGCACCAGGCATACCTAAAAATGCCGACCTGCTGAAGCTGCAACTCAGGACTACATGCAGCAGAAGCAGCATGCTATTGTCAGAGCTAAGCAATTCCAGAACCAAAGGATCAGATCAAAGCTCTGCAGTCCTGCCACATCCAGTCGTGAATGGTGGTGGACAATAAACAACTAACAGGAGGCGCAAGGTTGAGAAAGCAGTTAAAAAGGCTTACAGGATCCCGGACTTCATAAATAGAGGTATAGAGTACAAAAGTGTGGAAATTATGATGAACCTGTATAAAACACTGGTTCGGCCCCAACTGGAGTACTGTGTCCAATTCTGGGCACCACACTTTAGGAAGGATGTGAAGGCCTTAGAGAAGGTGCAGAAAAGATTTACGAGAATGATTCCAGGAATGAGGGACTTCAGTTACGTTGATAGACTGGAGAAGCTGGGGTCATTCTCCTTGGAGCAGCGAAGATTGAGAGGAGATTTGATAGAGGTGTTCAAAATCATGAGTGGTCTAGACAAAGTAGATAGAGAGAAACTGTTCCCATTGACATAAGGGTCAAGAACCAGAGGACACAGATTTAAGGTGATTGGCAAAAGAACCAAAGGCGACGTAAGAAAAACCTTTTTTACGCAGCGAGTGGTTAAGATCTGGAATGCGCTGCCTAAAAGGATGGTGGAGGCAGACTCAATCACAGGGAGTTGGGTACGTATCTGAAAGAAAAAAATTTGCAGGGCTACGGTGAAAGGGCGGGGGAGTGGGACTAGCTGCACGGGCTCGACGCGTCGAATGGCCTTCTTCCATGCTGAAACCATTCTATGATTCTATAATCCTAGGAGGCTCCATGAACATCGCCATCCTCAAAGATGGCAGAGCCCAGCACATGAGAGCAAAAGACGCATTTACAACCATCTTCAGCCAGACGTGCCAAGTGGATGATTCTTCTCGGGCTCCTCCTGAGGTCCCCACTATCACAGAAGCCAGTCTTCAGCCAATTTGATTCACTCCGCGTGATATCAAGAAATGGCTGAGCGCACTGGATACAGCAAAGGCTATGAGCCCCAACATCTCGGCTGTCGTGCTGAAGACTTGTGCTCAAGAACTAGCCGCACCTCTAGCAAAGCTATTCCAGTACAGCTACAACACTGGCATCTACCTGACAATGTGTAAAAAGGCATGTCCTGTCCACAAAAAGCTGGACAAATCCAATCCAGCCAATTACCGCCCTATCAATCTACTTTCAATCATCAGCAAAATGATGGAAGGTGTCAGTGACAGTGCTATCAAGCGGCACTTACTCACCAATAACCTGCTCACTGATGCTCAGTTTGGGTTCTGCCAAGACCACTCGGCTCCAGTCCTCATTACAGCCTTGGTCCAAACAAAAGAGCTGAATTCCAGAGGTGAGGTGAGAGTGACTGCCCTTGATATCAAGGGTGTGGTATCAAGGAGCCCTAGTCAAATTGAAGTCAATGTGAATCGGCGGAAAACTCTCCAAAGGCTGGAGTCATACCAAGCACAAAGGAAGGTGGTTGTCGTTCTTGGAGGCGAATCATCATCACAGCCCCAGGACATCTTCAGCTGCTTCATCAATGACCTTCCCTCCATCATAAGGTCAGACGTGGGGATGTTCACTGATGATTGCACAGTGTTCAGTTCCATTCACAACTCCTCAGATAATGAAGCAGTCCATGCCCGTATGCAGTAAGACCTTGTCGACATTCAGGCTTGGGCTGATAAGTGGCAAGTAACATTCGCGCCACACAAATGCTAGGCAATGACTATCTCCAACAAGAGAGAGCCTAACCACCGCCCCTTGACATTCAACAGAATTACCATTGTCGAATCCCCCACCATCACCATCCTGGGGTCACCATTGAACAGAAACTTAACTGGACCAGCCACATAAATACTGTGGCTACAAGAGCAGGTCAGAGGCTGGGTATTCTGCGGCGAGTGTCTCACCTCCTGACTCCCCAAAGTCTTTCCACCATCTACAAGGCACAAGTAAGGAGTGTGACGGAATACTCTCCACTTGCCTGGATGAGGGCAGCTCCAACAACATTCAAGAAGCTCGACATCATCTAGGACAAAGCAGCCCACTTAATTGGCACCCCATCCACCACCTTAAACATTCACTCCCTCCACCACCAGCGTACCGTGGCTGCAGTGTGTACCATCTACAAGATGCACTGCAGCAACTCGCCAAGGCTTCTTTGACAGCACCTCCCAAACCCATGACCTCTACCACCTAGAAGGACATGGGCAGCAGGTGCTCAGGAACTCCATCACCTCCAAGTTCCCCGCCAAGTCACACACCATCCTGACTTGGAAATATATCGCTGTTCCTTCATTGTCGCTGGGTCAAAATCTTGGAACTCCCTCCCTAACTACCTTCACCACATGGACTGCAGCGTTTCACGAAGGCGGCTCACCACCACCTTCTCAAGAGCAATTAGGGATGGGCAATAAATGCTGGCCTTGCCAGCGACGCCCAGATACCAGGAACGAATAAAAAAAAATGTATAATATGTTAAGGCACTCAAAAGAGGATCTATGAAAATAGATATCTATGAAACTACAGATATATATAGATGCACTTAATTATGCACTGAAATTAAGCCATGAGGTACTAGTGTATGAACATAGTGGCCGTGATCTCCGCTTTGGGATGGAATTCCAGCGGGGTGGGGCTGGACTTCTGCAGATGTGCCCTGAAAGTGGCATCAAAGGTTTCACTGAAGGCTGATACTGAGGCCTTCAGCAGGTAAGTGTTAAACCCAAAATGGAGGGAGAGGAAGCATCTGCAAGGACCTCTCCCTCCATTGGTGGACCTAGGGCTCCTTCCCAGGGCCAGCTGCCACCTTCCACATGATGACCCTAAGAGGCAGCAGTAATTACGGCGGACAGATAGGAAATACATCGGAGACCACAGCCCTCATCTGCATGCAGCGAGTGGAGAAGGAGCAGCCATAGGAACATACATAGGAACATAGGAACAGGAGTAGGCCATTCAGCCCCTCGAGCCTGTTCCGCCATTCGATGAGATCATGGCTGATCTGTGATTTAACTCCATATAACCACCATTGGCCCATATCCCTTAATACTTTTGGTTAACAAACAGTACGTTTCTTTTCATACTCCCTCTTTGTAGCTCTTACTATCTGTTTTGTGACCCTTTGCTGCTCTTTGTATCTTTCCCATTCGCCAGGATCTGTGCTATTTCCTGCCTTTTTGTATGCCCTTTCCTTTAGTCTTATGCTGTCCCTTACCGCTTTAGTTGTCCATGGCTGTTTTTTTTGGCAAGTAGAGCTCTTGCCCCTCAGGGGTATAAACTGGTTCTGTAGCATGTTAAATTCTTTTTTAAACATCTCCCACTGATATTCTGTCGTTTTACCCATTAACAGATTTGCCCAGCTTACTTTGGACAGTCCCTGTCTCATCCCGTTGAAGTTGGCTTTACCTAAATCTAGAATCTTAGTAGCTGTTTCGTGTTTCTCCCTTTCAAACACTACTTTGAACTCGATCATATTATGATCGCTATTGGATAAATGTTCACGCACCGTTAGGCTGTTAAATAAATCTGGCTCTTTACTCATTACTAAATCTAATATGGATTGCCCCCTTGTTGCCTCTAGGACATATTGTTGTAGAAAACTATCCCGGACACACTCAAGAAATTCACTACCTTTCTGACAGGTGCTAGTCTGCTTTTCCCAATCAATATGAAAGTTAAAAACCTCCAATAAAACCACTCTGCCTTTACTACACGCTTGTCTAATCTTTTGATTTATACAGTCTAGCACTTCAGAGCTACAACCCGGGGGTCTATACACAACTCCCACTACAATCTTAAATCCTTTCCTATTTCTTAATTCAATCCATAAAGTCTCCACTGGCTGCTTACCTCTCTTTAAATCCTCTCTTATCATTGAAGTGATTTCATCCCTAATCACTAAGGCTACTCCTCCGCCTTTGCCATTTCCCCTATCTGTCCTGTAAACCTTCTAACCTGGGATATTTAGTTCCCAGTCCTGACGGTCCTGCAGCCATGTCCCAGTAGTGGCTACCATGTCATATCCTCCAATTTGAATTCGCGCCTGCAGTTCATTCAATTTATTCCTTATACTCCGTGTGTTTGTATAAAGAACGCTTATTTGGGCCACACACCCTAGTCTGCCCTTTAGCTCTGATGCTTTATTCACATGATTCTTATTTCTCTCTCCTGGTTTAATTACTTTACATCTTTTAGTTTTCCCTTTACCTGTAGTGCCTAAAGTACAATTTCTGACTGCTACGCTACTCTTTTCCCTTTCGTTTGTTTTTGAACTATTATTTGTACTATTTGTATTGTAATTTCCCCCTGAGCACCCTCCCCCACCCCCATTTACTAATTTAAAGTCCTTGTGACCGCCCTATTTATCCTTTCCGCTAGGACCCTGGTCCCGGACAGGTTCAGGTGGAGCTTGTCCCAACGGTACAGTTCCTTCTTGTCCCAATACTGGTGCCAGTGCCCCTCTTTCCCACACCACTCCTTTAGCCACGTGTTTACTTCCCTAATCAACTTATCTCTACGCCAATTTGCATGTGGCTCAGGTAATAATCCAGAGATTATAACCCTTGAGGTCCTATTCTTTAATTTAGCTCCTAGTTCCTGGTACTCCCCAAACAGGACCTCTTGCCTACTCTTCCCTATGTTATTGGTCCCAACATGGACCACAACGACTGGATCCTCCCCCTCCCTCTCCAATATCCTTTCAAGCCGGTTCGCGATGTCCCTCACCCTGGCACCAGGTAGGCAACATACCATGTGGGACTCTCGATCTTGCTTACAAAGGATGCTATCTGTCCTCCTACTTATAGAATCCCCTACAACTACCACATTACACTTCCTCTCCGCCTCCTCCCTCCTTTGGACAGCCTCCTGCTCTAAGGTGCCATGGTTTGCATTCTGGCTGTCCTTCCGACAGTCTTTATCCTTATCCTCACAGGTAGGAAGTACATTGTACCTGTTGGATAGGATCAGTTTCTGTGCCTCCTCGTTCCCTTTCTTACCTGGGTTTCCTTTACTCTGCACACTATCGGTGACACCAAACCCATTCTGATCCTGCACCTCTCTACGAGGTGTGACTGAGGTCTGGAGCAAACAGTCCAGATAACCCTCCCCCTCCGTTATGTGTCGGAGTGTCTCCAACTCGCACTCCAGCTCAATGACTCTGAGCCGGAGAGATTCGAGACGGATACATCTACTGCAGATGTGTTCGCTCGGGACAGTCTCGCTGTCCACAAACTCTCACATACTTTGTATTTTGTAAATTTTGTAGTGTCAGCTGTGGCTCACTTGGTAGCACACTCACTTCTGAGTCAGAAGGTTGTGGGTTCAAGTCCCACTCCAGGGACTTGAGCACATAAATCTAGGCTGACACTCCAGTGCAGTACTGAGGGAGTGCTGCACTGTCTGAGGTGCCATCTTTCGGATGAGATAATAAACCGAGGCCCCATCTGCTCTCTCAGGTGGACGTAAAAGATCCCATGGCACTATTTCGAAGAAGAGCAGGGGAGTTAACCCTGGCGTCCTGGTCAATATTTATCCCTCAACCAACTTAACAAAAGCAGATTATCTGGTCATTATCACATTGCTGTTTGTGGGAGTTTGCTGTGCGCAAATTGGCTGGATCGTTTCCCACATTACAACAGTGACTCCACTTCAAAAGTACTTCATTGGCTGTAAAGTGCTTTGAGACGTCGGTGGTTGTGAAAGGCGCTATATAAATGCAAGCCTTTCTTTACTGCAGTCCAGACACACAACCTGCGCTGCCATATCTTAGTCTAACCTTATTTTGTTTAATTAATTAGTTAAAATCTTTATTCAACGGCTATTTATAGTTATATTAATTAGTTTAACTAGTTAAGTTATAAATTTAATAAAGTATGTTATAGTTTCCCGCACCTTGTTTAAGCCACTGTCCTAGCTTAGAGAGAAAAAACGCTAATACTCATCCACCAATCAGCTACCTGCTGTCCTCTGATGTCACTCCTTGTTTTTTGTTGCTGTTGAAATCGTTGGAGGTACCGCCTCCTTGCGGCTGCCACTGCTCAGGTCTGCACTGTCCTCTCCTCTGCTGTTTTATATCTTGCTGCCTCCTCGCTGCTGCCAGTGGTGGTCCCAGTAGGGTGAGCGGCTCCCGATCTCATTACAGCCTTGGTCCAAACATGGACAAAGGAGCTGAATTCCAGAGGTGAGGTGAGAGTTACTGCCCTTGACAGCAAGGCAGCATTTGACCGAGTGTGGCATGAAGGAGCCCTAGTAAAACTGAAGTCAATGGGAATCGGGGGGAAAACTCTCCACTGGCTGGAGTCATACCTAGCACAAAGGAAGATGGTTGTGGTGATTGAAGGTCAATCATCACAGCCCCAGGACATCGCTGCAGGAGTTCCTCAGGACAGTGTCCTAGGCCCAACCATCTTCAGCTGCTTCATCAATGACCTTCCTTCCAACATAAGGTCAGAAATGGGGATGTTTGCTGATGACTGCACAGTGTTCAGTGCCATTCACAACTCCTCAGATAATGAAGCAGTTCATGCCCGCATGCAAAAAGACCTGAACGACGTTCAGGCTTGGGCTGATAAGTGGCAGGTAACATTTGCGCCACAGAAGTGCCAGGCAATGACTATCTCCAACAAGCAAGAGTCTAACCACCTCCCCTTGACATTCAACGGCATTACCATCGCTGAATCCCCCACTATCAACATCCTGGGGGTCACCATTGACCAGAAACTTAACTGGACCAGCCATATAAATACTGTGGCAACAAGAGCAGGTCAGAGACTTGGTATTCTGCGGTGAGTGTCTCACCTCCTGACTCCCCAAAGTCTTCCCACCATCTACAAGGCACAAGTAAGGAGTGTGATGGAATACTCGCCACTTGCCTGGATAAGTGCAGCTCCAACAACACTCAAGAAGCTCAACACCATCCAGGACAAAGCAGCCCGCTTGATTGGCACCCCATCCACCACCTTAAACATTCACTCCCTCCACCACCGGCGTACCGTGACTGCAGTGTGTACCATCTACAAGATGCACTGCAGCAACTCGCCAAGGCTTCTTCGGCAGCACCTCCCAAACCCGCGACCTCTTCCACCTAGAAGGACAAGGGCAGCAGGAGCATGGGAACACCACCACCTCCAAGTTCCCCTCCAAGTCACACACCATCCTGACTTAGAAGTATATCGCCGATCCTTCATCGTCGCTGGGGCAAAATCCTGGAACTCCCTACCTAACAGCACTGTGGGAGTACCTTCATCACACGGACTGCAGCGGTTCAAGAAGGCGGCTCACCACCACCTTCTCAAGGGCTACTAGGGATGGGCAATAAATGCTGGCCTTGCCAGCGACGCCCAGATCCCATAAGCGAATTTAAAAAAACACAGTTGGGGAGGGGGGGTCAGTGATAGGCCACACCAAACAAATTTCACATCATTCTTCTCTGTGATCCTGCCGAGAATCCAGTTTAGTATCAGGCCAGGTCTAAGAGGATACGGGCCAACAGCACAAACAGCCCATGATTGGTACTCAAACTGGCTGTCTCACTTAAGCAGTACACATCACTGAAACAGATGATCTGGTTATTATCTCATTGCTGTTTGTGGTACCTTGCTATGCGCAAATTGGCTGCCGCATTTCCTACATTACAACAGTGCATGCACTTCAAAGGTACTTCATTAGTTGTAAAGCACTTTGGGATGTCCTGAGGTCATGCACTATATAAATGCAAGTACTTACTTTTTTTTAATTTAAGGATTCTTTGTGCAGGAAATGGAAATGACATAGGAGTGCTCTTCTGAAGTGGGTTACACTGTTGGGACAGAGTAGAGAAAGAATCCGTCTCTACCAGTGCTATAACAACCCATGCATGTTTGATTACAGACACTGATTACTAAATGGGAGGAATACATTCCATTCCCAGTAATAATGTTCTGCAATTTGATGAGCAAGTATACTTAGTGGCCTGACCCACTGCTCCCTCCTAGTCAACCTCCATCCATCCATCTCGGAGACTTTAATAGCCACCACACAATGTGGGGCTATGCAGACGGCAACTATAATGGAGAAGAAATTGTACAGTGGGCTTCACTAGAGAATAAATTCCTCCTTTTTGCCGCCAAAGATCGAAGTACATTTCATTCGTCAAGGTGGCAGAGAGAATCTAACCCAGACCTATGTTTCCTCTCTAAAGACAGCAAAGGAAACCCAATCATCGCCTCCAGAACTGTTCTTGACGACTTCCCCAACAGTCAACACAGGCCCTCAATCATCAACGTTGGCATCGATATTCCCGTCATTACATCAACACCGGAACCACGATGGAACTTCAAAAAAGCAGACTAGGAAACCTTCCAAAGGTCAGCTGACACCAACATCAGGTGGATTCCACCAACCATCAATGCCTTCAACAGATTTTAAGGAATTATTAAAGCTGCCGCAAAACACAGTATACCTCGGGGGTTTAGAAAGACATATATTCCTTGTTAGAAGGAAGAAAGCGAGGCTCTCTACCAGGAGTATTCGCTGAACAAGCACTCAGCCACAGCCACCACGTGAAAGGTGGAGGAGCCTTGTGGAGAAGACTAACTTCACTCACTCCAGCAGGAAAGCATGGGCCCTACTCCATCAACTTGGCGGGGAAAACCCCACCTATAAACACAGGATGACCATCAGAGCAGACACCGTTGCATCCCACTTGCTACAAACATCAAAGGCTCCGGTGGACAAAGAATTTCAACGCCAGGTGAAGCGGCAGCTTTCGACAAACCTGATGGTGGCACCAAGATCGTCAACTATGTCTGATCCATTCACCTTGGATGAACTAAACACAGTCCTCTCGACAACCAAACCTGGAAAAGCTGCTGGTCCAGATGGTGTTTACCCAGAATTCCTAAAAGCACTGGGATCCAAAGCGAAGAGATGGTTGACCTCCTTCTTCCCAGAAGAGCAGATATAGAGCATTGAACAACAGACACCCACAGGGTTCTGTCCTGGCACCCATGTTATTCAACGTTTACACCAGTGACCTGCCCAAAACAGTGTCCCACAAGTTCGTATATGCTGATGACATTGCTTTGGACACGCAAAACATGAATCTGTCCATCACCAAAGAGACCCTAACCAGTGATTTACAGAGGATGGTGACCTATTTCCGCCAATTGCAACTTTGGCCAAACCGGCAAAAGACCATCACCTCGACATTCCACCTCAACACCCATCAAGCAAACCAAGTTTTGAAAGTCTCCTTTTGCGGCGCAGAGATAAACCATGCCAAAAAAAAACTCCTATTTAGGATTCACGCTTGATCGCACCCTGTCATATAGACAACATCTCCAGAACCTTGGGAAGAATAGGGTCAACTTGATCCAAAAACTCCCCAGATCCACATGTGGAGCAGACGCTCAAACCCTCCGTACGGCAGCACTCACCCTGGTGTACTCTACAGCGGATTACTGCTCTCCGGCATGGCTATCAAGTCCGCAGGTCAAATCCGTTGATGTCCGGCTGAATTCTACTATGAGGATTATCACCGTTACACTTTTATCAACACCAACACCTTGACTGCCTGTGCTTGCAAACATCGCACCACCACACCTACGCCGCGAATATGCAGTCTCCAGAGAATACAACCGCTACACCAGCAAAGACATGCCAATCCAGGCCGACTTGAACAACCTACCACCAACCCGTCTCAAATCTAGAAGGCCATTTTGGACCGTCGCCGAAGCCCTTCAGCAATCTCCCCTCAGCCTTGATGACCGATGGCGAAATGCTTGGAAGAACTGTGACATACGGAATGGATTCCTTATAGAGGACCCCACAGCACAACCTGAAGGATCAAACCTTCCTCGCAAACAGTGGACAACCATCAACCACCTCAGAACCGGTCATGGTGAATGCTGCCACCTTCTCCATAGATGGAAGATTAAAGCATCCCCATCATGTGACTGTGGAGCTCCTAATCAGACCCTGGAGCACATCATTGAGCACTGCGCTCAGAGAAATTTGCAGGCAGCCTACAAGATATCCACGCTGTTACACCGGACGCTTTGGCCTGGATATCTGACTTAGATATTGACATTTGATTTGCTTTGCTACTACCATACGAAAGAAGAAGTGCATATTGAGAAGTATTTCAAATATTTGCAATTCAGAATTTATTGATGGTGCTATTGCTAAAATATGTTGAATAAGTAATCTAAGAGAACTTGAGGTTGGAACTTCCATAATATATGCTTGAAACTCATTCTGGCTAATTTATCTCTTTATAGATTTGATGAATCTATATGAAGTGGAGAACCTTGACACAGTTCCTTAATTTTGTTTCATTAGCGCTAACCATAAGCCATTTTAGTGCCAGATGGAGCTGATTACATAAAATTAACTGCTGAATGATGACGCAGCAGGATGTTACGCAGATGGTGCAAGCTTTGCTCCTTTAGTCTCAGCGAGTCATTCATAAAATTGTGTCACCGTTTCATGTAAATTTTATGACTAGATCAAATATATAGTCAATCTTAATTGATTCATACAAATGGAAAATACGTGTTGGAACTTATGCTTAAGGCTTTCATTTTCAGATAGCTATCTCTGTTTTAATGAAAATGGTGTATCATTACGTCAAGCTTATGGAGCTCATTTTAGCTGTGGGGTGCACTTCCCATATCCTATAGAACAACATCATGCATTCAGTGAAAGATCTAAAGATGTCAGAGTGGGAGTCTGTAGTGGGTTATTGCCCTTTCACTTGTGGGATCAATTCTGGTTTAGACTGATGGAATAAAAAAATCTCCTCTCCACCGTCTGTATGGATACTATGGGGACGATTCCAGACTTCCGCCTGTAACGCCGGCCCAAACCATTTTCACGCCACCGGCAAATTGCGGGCACCAAGTGAGTACCCCGTACAGCTGCGGGGAGGGAGGAAAATCGGCGTTCTGTTTCTGCAAATGGCATTCATGTTTCACCGGGTACACCTGTACCAACCCCCTGACTTTACATATATTCATGGTAAATCAAACGTATGGTTGGATGGCATCCCCGAAAGGTTTACGCACCCATATATCATGCTCTTGTCACCACTGTGGCCAACACAGCATGGTTTCCCCATTGTCTTCCGACTGAGTTGGGCTCCCAATTTTGTCCCCAAGGATCCCCTATCTGGCGGTAACTAGTATTGTCACCCACCTTTGCCTGAATGAATCATACACACGGCTGATTCACAGTCCCACTCTTACACTTTATACATATTCCCCTCCCTTCTTAGACCTCATAAGTGGTAATCCATACTGTCCCTGAACACACAGTTTCGCAATCACCCTTGATGTACTGGAGGGTAATGTTTCGAGTGGTGTCCCAGGGTGGTGTCTCCAGGGCAACTGCAATCGAACTATTATAGGGAAAATAGTTAGTGGCAGTCCAGTATGCCGAATAGGCTGATGTGTAATCTTCGAGATAGAGCAGAATCCCGATCATTGACCAGAATAATTCTTTCATTTTATATAGTTCAGACTCTCAATACTGATGCTTTTTTTAAAATAAAGCAAAATGGGACTTCCTACTTTTCTTTTTCTGTATAGGGCAATTTTCAACTCCTACCACTATATTTCAAGGGTGTCTTTTTATTTCTTTTACTACGTCGTGGGGTAGGAGGGGTGTGTTGGACTCGTCTGTGGACAGGAGGTGGTTCCGGACCTGGGGCGAGGAGGTTTCTACTGCTCCCATGTCCTGTCCACCTTCATTTGAATCATACTGTACCTGTGGAGGCGCAACTTCAGGCAAGGGGGCCTTATTGGGTGGGGGTTCCCATTAGGCACCCCTTCTTCATCATCCCATTGGAGTGGATGATTCAGTCTCACCATGCTCATGATCGTGGCTTGCTGTCTTCTTGACCTGCTTGTAGGCTGAAAAAGCTTCATCTGGTTAATGTGAAACCATTTGATTTTCTTAGGTAACTGAACCGCATGTACCACAGGACAAGCTTCGTCAACAATGTTATACGGCCCCTTGTAGAGGGGTTTAAAAACTCCCACCCTCGCATAGTTCTGTACCATTACCTGGCTCCCTACTTCACACTCCTGGGGTTTACTCGGAGCCAGGTGTAATCGGTTGTGTTGGTGTTGCCTTCCCAATGTTGTGGGCGGCCCTCAAGTTCAGTTCTTTTAAAGTTCCCCACAGGTCGCTCAGGAATTTGTCCCGAGTGACTTCTTTCATTTGTTTATCAGTCAGAGTGGGGACCAACAGGTGTGTCGGGGTTCGCATGGGTCTCCCCGTTAGCAATTCATGAGGGGAGTGACCCGTTCCTTTGGATTTGTTCCTACATATCCCCATAAGGATTAGGGGAAGCACCTCATCCCACTTAGTGTGCTGTTCGTTTAATTCCTTTCTCTGGGCCAACTTCAATGTACAGTTCATTCTTTCCACAATCCCTGATGACTGTGGGTTGTGGGTTACGTGCCATTTCCCTTCAATTCCAAACAATTTCAGAGTGGCCTGCATTTCCTGACCTGTGAAATTACTTCCCTGGTCTGACTCTACCACATCTGGAGAATACCTCTCTAACTCGGGTCTTGGCCATCCATGAGGCTGTGGCCGACTTGCACGGGAAGACTTCTACCCACCTGGTAATCTCGCACCATCAACACTCATCTGGCCCCCTGCTTAAAAGAAAAAAACAAACAATCCATTGTGGCTTTCCTACGAGCCCATTGGGCTAATTCGTCAATTCCTGATTTCCTTCTGTCACTGTGGGGAAATATTCACTTAAAATTAAGAAACTTAAATTTAATAATGTCCAATATCTTTAAATTTCATTCAGTTGTTGTGTGGTGAATTCAAAGAAAACCAGCTGTCAGCGGAAAGGGTTAACTCCTTTGCAGGTTTGTAAGAAGGTGGAGCAAATTGTCAGATGCACGCAATTGCGTCACTTCACGTAAATCTTAAAAAAAACTTTCCTGATCATAAAAGACAATTGGGTTTTCACAGTTACATTTTTCAAAAGAAGACAAACCCAGATACCATCAATCAATGTCAACTTGTGTCACACAGCTTCTCGCAGCTTTCAGTTAAATTTAAAACAAAATCTTTGTGCCTTTAAAATTGTGTTACTACAACAAACATTTTGTAAAGCAACTCCACACACACAATAGCATTTCTATTTTTTTCTGGTCACACACACTTGAAATTGGTCAGAAATTTAAAAAATACCAATTGTTGATGTGATTGCCTCATGTACAGAACTAGAGGCTTTTACACAATTTACACCAACCAGAATTTCACCGTGGCCACAATAAAAGTCTGGTTTAAACAGGTTAATTAACCTCAATAACTCCAATTCAATTCAAACCAATATCTTAAACTAACCAGTACCGCTTGAAAAGAAACATTCATACAAGTTTTTTTTCAGACATCACTCCACTAAAAGTAGAGAAGGGGCAGAACCTTTCCTTTTCTCCTTTCATTTTTTTTCCACCATAGGCTACTTGTCAAAAACTTAGAAATTGGGTGTCTCGGAATTGCAGTAACCAAATTAAGAAGATAACGCTTTGTAAACGTTCAAATTGATGTAAAATAAAATCAAACAATAGCTATTTTTTTTGTAATCCAATTAAAACAAAATACCTTCAAAAAGTCCAAACTAATTTCTACCAGACACGATTAGAAACCATGGCAACCGTAACTTCAAGGCTGAAGCTTAACTATTGTAAAGCAAACTGCCTCTGATTTACAGTTTGCTGTACAAGTCGTCCCAGTCAAAATATATCCACAGCAGTGTCTTTAACTTAAACTGCAAATCACAAAGTTTCTCCCACTTCTAGGTGCACAATCTCAAATTGAACATATCCACACTTTAACACACACTTTCACACAAACTGAAATTCCAGCATCCTTTAAGGTTCCTTTCACTCAGCAAATCTTGTGTTTTATTTGTCTTGGCACAGTTGGTAAAACTTTAAGTTTCCTTTTTTCCTTCTTTTAAATTGTCGTCTCAGCAGCTTTTCCTTGCTCTCCAAATCCCTGTTTTTTCCCTGAGTTTTCCCTGAGTTTTCCCATTGGTTTTCAGATTGGTTAGCCTGCAACTTAATTTTTTTTCCCTCTTTATCTCCCACTCCTTAATCTGCTTATTACATTCAGTGTGGTGCCCACGAGCACTCCGTTCCTCTAGAGCCTATTTCTGGGTGACCCTAAATGCAACCTGCAGGTCCTCATTGACCTTTCCTGCCTGCTCTGACCGATGTCTCTGTTTGGATAGTTCTTTTGACAAGGCATCGCACTGATTCTGATTATTTATACACTGGCTCTCAAGTTGTTGTTTTTTATTACACCACCTCTCCTTCTGTTTTTCTTCTTCTGTTTCTTTCCTTAACTTGATCTTTACCCTTTCATCAGATTTAACCTGCCTCTGATAGGCCAATAAACAAATGAATTTCCTTAACCTTTGTTGACACATGGACCCTTGGGTCCACTGGTCAGCTTCCAATACTGGATCATCACTGTCTATAATGATCCGTACCCACCCCTCCCTGAGGGGTAATTTCCCCATCACATATTTCGTGACTAACTCATCCATCATCTTTGCCATTGTTTGTTCCGAACGAGTCCCTGTTCGGGCGCCAATTAACTGTAAGATGTTTTGATTGTCTGACAGTTTATAGAGTTCAGACCCGTCGAACAGACAACACAACACCCAATAAATCTGTGAAACTTCTTTTACTTAAAAATCAACAATTACCAGAATACAAACTGGACTCAATTCATGTACTTATTACAAGCAAACATCTAAAATCATTTACTTTAAGCTCAGGTGATTATAAGCAAAGCCACATACATTCTATTCGCCAGATGAGAGGTCAATTCAACGATGACTAGACATATGACTTTAACTGGCAGCTGACCAGGTCACCATCGACTAGAGCCCAGAATGTCAGTGTCCAATAACACTTATACCCCAAAACTTGGCAACTCGTCCACAGCATTCATGTTTTCCTCTCTCTCTCTCTCTCTCCTTCTATCTGTTTTGACACTTAGTTAACCAAGGCCAGACACCCAAGGATTGGAGAGAGTCGTTGTTTTTCACATCTGCAGGATTGTTGACTCGTGGTTCTCACAGAAGTTTCAAGATCTTATCTTTTGAAGGAAAAGTACCAACACATCACTTATTTTACAAATGTTTTTAGCCAAGCAGTATTTTGCCCTCAAAGCTTGTCGGCACATTTGATCACTTTTAGATTCAGTCAAATGGAGATTCAGTCAAGTTTACCGTGACAGTGTTACAATATATCAGGCACTGAATAAACCAAATGTCAGTCAGTGGCTCAGTTGGAAGCACCCTCGCCTCTGAGTCAGAAGGTTGTGGGTTCATAGTCCCACTCCAGAGACTTGAGCACAAAAATATAGGCTGACACTCCAGGGCAGTGCTGAAGGAGGGCTGCACTGCCAGAGGTGCCGTCTTTCAGATGAGACGTTAAACTGAGGCCCTGTCTGCTCTCTCGGATGGACATAAAAGATCCTATGACCCTATTATGAAGAAGAGCAGGGGAGTTATCCCCGGTGTTCTAGCCAATATTTATGCCTCAATCAACATCACTAAAACAGATTATCTGTTCATTATCACATTGCTGTTTGTGGGAGCTTGCTGTGCGCAAATTGGCTGCCACGTTTCCTACATTACAACAGTGACTACACTTCAAAAAGTACTTCATTGGCTGTAAAGTCCTTTGGGACGTCCGGTGGTCGTGAAAGGCGCTATATAAATGCAAGTCTTTCATCCTTTCGTACAATCTGACATCTCAGGCAATATATTCTTGAACTTGCTGGTCCTCCTCCCGGTGAACACAAACTCCATAGTGTGCAGAAATGTGAAATTTATGCTAAAAGAGGCAGCAGCTCACCTTTAGCTGAAAACTTCTCGGGGTCAATATTTTCTCCTGGCATGAAAGTAGGAAATGGAAGGGACAAGAGCAATTGCCATCGAGAGGCGTCAGTAGGGGGCCTATTCCATTTTCCTGTTTGTCCCCCATTTCCACTTCTGATAGGCAACTCGTCAATTAGGAAACAGGAAATCGACTGCTGCAGGTTCTCTGGAGCCTGCAGCAGCTTAAAGGGGAGGATTTTTTTGTTGCCAAATCAGGGAAGCAACACTGTGCATGTGCAGCAAAACGTCTGGGGGCAAGAAGAGTTTCAGCAGGGCCCCAAGGTTTTCAGGTACAGTCGTGGAGATGCTGGTGAAGTAAGTTTATGAGAGGAAGGAGGTCCTCTTCCCCTCAGATGGTCAGTGGGTGCCAAGGCATGTTGGTACCCTTAGACAAAGGGATTCCTTTAAATATACAGCTAGCTTAAAGCAATTTTAAGATGTCTCTCTAAAGTCATAAAAATATATAATATAGAGATCCCACATCTTGCCACATGGTTACAGAGCCTCACTGAAAAGAAAAGATGCATTTAAGGGGATAAACTGGCATGGCAAGAGGTGGCACAACATGCGAATGCGAGCAGCATTTTCTCCAGGACCTGGCTGCAATGTAGAAAGAAACTTAGTGATCTCATTAAAAGCGCCAAGGTATGACTCCCCTTCACATCTCTCATTGTTTCTGCACAACCCTGCAGAAGCCGACCTTTGCCTCTGCACAATCCCTTCCCAGCATCCCATCGTTGTCCAGGTCAGCAGGCAAGATTTCACTGAACCTCCTTTCTGCTTGCACTCATACCCTCAAAAGCTGCTACTGCCCTCGCAACTTCTTCTCCCTCTTGACCACACTTGCTGCTTCTTCCTGTTATCATGCAAATTATGGTAGGCTTAGGTTGATAAGCGGCAAGTAACATTTGCACCACACAAGTGCCAGGCAATGACTATCTCCAACAATGCAGAGATGCCGGTGTTGGACTGGGGTGGACAAAAGTGAGAAGTCGCACAACACCAGGTTATAGTCCAACAGTTTTATTTGAAATCACAAGCTTTTGGAGCGCTGCTCCTTTGTCAGGTGAAGTGACATGACACTTCACCTGATGAAGGAGCAGCGCTCCGAAAGCTTGTGATTTCAAATAAAACTGTTGGACTATAACCTGGTGTTGTGCGACTTCTCACTTATCTCCAACAAGAGAGAGTCTTACCACTTTCCCTTGACATTCAATGGCATTACCATCGTTGAATCACCCACCACCAACATCCTGAGGGCAATGTTCCCCTAATTTTTTGGGGGGTGCGCAGCCCCTTTAAGGGGGAACGTTGCCTTGGGGTCACCATTGACCAGAAACTTAACTGTATCAGTGACATAAATACTGTAGCTACAAGAGCAGGTCAGCGGCGAATGACTCACCTCCTGACTCCCCAAAGCCTTTCCACCATCTATAAGGCACAACTCAGGAGTGTGATGGAATACTCTCCACTTGCCTGGATGAGTGCAGCTCCAACAACACTCAAGAAGCTCAATACCATCCAGAACAAAGCAGTCCGCTTGATTGACACCCTATCCACCACCTTAAACATTCACTCCTTCCACCACCGACGCACCTTGGCTGCAATATGTACCATCTACAAGATGCACTGCAGCAACTTGCCAAGGCTTCTTCGACAGCACCTCCCAAGGCCGTGACCTCTACTGCCTAGAAGGGCAGGGGAAACAGGCGCATGAGAACACCACCACCACCAAGTTCCCCTCCAAGTCACACACCATCCTGCATTGGAAATATATCGCCGTCCCTTCATTGTCGCTGCGTCAAAATCCTGGAACTCCCTCCCTAACAGCACTGTGGGAGTACCTTCACCACACGGACTGCAGCGGTTCAATAAGGTGGCTCATCACCACCTTCTCAAGGGCAATTAGGGATGGGCAATAAATGCTGGCCTTGCCAGTGATGCCCACATCTCATGAATGAATTAAAAAAAAGCTGGCTCATACAAGGCAACAGTTGAAAGCCCTTGCACAAGGAACATATTTACCAGCTTCTTGCAGGAGAAAAGAAACCAGCAGCACAGGAGGAGGTCCTACCACTGTACAAGTCACTTACCCCTATGGAAGAGGCTATCATTGACATAATGGAAAGACCCACAGCAGTTCGCAACGAAGATGGTAAAGCTGGAGGCCTGGTAGAAGGGTTTGTTGACATCTTCCCTACCTCTTCTCTTTCTACTTAACTCTTTCAGTCATGCACTCTCTAACCTCCTGACAACCTGGTGGAGAATAGTGTTGCCAGTGATTTGGTTAATGCTTGCCATCAAAACTAAATCCTAACCCTTGTCACTCCCCACTTTTTCCAGGTCCATTAGAAGACGCTAGTGCCAGACAGACTAACAATCAAAACCTTTATGATGATGTACTGTCACTCACTCTTACCCTGCCAAGCACCAGGAGGAGAAGGAAGTGGTGGAGGAACCTGAGGTGCAGATGGCACCAGCAGCGGTGCACATTGCTGCGCGGGAGGCCCGGGATGAACTCATAATGGCAGATTTGGTTAGGTTGCACCGGTGCACCCATATGGCACCCAGATGCTGAAACAAATTACCCACCCCCGCAAAACCACAAAGCAGTCCTAAAATGACCAAACCACTCCTGTCACGCACACCCATTGCTCGAGGTTAAGTAATGTCTCACCATTCACTCCAACTGACAAAGCCACTTCCCAGGTAGCAGGCAAAGATGGACAAGACGGGAAAGTGCTGCAAAGAAATAAATTTATGTGGGTTATAAATAGAACAATGTAACATCTTGGAAAACACTCATGTGCATACCCTTGTGCATCGACAATTGTGTAATTTTTCTTTCCCTAGTGTTTCTACGACGTGCACCCCCTGTGGCTTCAGCAGAGGTAGAGGCAGGCTGCTTACTGCGTGGGCGATCTCCAGCCATGCCCTCTGTTTCAGCGACTGGCCTCTTCCTCCCATCACCAGGGAAGAGGACCTCTTTGCGTGTTCTCACTCCCTGGAGCAGGATTTCCAGGGAGGAATCAGAAAACCTGAGCGCAGCCTTCTGGCGCAGAGCCTGCATCCTTGGTTAAAATGCTTGAACCTTCACAGTCAAACTATTCGAACTATATATCAGCAACAGCCACCTCTCACAACAACCTCAGAACCACCTCCATCAACCTTCAACTCTGATGTATGCAAGGCTCCTTTAAATAGGTGAGCTGAAGGCAAGTCATCTGTGATGTCATCAGACCCGCTCCAGTTAATTGGCCGGGAAACCCGCATTACTAAGTGTATTGATGTAGTTAAGTTAAACACAGACTGCCGAGCGCGTTGATGGAAAGCTCGGGATAGCAATCTGCTACGCGGCCCCCATGTACCTGACCCGACTCAAAGGTAAAAATTCAGCCCAACATTTCCGCTGGGGATTTCATCTGTTTTGCATCACCGCTAGGCAGCAGGGAGATAGCATCATCCAGTTTTATGAGGTTGCTGACTTTCCCAAAGTACAGGGTACAATATATGACACCCATGTTGCTTTGTGAGCTCCTAGGTTTAACCTCCTCCACTACATTAACAGAAAGGGGCACCACTAGCTGAATGTCCAGATTGTGGAGTAGAAATTCCTCTGAACAGCAGGGGTGGAGGTCGGGGGGCAAAGGTAGGGAGGGGGCGGAGGTGGTGGGGCGGAGGTGGGGGGGCGGTGGCGATCGCGGCAGCAGCAGCTGGGGTGCTGTGAAAGCCAGGAGGTTAACTCCTGCTCCTCCTGGCTCCACAGAAAGGTTATTTAAAAAAAATTAAACTTACCTTTAGTTGGCGGGTGCTGCTTAGGCCACAATGGCTGCTGAAGAATCCTGAGCAGGACAGGCCCGACACCTGCTCTGCTCATTGCAACCCAATTTCTGTGAGGGGACCTAAAACAGGCATTAGTTCCCTCATTCCCTTATGCAAGGGATTTAATACCTGTTTTAGGCAGCCGCCAGAGACACCTGCAAAATAGCCCGACCCAATTTCAGTTTGAACCTTTTTCAGGCACCCTTGGGTGCAGGATATTGGCGCCGAAATTGGGCCTCATTGTATCCATTTTATGTCCCTAAAATGAGTGCAACTAGGTCTAATTTCTACCCCTGTGTGTGACAATTTGCAAAGGATCCTCCACATCAATATGAGATTTGCTGTTATGATGCAATCCTTTTTTGAAATTCACCCCTTTCTGAGTTCTTCAAAAAAGAAAATCATGTCAGCAGATAGTTTGTGGATGACAAGGCTTATTCCCTGCTGCCATACATAATGAACCTTCTAAGAGTTGCTCGAAAACCAGTAGAGGAACACTATGCAAGGCATTGGGGTCTTGAAGGGGTGCTTTCACTGCCTTGATAGGTCAGGAGGTTCTTTGCAGTATGCTGCAGCTCGTGTGTCTCACATGTAGCCGTCATGTGCCTTGCACAACTCTGCAATCCTGGACATGGACATTGCTGGGGAGGTGGCTCTAGCTGCTTTGGAGGCTTTGAAGTGGGGCTTGAACTCACAGCCCCTCTGACTCAGAAGTAAGAGTGCTAACACTGAGCTAAGCCTGACACACAAAGATGGGGAGAGGAAGCTGATGCAGATTCCAATTCAGTTGCCACACACTCCATTCCTGCGACAAAGGAAGAGCTTCCCTGATGTTGCCAGAAATGATTACTGTAGACTCAAGGTTCAAGCTGTCAGTTGCCGTACATCCTCAGAGATTGATCTCAGAACCTGCACATAGGATTGATTTTCCTCAAACATTCTTCTTTTCAAGTGAGTACCCATGTTTCTCTCTAGAAGAGAAGGCTGAGGGGTGAACTAATAGAGGCCTTTAAGATAAGGAAAGGGTTTGAAGGGTAGATGTAGAGAAAATGTTTCCAATTGTGAGGGAGTCCAAAACTGGGGCCATAAATATAAAATAGACACCAATAAATCCAATAAGGAATTCAGGAGAAACTTCTTTACCCAGAGAGTGGTTAGAATGTGGAACTCGCTATCACAAGGAGCAGTTGAGGCGATTAGCATAAATGCATTTAAGGGGAAGCTAGATAAGTATGTGAGGGAGAAAGGAATAGAAGGAGATGTTGATAGGGTTACATGAAGTAAGGTGGGAGGAGGCTTGTATGGAGCATAAACATCAACATAGACCAGTTGGGCCAAATGGCCTATTCCTGTGCTGTAAATTCTATGAAATACTATATAATCATCATCATCCTGTTGGTCATCGTCATCACAATCACTGTAATCGACAAAGTTGATTTGCCTTCTATCCTGCTCGTCATATTCTTACTTCTCCTCTTCTTCATCATTATCTTCCTCTTCCTCTCACCCCCATTCCCCCACCCACCGCTGTGATGAATCTGCAGGAAAGGATGGTATAAACTAAGAATCCTCATTGGGATTAAGGAGACAAAGAAGATTGTGGAAGATTCTAAGTATTAGTTGGTTCACAGGGATGTCATGTCTAGATGTACACCAACTAACCTGAAACTTGTACTGTCCCACTGAGCTCGTTATTTCCCACAGCAAAAGCAGAGTGCCTCCCCAGCAATTACATGGGTGACTCATCGTAGGGATAAACTCCTTAATGTTGGGGCTGCTCGCTCCAGCCCCCTGCCTCTTATAAGTTTCTCCTGTAACAAGACTGAGTGAATTAGGTGAAGGCTAGCAACTGAGGGATGTCTCCCAGGTGGCATCAGGCAGCTGTTGTAATAGATCTGCTGGTACCACCCTGTTAAAGAAATAGATTTTAAGGTTCTGCATGCAAGTAATTGTTGTTACGGGAGATGGTGACACTTACTGTCAGATCCTGGGTTATTGCCCACCCTTAACCAACATGTAGTGTGAAAGGTTATCTGTGCAGCTCTTAATCTTAGAAGGTGAAGGATGTGTTGTTGCCCAGGGTGCCCAAGTAAGAAAGGGAGAGTGGCCAGTGTGTAACCTTGCCTGCCTTTGACAGGTCATTGAACTTCTTATGGCACTAGCCTTCAGTTCTGGCCTCCTCCCTCCACAACAACAACTTGCATTTATAGAGCACCTTTAAGGAAGTAAAACATCCCAAGACACATCACAGGAGTGATTATCAAACAAAATTTGACACTAAGCCATATTAAAGAGATATTAGGACAGGTGCCCAAAAGCTTGGTCAAAGAGGTAGGTTTTAAGGAGAGTCTTAAAGGAGGAGAGAGAGGTAGAGATGCGGAGAGGTTATGGGAGGGAATTCCAGATTTTAGGGCCTTGGCAGCTGAAGGCACGGTCACCAATGGTGGAGCAAAGAAAATCAGGGATCCGCAAGAGGCCATTGGAGGAGTGCAGAGATCTTAGAGGGTTGTAGGGCTGGAGGGGGTTACAGAGATAGGGAGGGGCGAGGCCATGGAGGCATTTGAAAACAAGGAAGCAAATTTTAAAATCGAGGTGTTGCCAGACTGAGAGTCAATGTAGGTCAGCGAGCACAGGGGTGATGGGTGAATGGGACTTGGTGTGAGTTAGGACCCGGGCAGCAGAGTTTTGGATGAGCTCAAGTTTATGGAGGGTGCAAGGTGGAGGCCGGCCAGGAGAGCAGTGGAATAGTCGAGTCCAGAGATACCAAGGGCACTGATGAGGGTTTCAGCAGCAGATGAGCTGAGGTAGTGGCAGAGACGGGCGATGTTACAGAGGTGGAAGTATGCGGTCTTGGTGATGGAGAGGATATGGGGTTGGAAGTCCAGCTCAGGGTCAAATAGAACGCCAAGGGTGTGAACAGTCTGATTGAGCCTCAAACAGTGGTGAAGGATCCAGCTTGTTCCCAAAGAACTCTGGGATACTTGACTACTACTGAAGGATCCTGCTTGTTCCCAAAGAATGCTGGGATACTTGACTACATTACCCTCTACTTATTTCGGATAGTAGGTTTAGCTAATTAAAGCATATTTGTAGACTGGAAGGTGCCTCCCTCCCCTTATCAAACCTTGGGATATATGTATTCACAACCTCAGTAGAGCCATTGTCAAAGCACAGCCTGGCCTCCCAAGAGATAAGGGAGCAATTAACAACCAACACAGTTCCAGGCACGGGGGGTACATCTACTATTCGAACCTGGTCTCCCAAGAGATAAGGGAGCAATTAATGACCAACACGGTTCCAGTCACTGAGCATCCAAGCCATTACGGCCTTGAGCCACCCCGCTCTGTCCGACAGCCAGGGATAAAATATGTTTTCTCAAACTATAAACTATGCCCGCAAAGGAAGAGATAACAGCAAGAATTTGGGGAGTAGGATGAGGCAACCAACATCTGTGACTGGCATGGTCAGGGTTCAAGGGGAGGGCCCGACAGTTGAGTGACTAACCATATAACCAATAGAGAGTAACTGTAGTGACACTGTTTGTACGTGTACGCCCCATTCTGTAGTAAGTGGGCGGTGCTTATAGAAATGTATAACTTGAATGAACCGTTACTTGTTCCTCAGAGAGTGCGCCCCTAGCTTGAGGAAGCTGAGTGGCTCTCCCTTGTGCACAAGTCTTTTGTTTATTTTAATAAATTCTGAACTTGTCCTCAATTCCGTCTCCGTCTAGAGTTTCTCCAAATTCGAATCTAACAGTGGTCAGGAATAGGGATGGAGTTGGTGGCTAGGGAACAGAGTTTGTGCCAGGGACCAAAAACAATGCCGGAATTCTCACATTGCAGAGCGTGCGGGTTTGGGAGTGAGTTGGCGGTTAAAAGCGCTGAAATTGACGGCGCGTCAGGAACCCGCCGACTTCCACGTTTAACTGGGGCGCGTTTCGAAGAGCGCCACGGACTCGCTCGGGAGAGGTGGGCGACCTCATTGAGGTACTTAACTGCTTGTTTAGAGACACTTAACAGCCTTTTTAACATGAGGTTTCAACTTTAACTGGTTGCGCACGGAATTCACAAACCTCAAGAAGATTGCCTGTGAAGGGAACGTGGGAGCTCAGTGGCCATTATGCTACTTCATCAAGTGACAGCTGGAAAAAGCACATAAATACACACACCTTACACCTGCTTCCTTGCCTAAGGGAAAGGCTCTTGCTGACACCATTTTGTGCACAGATTTAGCTTTCAGGAGTTTACAGGTGATTTATGCAACCACGGAAGCCACTCTCCCAAATTGCAAGTCACTCTCACTACATTGGAGGATTGTGCCTCTGACCTCCACTTTACCTGCCAACTATCAGATCAGCATGGGTGCCGCTTATGCTGTCTCACCTTGGACCTCAGATTCGGACCAAGATGAGCCCCAGCACCAACAACACCAGCAACACCAGCAACAGCAGCAACAACACCAGCAGCAACAACAACACCAACAGCAACAACAACACCAGCAGCCTTCTCCTCACCGACCTGATGCTCCACAGGTGAGAGGGCATCAGCGCAGGGCTGCACCACGCCAGAGGCGATACCCCCAATACGGTATGTCGGCAGAGGATGAGCTTCCTGCACATGACTGAACAGCAGTTCCTCAGGAGGCTCAGGCTATCGCGTCAGGTCGTCGCAGACATTTGTAGCTTGCTGAAAGAAGACCTGCTACCCAGTGGACCTAGTGGACTCGCCTTACCAGTGGCTGTCAAAGTCACCACCGTCCTCAACTTCTTCACCTCAGGTTCCTTCCAGGGATCTGCAGCAAACTTTGCAGGATCTCGCAGTCGACCGCGCACAGACGCATCACCCAGGTGACCGATGCCATGTTTCACAAGTCAGCCAATTATGTGAATTTTGCCACTGATGAAGCCAGTGTTACTGAGCGGGCGCTCGGCTTTGTGGCTCTGGCTGACTTCCCACAGGTGCAGGGCGTCATCGACTGCACACATGTGGCCATCAAGGCACCCCCAGATCACCCAGGAGTGTTTGTGAACCATAAGGGCTCCCACTTCCTCAATGTGCAGTTTGTCTGCAACCATAAAAAGATCATCATGCATGTGTGTGCCAGATTCCCTGGCAGCTGTCATGACTCTTTCATCCTGCGCCAGTCCACCCTCCCTCAGCTCTTCACACCTCCAAACAGACTTACCGGCTGGCTGCATGGAGACAAGGGCTATCCACTGAAGATGTGGCTGATGACACCCTTGAGGAGACCAAGCAATGACACTGAGGAGCTCTATAATGAAAGCCACATGTCCACCAGATGTGTCATAGAGCAAGCAATCAGCATGCTGATGATGCGCTTCGAATGCCTTGACAGATCTTGAGGAACCCTTCAGTACACACCAGCCAGGGTCTCCAGAATCATCGTCGTATGCTGCGTGCTGCACAACATAGCGCAGCAGCGAGGACTGGAGCTGCAGAAAGAGCAAGGTGCAGAGCGCAGAGCCTCTTCGGAGGAAGAGGAGGAGGAACCTGAGGTGGAGATGGCACCAGCAGCAGCACACATTGCTGCCCGTGAGGCCTGGGGTGGCCTCATAATGGCCCAATTTATTTAGGTTCTACCAGTACACCCATATGGCTCCCAGATGCTGTACCAACTTCGCCCCCCACCCCCACCAACACCACAAAGCAGTCCTAAAATGACCAAACCACTCCTGTCAAACAAATACCCATTGCTCGAGGTTAAGTAATGTCTCACCATTCACTCCAAGTGACAAAGCCACTTCCCAGGTAGCAGGCAAAAGTGGACAAGATGGGAAAGTAGTACAAAGATATTAATTTATGTGCATCATAAATAGAACTGAAACTTAACACTAACATTTTGGCAAACACCCATGTGCCTACCCTTGTGCATCTACGATTGTGTCTTTTTTCTTTTCTGAGTGCTTCTACGAGGTGCAACCCCTGTGGCTTCAGCAGAGGTAGAGGCAGGCTGCTCACTTCCCTGCTGTGACTGCTTCGAAACTTTTGGTGGACGTCCTCTGGGTTTTTGGAGCCTGTGAGGGCCCTGCCAAAGACTGCTCCTCCTGCAACTGTGCAGGGGCAGACTCGGCCATCGGGATCCGAGGAAGCACGTAGGGCTCTGACTGCGGGGGATGCAACAGCGGAGAAGTGGGACTCCATTTCCATGACTCCTCTCACCATCATCCCTCTCATGGGCCACCCGCACTTCCCTGCTAGCAAGGAGCTGGAGAGCAACTTGCTGCACAGCAGTGGGGCGATGAAGGCCCAAGTCTACGTTTATATCTCTCCTTGGGACATCAATGAGAGTCTGCAATCTGTTGTTCACAGCTAGCATGTTCTCATTCGACTGGCGCATTAGCTGCTCCATGCAGGTGGCCATCCTTTCCATGGAACAGCACATCGTCGCCATCGCCTGCGATATGGTGCTGCTCATGTTGGAGAAGGACTCCTCCATTCTCTGGATAATCACACACATCGCAGCTGGAAAAGATGCCAGATCCTCACGCATTTGTTGCTGCTCCTTCAAGATCATCCTCTTTGTCGACGACCCCCAATGTTCAGCATCTGCAGCCAGCTGAATAGAGCTTGGAGCACCCTGCGCCCTCTGACGAGGAGTCTCCACTGCTGTCCCTGTCTCCACCATCCACTCTTGCTCACTTGTGATGTGTGAGACACCAGGTGACAACACTACTCTGTGTCTCGCTGGACCCACCGACGTGCGCGTATTTGCGCTGGTGCTGGGTGCACATGCGTCTGGTGACAGAACACCCTCAGAGAATGGAGCGTCCTCTGAGGAGTCGTCTTCCTCCTCTGGCTGGACAGTGGGGGTGGGGGGGCAGTTGATGGACCTGTGGGAGAGTAAAGACATGAATTAGACCTCTTATGATAAGAATGTGTAAAGTTACCATTATGCATATGATAACATTTCACTGGCTGCTGACATCACTCACCATGAGTGACTGTTGTATGCCATGTGAGATATTTAATTCGGTCACCAGGTTGCTGGGAGGTCCCCCTCTCTCCGTCTCCCACCGCCAGCAGCTCAGTCACTCCACTTATTTCGAAAGCGTCCTCCTCTGCAGGCATCAAATTAGTGTATATTGGAGGGTCACCTCGGTTCTCTCTCTTTCTCTCCTGATCTGCGCTCTCTTCTCCTGCAAGGAGGGAAAGAAGAGAACTTTGAGTGAGAATGATGGAATGTGTGTAAGGGATGGATGGGCTACATCTGTAGAGGCTGACTATGAGGGAGTGGCATGACATTGCCAAATGGCCTCCTTCTGTGGCGTTACTTTGTAGGATTGCATTAGGATGAGGCTGCGTGTTAGTGGTGGATAGTCAGATGGGGATGTGAGCATGTGCATAGACAGTGAGGGATGGGTTCACCTGAAAGGTAGGTTGGTGTGAGGAGTGATGTGCAGGAGTAGGTTTGGGAAGGCAGAGTGATGGGGTTGGGGTGACACACACATCAGGATGTAGTTGAATGTGGGATTGTACTCATCTTTCCTGACCTAGTGAGATCATTAAATCTCTACCGGCATTGAATCCAGTAGCGACTGACAACACACCTGCTGTTCACTTCTTGGACGATCTCCAGCCATGCCCTCCTGGTTTCTCTGGCTGCTTTTTTCCTGCTGCTGCCAGGGAATAGGAGCTCCCTGCGTGCTCTGACTCCCTGGATCATGACTTCCAGGGAGGCATCTGAGTACCTGGGCGCAGCCTTCTGTCGATGTGACTCCATGTTTGCTTGCACCCACACAAATTTCTGCGATATAGACCAATAACCACCTCTCCCAACCATATTTATACCTCCTCCAACAACCTTCAACTGGGATGTGTGCAAGGCTCCTTCCTTTAAGTATCCGAGCTGAAAATGAGTCATTGGTGAAGTTATCAGACCCACTCCATTTAATTGGCCAGGAAACCCACATGTCTGTTTCAATTGATGTAATGGAGTTAAACGCGCAGTGCAGAACGCACTGTTGAAAACTTTGGGATGGCGACTCGCTACAGGGCCCACATGCACCTGCCCTGACTCCAAAGTAAAGATTCCGGCCAATGGCTTTGGTCTTCCCAGTAATTAATTGGAGGAAATTTCTGCTCATGCAATACTGGATGTTGGACAAGCAGTATGACAAATCAAAGGCCGTGGAGGGGTCGAGAGTGGTGGTGGTGAGGTAGAGGAGGAGGCAAGGATAAATCCTTGGAGAACTCCAGAGGTAACGGTGCGGGAGCAGGAAGAGAAGCCATTGCAGGTGATTCTCTAACTACGATTGGATAGATAGCAATAGAACCAGGTGAGGGCAGTCTCCAGCTGGACATCAGAGGAGAGGCATTGGAGGAGGATGGTGTGATCAACCATGCCGAAGGCTGCAGACAGGTCGAGAAAGATGAGGAGGGATATTTTACATTGTTCACAATCCCATAGGACGTCATTTGTGACTTTGATTAAGGCTGTTTCAGTGCTGTGACGGGGCGGAAACCTGATTGGAGGGTTTCAAACATGGAGTCGCGGGAAAAGTGGGCACGGATTTGGCAGGCGACAACACGTTCAAGGACTTTGGAGGGGAATGGGTGGTTGGTGATGGGGCGGTAGTTTGCAAGGTCAAGGATGGGTTTTTTGAAGAGGGGGAGGTGTTGAGAGCAGATTTGAAGGGGAGGGGGACAGTACCTGAGGAAAGGGAACCATTAACAATATCAGCTAGCATGGGGGCAAGGAAGGGAAGTTGGGTAGTTCGAAGTTTGGTGGGAATAGGGTCAAGGAAGCAGGAGGTGGGTCTCATGGACAAGATGAGCTCAGAGAGGACATGAGGGGAGGTAGGAGAGAAACTAAAGAAAAATGTGAGTTCAGGGCTAGGGCAGGGGGAAATCTTAGAGGAAGTTTGGCCTGGTGGGCTAGGGGAGGGGATGAAAGTGGCAGAGGCAGCTGAATGGATGGTCTCAATTTTAGTGACAAAGAAGTCCATGAGCTTCTTGCACTTGCTGTTGGAGGTGAGGGTGGAGGGGGCAGGGGAGAGGGTTTTAAAAAGACAGTTTGTAGTGGAGAAGAGAAGCTGAGGGTTATCTTTGCATTCCAGGATGATCCTTAAATAGTGAGCAGTTTTGGCAGAGGAGAGCAGGACCTGATAGTGCTTTATGTGGTTCAGGCAGATCTGGCAATGCATGGCTAAATCAGTTGTCAAGTATAATGTTCAAGTCTGTGTCCCTTGGAATTAAGGGAGCAGAGATGGGGGCCATACCAGGGGGAACGACCAGGATGAGAGTAAGTAATGGTTTTAATGGGAACAAGAGCATCAAAGATGGAGGTTAAGGTGCGATTGAGGGTAGTTGCAGAAATGTTGTGGCAATCGGAGGGCCACAATACAGCACAGTAAACACTTTTTTGTGATTTCCTCCAATGAAGACCCAGCATTCTTTCTCTTTCTCTCTCTCCTTTGCTGAATCTCATCCAGCAGGGTTTGTAGGCTGGCCTCTTTAAACCTGTGTGCCCTTCTTTCCTGTCCCGAGCAATGTCCTCAACTATTCTTTAGCTATGCCACATTCTCCACTGGAAGACATTCTTTAAAAGTAGCATAAAATCACACATGAGCCATCCAGTACCGCCACCTGACAGTCAATTGACTGGTCCAAGCACGCCCCTACATAGCCTACTGCTGCAATCTTCAGCCAGCCTTGGCTTTTCAAAGACTGCACTCTCATTTCCAAGCACCTGTTTTACAAGAGACTGAAGAACCACCAATGGATATTAAAATGAGCTGACCCAGAAATTATGGCTGGATAGGATCAGTGGGTGCACAAATGCTGTAATTGGGCTGATGGAATTTCGGGACCTACATTCTGAAATGTTGGATACAATGGCCGCGATTTTGCCAGCGCTCAGAGGGCGGGTTTGGAGGCGGCTCAGGTGGTAAAATCGCAAAAATTGACGGCGGGTTCCGATCCCGCCGTCAACCTGCCTCCGTGCAAATTTCCCAAAGGCGGTCTCCCAGACTCCCGACCGGTCCCGCCACCAAGCGGCGGGATAGGCACTTAAGGCAGTTAACTGCTTGTTAACTGCCTGGATAATGCCATTTTGACAGCGGTTTTAGATTTTACCACTTTTTCTGCCTGTTCCACGCCATTCCCAAACCACACCAGCTGATTGTGGTGGGTTCACAAGTGGCTGCCTTCTTCACAGCTGCAGCTCCAGCATAAAAACGGAGCTCTCAACAAGGCTCAGTTGCAGATGGCAGACCTTTGTTTTTTCAGGTCTTGGAAAACTTTTTGCAGGTCTACTGGTCTTGGAAGTGGTAAAGCTGAGATCCATCTCCACTGTGACCTCCTGGGAAAACCCTCTCCCCACATTGACTGAGCACTTCCTCAACTGAGATATCTACCAGCAGCATGGGAACCATTTATTTCCTTCCATCCTGGTCCTCAGATTCAGAGGAACAGCAGCCGCGGCAGCAGCAGAACCAGGAACAACAGCAGCACCAACAGCAGGAGCGCCAACCTCCTGCTCACCCACCTGATGGTGCACAGAGCAGAAGGTATCAGCGCAGGGCTGCACGTCGCCGCAGGAGATACCCCCAATTTAGGGTTTACAGGCCGAGGATGAGCTTCCTCAACATGACTGAGCAGCAGTGCCAAAGGAGGCTGAGACTTTCGCGAGAGGTAGTCGCTGACATCTGCGCAATGCTGCACCAACACCTGGAGCCCAGAGGAGCGGGTGGACACTCCTTACCAGTGGCTGTCAAAGTCACCACCGCCCTCAATTTTTTTGCTTCAGAATCCTTTAAGGGCCATCTCCCAGTCAGCTGCACACACTTGCATCACGCAGGTTACCGATGCCCTCTTTGCAAAGGCGTACAATTACAACCACTTCTCCACGGATGAAGCAAGTGTAACCGCACATGCAGTTGGCTTTGCAAATATAGCAGGCTTGCCAAGGGTGCAGGGCATCATAGACTGCACACATGTGGCTGTTAGGGCACCCCATCACAACCCAGCTGTATTTGTCAACTGCAAGGGCTTCCACTCCCTTAACATGCAGCTGGTGTGTAACCACAGGAAGGACATTTTGCATGTTTGTGCAAAGTACCCTGGCAGTTGTCATGACTCGTTCATCCTGCGGCAGTCTAGTGTGACTCCGCTCTTCAATCCGCCAACACAACTTTCCGGATGGCTACTTGGAGACAAGGCCTATCCCCTGAAGACGAGGCTGATGACGCCGTTGAGGAGGCCGTCAAACGAAGCTGAGAAGCGCTACAATGCCAGCCACATTTCCACCAGAGCCATCATCGAGCAAACCATCGGCTTGCTCAAAATGCGTTTCAGATGCCGTGACAGATCAGGTGGAGACTTACAGTACTCAGCAGCCAGGGTCTCCAGAATCATCGTGGTCTGCTGTGCACTACACAACATCGCACAGCATCGTGGCTTGCAGCTGCCTGAGGAACAAGTGGCTCAGTACATAGCCTCCTCAGATGAGGAGGAGGAGGAGGAGGAAGAAGATGACCTTGTGGAGGCAGATGAGCAAGCTGCAGCAGCACGCGAGCACATTGCTGGCCGGGATGCAAGGGATGCACTAACCTTTGCCAGATTCACTTAGGTAGACGAATCAAACACATGTGGCTGGCACCTTCTTATCACACCATAGACAATGGACAAGAACCTGTGGGTTCCTATCACTCTGACCACCATCATTACAAATGCAAGTCGCCCTGAGCCCTCAATGTGCAACTTCCATTTCCCAGATCACTTAGGCCAGAACTTCAACTGTTTGCCATCACTTCTGTTTATTCAATGCACAAAAGGATGACAATGGCAAAAATTAAACATGACACAACAGAACACCCAAGTGACTACCCGTGTGACTAATTGTGCTTTATCTTCCTCTTACGCGTGCTTCTCCATGGTGCTTCCCCTGTGGCTTCAGCAGATGTGGAGGCACGTTGCTCACTTTCATGCTGCTCCTGCTTCGACACCTTTGGCGGGCATCCTCTAGGTTTGCGAGCCTGTGAGGGTTCGGCAACAGTCTGCTCCTCCTGCGTCTGTGCAGGGGCTGAGACGACCATCTCAGTTGGGTGAGGACTCTGGTGGGGCTCTGAGCGAGGGCTACTCAATGGCATGGGAGTGTGAGCTCTTGGAGAAGAGCCCCCACTTCCTTGTTCTCTGCCACCAACATCCCTCTCATGGGTCAGCCCCACTTCAGTGCTAGCAAGTGGCTTGACAGCACCTTGTTGCACATCAGGGGGGCCATGAGGTACCGTCTCTGCACTGGCAGTCCTACTCAAAAGGACTTCCATGAAGCTTTGGTTTCTCTGCTCAATAGCTGCCCATCGCTCCTCCACAGATGTCAGTCTATTCTGAACATTCACCATGTTTTCCTGACTCTGGCGACTTATTTCCTCCATGGCCATAGCTAGCCTTTCCACGGAGGTAGCCATCCTTTTCGTGGTGGTACGTTTATGCGCCAATGCCTCCACAAAGGCTCTGCTCATGTTAGCGATGGACTCCTCCATTCGACCCACACTCGCAGCGACCCTGGAGACAAAACCTGCCAGAGGCTCCTGCACTTGTTCCTGGAGTTCCAGCACCGCTCTCTTTCTGGATGGACCCGGAGGCACAGGGTCCACATGCAGCTGAGCAGAGCTGGGAGCGCCCTGCGGCCTCTGATGAGGACTCTCCACTGCTGTCCCTGTCTCCACCACCTGCTGACGCTCACTTGTGAGCTGTGATACACCAGGTGACGACACTACTCTATCTCCCGAAGGTCCCACCGAGGTGTGCGTATCTGCGCTGGTGCTGGGTGCGCTTAATTCTGCTGACGCTGCGCCCTCAGAGGTTGCAGGTTCCTCTGAGGTGTCTTCCGGCTCAGGTTCTTCCTCCTGGACAGTGGGGAGGGGGGCTGTCGATTGTCCTGTGGGGGAGTAAAGGCATGAGTTAGACATGTGATATTAACGTAGCATGCACATGAAACAGTGCAGATCATCATAAGTCAATCTGTATGAGCATCAGATGCCATATCAGTCACTTATGCAATGTAAATGAGAGAGATGCAAATCTATTCTGTCACCAGCTTGCTCTGCTGCGCCCGTCTGACCGTCCCCCACTTCCAGATCCTTATCGCCTCCAATGATCTCCAGGGCCACCTCTTCAGCATTGGTGAGATGGGCAATGGAAGGTAGCCCTCCTCCTGACTTAGCCCTTTCCCCCTTATTGTGGGCTCTCTTTTCCTGCAATGAGGGACACAAGTGGAGTTTGAGTGAGAATGATGAAGTGAGTGTAGAGAAGCCATAGCATAGATGCTTAAAAGGAGACAAAGATGGAGTGAGGTACCAATACCAAGGGCCCTCCTTGTGCGTTGTTAGTTGTTGTCATAGCATCACAGTGATAGCGAGTGTGAGGGCAGCATAGTAGAATGGTGAAGTGATTGTGTACATAGAGAGAGAGGGATGGTTAAGGGTGCAAGGGATGTAAGGAGTAGGTTGGGATGTGCAGGAGTAGGTTGACAATGCAGAGTGCTGGTGATGAGAGGAGATGGGGAGCAGATTGAGGCCAAGTGTGATGTTATACTCACTTTTCCTAAGCGGACCAGGTCATTGAACCTTTTTCTGCACTGCACCCAGGTTCGAGGGCACATGGATCTCGAGCTCACATACTGAGCAATTTGCAGCCAGACTGCTTTCGTTTGCTGTGGTGGCTTCTTCCGCCCAGAGGATGGGAAGAGTACCTCCCTGCGCCCTCTGACTCCCTCCACAAGAGCATGGAGAGAGTCTTCGTCAAATCAGGGAGAGGCCTTGGCCCTTGAGGTAGTCATGGCAGCAGTTGTCACAAGGAAAACCAGCAGTAAATAATGAGAAAATAAACCAAGGCTGCATGGGCCCCTTAAATGCAGCTGGCTCACAGACTTCAGCAGAGGCGAGTTCCAGACCCAAAACACTAACTGGCCAGGGGAGCGCACACGCAGGGACTCAATTGCCCAATTCGGGCAAAATCGCAAATTTTTACCTGCTGAAAGCAGTGGCGGGATCAGAACCCGCCGACCACCTGACCCGATCCCACCCTGCCACCAATGGGAAAATCGCGGCCAATATTTCTTCATATTATGTGGGAGTTAGCATTCATTCATCTTACAGGCAAATTGGGACTTTCTGTGGGAAGGGATAAAGTCCTGAATTTTGGACAAGATTGAGTTATGGAGGATGGGAAGCAGGAAACGAGGGCATTGGATAAATCCAGTCTGGGAGTGATAAAAGCTTGGGTAAGATCTGGATACATTTAATTGTGATATAATACAAGCATTTATTCACTTCTTGTGATAAAGAATTTGATAACCCGCTCCCTTTCTTAAATTGTTGAAAGACATGGGAAATAGGGGTTACTGTAAATGATTTTTTTTAACTTTAAAGAGGTTTTTATGAGGCAGCACTTTCGCTATGATATGGGGAATCCTGTCTTTTGGTAATTTCCTTTATTACCTCAAGAGAAAAGTTGAAAAATAATCTGACCATGGAAGGATTGCTTGCGCTTTCGAAAATTTAAATATACTGTATATACATATATATATTTTTAACTTTGATACTGTTTCTACGCATAGCCTTGTGCACGAGAGGGTAGATATTGTAGGGGTTTTCACCGGGAAATCCAATGTCTGAACCTGGACAATAAATAGGCGGCACTGGTGCCCAAGTGTCAACAAAGGTCTCAGCACTCGTCCCCAAGACAGCTCCGTACAGACGATCCGGTTGACAGACCCTGCGACCCTCAGCATGCCCTCGCCGCACTGTTAGTACAAACTCTCGCTCTCTGAGTTCTGCCGCTGGCCCTTGGCTCTGGGGGAACCGCTACTGACCGCCCTTCTTGTCTTTCTCTTCCAGATCTCTGCCAGCCTGTCCTGCTGTTGTCACTGTGGGTGACAGCCGTCTTGATGTCTCAAGTTGCCGTCTCCCCGCTCCCTGAATCTTCGGGAGAGTCTGAGGACTTCTCCGGAACGACTGAAACACCCATCGTTGCTGGAGATTTGAATCTTGAACCCTTGGCTCTGTTTATCCAGGATATTGCCACCGAACAGCGCAAACGACAGGTGAGTTTGTACAAAACTTACAAATAAAAACTTACATGAACTTTATTAATAAACTGCAAGTGACTCTGTAGAAGAAAAAAGACAGGCTTCATATTATTTAATATTACTTTCCAATTTATTGTTGACATGTTTATTTTATTACCTCAGTTATTAGGATAATAATGACTCTGTCCAGTTTAAACCCCCCAATAATTTAAGTAAGAGTTGGATGCCAGGTAGATTGGGCATTCTGGGTGGATGCGCTGAATGGCCTTCCTCATCATATCTATTTTATCACCTTGTTGAGAAATTCTTTATATGTGTTGGAGAGAAATGATATACGGGAGCTGTCATGATTAGCCTGCTCCTGGGGATCTGCAGTGCCCAGAGATCACCGCAGTCACCCACATCACAGGATAACCAAGGCAAGGCAACATTGGCAATAATAATGGTGAGCTGTGAGTCGCAGAATAAAATAAAAGGATGTCATTTTCCCCAGCATTTAAGATTAAGTCGTTAAATAAAAATTCTTAGCTCCGGGTAATGAGTTATTTTTTGAGTCACTGAGGGAGAATGATGTGCGGTCTCAATGCTGAGCTCCGGTACTCTGGCTAGTCAGTCAGGCTAGGACCGTGATGGATCTGTTCCAGGTCCTGCTCTTTGGAGAATACCCCCGCCCCCCATCCCCCATGCAGTGCTACATCAATGGTAGCTTCAGAGAAGAAAAGTCCACAGGAGGTCTTTTTAAATTAGATTAATAAAATGCGATTTTTTTTTCAGTTGTGTAACTATTTTTCCATGTGTGATGGGAATGACAATTCACTGAAGATGCACAAGATGGACCTGCCACAGATTCGAAAGAAGGATAAATGTTTCAAGAGGGGTTTCCAGAAGGTGAGGCATTTAAGTAAATGTATGCTTTGCTCCCTGAAGCAGCCTGCAGAGCCAGCTCTCCACATCTGTGCTGCTGAAATGGCGCATTACATTCCGCCTTTACCTTCAGTGAAAAGGTAGACTTGCATCAACAATAGTGCAATACCAGTAAAAATGACAACAGGCTATTCATTTTGTTTTTGTCACTGATCTACCGATTGCTCCTATCCAAAAATACGTTAAAGAAAATTTGCAAAAAAGTGAAGAAAGTCAGGAACCCTGAGTTTCTGCAAGAGTTGACCTGATGGTCTGCCGTGACTTCAACCGAGATCAGCAGAACCGCCTTAAGAAACAAGGTAAAGAGCTGGAAACAGCCGATTACTCAATCTCTTTGGGGATTCCGCCAATCTCTCATTGAAGTTGTAGCCGCACTTTGGGCAAACCCTAGTGGCAATTCAATGTGAGCTTTTGTTAGGGCTTTTTTTTGTTGAAGAAAAACCATTTATAAACAATGTATACAGAATCGCAGAGGGAGCAAGAAATAATCAACCACAGAGCAACAGACAGCCTCGGGGGCTATTTTTGAGCTATCAGTGGTTTATAATGAAAGTTTAGATAAAGAATTTTAGTTTAACGTCATACGCCAATGAAAATGTTCATCTCCACTAATTACGACATTTGTTATCATAATTGGTAGTTGATTGAAGTGTTAAAGACTATGGCCTGGGGTTTCCGCATGATTTCTGCCCAGATATCAGTTTTATTTGGGTGGTATCGAATGAAATAGCGTTAAAGACCGCAGAATTTTAAGCGAAGGTGATTTGCGCCCATGATCACTTTATGGTGGAGTATCCGTGATCTTTTATGATGGTTCAAAAGTCCATTCGCCCGAAGTAGTCCCCGTCCACAAACTGGCCACACCCCTAGGTTGGAATGGCACGTTTCCGCTCGTTGCACCAGTTCAGGGATGTTCATCACATTGAGCCCAGATTCTCGGGCGCATAGAATGATTACAGCTCAGAAGGAGCCATTCAGCCCGTGCCAGCTCTCTGCAAGAGCACCTCAGCTAGTCCCACTCCCCCGCCCTTTCCCTGTAGCCCTGCAATTTTTTTTCCCTTCAGGTACTTATCCAATTTCCTTTTGAAAGCCGCGACTAAGTCTCCCTCCACCACCCTATCAGCCAGTGCATTCCAGATCCTAATCACTCCCTGTGTAAAAAAGTTTTTCCTCATGTTGCCTTTGGTTCTTTTGCCAATCACCTTAAATCTGTGCCCTCTGGTTCTCGACCCTTCTGCCAACGGGAATAGTTTCTCTCTATCTACTCTGTCTAAACCCATCATGATTTTGAACACCTCTATCAAATCTCCTCTCAACCTTCTCTTCTCCAAGGAGAACAACCCCAGCTTCTCTAGTCTAGCCACGTAACTGAAGTTCCTCATTCCTGGAATCATTCTCGTAAATGTTTTCTGCACACTCTCTAAGGCCTTCACATCCTTCCTAAAGTGTGGTGCCCAGAATTGGACACAATACTCCAGTTGAGGCCAAACTAGTGTTTTATAAAGGTTCATCATAACTTCCTTGCTTTTGTACTCTATGCCTCTATTTATAAAGTCCAGGATCCCATATGCTTTTTTAACCATTTTCTCAACCTGCCCTGCCACCTTCAACGATTTGTGCACATATACCCCCAGGTCTCTCTGTTTATGCACCCCCTTTAGGATTGTACCCTTTAGTTTATATTGCCTCTCCTCGTTCTTCCTACCAAAATGTATCACTTCGCACTTTTCTGCGTTAAATTTCATCTGCCACGTGTCTGCCCATTTCACCAGCCTATCTATGTCTTTTTGAAGTCTATCACTATCCTCCTCACTGTTCAGTATACTTCCAAGTTTTGTGTCATTCCAGTCATTAATATATATATCAAGAAAAGCAGTGGTCCTAGTACCGACACCTGGGGAACACCACTGTATACCTTCCTCCAGTCTGAAAAACAACCATTCACCACTACTCTCTGTTTCCTGTCACTTAGCCAATTTCATATCTATGCTGCCACTGTCCCTTTTATTCCATGGGCTTCAACTTTGCTGGCAAGCTTATTATGTAGCACTTTATCAAATGCCTTTTAGAAGTCCATGTATACCGCAACAACCGCATTGCCCCCATCAACCCTCTCTGTTACCTCATCAAAAAACTCAAGCAAGTTAGTTAAACACTATTTGCCTTTAACAAATCCATGCTGGCTTTTGTTAATGAATCCACACTTGTCCAAGTGATTGTTAATTTTGTCCCTGATTATCGTTTCTAAAAGCTTCCCCACTACCGAAGTTAAACTGACTGGCTTGTAGTTGCTGGGTTTATCCGTACACCCTTTTTTGAAACAAGGGTGTAACATTTGCAATTCTCCAGACCTCTGGTACCACTCCTGTATCTAAGGAGGATTGGAAGATTATGGCCAGTACCTCCGCAATTTCTACCTTTACTTCCCTCAGCATCCTAGGATGCGTCCCATCCGATCCTGGTGACTTAGCTACTTTAAGTACAGCCAGCCTTTCTAGTACCTCCTCCTCATCAATTTTTATTCCATTTAGTATCTTCACTTCCTCCTCTTTCACTATGACTTTGGCAGCATCTTCTTCCTTGGTGAAGACAGATGCAAAGTATTAATTTAGTACCTCAGCTATGCCCTCTGCCTCCATGCATAGGTTTTCATTTTGGTCCCTAATCGGCCTCACCCCTCCTCTTACTACCCATTTACTATTTATATGCCTATAGAAGACTTTTGAATTCCCTTTTATGTTAGCTGCCAATCTATTCTCATACTCTCTCTTTTCCCCTCTTATTTTCTTTTTCACATTCCCTCTGAACTTTCTATATTCAGCCTGATTCTCACTTGTATTCTCAACCTGACATCTGTCATATGCGCTCTTTTTCTGATTCATCTTACTCTCTATCTCCTTCGTCATCTGGGGAGCTCTGACTTTGGTTACCCTACCTTTCCCCCTCGTGGGAATGTACCTCGACTGTACCCGAACCATCTCTTTAAAGTCAGCCCATTGTTCAGTTGCAGTTTTGCCTGCCAATCTTTGATTCCAATTTACCCGGGCCAGATCCATTGGCAACCCACTGAAATTGGCCTTCCTCCAATTAAGTTTTTTTACTCTAGATTGCTCCCTGTCCTTTTCCATAGCTTATCTAAACCTTATGATACTGTGATCACTGTTCCCTAAATGTTCCCCTACTGACGCTTGCTCCACTTGCCCCACCTCATTCCCAGAACCAGATCCAGCAATGCCAGATGTTCACATTAATCCAGTTTTAATGGCCTGATCTGCAGTTACCAGCGGTCAATTGAAGCCTGACCTGGGTCTGTTTCTCCTGCTGCCGTTGTAATTAGTTTAAATTTAGTCACTTTATCTGCCCTAAGTACATCAGACCTGTGTCCAGCAGTCAGTTGATGTCACACAGGTGTGTCCTGCTCTGCTGCAGTAATTAAAGATAGCTGTGACCAGCAATCAATTGTAGCTACATGACAGAGAAAAAAGTGATTACCTTGTGATCTTCAGCATCACTCTAAAAGGATTTTTTTCCCTTGGCTTTTATATGACCTCACCCAACACTTTGAAGCCCCATTGGTCCCAGTCACATATTGATTATGCTCCATTATGCTGCTTGATTGCGCTGATTCATGGGAGATTATACATTCAGGCTTATGCTAATGAGTTTGTGCAGAAACCTCAGCATAACTTCACCTCACCAAAACCTACGCAGCATTATGGGTGCATTTTGCCGATTGCGCCCCTAGCGGAATCTCCATGCCTATCTGGAACAGGTCAAAAGTAATTGCAGTTTAAAATTGGATTACTTCTTCTAATAGGTAACTAATACAGTGGAGGTATTGAATAGAACAGTGATGCTTAGTTTTACAACAGGTTGAAATATATTGGAATATTCAAGACTAATAACTTTTAGATAAAAATTAATGGAAGGGTTACTTTTCATAATCACAGGCATTAAATTAAAATTTGCCTCTGCACAAAAAAGAAACAAATCTGTTAAATAACTTAAAGGTGTCATCCTTGGCTCAGTGGTAACACTCTTGCGTCAGAGTTAGAAGATTGTTGGCTCAAGCCCCACTCCAGAGACTTGAGCATATATTCTAGGCTGACACTCCAGTGCAGTACTGAGAGAATGCTGCACTGTTGGAGGTGCTGGCTTCCCGATTAGATTTTTAACTGAGGCCCTGCCTGCCCTCTCAGGTGGATGTGATAGATCCCATGGCACCTTTTGAAGAAGAGCAAGGGAGTTCTCCCAGTTTCCTGGCTAGCATTTATCCCCAAACCAACTTCAGTAAAATCGATTAGTTGGTTGTTTATCTCTGCTGTTTGTGGGAGCTTGCTGTGTGCAAATTGGCTGCTACATTTCAACAGTGACTACACTTCAAAAGTACTTAATTGTTTGTGAAGCGGGCTGTGCATGTTGAGGTTATGAAAGGCGCTATATAAATGTAAGATCTTTCTTTCTAGAATCTGATACATATTCATAAAATGGTTTTATATTATATACAAAATATTGAAATTATGTTGCAAATTTATGTTCCTTGCAGAAAAAATGTTTGTCCAAGATTGTCAAAGGATTTCAGGAATACAAAAAGTACCTGTTATTTGTGAGTCAATGGATTAAGGATGATAAACCACAAGTGGATGCAATGCTGAGCAGCACAAAGATTTTGGTTGACTTACTCCCACTGGAGGTAACAATTGTCTTGAAGATACAGACTAATGTGGGGCATGGACTCAAGGTCAGAAGAGGGAGAGTGAACAGTCAATTTAGATTTACACAGAATTACATAGAATGTACAGCACAGAAACAGGCCATTTGGCCCAATTGGACTATGCCGTTGTTTATGCTGCACATGAGCCTCCTTCCGTCCCTCTTCATCTAACTCTATCAGTATAACCTTCTATTCCTTTCTCCCTTGTGTTTATCCAGCTTCCCCTTAAATGCATCGGTTTAACTATTAGATTTAATTACTTTACACAGAGGGTAGTGAATGTGTAGATCAGACTGCCCAAGGCGCCAGTGGAGACAGATAGCATTAGCAAATCTAAGAGAGAGCGGGATAGTTTTTGATTAAATAAGCCATTTAAGAGATAGTACAGCACATACTTCTGAACTTCAGGACCAGCCACTGGTCTTTTCCAATCCTGTATATTCCTATGTTTCTATATAATGTATAAACTAATCATAACAGCAGTACGATGATCAGTGAAGTAATGGATTAACCTATTTCTTCAGACAGCTTTCTCTTAGGAGTTTACTTATTTGATCAACATTAATAGATAAATATGAAACTCCTTCAAAACAGTCACATGTGCCCAGGGGTAATGATACAAAGTTTTGGATGCTTAAAAATGCACTCTTCATGATTGCTGTTACAGTTTTTGGAAATGTTTAGCTGTGTAAGTTTCAAATGGAAGAAAAACTATACCATATGCATTCCACATGCAACCCACAGGTTATGTATTTTAATTGTTATTACCTAAACCAGAGCATTGTTCTACCTTTCATTTATGGTCTTTAATTATAAGTTACTAATTTACAATCTCAGGGCAGCAATCGGAGCTCTATAAATCTTCAGAGGAACGAGGGTAGAATTTCTGTGGGTTTCTCCCTATCCCCCGCCGTAACTTCAGCGGTCATCAGCAGAAACCCCAGAGAAAAAACGGCCCGGATTTTCCATGGCCTATGACCGCGTACGCACCTATTAGTGCCCTGCAAGTTCCAGGTTTACGCATGCGCTGCACATGCACAAAAGCCCGGAATTTGCGATCTGTCAATTTCAGCTTGACAGATCCTCCGCAACCCCGGTAAATGGACATTTGCTGGCGGAGAGTTGGGCTATTTTCCCAACTACTGCACAGCGAATGCCCATGAAACTCTTACGCCTGGTAAAAGCAGGCATAAGGCCTTCTTTTACCAGCATAAGAATTTAAATAAATATTTAAATATTTTTTTTAAATTATTTAAACATAAAAAAAAACTTTTTAATTAGTTATAGGTTATTTTTAGCCCCTTTAAAACATTTAAATTTATTTTTCAAAAAATTACATTTTTGTTTTAAATGTTTAATTTAATTGTATTTTAATTAACTTTGAACATGTAATGATTTATTTTTATTTAACTGGTGTGTAATTGTGTTTTTTAGGGGATTCCTATTCATGCTTATGGGGATTCCGTACGTAAATGGAATCGCCATAAGCATAATGGGGATCACCCTTTCTGATTGGTTGGGCCGGCCCACATGATCCCAAGGGCACTTGCGAGCCGCGTGCGCCCCTGGGATACGTGGGCCTTTATGCAAGCATATGCATAGAGGCCCAGGAGCACGAGTCTACGAACCTCCGGGACCATCAGATAGGTTTGTACTTTTCTTGTAGTTCGGAGGCATTCGCGGGAAGCCTCCGACTGCAAATTCAGGCCCATCATAAGCGTCCATTTTCAGCATTTCTCAGGGGTTTCCTCCAATCTTCCGGCAAAATTACAGCAGAAGATCAAGAGAACTCCAAGGAAATTCTACCCCCCCAATATTTTGCTTTAACGTACTGTAGTTTCAGAATAACAAATAAAATGCACTCTAAATCTTGTTTTTTTTTCTCCTTTTTTTAAATAGAGCAAGATTCGTGAACGTATTGCTCAACAGGATAAAAGTAACGAAGAGGCTTACCAGTCTTGGGACTGGGATAAGCAATTGGCAATTCACGTGATTCTTAGAAACTTTGCTCTCTTCATGGAGAGTACTGTTCGAGCCATTCGATTCATGAAATTAACCCCTACAGCTGTTTCATTATGATAGCAATAACAACACTGTATGAACGTTCTAGTTCACATGAATTCTTGAATGAGATCTGCTTTTATAGTAGATAACAATGTTGTTCTATATTCAGAACCAGCAGTTTTTGTTTTAAGTTCAGTTCTATGAGACTGAAAATAGTAATGCACATTTGGCTATTTATAATATTTTAATTTAATATTTATTTATTTACCACAATTATCAATTTAGTGTTGCTGAGTCAGAATCCAGTTTTGTAACTGCACTTGGCCCAAATCTACCAAATTACATATGTTTGTACTGCTGCTGTAATTGAAAGTAAACAAACTTCAATAAATTATTATATGGTATTTCAAATTTGTTTCTACTATCTTGCTGTTCTTCATGTGCTATTTGTCAAAATCATCTGTGGAAAGAGTATGTTGTAGCAATTTGGGAATCCGATTAAAAATAGGTGCAATGGATTTACGGTGATGTCATCACCCAGTTAGCTGCTTAAGGAGACAGCTCCAGACCCCAACTGCCTGCAATCAGTCAGAAGAGCTCATAAAAATTACTCAAAATAGAAGAATCAGTTACTCCACACCAAGCCTCCCATTGGGTATCCAAGCTCCAACCTAGAAAATCTGCTCCCCACCTCAACTTCTTCAACTGCCAGTGCCACCAAACTTGAAGTGCTTCATCCAAGTTTCCATGTGAGAACTTGTGGCCTGGCCCAAGGGTGATCTGTGATTCCAAGACTACTGTGTCTTGATCTTCAGACCTTGATCTTTCTACAGAAATGCAAGTTCTTTGATAACATGTACATGCTAATCTAGAAAAGTAGTAGAATCTGATGAACAGCATTAAAAAAGCTGACAAATTAAGAATGGCACTGACACATGAAAGCAAGTAGTTACACAACTTTGTACTAAGTACAAACAACATTCTTTCCCTTGTATGGGAGGAATGATAAATATAAGTACATGAAAATCTGAATAGAAAATCCAAAAGTTAATGACACAGAATCCATGGTGCATTTCAAGGTGGGGGGTGGGGGTTCAAGGGCATGCTCCTCTAGAAAAAATTGAATCTTTACATTAAAAATTATGCATTCTGGTTATTTTAAGCATGTTTATACTTTACAAATAATGGGCCAACATTGCAATCAGGGAGGAGGAGTGTGAAATATTAGATGAAATAAACAGAGTGAGAGAGGAAGTATTAAGGGGTTTAGCAGATTTAAAAGTGGATAAATCCCCAGGCCCGGATGAAATGTATCCCAGGCGGTTAAGCGAAGCAAAAGAGGAAATAGCAGAGGCCCTGCACACATGTGGCCATCAAGGCACCCCCAGATCACCCAGGAGTGTTTGTGAACCATAAGGGCTCCCACTTCCTCAATGTGCAGTTTGTCTGCAACCATAAAAAGATCATCATGCATGTGTGTGCCAGATTCCCTGGCAGCTGTCATGACTCTTTCATCCTGCGCCAGTCCACCCTCCCTCAGCTCTTCACACCTCCAAACAGACTTACCGGCTGGCTGCATGGAGACAAGGGCTATCCACTGAAGATGTGGCTGATGACACCCTTGAGGAGACCAAGCAATGACGCTGAGGAGCTCTATAATGAAAGCCACATGTCCACCAGATGTGTCATAGAGCAAGCAATCAGCATGCTGATGATGCGCTTCGAATGCCTTGACAGATCTTGAGGAACCCTTCAGTACACACCAGCCAGGGTCTCCAGAATCATCGTCGTATGCTGCGTGCTGCACAACATAGCGCAGCAGCGAGGACTGGAGCTGCAGAAAGAGCAAGGTGCAGAGCGCAGAGCCTCTTCGGAGGAAGAGGAGGAGGAACCTGAGGTGGAGATGGCACCAGCAGCAGCACACATTGCTGCCCGTGAGGCCTGGGGTGGCCTCATAATGGCCCAATTTATTTAGGTTGTACTAGTACACCCGTATGGCTCCCAGATGCTGTACCAACTTCGCCCCCCACCCCCACCAACACCACAAAGCAGTCCTAAAATGACCAAACCACTCCTGTCAAACAAATACCCATTGCTCGAGGTTAAGTAATGTCTCACCATTCACTCCAAGTGACAAAGCCACTTCCCAGGTAGCAGGCAAAAGTGGACAAGACGGGAAAGTAGTACAAAGATATTAATTTATGTGCATCATAAATAGAACTGAAACTTAACACTAACATTTTGGCAAACACCCATGTGCCTACCCTTGTGCATCTACGATTGTGTCTTTTTTCTTTTCTGAGTGCTTCTACGAGGTGCAACCCCTGTGGCTTCAGCAGAGGTAGAGGCAGGCTGCTCACTTCCCTGCTGTGACTGCTTCGAAACTTTTGGTGGACGTCCTCTGGGTTTTTGGAGCCTGTGAGGGCCCTGCCAAAGACTGCTCCTCCTGCAACTGTGCAGGGGCAGACTCGGCCATCGGGATCCAAGGAAGCACGTAGGGCTCTGACTGCGGGGGATGCAACAGCGGAGAAGTGGGACTCCATTTCCATGACTCCTCTCACCATCATCCCTCTCATGGGCCACCCGCACTTCCCTGCTAGCAAGGAGCTGGAGAGCAACTTGCTGCACAGCAGTGGGGCGATGAAGGCCCTCTTGGGACATCAATGAGAGTCTGCAATCTGTTGTTCACAGCTAGCATGTTCTCATTCGACTGGCGCATTAGCTGCTCCATGCAGGTGGCCATCCTTTCCATGGAACAGCACATCGTCGCCATCGCCTGCGATATGGTGCTGCTCATGTTGGAGAAGGACTCCTCCATTCTCTGGATAATCACACACATCGCAGCTGGAAAAGATGCCAGATCCTCACGCATTTGTTGCTGCTCCTTCAAGATCATCCTCTTTGTCGACGACCCCCAATGTTCAGCATCTGCAGCCAGCTGAATAGAGCTTGGAGCACCCTGCGCCCTCTGACGAGGAGTCTCCACTGCTGTCCCTGTCTCCACCATCCACTCTTGCTCACTTGTGATGTGTGAGACACCAGGTGACAACACTACTCTGTGTCTCACTGGACCCACCGACGTGCGCGTATTTGCGCTGGTGCTGGGTGCACATGCGTCTGGTGACAGTGCACCCTCAGAGAATGGAGCTTCCTCTGAGGAGTCGTCTTCCTCCTCCGGCTGGACAGTGGAGGTGGGGGGCAGTTGATGGACCTGTGGGAGAGTAAAGACATGAATTAGACCTCTTATGATAAGAATGTGTAAAGTTACCATTATGCATATGATAACATTTCACTGGCTGCTGACATCACTCACCATGAGTGACTGTTGTATGCCATGTGAGATATTTAATTCGGTCACCAGGTTGCTGGGAGGTCCCCCTCTCTCCGTCTCCCACCGCCAGCAGCTCAGTCACTCCACTTATTTCGAAAGCGTCCTCCTCTGCAGGCATCAAATTAGTGTATATTGGAGGGTCACCTCGGTTCTCTCTCTTTCTCTCCTGATCTGCGCTCTCTTCTCCTGCAAGGAGGGAAAGAAGAGAACTTTGAGTGAGAATGATGGAATGTGTGTAAGGGATGGATGGGCTACATCTGTAGAGGCTGACTATGAGGGAGTGGCATGACATTGCCAAATAGCCTCCTTCTGTGGCGTTACTTTGTAGGATTGCATTAGGATGAGGCTGCGTGTTAGTGGTGGATAGTCAGATGGGGATGTGAGCATGTGCATAGACAGTGAGGGATGGGTTCACCTGAAAGGTAGGTTGGTGTGAGGAGTGATGTGCAGGAGTAGGTTTGGGAAGGCAGAGTGATGGGGTTGGGGTGACACACACATCAGGATGTAGTTGAATGTGGGATTGTACTCATCTTTCCTGACCTAGTGAGATCATTAAATCTCTACCGGCATTGAATCCAGTAGCGACTGACAACACACCTGCTGTTCACTTCTTGGACGATCTCCAGCCATGCCCTCCTGGTTTCTCTGGCTGCTTTTTTCCTGCTGCTGCCAGGGAATAGGAGCTCCCTGCGTGCTCTGACTCCCTGGATCATGACTTCCAGGGAGGCATCTGAGTACCTGGGCGCAGCCTTCTGTCGATGTGACTCCATGTTTGCTTGCACCCACACAAATTTCTGCGATATAGACCAATAACCACCTCTCCCAACCATATTTATACCTCCTCCAACAACCTTCAACTGGGATGTGTGCAAGGCTCCTTCCTTTAAGTATCCGAGCTGAAAATGAGTCATTGGTGAAGTTATCAGACCCACTCCATTTAATTGGCCAGGAAACCCACATGTCTGTTTCAATTGATGTAATGGAGTTAAACGCGCAGTGCAGAACGCACTGTTGAAAACTTTGGGATGGCGACTCGCTACAGGGCCCACATGCACCTGCCCTGACTCCAAAGTAAAGATTCCGGCCAATGGCTTTGGTCTTCCCAGTAATTAATTGGAGGAAATTTCTGCTCATGCAATACTGGATGTTGGACAAGCAGTATGACAAATCAAAGGCCGTGGAGGGGTCGAGAGTGGTGGTGGTGAGGTAGAGGAGGAGGCAAGGATAAATCCTTGGAGAACTCCAGAGGTAACGGTGCGGGAGCAGGAAGAGAAGCCATTGCAGGTGATTCTCTAACTACGATTGGATAGATAGCAATAGAACCAGGTGAGGGCAGTCTCCAGCTGGACATCAGAGGAGAGGCATTGGAGGAGGATGGTGTGGTCAACCATGCCGAAGGCTGCAGACAGGTCGAGAAAGATGAGGAGGGATATTTTACATTGTTCACAATCCCATAGGACGTCATTTGTGACTTTGATTAAGGCTGTTTCAGTGCTGTGACGGGGCGGAAACCTGATTGGAGGGTTTCAAACATGGAGTCGCGGGAAAAGTGGGCACGGATTTGGCAGGCGACAACACGTTCAAGGACTTTGGAGGGGAATGGGTGGTTGGTGATGGGGCGGTAGTTTGCAAGGTCAAGGATGGGTTTTTTGAAGAGGGGGAGGTGTTGAGAGCAGATTTGAAGGGGAGGGGGACAGTACCTGAGGAAAGGGAACCATTAACAATATCAGCTAGCATGGGGGCAAGGAAGGGAAGTTGGGTAGTTCGAAGTTTGGTGGGAATAGGGTCAAGGAAGCAGGAGGTGGGTCTCATGGACAAGATGAGCTCAGAGAGGACATGAGGGGAGGTAGGAGAGAAACTAAAGAAAAATGCGAGTTCAGGGCTAGGGCAGGGGGAAATCTTAGAGGAAGTTTGGCCTGGTGGGCTAGGGGAGGGGATGAAAGTGGCAGAGGCAGCTGAATGGATGGTCTCAATTTTAGTGACAAAGAAGTCCATGAGCTTCTTGCACTTGCTGTTGGAGGTGAGGGTGGAGGGGGCAGGGGAGAGGGTTTTAAAAAGACAGTTTGTAGTGAAGAGAAGCTGAGGGTTATCTTTGCATTCCAGGATAATCCTTAAATAGTGAGCAGTTTTGGCAGAGGAGAGCAGGACCTGATAGTGCTTTATGTGGTTCAGGCAGATCTGGCAATGCATGGCTAAATCAGTTGTCAAGTATAATGTTCAAGTCTGTGTCCCTTGGAATTAAGGGAGCAGAGATGGGGGCCATACCAGGGGGAACGACCAGGATGAGAGTAAGTAATGGTTTTAATGGGAACAAGGGCATCAAAGATGGAGGTTAAGGTGCGATTGAGGGTAGTTGCAGAAATGTTGTGGCAATCGGAGGGCCACAATACAGCACAGTAAACACTTTTTTGTGATTTCCTCCAATGAAGACCCAGCATTCTTTCTCTTTCTCTCTCTCCTTTGCTGAATCTCATCCAGCAGGGTTTGTAGGCTGGCCTCTTTAAACCTGTGTGCCCTTCTTTCCTGTCCCGAGCAATGTCCTCAACTATTCTTTAGCTATGCCACATTCTCCACTGGAAGACATTCTTTAAAAGTAGCATAAAATCACACATGAGCCATCCAGTACCGCCACCTGACAGTCAATTGACTGGTCCAAGCACGCCCCTACATAGCCTACTGCTGCAATCTTCAGCCAGCCTTGGCTTTTCAAAGACTGCACTCTCATTTCCAAGCACCTGTTTTACAAGAGACTGAAGAACCACCAATGGATATTAAAATGAGCTGACCCAGAAATTATGGCTGGATAGGATCAGTGGGTGCACAAATGCTGTAATTGGGCTGATGGAATTTCGGGACCTACATTTTGAAATGTTGGATACAATGGCCGCGATTTTGCCAGCGCTCAGAGGGCGGGTTTGGAGGCGGCTCAGGTGGTAAAATCGCAAAAATTGACGGCGGGTTCCGATCCCGCTGTCAACCTGCCTCCGTGCAAATTTCCCAAAGGCGGTCTCCCAGACTCCCGACCGGTCCCGCCACCAAGCGGCGGGATAGGCACTTAAGGCAGTTAACTGCTTGTTAACTGCCTGGATAATGCCATTTTGACAGCGGTTTTAGATTTTACCACTTTTTCTGCCTGTTCCACGCCATTCCCAAACCACACCAGCTGATTGTGGTGGGTTCACAAGTGGCTGCCTTCTTCACAGCTGCAGCTCCAGCATAAAAACGGAGCTCTCAACAAGGCTCAGTTGCAGATGGCAGACCTTTGTTTTTTCAGGTCTTGGAAAACTTTTTGCAGGTCTACTGGTCTTGGAAGTGGTGAAGCTGAGATCCATCTCCACTGTGACCTCCTGGGAAAACCCTCTCCCCACATTGACTGAGCACTTCCTCAACTGAGATATCTACCAGCAGCATGGGAACCATTTATTTCCTTCCATCCTGGTCCTCAGATTCAGAGGAACAGCAGCCGCGGCAGCAGCAGAACCAGGAACAACAGCAGCACCAACAGCAGGAGCGCCAACCTCCTGCTCACCCACCTGATGGTGCACAGAGCAGAAGGTATCAGCGCAGGGCTGCACGTCGCCGCAGGAGATACCCCCAATTTAGGGTTTACAGGCCGAGGATGAGCTTCCTCAACATGACTGAGCAGCAGTGCCAAAGGAGGCTGAGACTTTCGCGAGAGGTAGTCGCTGACATCTGCGCAATGCTGCACCAACACCTGGAGCCCAGAGGAGCGGGTGGACACTCCTTACCAGTGGCTGTCAAAGTCACCACCGCCCTCAATTTTTTTGCTTCAGAATCCTTTAAGGGCCATCTCCCAGTCAGCCGCACACACTTGCATCACGCAGGTTACCGATGCCCTCTTTGCAAAGGCGTACAATTACAACCACTTCTCCACGGATGAAGCAAGTGTAACCGCACATGCAGTTGGCTTTGCAAATATGGCAGGCTTGCCAAGGGTGCAGGGCATCATAGACTGCACACATGTGGCTGTTAGGGCACCCCATCACAACCCAGCTGTATTTGTCAACTGCAAGGGCTTCCACTCCCTTAACATGCAGCTGGTGTGTAACCACAGGAAGGACATTTTGCATGTTTGTGCAAAGTACCCTGGCAGTTGTCATGACTCGTTCATCCTGCGGCAGTCTAGTGTGACTCCGCTCTTCAATCCGCCAACACAACTTTCCGGATGGCTACTTGGAGACAAGGCCTATCCCCTGAAGACGAGGCTGATGACGCCGTTGAGGAGGCCATCAAACGAAGCTGAGAAGCGCTACAATGCCAGCCACATTTCCACCAGAGCCATCATCGAGCAAACCATCGGCTTGCTCAAAATGCGTTTCAGATGCCGTGACAGATCAGGTGGAGACTTACAGTACTCAGCAGCCAGGGTCTCCAGAATCATCGTGGTCTGCTGTGCACTACACAACATCGCACAGCATCGTGGCTTGCAGCTGCCTGAGGAACAAGTGGCTCAGTACATAGCCTCCTCAGATGAGGAGGAGGAGGAGGAGGAAGAAGATGACCTTGTGGAGGCAGATGAGCAAGCTGCAGCAGCACGCGAGCACATTGCTGGCCGGGATGCAAGGGATGCACTAACCTTTGCCAGATTCACTTAGGTAGACGAATCAAACACATGTGGCTGGCACCTTCTTATCACACCATAGACAATGGACAAGAACCTGTGGGTTCCTATCACTCTGACCACCATCATTACAAATGCAAGTCGCCCTGAGCCCTCAATGTGCAACTTCCATTTCCCAGATCACTTAGGCCAGAACTTCAACTGTTTGCCATCACTTCTGTTTATTCAATGCACAAAAGGATGACAATGGCAAAAATTAAACATGACACAACAGAACACCCAAGTAACTACCCGTGTGACTAATTGTGCTTTATCTTCCTCTTACGCGTGCTTCTCCGTGGTGCTTCCCCTGTGGCTTCAGCAGATGTGGAGGCACGTTGCTCACTTTCATGCTGCTCCTGCTTCGACACCTTTGGCGGGCGTCCTCTAGGTTTGCGAGCCTGTGAGGGTTCGGCAACAGTCTGCTCCTCCTGCGTCTGTGCAGGGGCTGAGACGACCATCTCAGTTGGGTGAGGACTCTGGTGGGGCTCTGAGCGAGGGCTACTCAATGGCATGGGAGTGTGAGCTCTTGGAGAAGAGCCCCCACTTCCTTGTTCTCTGCCACCAACATCCCTCTCATGGGTCAGCCCCACTTCAGTGCTAGCAAGTGGCTTGACAGCACCTTGTTGCACATCAGGGGGGCCATGAGGTACCGTCTCTGCACTGGCAGTCCTACTCAAAAGGACTTCCATGAAGCTTTGGTTTCTCTGCTCAATAGCTGCCCATCGCTCCTCCACAGATGTCAGTCTATTCTGAACATTCACCATGTTTTCCTGACTCTGGCGACTTATTTCCTCCATGGCCATAGCCAGCCTTTCCACGGAGGTAGCCATCCTTTTCGTGGTGGTACGTTTATGCGCCAATGCCTCCACAAAGGCTCTGCTCATGTTAGCGATGGACTCCTCCATTCGACCCACACTCGCAGCGACCCTGGAGACAAAACCTGCCAGAGGCTCCTGCACTTGTTCCTGGAGTTCCAGCACCGCTCTCTTTCTGGATGGACCCGGAGGCACAGGGTCCACATGCAGCTGAGCAGAGCTGGGAGCGCCCTGCGGCCTCTGACGAGGACTCTCCACTGCTGTCCCTGTCTCCACCACCTGCTGACGCTCACTTGTGAGCTGTGATACACCAGGTGACAACACTACTCTATCTCCCGAAGGTCCCACCGAGGTGTGCGTATCTGCGCTGGTGCTGGGTGCGCTTAATTCTGCTGACGCTGCGCCCTCAGAGGTTGCAGGTTCCTCTGAGGTGTCTTCCGGCTCAGGTTCTTCCTCCTGGACAGTGGGGAGGGGGGCTGTCGATTGTCCTGTGGGGGAGTAAAGGCATGAGTTAGACATGTGATATTAACGTAGCATGCACATGAAACAGTGCAGATCATCATAAGTCAATCTGTATGAGCATCAGATGCCATATCAGTCACTTATGCAATGTAAATGAGAGAGATGCAAATCTATTCTGTCACCAGCTTGCTCTGCTGCGCCCGTCTGACCGTCCCCCACTTCCAGATCCTTATCGCCTCCAATGATCTCCAGGGCCACCTCTTCAGCATTGGTGAGATGGGCAATGGAAGGTAGCCCTCCTCCTGACTTAGCCCTTTCCCCCTTATTGTGGGCTCTCTTTTCCTGCAATGAGGGACACAAGTGGAGTTTGAGTGAGAATGATGAAGTGAGTGTAGAGAAGCCATAGCATAGATGCTTAAAAGGAGACAAAGATGGAGTGAGGTACCAATACCAAGGGCCCTCCCTGTGCGTTGTTAGTTGTTGTCATAGCATCACAGTGATAGCGAGTGTGAGGGCAGCATAGTAGAATGGTGAAGTGATTGTGTACATAGAGAGAGAGGGATGGTTAAGGGTGCAAGGGATGTAAGGAGTAGGTTGGGATGTGCAGGAGTAGGTTAACAATGCAGAGTGCTGGTGATGAGAGGAGATGGGGAGCAGATTGAGGCCAAGTGTGATGTTATACTCACTTTTCCTAAGCGGACCAGGTCATTGAACCTTTTTCTGCACTGCACCCAGGTTCGAGGGCACATGGATCTCGAGCTCACATACTGAGCAATTTGCAGCCAGACTGCTTTCGTTTGCTGTGGTGGCTTCTTCCGCCCAGAGGATGGGAAGAGTACCTCCCTGCGCCCTCTGACTCCCTCCACAAGAGCATGGAGAGAGTCTTCCTCAAATCGGGGAGAGGCCTTGGCCCTTGAGGTAGTCATGGCAGCAGTTGTCACAAGGAAAACCAGCAGTAAATAATGAGAAAATAAACCAAGGCTGCATGGGCCCCTTAAATGCAGCTGGCTCACAGACTTCAGCAGAGGCGAGTTCCAGACCCAAAACACTAACTGGCCAGGGGAGCGCACACGCAGGGACTCAATTGCCCAATTCGGGCAAAATCGCAAATTTTTACCTGCTGAAAGCAGTGGCGGGATCAGAACCCGCCGACCACCTGACCCGATCCCACCCTGCCACCAATGGGAAAATCGCGGCCAATATTTCTTCATATTATGTGGGATTTAGCATTCATTCATCTTACAGGCAAATTGGGACTTTCTGTGGGAAGGGATAAAGTCCTGAATTTTGGACAAGATTGAGTTATGGAGGATGGGAAGCAGGAAACGAGGGCATTGGATAAATCCAGTCTGGGAGTGATAAAAGCTTGGGTAAGATCTGGATACATTTAATTGTGATATAATACAAGCATTTATTCACTTCTTGTGATAAAGAATTTGATAACCCCCTCCCTTTCTTAAATTGTTGAAAGACATGGGAAATAGGGGTTACTGTAAATGATTTTTTTTAACTTTAAAGAGGTTTTTATGAGGCAGCACTTTCGCTATGATATGGGGAATCCTGTCTTTTGGTAATTTCCTTTATTACCTCAAGAGAAAAGTTGAAAAATAATCTGACCATGGAAGGATTGCTTGCGCTTTCGAAAATTTAAATATACTGTATATACATATATATATTTTTAACTTTGATACTGTTTCTACGCATAGCCTTGTGCACGAGAGGGTAGATATTGTAGGGGTTTTCACCGGGAAATCCAATGTCTGAACCTGGACAATAAATAGGCGGCACTGGTGCCCAAGTGTCAACAAAGGTCTCAGCACTCGTCCCCAAGACAGCTCCGTACAGACGATCCGGTTGACAGACCCTGCGACCCTCAGCATGCCCTCGCCGCACTGTTAGTACAAACTCTCGCTCTCTGAGTTCTGCCGCTGGTCCTTGGCTCTGGGGGAACCGCTACTGACCGCCCTTCTTGTCTTTCTCTTCCAGATCTCTGCCAGCCTGTCCTGCTGTTGTCACTGTGGGTGACAGCCGTCTTGATGTCTCAAGTTGCCGCCTCCCCGCTCCCTGAATCTTCGGGAGAGTCTGAGGACTTTTCGGAATCAAGCGTTGTTTTGGGGGGTTTGAATATTGAACGTTTGGCTCTTCTCATCAGGAGTGTTGCTGTGGAACTGCGCAACCGGCAGGTGAGTCTGGACATCCAACTAGACGGGATTCCGTGTGATAAGAAGCTGTAGGAATTAATATAAACATGGTGTTAATATTTAAATAAACTTTACCGATAATCTGCAGTCAGCCCTCTGGTAGAAGAAAAGATTGATATTATTTAATTAGACGATGTTAAATTCACCAATACGACAGTTTTCTTCAAATGAACCCCCATCGCGTTGATTGCAGTGATTGTATTGTATTTTATTGATTGTATTATATTGTATTAATATATTTGGGTGTTATTTTCCAGTTGTGCGACTTTTTTTTCATGTGTGACGGGGGGATGAGTTCACTGCAGATGTACAACATGCAGCTGCCACAACTTGTGAAGGGCGACAGATGTTTCAGCAGGGTCTTCCAAAAGGTGAGATATTTCCACTTAATTTCTAAATTCGCTCCTTCTGATGTTTTGCAAAAGTCAACCTTTCCATTTTCCTTCACATTGTAATTTTCAGTGCAATAATGTAATATTATTGAAGTGATTTTATATATATATATATATATGTTTCCCTATATAGAGTATATATGTATATATATATATATATATATATGCAGGGGTACCTACGAGTATATCAGTAACTGAGCATTTCCAGTGATCAAATTAAATACAGGAGCAAAATTCAAGCAATTAACAGTAGTTATCTGAACCCTCAGATTAAAGTACTGCCTTGAGATTACTTTTGAGCCATTTTAATGGCACGAGTAAATTACTGATGGTGTTGTCAGTCCATGAATATATGATTTTGTTATATACAAGATGGGCAGAGATGTGAGTTAGACCTCAGAAACTCACTGCATAAAGCCTGCAACTACATCATGACAGTTGAATATGTAATATTCAACCACAGAGCAACAGACAGCCTCGGGGGCTATTTTTGAGCTATCAGTGGTTTATAATGATAATTTAGATAAAGAATTTTAGTTTAACGTCATACGCCAATGAAAATGTTCATCTCCACTAATTACGACATTTGTTATCATAATTGGTAGTTGATTGAAGTGTTAAAGACTATGGCCTGGGGTTTCCGCATGATTTCTGCCCCGATATCAGTTTTATTTGGGTGGTATCGAATGAAATAGCGTTAAAGACTGCAGAATTTTAAGCGAAGGTGATTTGCGCCCATGATCACTTTATGGTGGAGTATCCGTGATCTTTTATGATGGTTCAAAAGTCCATTCGCCCGAAGTAGTCCCCGTCCACAAACTGGCCACACCCCTAGGTTGGAATGGCACGTTTCCGCTCGTTGCACCAGTTCAGGGATGTTCATCACATTGAGCCCAGATTCTCGGGCGCATAGAATGATTACAGCTCAGAAGGAGCCATTCAGCCCGTGCCAGCTCTCTGCAAGAGCACCTCAGCTAGTCCCACTCCCCCGCCCTTTCCCTGTAGCCCTGCAATTTTTTTTCCCTTCAGGTACTTATCCAATTTCCTTTTGAAAGCCACGATTAAGTCTCCCTCCACCACCCTTTCAGGCAGTGCATTCCAGATCCTAATCACTCCCTGTGTAAAAAAGTTTTTCCTCATGTTGCCTTTGGTTCTTTTGCCAATCACCTTAAATCTGTGCCCTCTGGTTCTCGACCCTTCTGCCAACGGGAATAGTTTCTCTCTATCTACTCTGTCTAAACCCATCATGATTTTGAACACCTCTATCAAATCTCCTCTCAACCTTCTCTTCTCCAAGGAGAACAACCCCAGCTTCTCTAGTCTAGCCACGTAACTGAAGTTCCTCATTCCTGGAATCATTCTCGTAAATGTTTTCTGCACACTCTCTAAGGCCTTCACATCCTTCCTAAAGTGTGGTGCCCAGAATTGGACACAATACTCCAGTTGAGGCCAAACTAGTGTTTTATAAAGGTTCATCATAACTGCCTTGCTTTTGTACTCTATGCCTCTATTTATAAAGTCCAGGATCCCATATGCTTTTTTAACCATTTTCTCAACCTGCCCTGCCACCTTCAACGATTTGTGCACATATACCCCCAGGTCTCTCTGTTTATGCACCCCCTTTAGGATTGTACCCTTTAGTTTATATTGCCTCTCCTCGTTCTTCCTACCAAAATGTATCACTTCGCACTTTTCTGCGTTAAATTTCATCTGCCACGTGTCTGCCCATTTCACCAGCCTATCTATGTCTTTTTGAAGTCTATCACTATCCTCCTCACTGTTCAGTATACTTCCAAGTTTTGTGTCATTCCAGTCATTAATATATATATCAAGAAAAGCAGTGGTCCTAGTACCGACACCTGGGGAACACCACTGTATACCTTCCTCCAGTCCGAAAAACAACCATTCACCACTACTCTCTGTTTCCTGTCACTTAGCCAATTTCATATCTATGCTGCCACTGTCCCTTTTATTCCATGGGCTTCAACTTTGCTGGCAAGCTTATTATGTAGCACTTTATCAAATGCCTTTTAGAAGTCCATGTACACCGCAACAACCGCATTGCCCCCATCAACCCTCTCTGTTACCTCATCAAAAAACTCAAGCAAGTTAGTTAAACACTATTTGCCTTTAACAAATCCATGCTGGCTTTTGTTAATGAATCCACACTTGTCCAAGTGATTGTTAATTTTGTCCCTGATTATCGTTTCTAAAAGCTTCCCCACTACCGAAGTTAAACTGACTGGCTTGTAGTTGCTGGGTTTATCCGTACACCCTTTTTTGAAACAAGGGTGTAACATTTGCAATTCTCCAGACCTCTGGTACCACTCCTGTATCTAAGGAGGATTGGAAGATTATGGCCAGTACCTCCGCAATTTCTACCTTTACTTCCCTCAGCATCCTAGGATGCGTCCCATCCGATCCTGGTGACTTAGCTACTTTAAGTACAGCCAGCCTTTCTAGTACCTCCTCCTTATCAATTTTTATTCCATTTAGTATCTTCACTTCCTCCTCTTTCACTATGACTTTGGCAGCATCTTCTTCCTTGGTGAAGACAGATGCAAAGTATTAATTTAGTACCTCAGCTATGCCCTCTGCCTCCATGCATAGGTTTTCGTTTTGGTCCCTAATCGGCCCCACCCCTCCTCTTACTACCCATTTACTATTTATATGCCTATAGAAGACTTTTGAATTCCCTTTTATGTTAGCTGCCAATCTATTCTCATACTCGCTCTTTTCCCCTCTTATTTTCTTTTTCACATTCCCTCTGAACTTTCTATATTCAGCCTGATTCTCACTTGTATTCTCAACCTGACATCTGTCATATGCGCTCTTTTTCTGATTCATCTTACTCTCTATCTCCTTCGTCATCTGGAGAGCTCTGACTTTGGTTACCCTACCTTTCCCCCTCGTGGGAATGTACCTCAACTGTACCAGAACCATCTCTTTAAAGTCAGCCCATTGTTCAGTTGCAGTTTTGCCTGCCAATCTTTGATTCCAATTTACCCGGGCCAGATCCATTGGCAACCCACTGAAATTGGCCTTCCTCCAATTAAGTTTTTTTACTCTAGATTGCTCCCTGTCCTTTTCCATAGCTTATCTAAACCTTATGATACTGTGATCACTGTTCCCTAAATGTTCCCCTACTGACGCTTGCTCCACTTGCCCCACCTCATTCCCAGAACCAGATCCAGCAATGCCAGATGTTCACATTAATCCAGTTTTAATGGCCTGATCTGCAGTTACCAGCGGTCAATTGAAGCCTGACCTGGGTCTGTTTCTCCTGCTGCCGTTGTAATTAGTTTAAATTTAGTCACTTTATCTGCCCTAAGTACATCAGACCTGTGTCCAGCAGTCAGTTGATGTCACACAGGTGTGTCCTGCTCTGCTGCAGTAATTAAAGATAGCTGTGACCAGCAATCAATTGTAGCTACATGACAGAGAAAAAAGTGATTACCTTGTGATCTTCAGCATCACTCTAAAAGGATTTTTTTCCCTTGGCTTTTATATGACCTCACCCAACACTTTGAAGCCCCATTGGCCCCAGTCACATATTGATTATGCTCCATTATGCTGCTTGATTGCGCTGATTCATGGGAGATTATACATTCAGGCTTATGCTAATGAGTTTGTGCAGAAACCTCAGCATAACTTCACCTCACCAAAACCTACGCAGCATTATGGGTGCATTTTGCCGATTGCGCCCCTAGCGGAATCTCCATGCCTATCTGGAACAGGTCAAAAGTAATTGCAGTTTAAAATTGGATTACTTCTTCTAATAGGTAACTAATACAGTGGAGGTATTGAATAGAACAGTGATGCTTAGTTTTACAACAGGTTGAAATATATTGGAATATTCAAGACTAATAACTTTTAGATAAAAATTAATGGAAGGGTTACTTTTCATAATCACAGGCATTAAATTAAAATTTGCCTCTGCACAAAAAAGAAACAAATCTGTTAAATAACTTAAAGGTGTCATCCTTGGCTCAGTGGTAACACTCTTGCGTCAGAGTTAGAAGATTGTTGGCTCAAGCCCCACTCCAGAGACTTGAGCATATATTCTAGGCTGACACTCCAGTGCAGTACTGAGAGAATGCTGCACTGTTGGAGGTGCTGGCTTCCCGATTAGATTTTTAACTGAGGCCCTGCCTGCCCTCTCAGGTGGATGTGATAGATCCCATGGCACCTTTTGAAGAAGAGCAAGGGAGTTCTCCCAGTTTCCTGGCTAGCATTTATCCCCAAACCAACTTCAGTAAAATCGATTAGTTGGTTGTTTATCTCTGCTGTTTGTGGGAGCTTGCTGTGTGCAAATTGGCTGCTACATTTCAACAGTGACTACACTTCAAAAGTACTTAATTGTTTGTGAAGCGGGCTGTGCATGTTGAGGTTATGAAAGGCGCTATATAAATGTAAGATCTTTCTTTCTAGAATCTGATACATATTCATAAAATGGTTTTATATTATATACAAAATATTGAAATTATGTTGCAAATTTATGTTCCTTGCAGAAAAAATGTTTGTCCAAGATTGTCAAAGGATTTCAGGAATACAAAAAGTACCTGTTATTTGTGAGTCAATGGATTAAGGATGATAAACCACAAGTGGATGCAATGCTGAGCAGCACAAAGATTTTGGTTGACTTACTCCCACTGGAGGTAACAATTGTCTTGAAGATACAGACTAATGTGGGGCATGGACTCAAGGTCAGAAGAGGGAGAGTGAACAGTCAATTTAGATTTACACAGAATTACATAGAATGTACAGCACAGAAACAGGCCATTTGGCCCAATTGGACTATGCCGTTGTTTATGCTGCACATGAGCCTCCTTCCGTCCCTCTTCATCTAACTCTATCAGTATAACCTTCTATTCCTTTCTCCCTTGTGTTTATCCAGCTTCCCCTTAAATGCATCGGTTTAACTATTAGATTTAATTACTTTACACAGAGGGTAGTGAATGTGTAGATCAGACTGCCCAAGGCGCCAGTGGAGACAGATAGCATTAGCAAATCTAAGAGAGAGCGGGATAGTTTTTGATTAAATAAGCCATTTAAGAGATAGTACAGCACATACTTCTGAACTTCAGGACCAGCCACTGGTCTTTTCCAATCCTGTATATTCCTATGTTTCTATATAATGTATAAACTAATCATAACAGCAGTACGATGATCAGTGAAGTAATGGATTAACCTATTTCTTCAGACAGCTTTCTCTTAGGAGTTTACTTATTTGATCAACATTAATAGATAAATATGAAACTCCTTCAAAACAGTCACATGTGCCCAGGGGTAATGATACAAAGTTTTGGATGCTTAAAAATGCACTCTTCATGATTGCTGTTACAGTTTTTGGAAATGTTTAGCTGTGTAAGTTTCAAATGGAAGAAAAACTATACCATATGCATTCCACATGCAACCCACAGGTTATGTATTTTAATTGTTATTACCTAAACCAGAGCATTGTTCTACCTTTCATTTATGGTCTTTAATTATAAGTTACTAATTTACAATCTCAGGGCAGCAATCGGAGCTCTATAAATCTTCAGAGGAACGAGGGTAGAATTTCTGTGGGTTTCTCCCTATCCCCCGCCGTAACTTCAGCGGTCATCAGCAGAAACCCCAGAGAAAAAACGGCCCGGATTTTCCATGGCCTATGACCGCGTACGCACCTATTAGTGCCCTGCAAGTTCCAGGTTTACGCATGCGCTGCACATGCACAAAAGCCCGGAATTTGCGATCTGTCAATTTCAGCTTGACAGATCCTCCGCAACCCCGGTAAATGGACATTTGCTGGCGGAGAGTTGGGCTATTTTCCCAACTACTGCACAGCGAATGCCCATGAAACTCTTACGCCTGGTAAAAGCAGGCATAAGGCCTTCTTTTACCAGCATAAGAATTTAAATAAATATTTAAATATTTTTTTTAAATTATTTAAACATAAAAAAAAACTTTTTAATTAGTTATAGGTTATTTTTAGCCCCTTTAAAACATTTAAATTTATTTTTCAAAAAATTACATTTTTGTTTTAAATGTTTAATTTAATTGTATTTTAATTAACTTTGAACATGTAATGATTTATTTTTATTTAACTGGTGTGTAATTGTGTTTTTTAGGGGATTCCTATTCATGCTTATGGGGATTCCGTACGTAAATGGAATCGCCATAAGCATAATGGGGATCACCCTTTCTGATTGGTTGGGCCGGCCCACATGATCCCAAGGGCACTTGCGAGCCGCGTGCGCCCCTGGGATACGTGGGCCTTTATGCAAGCATATGCATAGAGGCCCAGGAGCACGAGTCTACGAACCTCCGGGACCATCAGATAGGTTTGTACTTTTCTTGTAGTTCGGAGGCATTCGCGGGAAGCCTCCGACTGCAAATTCAGGCCCATCATAAGCGTCCATTTTCAGCATTTCTCAGGGGTTTCCTCCAATCTTCCGGCAAAATTACAGCAGAAGATCAAGAGAACTCCAAGGAAATTCTACCCCCCCAATATTTTGCTTTAACGTACTGTAGTTTCAGAATAACAAATAAAATGCACTCTAAATCTTGTTTTTTTTCTCCTTTTTTTAAATAGAGCAAGATTCGTGAACGTATTGCTCAACAGGATAAAAGTAACGAAGAGGCTTACCAGTCTTGGGACTGGGATAAGCAATTGGCAATTCACGTGATTCTTAGAAACTTTGCTCTCTTCATGGAGAGTACTGTTCGAGCCATTCGATTCATGAAATTAACCCCTACAGCTGTTTCATTATGATAGCAATAACAACACTGTATGAACGTTCTAGTTCACATGAATTCTTGAATGAGATCTGCTTTTATAGTAGATAACAATGTTGTTCTATATTCAGAACCAGCAGTTTTTGTTTTAAGTTCAGTTCTATGAGACTGAAAATAGTAATGCACATTTGGCTATTTATAATATTTTAATTTAATATTTATTTATTTACCACAATTATCAATTTAGTGTTGCTGAGTCAGAATCCAGTTTTGTAACTGCACTTGGCCCAAATCTACCAAATTACATATGTTTGTACTGCTGCTGTAATTGAAAGTAAACAAACTTCAATAAATTATTATATGGTATTTCAAATTTGTTTCTACTATCTTGCTGTTCTTCATGTGCTATTTGTCAAAATCATCTGTGGAAAGAGTATGTTGTAGCAATTTGGGAATCCGATTAAAAATAGGTGCAATGGATTTACGGTGATGTCATCACCCAGTTAGCTGCTTAAGGAGACAGCTCCAGACCCCAACTGCCTGCAATCAGTCAGAAGAGCTCATAAAAATTACTCAAAATAGAAGAATCAGTTACTCCACACCAAGCCTCCCATTGGGTATCCAAGCTCCAACCTAGAAAATCTGCTCCCCACCTCAACTTCTTCAACTGCCAGTGCCACCAAACTTGAAGTGCTTCATCCAAGTTTCCATGTGAGAACTTGTGGCCTGGCCCAAGGGTGATCTGTGATTCCAAGACTACTGTGTCTTGATCTTCAGACCTTGATCTTTCTACAGAAATGCAAGTTCTTTGATAACATGTACATGCTAATCTAGAAAAGTAGTAGAATCTGATGAACAGCATTAAAAAAGCTGACAACTTAAGAATGGCACTGACACATGAAAGCAAGTAGTTACACAACTTTGTACTAAGTACAAACAACATTCTTTCCCTTGTATGGGAGGAATGATAAATATAAGTACATGAAAATCTGAATAGAAAATCCAAATGTTAATGACACAGAATCCATGGTGCATTTCAAGGTGGGGGGTGGGGGTTCAAGGGCATGCTCCTCTAGAAAAAATTGAATCTTTACATTAAAAATTATGCATTCTGGTTATTTTAAGCATGTTTATACTTTACAAATAATGGGCCAACATTGCAATCAGGGAGGAGGAGTGTGAAATATTAGATGAAATAAACATAGTGAGAGAGGAAGTATTAAGGGGTTTAGCAGATTTAAAAGTGGATAAATCCCCAGGCCCGGATGAAATGTATCCCAGGCGGTTAAGCGAAGCAAAAGAGGAAATAGCAGAGGCCCTGACCATCATTTTCCAATCCTCTCTGGCTTCAGGTGTGGTGCCGGAGGACTGGAGGACTGCTAATGTGGTACCCTTGTTTAAAAAAGGGAGAAAAGGATAGACCGAGTAATTACAAGCCAGTCAGCCTAACCTCGGTGGTGGGAAAATTATTGGAAAGAATTCTGAAGGACAGGATAAATTTTCATTTAGAAAGACACGGATTAATCAAGGATAGTCAGCACGGATTTGTTAAGGGAAGGTCGTGTCTGACAAACTTGATTGAATTTTTTGAGGAGGTAACAAGGAGGGTAGATGAGGGTAGTGCGTTTGATGTAGTGTATATGGACTTTAGCAAGGCTTTTGATAAGGTTCCACATGGCAGACTGGTCATGAAGTTAAAAGCCTATGGGATCCAGGGCAAAGTGTCAAGTTGGATTCAAAACTGGCTCGGAGACAGGAAGCAGAGGGTAATGGTTGATGGGTGTTTTTGTGACTGGAAGGCTGTTTCCAGTGGGGTTCCGCAGGGCTCAGTACTAGGTCCCTTGCTTTTTGTGGTATATATCAACGATCTTGACTTGAATATAGTGGGTATGATTAAGAAGTTTGCAGATGATACTAAAATCGGCTGTGTGGTTGATACTGAAGAAGGAAGCTGTAGACTGCAGGAAGATATCAATAAATTGGTCAGGTGGGCAGAACAGTGGCAAATGGAATTCAATCCGGAGAAGTGTGAGGTAATACATTTGGGGAGGGCTAACAAGGAAAGGAAATACACATTAAATGGTAGGACACTGAGTAGTGTAGAGGAACAAAGGGACCTTGGAGTGCATGTCCACAGATCCCTGAAGTTAGCAGGCCAAGTAGATAAGGTGGTTAAAAAGGCATATGGAATGCTTGCCTTTATTAGCCATGGCATAGAATACAAGAGCAGGGGGGTTATGCTTCAACTGTATAAAACACTAGTTAGGCCTCAGCTGGAGTACTGCGTGCAGTTCTGGTCACCACATTACAGGAAAGATGTGATTGCACTAGAGAGGGTACAGAGGAGATTTACAAGGATGATGTCGGGAGAAGAGAATCTTAGCTATGAGGAAAGACTGGATAGGCTGGGTCTGTTTTTCTTGGAACAGAGGAGGCTGAGGGGGGATCTTATTGAGGTGTATAAAATTATGAGGGGCATCGATAAAGTGGATAGAAAGGACCTATTTCCCTTAGCAGAGGGGTCAAAAACCAGGAGGCACAGATTTAAAGTAATTGGGGGAAGGTTTAGAGGGGATTTGAGGGGAAATTTCTTCGCCCAGAGGGTTGTGGGGGTCTGGAACTCACTGCCTGAAAGGGTGGTAGAGGCAGAAACCCTAACCACGTTTAAAAAGTACTTGGATGTGCACTTGGGATGCTGTAACCTGCAGGGCTACGGACCAAGAGCTGGGAAGTGGGATTAGGCTGGATAGCTCTTTGTTGGCCGGCGCGGACACAATGGGCCAAAATGGCCTCCTTCCGTGCTGTAACTTTCTCTGATTCTATGGCTGGGAACCAAGTGGAAGAGTAAAGAAAAAACGAAAAGGCTGTCCTGGAAAAAAAATTAAGGAGGCCATTGGAAGTACATAGGGGAGGGGAGTAGGGCCAGGAGCAGTGGGGTAAGCCCAGGAGAGGCTAGGGAGACAAGGAAATAGTTTAAATGACTGGTACGGCAAGCAGGGCACCAGAGGTAAGCGGGGCAGGACCACAGGGCCAGGGGTAGCAGGTCAGGAGAGGTTGGGAAGCCCAACATAGATACATATGAACAGAAAATGCTGGAAATACTCAGCAGGTCAGGCAGCATCTGAGGAGAGAGAAACCGAGTTAACGTAACAGGTCTGTGAACTTTCATCAGATCTGGAAAATGTTACAGATTGAACAGGTTTTAAGCAAGTACAGAAAGTGGAGGGGTGGGAGGGGAGGAAAGAACAAAAGGGAAGGTCTGTGATAGGGTGGAAGGCAGGAGATTAAATGAACAGCAGAATCATTACCAGCACCTGCTGTCCAAAAAAATGGGGTTATGATCTGTTGAACTCGAAGTTGAGTCTGGAAGGCTGTAAGGTGCCCAATCGAAAGATGAGGTGCTGTTCCTCGATCTTCCATTGAGTTTCATTGGAACAGTGTAGGAGGCTGAGGACAGAGAGGTCAGAGTGGGAGTGGGACGGAAAATTAAAATGGCAAGCGACCGGAAGCTCAGGGTCACGCTTGCAGACTGAATGGAGGTGTTCAGCAAAGCAATCACCCAATCTGCCTTGACTCAGTGGTAGTACTCTTGCCTCTGAGGGAAAGGTTTGTGGGTGTAAGCCCTACTCCAGAGACATGAACACATAATACAAGCTGACACTTCAGTCCAGTACGCTGCATTGTCGAAGGTGCGATCTTTCAGATGAGATGTTAAACTGAGGTCCTGTCTTCCTGCTCAGATGGACATAGAAAATCCCGTGGCACTATTCAAAGCACAGCAGGAGAGTTCTGCCAGGGTCCTGGCCAACATATAGCAGCAAAACAGATTATCTGGTCATTTATCTGATTGCTGTGTGTGGGATCTTGCTGTGCGCAAATTGGCTGCTGCATTGCCTACATTACAACAGTCACTATACTTCAAAAGTCCTCCATTGGCTGTGAAGCACTTTGAGATATCCTGAGCACATGAAAGGCTCTATATAAATGCAAGAAATACCAGACCAGGAGCGAGACTAAAAGGAACAGAAACACCAGAGATGTGGTTAAAAAGAAAAACATTCAGAGAGATGCTAAGAAAAACTTACACAGTGGGAAGTAAAAATATAGCTACATCAACAGTTAAGAAAAACCACAAACACTGAAAGAGGCTAAAAACAAATAGCAGAACTGTAGTAAAACAAATAAACATTGAAAGTAGGAGTTAAAAGGAAGTGGCAGCACTAAAAAAGAAACTACACACATACAGAGAAGAGTACTAAAATAGAAACACCAGGAGAAAGAAAGAGTAGGACTGGAACTTAGAAAATTCAAAGATGGAGAGCAGAAGTATAAAGACTATTATGGTGCGATGCAGTATATGTGGACCTCCATCAATCCAACAGAGTGAAGGTCATAGCTGAAGTTCACAAATCACATACTATTCAGGTCAAGTCCAAGAACTAGGCCATGTACGGCACAAAGAAAGCATAGGTAGGCTTTAGCTTCCACCCATACACCACTGAAAGTTGGCCCAGCATTACATGATGCTGTTTTTTTTTTAAATATAACAGCAGTATCTCTGACAATCAAAAAGAATAGATTCATGGGGTCTAAATTCATTATCGCCCAAAAACAGGGGTGAACTGGTTGGCGTTCTCTGATCGTGTGACTGTTCACATGGGTTCAGGGACCGCACTAAATTGGTCCCAATGCCTGTTTAGCATGAAATAAACAAGCTGTCAGTGCTGACATGAATCTTGTCATTCATGGAAAATGACTTATGAAATAATACTGGCCGACCTGCTGGTGGCGCTGTCCAGGGAGAGTATAAATACTCGGGCACGGGCCCAGCTTGTGCAGGACATTCTTAACAGGAACTAGTGAAGGACACAACCAGACCTCCATGTTGTAAAACAGTTGATTAAAGCTTTGTTTAACGCTTAGACCAAGTGCCTAGTAGTTTTGTTACGTCAAGTGCTACTGGCACTCTTCATTGGCAGCTCACGTAACAGTGGGGGGTGGGATGGGTGGGTGGCGAGAAATCAGACGTCACTGGCTTCAGTTAGCACCTCTTATAGGGTAGCTGCACTGTGGCTACAATTAGCAGAAGAGCTATTGGTAAGGCTCCGAGTTTTTCAGAAACTGCTTTGGAGCTGCTGATGGAAAAGGTCAGTAGGTGGAGGAGCCTTTTCCATCCAGTGGCAAGAAGGTATCCTGGGTAGCTTCCTAACAACAGTGGGCAGAGGTGGCAGAGAAGGTCAGCGCCAGAAGCATTTTCCAAGGACTTGGCTGAAATGCAGAAAAAATTTCACAAGGGCTACTAAGGCAAGACTCCTAACTCATATCTCTCAATACTCTCTGCTTAGCCCTGCATTACCTGTAGTCTCAACACTCAACCCTTCCCATCCCCACTCCCCACCACACTTCCCCAATCACTGCAGCACACTTGACTCCACCTCCTTCAGCTGCTACTGCTACACTCTACAACTGCTACTGTCCTCAATGTTACTTCCCTCACCTCCTCACACCAGTGTGATCTTTAACACACCAGCAACACTATCTTAGCCTGACATGTATGTCCTCAAAATATCTCACCAGGTTAATACTAACACGTTCCCTTCTTTCTCGCAGGAGAAACTGGCGCACAATAACAGGGAGCAGACTGCAACAGGAGGCAGGCCATCATCCATACACGTCCTGTCCACTCTGGAAGAGAACGTCATGGACATTAGAAACACAGAATCATAGAATGATACAGCACAGAGGAGGCCATTCGGCCCATCATGCTTGTGCCAGTTCTTTGAGTTATCCATTTAGTGCCATTCCCCTGCCCTTTCCCCATAGCCCTACAATTTTTTCCCCTTCAAGTATTTATCCAAGTCCTTTCTGAAAGTTATTATTGAATCTGCTTCTACCACCCTTTCAGGCAGTGCATTCCAGAACATAACAACTCACTGCGTAAAATAAAAATTCTCCTCATCTCCCCTCTGGTGTTTTTGCCAATTACCTTAAATCTGTGTCCTCTGGTTACCGACCCTTCTACCACTGGAAACAGTTTCTCCTTATTTGCTCTATCAAAACCCTTCATGATTTTGACCACCTCTATTAAATCTCCCATTGCCTATTGTGGCCAAGAGGCACATCATGAGTGTGGCCTCTGGAAAGGCTCGAGGAAAGATCCCACAGGGCTTTGGCCTTCTTTCCCTCATTCCCTTCTCACTCAAATCTCATCCTCACATACTATGTATGACTAAGGGCTGCTACTTTCACCAACCACTCATCTTGTCTGCTTACCCATGCCACAAAATGCTAACCCTTGGGGCAGGTTTTCAGGAGGTGCCACAGGAGGGGGGGCAAAGAGTGGAGGAGGAGAAAAACCGCAAAGCTCTTCATGATTAGTAGAGATTGAACATTAAGGGGTTCACTTTAACTTTGGGAGATGGTGTAAAATGGGTGATAATCGAATTAGTCTCCCATTATACACCACACCCAATTTTCCGATCTATTGAAGTCGAAATTGCACTCCTGACGCGCTCACCTGTCAGGAGTGCCTGGAATCATAGAATCATAGGGCGCGATCTTGCCAGCCCTGGGGAGGCAGGTTTGGAGGCGGGACTGCAGGGGAAATGGCAGAATCTGGGGGCGGGTGCCCACCCCGCCCCCAACCCGCCTCCGTGCCATCTTCCCGGGAGGCGGGTAGCCGAGCTGCGCCGGGTCCCGTCTCCTGGAGGCAGGAAGGGGATTACAGTCACTTAACTGCCTGTTAACAGGTAGTTAACAGGCAGTTAAGAGGATTATCCCCATTTAATCCACACAAGTGCGGGCTTCCCGAAGGCTCCAAACCCCGCCAGGGTCACCGAGGCGAGCAGTGGGTCTGCGGGGGTCGGAGGGGTGCAAAAGGGCGCTGTGAAGGTAAGTGATGGGTGCAAGTGTGGAGAGGTAAGTATGTGAGGTGAGTGGAAAGTGATAGAAAATGTTTACTTACCTTTGTTTCTTCCTGCAGGCTTCAAACATTGGGGATGCAGAGAGTCTTGCATCTCACCAGCAGAGATGACAGATGGCTGCTGCATTCTCCAATGCAACAACCATCTAATTTCTGCTCACAAAAGAGGTTTGATGAGTCTTGAATACAAGAACTCATCAAACAACATAGAATGTCAGTGCTTGACAGCTTCACAGAGCTGTCAAACGATAACAATTCATCTGTCAAAAATTTTTGACAGATGAAACATCATACGCTGACGTTCTCTGTAACCGGCTTCCCCTTAATTGGCCTGCTAAGCCCGCTGGGTGGGCTTAACAAGGTCAATCAAGGGAAAATAGTGTGGGTTGGCCAGAAGTCGATGGAGGCAGGACTAAAACCCGACAATTGGGTGTCCCACCTCCAAAAGCTCCCCATTGGCAAAATCCAGCCCATAGAATCTTACAGCACAGGAGGAGGCCATTTGGCCCATTGTGCCTGTGCCGGCTCTTTGAAAGACCTGTCCAATTTAGTCCCACACCCCAGCTTTTTCCCCATAACCCTGCAAATGAATCCTCTTCAAATACATATCTAATTGCCTTTTTGAAGTTTCTATGGAATCTGCTTCCACCACACTTTCAGATAGTGTGTTCCAGATCTTAACAACCCTCTGTGTGAAATAATTTCTCCTAATTTTCCCTCTAGTTCTTTTGCCAATTAAAAAAAAATCTATAACCTCTGGTTACCAACCCAATTGCCAGAGGAAAAAATGTCTCCCTATTTACTCTATCAAAACCCCACATTATTTTGAATATCTCTATTAGGTTTTCCCTTAACCTATTCTGCTCTAAGGAGAATAAACCCAGCTTCTCCAATCTCTCCACATAACTGAAGTCACTTTTTCCTGTTATCATCCTGGTTAACCCACTGCACCCTCTCCAAGGCCTTAACATCCTTCCAAAATCCTTCCTACAGATAAGGAATACAGCCACGTGTCCATCACAACGTTCCATTCATTCATTTTAATGGCTGGAAAATCGTGGGAGTACGGCCAAACTCCCAATATGCATTCTCAACAGGCACCAGGGACACAATTTTTTTAAATTATTTATTATTTAAAAGGGAATTGGATAAGTACTTGCAAAGGAAGAATACAAAAGGATATACCATACGGGCAGGGAAATGGGAGTAAAGTATATAGTTCCAAGTGAAGAGTGATCTCTGGCACAGACATGGTGGGCTGAATGGTCACTTTCTATGCTGTAATTTCTATGATTCCATTAAATATCTATGTTACAATGAACTCAACATCAGGCCTTGTTGATGGCCAAAGTGACTGAGACAGGATGGCCAAAGGCTCACTCACCAGGACAGCAGATTAGAAAATCGGGTGCCGAGATCAGCCTATCTGATTTGCACTAATGTATAGAATTTGTGATTTAGAGCTTTTGGGGGAAAAATTCGGTTGGTTAGCGCCTCCCGTTAGCACCTCCGGGGGGGGGGCGCTAATGGGCGCTAGGAACTTAGTGCCCAAGCGCGGCGATTTTATGCCGCTCGCAAAATTGACCAGTCGTTTTGCGGCGGCACTAAACACTACTGCCACGATCTCCTGCACCCGCATATCATGACGTCAGTCGAGCGTGCAATGCCCCAGACCGGATATTGAGTAACGCCCCCTGCCTTTCCGCCTGCCACTAGGAACGACAGGTAGAGGGGAGTGTTTTCAAGTCGGGAAGGGGCTGGGGGAGCGCTATTTAAAAGCAGCCGCTTCCTGCCTTTTCTTGTCGGCGAAACTTTTGGAACATGCAGGTTGAGATGGAGAGAGACGTCTGAGAGATTCGACGCCGTCCAAAGGAGTTTTGGGTCCTGAGAACCACTTTGGAGGTTAATTTTTATTTCACCTTCCTTCGAACGATATTTAGAAGCTTCTATGGGGGCTGCACTAACTCGGGACGTCGTCGTCGAGCTGCACAATCAGAGGCAGCAGAGGCGCAGAGAGAGAGTGGCAAACGTAGCCAGAGGGAGGAGGGCCAACAGGCCTCTGCACAGGAGCCCTTACCCTCCCAGGGTATTCCGGAAGCAATTCTCCTACATTCATTTGTCTGAGGAGCAGTGTTTGCGAAGGCTGCGCTTCAGCAAGGAGGTGGTCACTGAGCTCTGCCACCTCCTGCAACCAGATCTGCAGCCTAAGCTCAGGACCAGGACGTCTCTGTCGGTGGCAGTGAAGGTGACGGTGGCTCTCAATTTTTATGCCAGCGGCTCCTTCCAGGCTTCTACTGGGGACATAGCGAATATCTCGCAGTTCGCTGTGCATTGTTGCATCGGGGAGGTGACAAATACACTGTATAAGAGGAGATGCCAGTATATCTCTTTCCTCATGACCCGGGACAAACAGCATGAACGCGCCTATGGCTTTGCGAGGATAGCGAGCTTCCCCATGACAAGTCTGATTGTGGTAATTACAGAGGAGTCTCCTTGCTGTCTGCCACAGGGAAAGTCATCACAAGAATCCTCCTCAATCGTCTTCTCCCAGTGGCTGAAGAGCTCCTCCCAGAGTCGCAATGCGGATTCCTCCCTCTAAGGGGCACAATGGACATGATCTTCACCGCGCGTCAACTACAAGAGAAATGCAGGGAACAGCACCAACCGCTGTTCATGGCCTTCTTTGACCTCACAAAGGCATTCGAGACCATCAACCGTGAGGGATTATGGAGTGTCCTCCTCAAATTCGGCTGCCCTCAAAAGTTTGTCACCATCCTCCGCCTGCTTCACGACGACATGCAAGCCGTGATCCTGACCAACGGATCCACCACAGACCCAATTCACGTACGGACCGGGGTCAAGCAAAGCTGTGTCATCGAACCAACGCTCTTCTCGATCTTCCTTGCTGCAATGTTCCATCTTACCCTCAGTAAGCTCCCCGCTGGAGTGGAGCTAAACTACAGAACAAACGGGGAAATTTTCAAACTCCGTCACCTCCAGTCCAGATCCAAGGTCGTCCCATCCTCTGTTATCGAATTACAGTATGCAGACGACGCTTGCGTCTGCGCACACTTTGAGGCCGAACTCCAAACCATTGTCAACACCTTCACCGAAGCGTACGAGAGCATGGGCCTTACACTAAACATCCGTAAGACAAAGGTCCTCTACCAACCTGCCCCCGCCACACAGTACTGCTCCTCGATTATCAAAATCCATGACGAGGCCTTGGACAACGTGGACCACTTTCCATACCTCGGGAGCCTACTATCAACAAGGGCAGACATCGATGATGAAGTCCAACACCGCCTTCAGTGTGCCAGTGCAGCCTTCGATCGCCTGAGGAAGAGAGTGTTTGAAGACCAGGACCTCAAACCCAGCACCAAGCTCATGGTCTACAGAGCAGTAGTGATACCCGCCCTCCTATATGCTTCAGAGACATGGACCATGTACAGCAGGCACCTCAAAGCACTGGAGAGGTACCACCAATGCTGCCTCTGCAAGATCCTGCAAATCCATTGGCAGGATAGGCGCACCAACATCAGTGTTCTCACTCAGGCCAACATCCCCAGCATCGAAGCTTTGACCACGCTCGATCAGCTCCGATGGACAGGCCACATCGTCCGCATGCCCAATGCGAGACTCCCAAAACAAGCGCTCTACTCGGAGCTCCGACACAGCAAGAGCGCCCCAGGTGGGCAGAGGAAATGCTTCAAGGACACCCTCAAAGCCTCCTTGAAAAAGTGCAATATCCCCACCAACACCTGGGAATCCCTGGCCCAAGACCACACAAAGTGGAGGAGAAGCATCCGGGAAGGCGCCGAACACCTCGAGTCTCTTCGCCGGGAACAAGCGGAAGCCAAGCGCAAGCAGCGGAAGGAGCGGACATCAACCCAAGAACCCCACCCACCCGCCCCTTCAACCACCATCTGTCCCACCTGTGACAGAGACTGTAGGTCCCGCATTGGACTCATCAGTCACCTGAGAACTCATTTTTAGTGTGGAAGCATGTCATCCTCGGTTCCGAAAGACTGCCTAAGAAGCGAAGAAGGTGGTTCAGGGTGCCATTGACTGCACGCATGTGGCATTGTGGGCACCACATGAAAATGCAGAGATCTACTGAAACCGCAAGGGCTTCCACTCTTTAAATGTCCAGTTGGTCTGTGACCACAGACAGCTCAAACTCGTCATCAATGCCCGCTATCCTGGCAGCAGCCACAATGCTTTTATCTTGCGCCAGACTGATGTGGCAGACCTTTCCAAGCACCGCGTCACCCAAGTGGATGGCTCCTCGGGGACAAGGGTTATCCACTCTGCACCTGGATGATGACACCGCTCCGTAACCCCAACACCCCTGTCGAGCTGCAGTATAATGAGAGTGATAGCACCACCAGGAACCTCATTGAACAAACGATCGGCGTCTTGAAGCAACGGTTCCGGTATCTGGACCACTCAGGAGGAGCCCTGCAGTACTCTCCCAAGCGAGTCTCCCTCTTCATTGTTGTGTGCTGCATGCTGCATAACATTGCGATTATGAGGATCCAGCCATTGCCACCAGGGATTGGTGCACCACCTGAGGAGGAGGAGGAGGATGAAGAGGAGGATCAGCAGCACCAACGTGGGAGGGAGGGGCTCAATGTTGCCACTGCAAGGGCCATCCGTCAACGGCTGATAAGACACCGATTCTAAGCCCTTACTAAGAAGATGGCTTCTGGGATGAAGAAGCACATCATCGCCAAGCATCCCGCATCCCCTATTGCCGGGCAAAGCTGCAATGAGTCAAACGACCAAATATGTAAAGTTAGAATAAAAAAATATATTTATATTACAAACTCTGTGTCATTAATTCAGGACAAACAATTAGAAACCAACACAACAAATCATGAACTAACAAAACTCGTTCTCACAACATGGACAATAATGGCAAAACAGTAAACAAATATAATAACAAGAACCTCGAACTTTCCTACAAATATTCCCCCCATTTATTTACACATCCTACTGTTTGCCCTTCAAGGGTGATCTCCATCCTGTGCGCACTTCCCCCCTTCCCACCCTACTGCTCCTCCGTAATGTGGCCCCATTGGCTGGCGGAAGGCTGCTGAATGTTGGATCCAGAGACTGTAGATGACCTTGAAGGACGCCCTCGACCAGCCCTGGGCCTGGAGGCCCCGGCTGTAGACTGCACCAATCTGCATGGGCGGCAGCAGTCTGGGCTGGCTGTGTTACAGGCTGTGGCAAGTGCAATGGGGAAGTGGCAGTGGTGGGAGCAGGAATGCTGTCATCCTGAGAGAGGACAACACTTTCCTGCTCGACCGACACACTGGCACTCCCACGGGGCAGTACCTCAGCATCTGGAGCAATCTGCTTGAGCACAGATTGCTGGCCTGCTGCAGTACCATCAGATCCCCGGGGGATTGTGGGCAACCCAGCGAAGATGGCAGCAGTCAGTGCTTGCGTGACATCAATCTGACACTGCATAAGAGCAGTCTGAGACTTGATGGCACCAGCCAATGACTTAATTGCAGCACTAAGCCGTTGCATTGCGTCAGCCTGGGCTGCAATAGATGCTGCCACCTCACCCATTACACGTGGCATGGGCTCTGGTCTCCCTGCAATTCAACCATCCTCTGCAACGAGGCAAGGATGGGTTCAAGGGTTTGTGCACAGATGGCAGCTGTGCTGCCGGCGGACTCCTCCACGCTCCTTGCCAGTGCATCCATGATGTCAGGCATCCTTGCCATTGCACCCATGAGCTCAGTGTGCATGTTCAAGGCCTGGCTATTCATGGCCGCGATGTCGAGGTCCTCATCCGAGTCCTGTGCAGCAGAACTTGCTTGTCTACTCACCCTCCAGGGAGATGGCCCCCGAGCTTCCCTACCCCCATGGTGTTGCTGCAGTCTGCTGGGTCCAGGAGCTTCACCCACATCAGATCCTACCCCCTAGTTCCCCTCCAGGGAAGGCGTGGCCCCATTATCTGAATTGTCACCCTCGGGAGATGCAGGCGGTGAGGCTCCGGCTTCCTCTTCCTCCTCGTCTGGGGCGTGGCTGCCACTGGCAGGTTGAGGGACAGGCTGGTCAGCTGGTGGTTCATTATCTGAAAGCAGGAAGGTACAAGAGTAGCTTTAGTGTGAGGGCAGGGGGGCAGGAAGGAAGCAAGGACTGGAGACAGTTAGTTGGATTGAAAGTGTAAAAGGCTGGTGTTGGGAGGGGCAAGTGGTATGAGAGAGGAGAGAAAGCTGATGAACATACCATTGCTGTCCCCAAGGGGGTCGACCTCTCCGGTGGCCACGGCACCTATGACCTAGCTGGCAACGATCCTGTGCACTCTCGCCTCCAAATCGGTCAGGGGGTGTAGGTCAGCCGGTCCTCCTCCCGTGAGTTGCTGCACCTGCCTGTTATGAGAGAGCTTGGCCTGCAAGAAAAAGGACAGCGTCTGAGTGACTGTGCAGCCATGTGTTTGCCTGATTTGCCTCCCATAGTTGAATAGCCCTCAATGTATGTCGCCATGTGTTTGCCTGATGCGCCTCCCATAGTTGAATAGCCCTTAATGTGTAGATTCATTTGTTTGCCTGATGCACCTTCCATAGTTGAATAGCCCTTCATGTATGCAGCCTTGTGTTTGCCTGATGTGCCTCCCATAGTTGAATAGCCCTTCATGTGTGCAGCCTTGTGTTTGCCTGATGTGTCTCCCATAGTTGAAAAGCCCTTAATGTGTGCAAGGTGTGGAATGTGCATGCGTCTTTTATGAGATGGCCATAGGTCTTGGATGAGCGTTGGGCATTTGGGTTTTTAAACCCTCTGGGCACAGAGTGAAGTTGAGATGGAGGCATGTAGAGGTATTGAAAAGCAGCCACTCACCCTGACGCCCCGAGTGAGGTCGTTGAGCTTCTTCCTACACTGAGTGAGACTCCTCGGCACCAGGCTCCTTGAGGAGACGTGCTGAGCCGCCTCCCTCCACACTCTTCGGTACTCCCGGGGCAATGGCCTCCTGCCACTCTCTGGGTACAGCACTGCCCATCGCCGCTCGACAGCGCCAACCAGAGCCACGAAGTCCTGGTCACTAAAGTGACGAGCTCTCTCCCTGGGCCTATCCATCACTCCTCTCAGCACAATGGTGGTAGGTCTTTCCAGTACCGGAGACAACGCTGCAATGAGAAGGGTGTGGCTGGCTAGCAAGATGGACCCTCCCCATTAAGAACTAGCTGGCGTCAGTCTGTCTGGGTTCCATGCTAATTGACATCGTCTGAGGTCCGGTAGCGTTCCGAGGTAGCGCCTCGCTCCCCAACGTTAGCGCCTTAAGAGAGGTGTGTAGCGCTTGATTTACCGCTCAAATCACCTCCAGGGGCGATGGAGGAGAATTTTGCAGTCAGAGGTGATAATTAGTGCCGGGCGCTAAACTTTGCCCCCGGCCGATATTAGCGCCCCAAAATGGGTGATACCCAATTTCTCCCCCTTTATGTTTAAAGTGTCAGTAAGCAGAACAAGTGTTGACAGTAACACTAGTTGCTTACTGTATCAGCTCCCTCCGTTGCCAGATGGGTGGTGACCGGGATGAGGCTGAGGACCAGGGATACAGCGTACATGTGTAATACACCTCATCCTGCTCCCCTAATCTTTGATGCAACTCAAATGTTTATCCACAGTGATATCAGTAGACTATCAGATACATATGCACTCATTGCTGCAAAGTCAAAGAGACATTGTACTTTCTAATCCATCCTACTGAGTCCTGCATGCATCTTCAATGATAACAAGAATGTTAACAGATGCCGAGCCAAAGAAGGAGATATTAGGAGAGTTGATTAAAAGCTTGGTCAAAGAGGTGGGTTTTAAGGAATGTCTTAAAGAAGGAGAGGGAGATGGAGAGGCTAAGAGGTTAAGGGAGGGAATTCCAGAATATAGGGCCTAGATGGCTGAAGGCATAGCGACCAATGGTGGGGGGAAGGGATGGGGGAATGCACAAGAGGCCAGAGTTAAATATCAGGAAGACCAAAGCCATTGTCTTCGGTTCACGCAACAAACTCCGTTCCCTTTCCACTGATTTGATCGCTCTCCCCGGCAACTGTCTAAGGCTAACCAAGTCTGTTCACAACCTTGGTGTCATATTTGATCATGAATTGAGCTTCCTACCTCATATCCATTCTATCACTAAGACCGCCCATTTCCACCTTCGTAATATCACCCATCTCCGCCCTTACCTCAACTTAACTGCTGCCAAAACCCTCACCCATGCCTTTATCACCTCTAGTTTTGACTATTCCAATGCACTCCTGGCCGGCCTCCCACATTCTACCCTCCATAAAATTGAGGTCATCCAAAACTCTGCCACCCATGTGCTAACTTTCACCAAGTCCCGCTCAACCATCTCCCCTGTGCTTGCTGACCTACATTGGCTCCCAGTTAAGCAATGCCTCGATTTTAAAATTCTCATCCTTGTTTTCAAATCCCTCCATGGCCTCACACCTCCTTATCTTTGTAATCTCCTCCAGCCCTATAATCCCCCTAGACCTCTGTGCTCCACCTATTCTGGCCTTTTGAACATCCCTGATTTAAAATGTTCCACCATTGGCGGTCATGCCTTCAGCTGCCTAAAAAGAAAGGAAAGAGAGACTTGCATTTACATAGCACCTTTCACAACCACCAGACATCCCAAAGCACTTTACAGCCCATGAAGTCATTTTTGAAGTGTAGTCACTGTTGTAATGTTGGAAACACAGCAGCCAATTGGCACATGGCAAACTCCCACAAACAGCAATGTGACAATGACCAGATAATCTGTTGTTTAGTGATGTTGATTGAGGGATAAATATTGGCCAGGACACCAAGGAGAACTTCCCCTGCTCTTCTTCGAAATAGTGCCATACAATCTTTTACATCCACCTAAGAGAGCAGACAGAGCCTCGGATTAACATCTCATCCGAAAGACAGCACCTCCGACAGTGCAGCACTTCCTCAGTACTGCGCCGGGAGTGTCAGCCTAGATTTTTGTGCTCAAGTCCCTGGAGTGGGACTTGAATCCACAACCTTCTGACTCAGAGACAAGGATGATACTGACTGAGCCATGGTTCACACACAGGTCTTAAGCTCTGGAATTCCCTCCCTAAACCTCTCTGCCTCAGCACTTATCTTTCCTTCTTTAAGACGCTCCTTAAAACCTATCTCTTCGACCAAGCTTTTGGTCATCTGCCCTAACATCTCCTTATATGGCTCTGTGTCAAATTATTTTTTGATAACGCTTCTGTGAAGCGCCTTGGGACATTTTAGTACATTAAAGGCGCTATATAAATATAAATTGTTGTTGTTGTTGGAGGAACGCAGAGTTCTCTGAGAGTTGTGTGGCTGGAGGAGGGTACAGAGATAGGGAGGGGCAAGTCGATGAAGTGATTTAAACATGAGGATCAATATTTTAAATTGGAGGCACTGAGGGACTGGAAACAAATGTAGGTCAATAAGGACAGAGGTATTTGGTGAGCAGGACCTGGTGCAGGATAGGATACAAGCAGCAGAGTTTTGTATGAGTGTAAGTTTAAGGAAGGTGGAGGATGGGAAGCTGCCCAGGAGAGCATTGGAATAGTTGAGTCTGGAGGTGACAGAAGCAGATGGGCTGAGGCTGGGGCAGCAAGCAATAATACGGAGGTGGAAGTAGGCGGTCTTCATGTTGCAGAGGATATGGGGTGTGAAGCACAGCTCAGAATTCATGCAATGTTCATTTTTATTTGCACTACACCAATATGTAATGTTGGCTTTAATCCATATGGGGAAAATGGAATAAGGGATATATTGGATCCTCTTTATCTTTTTTTTAAACTATTCTTGTTTTAATTTTGTTGAAAATATATATAATTATATAATATTCACCAGTCTCCATTAAAGTATTGTACCAATTACTTCTTTGAATACTTCAAACTGTTTGTCTGTAGGAGTACCTATTAACAGCTCAGCCCAGTTTACTGTGGCTAATTTATTTCTCGTCCCTTCAAAGCTTGGTTTGTGACTCTTGCTTCTCCATTTTAAACCTAACATCAAATTCAATCATATTATAGTCACTATTTGCAATATGTTCCCTTATAGTCAGATTGTTATCTAACTCTGGTTTGTTACTCATCACTAAATCAAGTATGGCCTGTTCCCTTGTCGCTTCAACATAAGAAATAGGAGCAGGAGTAGGCCATACAATCCCTCAGGCCTACTTCGTCATTCAATAAGATCATGGCTAATCTTCTACCTCAACTCCACTTTCCCGCCTGATCCCTATATCCCTTGATTCCCTTAATGCCCAAAAATCTATCGATCTCAGTCTTGAATATACTCAATGACGGTGCATCCACAACCCTCTGGGGTAGAGAAATCCAAAGATTCACAACCCTCTGAGTGAAGAAATGTCTCCTCATCTCAGTCCTAAATGGCCGATCCCTTATCCTGAGACTATGAACCTTAGCTCTAGACTCTCTAGTCAAAGGAAACAACCTCTCAGCATCTACCCTGTCTAAGAATTGTATACGTTTCAATGAGCTGACCTCTCATTCTTCTAAACTCCAGTGAATATAGGCCCATTCTACTCAATCTCTCCTCATAGGACAGCCCTCTCATCCCAGGAATCAACCTAGTGGACCTTTGTTGCACTCCCACTAAGGCAAGTATATCCTTCCTTAGGTAAGGAGATCAAAACTGTACACAGTACTCCAGATGTGGTCTCACCAAAGCCCTATAAAATTTCAGTAAGACTTCCTTACTCTTATACTCGAACTCCCTTGCAATAAAGGCTAACATACCATTTGTCTTCCTAATTGCTTGCTGTACCTGCATGTTAACTTTCTGAGATTCATGTGCAAGGACACCCACATCCGTCTGCATACCAACATTTACTAATCTCTCACCTTTTAAAAAATATTCTGCTTTTCTATCCTTCCTATCAAATTGGATAATTTCACATTTCCCCACATAATACTCGATCTGCCACCTTCTTGCCCACTCACTTAACCTGTCTCTATCCCTTTGCAGCCTCTTTTACATAGGATTACATAGGATATACGGCACAGAAACAGGCCATTCGGCCCAAAGAGTCCATGCCAGCATTTATGCTCTACTCGAGCCTCCTCCCGTCTTTCCTCATCTAACTCTGTCAGCATAAGCCTCTATTCCCTTCTCGCTCATATGCTTATCTAGCCTTCCCTTAAATGCATCGATACTATTTGCCTCAACTACTCCCTGTGATAGCGAGTGCCACATTCTCACCACTCTCTGGGTAAAGAAGTTTCTTCTGAATTCCCTATTGGATTTCTTGGTGATTTTCTTCTATTGATGGCCTCTAGTTATGCTCTTCCCCACAAGTAGAAACACTCTCTCTGTATCAACTCTATCAAAACCTTTCATAATTTTAAAGACCTCTATTAGGTCACCCTTCAGCTTCTTTTTTCAAACGAAAAGAGACCCAGCCTGTTCATCCTTTCCTGATAGGTATACCCTCGCATTTCTGGTATCATCCTTGTAAATCTTCTCTGCATCCTCTCCAGTGCCTCTATATCCTTTTTATAATATGGCGACCAGGACTGCACGCAGTACTCTAAGTGTGGTCTTTTGAAAATCTAGATAAATTACATCTACTGCATTACCATTGTCTATTCTCTCTGTTACCGCTTCAAAAAATTCAATGAGGTTGGTCAAGCAAGACTTTCCCTTTTGAAATCCATGCTGACTATTCATTTTGGCTTCTAGATGTTCTTCTATTTTCTCTTTTAGTAGGGATTCCATTATTTTTCCTACCACCGATGTTAGGCTGACTGGTCTATAGTTCCTTGGACATGTTCTATCTCCCTTCTTAAATATAGGTATCATGTTAGCTATCCGCCAGTCCTCTGGCACTACACCTTTTTCTAATGAATTATTAAATATGTGTAGTAATGCCTCTGCTATCTCTTCCCTAGATTCTTTTAAAATGCACGGATGTAATCCATCCGGATCAGGGTTTTCTTCCTCTTTGAGTTTGATTAGTTTATTTAATATATCTCCTCATTTTATTTTAAATGCAGTTATTTCATTACTAATCTCATGATCCAATGTCATGTCCATCTGTTCTACCTCCCTGGTAAATACTGAGGCAAAATAATTATTTAATATTTCTGCCATCTCTCTATCCTGCCTGCCTGTGGTATTATCCTGTCCATCCCTTAGTGGCCCTATTCCCATCCCGACCTTCCTCTTTTTTATTGATGTGTCTGTAAAATATTTTACTATTTTGTTTTATGTTCCTTGATAATTTAATTTCATAGTTCCTCTTTGCCTTCCTAATTGTTTTTTTGACTTCTCTCTTAATCTCTTCGTATTTCCCTTATCATACTCTCCCCTGCTGTCCATGTACTTAATGGATGCCTCTTTCCTTACCCTCAATTTTTCCCTTATGGCTTTATTCATCCATGGTGTCTCATTAGTGATTAGCTTGTTCTTGTTTTTTAGCGGAATATATTTTTACTGGACTCTGTTGAACACTGTTTTAAATGTTTCCCATTGCTGTTCTACCTCATTGTTTGCCAATATTGGTGTCCATTTTATTTTTTACCAGGTTCTATTCTCAACCCCTCAAAATCAGCTTTTCTCCTATCTATTACCCTTGTCTTCATCATACTTATGTCCTTCTCAATTATTATTTTAAAGCGTATTATATTATGGTCACTATTGCCTAGATGTTCCCCTACTTTTACTTCTCTTATCTGCTCTGGTTCATTCCCCATTACTAGATCCAATAGCAAATCCTCCCTTGTTGGGTGTTTTACATATTGGGTTAGAAAGGAGTCCTGTACACATTGTAGGAACTCCATTCCCTTATCCCCTTTACCTATCTCTTCTGTCCAATTAATATCGGGGTAGTTGAAATCCCCCATGATTATTATTCTATGTTTTTTACTCATTTCCCTAATTTGTCTGCATATTTCTTCCTCCACCTCCCTTCCACTATTAGGTGGCTTATAGACTAGCCCTATTAGTGTGATTGATCCTTTATTATCTTTTATCTGTATCCACATGGATTCTATTTCTGTCTTGCTGATAGCTACGTCACTTTTTTCTACGCCATTATGTTATCCCTAATAAGTACAGCTACTCCACCTCCCCTTTTTCCCTATCTTTTCTAAATAAGTTATACCCTGCAATGTATAATTCCCAGTCCTGATTTTTCTGCAACCATGTCACAGTAATTCCTACTATGTCTGGTTCCTCACAATGAATGATTGCCTCCGGCTCCCCTGCTTTATTACGGGCACTGTGTGCCTCCTCCTCACAGCTTACTTTCCCACCTAGCTTTGTATCATCCGCAAATGTGGATGCATTACACTTGGTCCCCTCATCTAAGTAACAACCTTTTGTGTGGCACCTTATCGAAAGCCTTTTGAAAATTGGCAAATGTTCTAAAATATACTGTTCCAGAAAACTGTCCCAAATACATTACAGAAATTCCTTGGCCCGGATTTTGTGGTGGGTAATGATGGCAAACTGTCAGCATTTACCGTCATTACCCCTCTGAAACTGACCGCAACTTCAGGATTTAGCGTATGCGCATCTAAATGTGGAAATCCTGAAGTTGTGGTCAGCCATTCACTACTCCAACACAGGCTGTGCTGTGCCCCCCTCCCCCCACCACTCCACCATAGCCGGTAATCAGTGTAATCAACTTGGGTTTTTCCATGCTAATATCACTGTTAAATACCCCATTAAATGTTAGGCCTTGTTAGAATAGGTGCAACTGGGGTGTTAACAGTGTATTGAATGCTAAACAACAGTTCTGGCCCTGAAAAACTAATTTTTGTATTTGTGGAGTGTCAAATTCCACTATTATGATAAAAATTACAATTTCTTTAAACTTTAAAAAAAATGTAAGTTTGTTCATGATATTTCAGCTTCCACTTTATCCCCATGTGAAAGTTCCAAACTTTATTTCGCTCTCTGTAACATTTTTAAAAAGTCTGGATAAAAGCTGCTTTTCATTTCCTGGTTTGCTGCCTGTCAGAATTCTTCAATATGATTGGCTGCTTGTTGATGTCACTGCAGCTCTTCACTGGGAATTCCCATTACAGAGCGCTGCAATCAATTGCACATCGAGAATCTTCAAGTTTTCGCCACAGAGAATGCAAGGTTTCCGTGGGCAGCTTTCTTCGAGGTCAGCGGTGAACGCCTTTGCTTCATCACTGACCACAAATTACGGGCCAAATTTTTACTCCCTGAGTTATTTTGCTTCTCTCAGTCTATGTGAAAATTAAACTCTCTCATTATAACCACACTGTTTTGTAGTTCTACCCATCCTGTTTCCACTGCCTATTCACTCTTATTGATGTCCTTTTCCACTGCTGTAATTTTGCCTTTTATCAATATTGCTACTCCTCCTCCTTTCCCATTTTCCCTGTCTTTTCTGAAGATCCTATATCATGGAATGTTTAGCTCCCATTCATGCCCAGCTTGCAGCCAGGTCTCTTAATGACGACTACATCATATCCTTTAAGTTGAATTTGTGTTTTGAAATTATATATTTTATTTATATATATATATGTGCATTTGTGTACATCATTGATAACACAATTTTCATAAGTTTGAGTGTTCCTCTCTAGGTTTTATATTTGTTCAGGTCAGGGAAGTGATTAAGTTTCATTCATTATTATGTGAAATTTAGGAAGATTACTGTTTACAAAAGAATTAATGGAAAGCCTGGAGCAAGATTACTCATATTAAGCAATCACTATCCCTGATGAATATCATCTGTAAGAATGTTTGCTCATCAAAGCAAATCAGGTTTGGGTGCACATTGATGTAAATGTGACAATATATCTCAGGAGTCGGCTTACAATCCAGCTTCCAAGCACACTAAAGTTAAGAAGTGCAAGGCCCAACCAGGAAGCCATCTCACACCATTTGTACCAGGCCAACTTTGGGACATCTTTTCATGTTCCTACCACCCTGTTTGCACTAATAAACAGAGCAGTAGCCGGTCTAAAAATGTATGTATAATTGGATCATCAATGTGCCGCCGAGGTCCCACCTGTTTTGATTTTCGAGTGGGCTTTGATCCTGGCGGGCGGTGCTCCCACCTGAACCCGGTGAACATAAGCATGTAAGAACATAAGAAATAAGAGCAGGAGTAGGCCATACAGCCCCTTGAGCCTGCTGCACCATTCAATAAGATCATGGCTGATCATCCACCTCAACTCCACTTTCCCGTCAATCTCCATATCCCTTGATTCCCCTAGAGTCCAAAAATCTATCCATCTTAGCCTTGAATATACTCAAAGACTCAGCATTCACAACCCTCTGGGGTAGAGAATTCTAAAGATTCACAACCTTCTGAGTGAAGATATTCCTCCTCATCTTGGTCATAGAGTCATTGAGTTATACAGCACAGAAAGAGGCCCTTCGGCCCATCGTGTCCGCGCTGGCCATCAAGCCCTGTCTATTCTAATCCCATTTTCCAGCACTTGGTCCGTAGCCTTGTATGCTATGGCGTTTCAAGTGCTCATCTAAATGCTTCTTGAATGTTGTGAGGGTTCCTGCCTCCACCACCCTTTCAGGCAGTGAGATCCAGATTCCAACCACCCTCTGGGTGAAAAAGTTTTTCCTCAAATCCCCTCTAAACCTCCTGCCCCTTACCTTGAAACTATGCCCCCTGGTTATTGACCCCTCTACTAAGGGGAAAAGTTCCTTTCTATCTACCCTATCTATGGCCCTCATAATTTTGTACACCACAATCAAGTCCCCCCTCAGCCTTCTCTGCTCTAAGGAAAACAACACCAGCCTGTCCAGTCTCTCTTCATAGCTGAAGCGCTCCAGCCCAGGTAACATCCTGGTGAATCTCCTCTGCACCCTCTCCAATGCAATCACATCCTTCCTATAGTGTGGCGACCAGAACTGCACACAGTATTCCAGCTGTGGCCTAGCTAGCGTTTTGTACAGCTCCATCATAACCTCCCTGCTCTTATATTCTATGCCTCGGCTAATGAAGGCAAGTATCCCATATGCCTTTTTAACCACCTTATCTACCAGTCCTGCTGCCTTCAGGGATCTATGTACATGCACACCAAGGTCCCTCTGATCCTCTGTCCTTCCTAGGGTCCTACCATTCATTGTGTATTCCCTTGCCTTGTTAGTCCTCCCAAAATGCATCACCTCACACTTTTCAGGGTTAAATTCCATTTGCCACTGTTCTGCCCATCTAACCAACCCGTCTATATCATCCTGTAGCCTGAGGCTTCCCTCCTCGCTATTTACCACTCCACCAATTTTCGTGTCATCTGCGAACTTACTGATCATACCTCCTACATTCATATCTAAATCATTAATGTACACTACAAACAGCAAAGGACCCCGCGCCGATCCCTGCGGTACACCACTAGACACAGGCTTCCAGTCACAAAAACAACCTTCGACCATCACCCTCTGCCTCCTGCCACTAAGCCAATTTTGGATCCAATGTGCCAAATTGCCCTGGATCCCATGGGCTCTTACCTTCTTGACCAGTCTCCCATGCGGGACTTTGTCAAAAGCTTGTTTTAAATGGCCTACCCCTTATCCTGAGACTATGCCCCCTAGTTCTAGACACTCCAACCAGGGGGAACAACCTCTCAGCATCTACCCTGTCAATCCCCTTCAGAATCTTGTATGTTTCAATGAGATCACCTCTCATTCTTCTAAACTCCAGAGAGTATAGGCCCATTCTACACAATCTCTCAACATAGGACAGCCCTCTCATCCCAAGAATCAATCTAGTGAACCTTTGTTGCACCGCCTCCAAGGCAAGTATATCCTTCCTTAGATAAGGAGACCAAAACTGTGCCCAGTACTCCAGGTGTGGTCTCACCAAGGTCCTGTACAATTGTAGCAAGACTTCCTTACTCTTATACTCCAACCCCCTTGCAATAATGGCCAACATGCCATGTGCCTTCCTTATTGCTTGCTGCATGCTAGCTTTCTGTGTTTCTTGCACAAGGACACCCAAATCTCTCTGAACACCAATATTTAAAAGTTTCTCGCCATTTAAAAAATATTCTGTTTTTCTATTCTTCCTACCAAAGTGAATAACCTGACATTTCCCTACATTATACTCCATCTGCCACCTTACTGCCCACTCACTTAGTCTAACTATATCCCTTTACAGACTCTTTGGCCGCGATTTCGCCGACCGAAGCCGGTGTCGTGGTCCCAGCCCACTGCCTACTCCAGTCCGCACTCTCCGAGTGATTTTACATTAATAGGGCTTGTTAAGCCCGTCCTGCGAAGTTCCCGGCCAATTAAATGGAAGCGGGTCTGATGACATCATTTGATGACGCATCATCAGCCAGTTTCCTTAAAGGGACCATGTCCACATTCATTTTGACAGTTGTTCTGTCAGTGTTCTGCAGCATTGAGGTGCTGCAAACACTGACAAGCACTGCACAAAGGTGGACGGTTGCACCGAGGCTCTCCCATATGGAGGAAGTCACAGCACACAGGGAAATCCTCTTCCCTTCCAAGGGCGGAAGAGACCTCCCCAGGACACCAACACAGCCTGGTTGCACAGGGGGGCAAAAGCAGGGATGTCATCAGGAGTACCTGGCTGCAGTGACGCAAACCTTTCAATGATCTCAGTAGATCATGAAACGTTACTGCAAAGCCACACTCAACCTCATCCTGCTGTGCCAGTCATCACATCCCCATCACTCTGCCTTCCCTACCCTACTCCTGCACATCCTTAGTCACACCAACTTACTTTGCACTTTCACCCTCTCTATCTACATTATCACTTCCCCATCTCACTAGCCACCCTTCACACTCACCCTCATCGAAGTCCAATTATACCAACTAACAACACACAAGGGTAGGCACTTGGGTGTTTTATGCAACGTTCATGTAAATTTTCTGTTAATGTGTGTTGTCATACATTGAAATCTTTATTTTCAACACTTTGCCTTATTGGACAGATCTCTGCTCACCTTTGGAAGTGTCTTAATGAGTTCCAATGAATGTTGAGACATAAATTCCCCCTCTCCCATCACCATAAATGTGATGAGTGTGAAAGGAATGACTTGGACATTGTAGGGACACTTTATGGTGCTGGTGTGGGGTGATGTCAACCTGGCGCATCATGTGGCAGCCAGGGTGTACAGCGTCAAGTGAAGTAAATCTGGCCATGGTGATGCCATCGCTGGCCTCCCGGGCAGCAATGTTGTCGGGTGCTGATGCCCTGTGTCCTGTGCAGCATCAGGTGATTGCAGAGCAGGTTGGTGTTGTTGTTGGTGCTGCTGGTGTTGGGGCTGATTGTGGAGGGATTCAGAGGACCAAGGTGAAATTTTTTCAAGGGCACCGATTTTGCTGGAATAGATGGCAGCTGAAGTTGAGATGACAGAAGCGATCTGTCAATGGTGAGAGAGCTTGCTCCAAGAAGGTGACAGTGGATAGAGAGTTTACTCCAATCACTTCCAAACTACATACAGCTCAAAAGTGTCTTCCAAGTCCTAAAGGCTCAAGCTTCTGACATTGGAAAGTGACCAGCTGTGAAATGGTAGCTTTTATACCACTTTTGCAGCTGTCACCTATTCACAGCAATGGGGAGACAGAGAACCCGACACACTTACCTGACGTGATCCCCGAGCGACGGGAACCTCGTTAAAAAAGTGGTAAAATAGAAATAGGCTGGCACAATAGTAGTTATTAAGCATTTAACAAGCATTTAACTATTTTAAATGCCTCCCCCGTCGCTTGGTGTCGGGTCTGTTCTGAAATCGCAGCCCCGGCACTTTGGAAACTTACATGCAGGCGGGTTCAGAGCGGGCTCCCAACCCGCTGTCAATCATTTCAATTTTAACAGCGGACCTGCTCCAAACCCGCACTCTGAGCGCCGGCAAAATTCAGCCCTTTGTGTTCTCCTCACAGCTTACTGTCCCACCTAGTTTTTGTATCATCAGCAAACTTGGATACATTACACTCGGTCCCTTCATCTAGGTCATTAATATAGGTTGTAAATAGCTGAGGCCCCAGCACCGATCCTTGTGGCACCTCACTAGTTACAGCCTGCCAACCTGAAAAAGACCCATTTATCCCTACTCTCTGTTTTCTGTCTGTTAACCAATCCTCTATCCATGCTACTATATTACCCCCAACCCCATGAGCTCTTATCTTGTGTAATAACCTTTTATGTGGCACCTTATCAAATGCCTTTTGGAAATCCAAATATATTACATCCACTGGTTCCCCTTTATCTACCCTGCTAGTTACATCCTCAAAAAACGCTACTAAATTTATCAAACACGATTTCTCTTTCATAAAACCATGTTGACTCTGCCTAATCATGTTATGATTTTCTAAGTGCCCTGATACCTTGTCCTTAACAATGGATTCCAGCATTTTCCCGATGACTGATGTCAGGCTAACTGGCCTGTAGTTCCCTGTTTTCTCTCTCCCTCCTTTCTTGAATAGCAGTATTACATTTGCTACCTTCCAGTCCACTGGGACTGTTCGAGAATCTAGGGAATTTTGGAAGATCACAACCAATGCATCCACTATCTCTGCAGCCACCTCTTTTAGAACCCTAGGATGTAGGCCGTCAGGTCCAGGGGATTTGTCGGCTTTAAGTCCCATTAGTTTCTCTAGTGCTTTTTCTCTACTTATATTAATTATGTTAAGTTCCTCACCCTCATTAGACCCTTGGTTCCCCATCATTTTTGGTATGCTTGTTGTGTCTTCTACTGTGAAGACAGATACAAAATATTTGTTTAACGTTTCTGCCATTTTCTTATTCTCCATAATAATTGCTCCTGTCTCAGCCTCTAAGGGACCAACGATTACTTTTGCTACTCTCTTCCTTTTTATATACTTGCCTCATGAATATGTAGTAATCAGGGTCAACTGATGTCATTACCACCCTTGATGCCATTTTCACCTCTGCCCGCTGGATTAACAATAGTTCCTGCTCCCACCCACAAACGTGGGGGGAAAAGTCGAAGGTGGCCTTTTTGAGTGTATATTAAAGGGATCCTCAGCTGCAGTCAGGGAAAGCTGGAAGCAAGTATTTACTGCAATCCTTTGTGGGATTTGAGCCTTGAAGGCATCTAAATGTAATCTCCTTGCTGCTGTAGGTGTTGTAAAAATGTGATTACTGCTATAAGCTGGTGTTTCCTTTCACTCCAGAGGCTTCCATCTCTCCTTTTTAAGGTGCTTCTGCAGACCCTTCAAAATTGGTCACGCTGCTGGATTTCACAGCCTCAGATCAGTGAGCTGCCTGTAAGGAGGGGGCTTCACACTGGCAGCACAACACATTAATGTAAGGCCAAACAATGACAATGGCTTGGGCCCCATGCTGATTTCTTCAAGCATGCGCAACCTAGACTTAATTTACGCTGCAATCGATAATCGCCCCCCTATTGCTCCAGTCTGGTGTGAAACCTGGTTTTAAAAGTGCTCAGAGGTCATTGGATCTCCCAGCACTTTATTAATTTACTGCAATCTTCCTAATGTTGTGAGAAAGATGGTGTTGATGCCGGCATTATCCTAACAATAAAAAATAGCCATGGGGGTAGGGGTGTGTCAAGAAAAGCTCTGCGTATGTGAGCAGAGGGTGAGTTATGTGGGCAGAGGGTGAGTTATGTGGGCAGAGTGTGAGTTATGTGGGCAGAGTGTGAGTTATGTGGGCAGAGTGTGAGTTATGTGGGCAGAGGGTGAATTATGTGGGCAGAGTGTGAGTTATGTGGGCAGAGTGTGAGTTATGTGGGCAGAGGGTGAATTATGTGAGCAGAGGTTGAGTTATGTGGGCAGAGGGTGAGTTATGTGGGCAGAGGGTGAGTTAAACGCACTAAAAATTAAATACATTTTTATATATTTTTTTAAATACGGCATGCCAGCCCTTTAATGAGGTGTCAGTCGTGGCTCAGCTGGTAGCACTTTTGCCTCTGAGTCAGAAGGTTGTGGGTTCAAGCCCCATTCCAGAGACTTGAGCACAAAATCTAGGCTGACACTGAGGGAGTGCTGCACTGTCTGAAGCGTCATCTTTCGGGTGAGACATTAAATTGAGGCCCATCTGCCCTCTCAGGTGGACGTAAAAGATCCCATGACACTATTTGAAGAAGAGCTGGTAAGTTCTCCCTGGTGTCCTGGCCAATATTAATCCCTCAATCAACATTACTGAACAGATTATTTGGTCATAACCACATGGCTGTTTGTGGGAGCTTGCTGTGCACCATTTGGCTGCCGCGTTTCCGACAGTACAACAGTGACTAGTCTTCAAAAGTGCTTCATTAGTTGTAAAGTGCTTTGCGACGTCTGAGGTCATGAAAAGTATTATACAACTGCAAGATCTTTCATTCTAAAGGAGAACGAAGTGATAGGTCAGGACTTTTCAGTGTGTTATTTTTTAAATTAAGGAATATTTAATTAAATAGTGACTCTGCTGGAGCAGCTTCCATTTGCATCAAACTCTTTGTTTTGTAGCAGCCTTGTTTGTGTCAAGAGCTGAGAAAACCTATCACTGGCTGTGTATACAACAGCACCAAGCTTTGTTGGCTCAGTTGCCTTTGCACTGGCACTCAATCTGCTACACGATAGATATAACATTTTTTTAATTACAAGAGGAATCCTTTGCTGAAAGTGCTCCATCCAGGCTTCCCCACTCCTTGAATATAAGTTGTGCAATTCTAAGTGTGGTAAAAATTTAGAGAATTGAATTGGTCAATTTGCAGGAATACATCTGTAGGAAAAAACTAACAATTGAATAAAGTGTTATCACTTCCCCCCTCCCCCCGTAATTATTCCTGTGGTCGCCTATATGTAAGTATAATATGTTAGAAAAGACAATGCCACGTGACTGCAATTAAGTAACAAGTCTACAGGTTTGACGTCAATAGAATCTTTTTACAAATATAGGATTTTCCCCAAAGGTAGCGGTTAATAAATAGTGGGGAAAGGGCTGGAGGGAGCTACAAATTTCAGACCTTAGTGTGAAGTACGGAGGAGAGCAGTTCAACATGAGACCTGTCCAATGTTAGTGAACATTGCGCCCAGTTATCTGTTAATATCTCATTTCAGAGAGAGTTTGGAGGAGTCGTGATTTCTCGTTTCATTCTGTCTCTTTTCCTGCAGATTTCTGCCAACTTTTCCTGGTGCTGTTTGGAAGAGTCGCCGCTTTCCCTGTGGCGGATCTGGCGGAGAGTTTACCTGGATCAGCCCTGACCTGTGCAGCCTGCGGCTCTCTGGCGCTGCAGATCCAGAGCACCGCGGCTGAACTACGGGACACACAGGTGAGTTGGGGAATGGGGGCTGGGAGGTGGGGGCCAGGGATTGGGGATTGGGGGCTGGAGCCTCGCAGCCTTTGGCCAGAGACTCAGTCACTCACCCTTTGACCTTTCTTTCCCTTCCAGCTGTGTGAGTATTTCTCGTTCTGTGACGGAGACCGGAGCTCGCTGCTCAGTTACCATTTCGATCTGCCTCAAATCCGAGCTCAGGACAGATGCATAAAGATAGGTTTCCACAAGGTGAGTGAGAACGAGTTGGAGCAGGAGTTTGAGTAAATTCAGATTCGCCCTGCACGATGTGCCTGTGAGCTGCTCCCTACCGATGCTTTAAGTTACTCTGATCGCCGCACTCACCCTTCCTGCTGTTCCGATTTGAACACCGGCGATGGATGAGCAACAGCGAGTTATACCGCTGGCCCCATTGCTCTCTCCTTCATCAAGTGCAGAGCTCAGCTCACAGCCGCCTGAATACATGTGTACTGTTAGTAAATTGCTGCACCCCCCTGTTTTAATACTGTTTCATTATATTACTATATTATAACTTTTATATTATCCCTTGGAAAACCATGGCGGAGTTTACATTTAGTTTTAACGATTGAATAGCCAAATTTGGCCCCTTGGAACAATAGGTTTGGATTGTGATTGCCCCCTTGAAAAGCTGAAAATGACCATGTATGGAGGTACATGCGCACTGGCATTTTCTCTACCTATCAGGTAACCCTAACATCGCGACAGTTGTGAGGTGAACAGCTGCCGAATGTGGCTGAACATTTACAAACATGGGTAAAAGCTGCTTCCATATTGACTTTCACATTGACCCTTACAACCTCAGGCCAGTCCTCCACCCCTCGGCCTGCTGTTTCTTAACATTCCAGCCGATACACGAGGCTGGTCTTATGAATGGGTGCAACCAGCCTCACCTCCCTGCCAGGCACATAAAAAAAGACTTGCATTTATATAGCGCCTTTCACGACCACCGGACGTCCCAAAGCGCTTTACAGCCAAGGAAGTACATTTTGAAGTATAGTCACTGTTGTAATGTGGGAAACTCATTTAAGCTCAGCAAGCTCCCACAAACAGCAATGTGATAATGGGGAAATCACGGGCACACTGCCAATGATTGCCAATGGTAAGTAGTGTGCATTTGTAAGATCAGCCCTATAGTAACTAAGGTTGAAACGTCTCCAAATATTACAGTAATAAAGCTCGAGTAGTTTTAATACTGTTTCATTATATTACTATATTATAACCTCTATATGTTATCCCATGGAAAACCATGGGTGAGTTTACATGTCTGTGTGCCATATGCCTGTGAGCCATTAATAAGCATACTTGCTAGCCCTTCTTGGTTTGACATGCTAACACACTTTGTCATGTTGTCTAATTGGGAGTGCAGAAACATGTAATGCATATACTTTGATATCCTACCTAATGTATATTTTTCGATAAATTAATCAAAGGTCATAGGTTCTTACAGGACACGGTGATTAAATGTCCTAAACTTTCAATATATTGAAACCATTTTTTTCAGGAAACATGCCTCAAAGCGATTGCCGCTGGCCTTCAGAAGTACAACTCTTTCTTGTTATTGGTGGAAACATCCATCGCGAGTTCAAACGACCAGGTGATCTGGATGCGATCCAGCACCCAGCAACTGGCTGAATTGGTCATGCGCCAGGTAAGTGTGAACAGCAACAGTTACTAAAGCAGCTTCTAATGGTCAGTGGGTTTACATGAGTCTGAAAACTCGAGTCACTGACCGTTCTGTTTGTTTTTTAAATTTCAGTTAAATGCTGAGTTTGGCAGCATTGATCTGGCCGAGAGCGAGCTGGAGGTTTCTGCCTCAGACCTGGTGTCAAGAACAGATTGGAACGGACAGGTGAAAGTGCATGTCATCCTTAGAGACTTCACTACATTCATCGAGAAAACCTCCCGAGCCATTCGCTTCATGAAATCGGTACCGAGTCTGTGAACTAAGGCAACAAAACCCTCACCGTATGAACGTTATAGTTCAACATAAGATACAAAAATCTACGTAGTAGATGAATGTTGTTCTGTAAAAGAACTAAATAGATTGTGAAAGTGCACTGCACTATTACTGTAAACTTAATAGTTGATGTTTTTTACCTGCGTAATATTTAGATTTTGTTTTACCATTTTTGATTACACTGTTAAAGGGGTAATTATCACCTTGTATAGTTATTGTGGAAAGCTTTTAGATTTCGATTACGAATATGCAATATAATGACTGAATTTGCATAGTGAAAGATCATTTATGTTGTAAAATCATCACAAATGTCAGCAAATCACTTATGTGAATCCATGGTGACAAAAGTGTATCTCAACGTCTCCAAAACAAGTGATGAAAATTCCCTCTCCTAAACAATGCTTTAATATTATCAATATAATTTATAGATTGTTAATATATTGATGTTTCTGGTAATATTATAATTTAATATTGTGAATATATTTTATAGAATGTTAATACAATGTTTCTGATATATTTATTACATCACCTGACTTTGAAAAATTAATTTAATATTTATTAATTACATTGTATTTATTTTCCTTGCTTAACTGTTTTAAATCTATAGATTATGGATTATAAATGTCAATTGTTTCATATTTGCATTAAATATTTAAATTTTATTTATTACAATGACTCTATTGGTAAATTCTGTACCGTGCCATGTGGTACATGTGTAAACATATGAAAACCAGAGTTTGGAAAGAGCATTAGCCAAAGTATTTTTACGAAGTGGCAGATGACAATAAATGGGGTAGAAATTCATCTTGGGCGGTAGTGCTAAACGGCGTTATTGCACGGGGTACCTGTTTTATGCCTGCTTGATATTCTATTGAAGTCAATGCAACTGAATATCGGCCGGGAGTATAATGGCCGCCTAATGTGATGCCGCCCATTTTGCGCTCCCACCCTAGACAAATTTCTACCCCAATTCTCTAATTGCTATTGTGTCTCTTAAATTCTATGAACATCAAAAACTCATAGTGCCAAAAATTGATAGATTTTGGTAATGGTCCAGTCTTGGATCCTCATCAACTTCATCTTCTTCCTTTGCTCCCCACCCCTTCCCTGCTTACCGTAGTGGAACTGCAGAAAAAGAAAGAAAAAAAGAAAGAACTTGCATTTATATAGCACCTTGCATGACCTCAGGACGTCCCAAAGCACTTTACAGCCAATTAAATACTTTTGAAGTGTAGTCACTGTTGTAATGTAGGAAACGCAGTAGCCCATTTGCACACAGCAAGGTCCCAAAAATAGCAATGTTCTATTGACCAGCTAATCTGTTTTAGTGATGTTGGTTGAGGGATAAATATTGGCCAGAACACCAGGGAGATGTGTAAATGAGCTGACACATGTAATTCTAGTAGATTCAGCTCTGTAGAGCTTCAGTGAGTGCAACTCCGGAAGTTTAAATGTCGGCTGTAGCTCAGTGGTAGCACTCTCGCCTCTGGGTCAGAAGGTTGTGCTCAAGGCCCAGAGACTTCAGGTTGTGAAATTTCAAATTTGAAATTGTATATTGCTCATTTATTTTGTAATATGTTCTAAGTAGTTGTGGCAGTTGAATCCATTTTATTAATGTGTACCTGCGAGACAAAAACAAGAACAGCAGAGAAAGATTTAACTTAAAGAAGGGAAATCCTGGGAGGACTGTACCATCATTTGAGCAAGGAGAAATGTTACATTTTTCGATTTTTACACTAAATATTTTCCTTGGATTCAGCGCTGCAGCCGCTCTGTAAGCGGACCTCATGTACTCTGTGAATCAGAGCATGCTTTCACTTGCCTAATATTTAGATAAATGCAATTTATCTAGTTGCAATAATTAATTAATTGCAAAGGGTCAAACACTGTGGGATTATTTTGGCCAAAGGGTGAAAATAGATGCTAAATGGGTGCAGTGCAAATAAGACTAGCCTGTTTGAAAGTCCAGATTTAGCACACAATTTTAGTCCTAATTGCATATTACCATAATTTGCACTTGCCTACAAGTGCTAAAGCAGAGACACCTGCAGGTTTGGAACTCAAGTGCTGATTAGATGCAATTTTCGTGAGCAGTGTATGTGGCCGCCTCACACCCTCTTCCACTAAGTGTGGAGTGCTCTGGCTGGCACACAGCAGCACGTTGCAGGATGGCTCAGGGACCGAGGGAGAGGGCGCACTGGTTCTCGGACGTGGCACTGGAAGTCCTGGTGGAGGAGGTCCAGAGAAGGAAGGATGTCCTGTACCCACAGGGGGGAAGGACGCCACCTCGCCCTCCTGTCCCTCTCTCCTGCAGCAGCTGGTGCTGCTCTACCTGGCCTCATATCCTCCTCCAATCCCTCGTCCAGACCAAGGGGGACCCCGAGCAAGATGCCCATGATCAAGCACTCCCTTTCTCCTGGCCACTCTTATGGTGTCCAATAAGGTGGAGTTGCACAGCACTTATTCTTTTTAAGTGAAGCCCTCAGAGAATTTCTGAAATAAATGTTGCTCAAGTGCTGGTGAAGTCTTGACAAAGTGTCCCAAAAAGTCTCCCGATGTGTTTCAGAGTTCTGCTTCACAGCTCCAGCAGCAATGACTATGAAATGGTGAGTATCCCTTTAAGTACCGCTTGAACTCGGCATCAATGCCGTGTTTACTCCCAAACAGCTGGTTGCTGTTAGGATAGGGCGTTAGTTGAAGCGCTAGCCACCAAAATGCCATGCAGCCTCTTTAATGAGCGCTACCAAGAATTTTAAGTGGCAAACAGCTGTTTAACAAGCCCCCAGGTGGCCATTGCTAGTTTTGGCTTCAACTCCTTTGCAAAGATGGTGTCTTGCGCTAAATGCAAGCTAAACCGGCGTTTGAGCTTAAGACCCCATCTTGGCCACCTCTTTACCCCTTTAGCGCCTAAAGTGTTTGGCGAAAATTACCCCCTGACACTTTACTCCATCTTACTAGAATATATAACGTGCGCCACACAATGTCCTTGATTTCAAAAGTTGGAAGAAAATACACTTTCTCAGGTCATGGCTTAGGCTGTAAACCAGACACATTAGACGGGTAAATGAACAGTTCTCAATACAAACAGAATAATTAAAAACTTTACTATTCTCAAAATGACAAAAAACAAAGACACTTCTGCAGTTTATTATTTTCCTGTGCTTACAGACACACGCTTGTTTCTAATTGTAGTTGTGTGATACAGATCACACTGAAGTACTATTTCTTAATTGAGGTTAAACTCAAACTTATATTTAATGTAGTAAACGTGATGGGGAAAAAATGGAAAATAGATTTTTTTACATAAAGAAAACAGAAAGATTTGCATTTAAATAGTGCCTTTCATGACCTCAGGACGTCCCAAATTGCATTACAGCCAATTAAGTATTTTTGAAGTGTAGTCATTGTTGTAATGTAGCAGTCAATTTCTACACAGCAAGGTCTCGTAAACAGCAATGTGATAATGACCACATAATCTGTTTTAGGTTTTGGTTGAGGGATGAATTTGAAATTGTACATTGCTCATTTAATTTCCATATGTTCTAAACCTCCCGTTGAGGGAGAGCTCCCCTGCCCTTCTTCAAAATAGTGTCTTAGGATTTTTAACGTCCATCCGAGAGGGTAGACGGGGCCTCGGTTTAATGTCTCATCCGAAAGACGGCAGCTCCAACAGTGCAACATTTCCTCAGTACTACACTGGAGTGGCATGCCTAGATTTTGTTTTTAAGTTCCTTGGAGTGTCACTTGAATCCACAACCATTTGACCCAGAGTGTTACCACTGAGCCACAGCTGACAATACGGCCCCGATCTTGACTGGGGCAGGTTTTGTGCGTGTTGGGAGGAGTTTTGTGCGCTTCCCCACCACATATTGTGGAGTTTTGACTCCACAGCGTGCATCTTTTTTACCAAGCAGCTTCCCCACCTGGAAGCCCACCTGACTGACAGGCTTGGCTCCTTGTCGGGCAGGGAATGCTCCGGAGGAGGCCGCAGGCCAGGAGCAGGTAGAGAGCCTGCAGTTGTGTTAGTGGGAGGGTGGGTAGGGGTGCTGGTCCGGATATTGGGGCAGAGTGGTCGCCGATCCCTGGGGAGTTCAAATCTCTGATCCTGGGAGAAGACATATCTCCAATCCCAGGAGTTCTGATCGCGGTGGGGTGGGGGTGGGGGCGGGGGTCCGATGGTGGGCAGGGAAGCAAATAAGTTTGGGGAGCTGGGAGGAAGCATTCCTGCTCCTTTTGGCCCACAAACAGTGCTGGAAAGGCACTTACCTCTTCCACGGAGAAATCCTACCCTCCCTTTAGCTCCCGGGGTTCCCGAGGCCAGTATTAAACACGGAAAGCCCAGCCGGCTAGTATTAAACATGGAAGATTGGTTAAATATAAGTTACGAAGCCTCATCATAATATTTAAATGGCCCACCCACCTCCTGGGAGCAGGTTGATCCTTTTTAGAAGTGCTCATGTATTGATGTTGGCTGAGGACACGATTGAGCCGGCAGTTGAATTGACTGCTGACATTGACTATCAAGGCTCACTTGAGCAAGACACTTAAGGGCAAACAGCACTTGTGAAGCCATATTCCAGCAAGGAATTAACAATTTCAGGAAAGGATCCAGTGACCAGATAGAAAATATATATGTGTGGGTGTGAGAACATAGGAAAATAAGATGTAGGAGCAGGAGTAGGTCATTTGGCCCCTCGAGCCTGCTCCGCCATTCAATAAGATCATGGCTGATCTGATCTTGGCCTGTGGAAGTGCAGTTTTTGTCTCAGACAAAATGGCTTCCTTGAGACAAACAAAAATACAAAATGGCCGACTCTGACTTGTTTGGAAAGCAAGAATCCGTTGTTATGTTTCTCATGAAGATGAATTTAAACTTGCAGACTATGTTGTTTTGCATTGTACAGAACATAACAGGCTTCTTCTAATCAACTTGAGATAACCAAGGGCTAGTGAAGTAAACAGCCAGGTGCCTTGGCCTTGGTAGAAGGAGAAGAACAGATAGATAGACTCCATTTTGTAGAGATTAGCTAGTCTCATTGTAAGGCATTTCTTATGTTTTTTTAACTCGTAACTTAGCTTACCTTAAACAACATGTCATGTGATATGGGAAGCTTGTGTTTTCAGTGCATAAGATCTTCCATTTTCTGTGATTCTTCAGTCTGTCATCGTAGCTATTTGGCTATGGTTGCACTCTCCTTGCAAGTAAAGTAAATAATAAAGCCTTCTTTGACGATATTGTTTAAAGAGTCTTACTCGGAAGTCGAAACTTCGACAGTATTTCTTGGAGGTTCCACCGAGATCGCTTGCTACCTTTCGGTAAGTCACGGACAAAAGACACCTAGAATTTCTAGTGACAAATCCTGAATGGCCACAGTGATGTTTTATCACAAAAATGATTTCTCATTAGATACTGAATTGGTGTAGTCTGTTTCTTCCGACAGGAGTACTGCGATTGTTAAGACTCGTGTTTTAGATTTGAGTTGAATCTTGTAAGATTTTGATTTTTAACGTTAAAAAAAAAGGGAGGAGGATGCTGACGATACTCTCAAAACTATCGGGCAAAGGAGGCAAGGGAAAAAGTCGACAGGGTTGTATCTCGGACTGATAAAAGATACCAGGTTATGAGAAAGCGCTAAAAGATTAAAACTGCAGTATCAAGGGTGGGTCCCTTGAGCCGTGAAATTAAAACTGCAGTATCAAGGGTGGGCCCCTTGAGCCGTGAAAGAAGAAAAAAAAAGAATCTCGCGGCAGAGTATAGAGTATAAGTTAAATGTTAAGGACTCAGTTTGTAGTGGAGAACAATGCAAAACTGAGAATTGACTATTTGTTTAGTTTAAAGTATAAGATTAAATGTTTGATTACTTGATTTGTTTGCCTGTTTGGGCTTTTACATCTTATTTATAATTGTCTTGATTGTTGTTAGTTCTTGTTATTGTCTTGTAGAACTTTGGATGGTCAGAAATAATCGTAAGGGGGTAAAGGGTGAAACTTGCGATTTAGAAGAAGAGTGCCTAGTATAATTAAAACTTTACAAAGATGGGAGCTTCACAGAGTAAGATCCCAGAAAAAGGAACTCCAGCTTTTTACGTCTTCCAGAACTGTCTCGCAAATAGAGACCCACAAAGAGGTAAAAAGTCATTAAATTGGTCAGCCTTTTCAGACTGGAAAAAGGAAGCAGAAAGGCGTAAGGACCGTAGTATACAAGCCAGTAGATCTGACATTAAAAATAAGAGAAAAGACCCCGTGAGTAAATTGGCTAAACAAGATGAAGTTAGACAAATGACTTTAAGAATAGAAGCAATTATGGGGCAGCATTCTGGAATGACCAAAGAAAATGACCAGATTCCTTTAATCAATGCCCTCGTAAATGGTCTCAGAACAGAACTTAAAGAACCACTGACTTTAGTCTGCCTAGATTGGAGACATAAAACAACTCCTGAATTGACACAAATTCTGAAAGGAATTCAGGAGAGAAATAGGGACCAAAAGAATAAAGTTTCCCTCTTAATGGAGCAAGCAGCTTCCGCAACACCGACGGACCAGAATACTATTTATTCAATACAAGCAGACAATTTCTCTGGCCAACATGCCTTTCTCCTATCAGAGAATGCCCCTATGAACCTTTTAGGGAGAGATTTGCTATGCAAAATGCAAGCAACAATAACTTGTTCAGAAAAGGGACTACAGGTGTATGTAGAAGGAATTTACCGACATTGAAATCTGAAAGGAATGTAAAAAAAAAGAAGAAATTTAAAGTTTTACCGGCATGGAAGTTATTAATGTCTGTGCTGAGATAAAAGCTAATACGCAAGATTTGTTGAGTGAAAGGAATCTTAAAAGGAATACTGGGATCTCAGTTTGTGTGAAAGTTGTGTAAAAGTGTGAGTGCAAAGGGTCAAAGTTTCCCTGACTGTGAATGTTTAAGTTTGTTAAGTTATAGTATTATTTTGTCTGAAAAATCTGCCTAAAAAAAAAGGTGTCTGTCATTTTTGTTTATGTTTTAGCTCCACCCACTCTTTTGGACAGAGAGCTAAAAAGCTGTTTAACTCTTTGAAGACTTGTCTTAAATGATAATCAAGCGTTGTTGGTTTAAGTTTGTTAATTGTTTTACAAAAGAGGTATAAGCTTCAGCCTTGAAGTCACAGTTGCCAATGTGCCTGGACAGAAAATTAATTTGAATGTTTACAAGGCATGGGTAATTGTTTCTTTGTTAATGTGACTATGGTTTCTTTCTTTTCCAACTGACACTGGTTAGTCTTTTTTTTAACTTGATCTGGATTGAATTGGAATTATTGAGGTTAATTAACCTATTAAAACCAGACTTTCATTGTGCACGGTGAAATTCTGGTTGGTGTAAATTTGTGTAGACCACATTGAATAAGATATTTAATGGTCTGAAACCAGATTTTGAAATATTTACAGTCTTGGATACAGAACGGGTTCTGGTCCATACCATTGGCAGAGGAATCACAAGGGAAATTCGCCTTTACTGTCAGGGATAGACAGTAATTTTATATCAGACTTTGCAGGGAAAGCATTGTGCCCCAAGAATTAGAAAAAAAAACTTTGAACTACAATTTAAGTTAAGCTGGTGTGTAAAAACTGAGAAGAACAACAAAAAAGTTTGTTTAACAAAAGATTAAGTTTCGGTCTAAGATTTAACCTTGGAGTCGCGGTTGCTATGGTGAAATCTTCCAAAGCACTTTGATTTGACTTGCTTAAATATGAAAAACTAATTTTTCTCCAGCTATATTCAATGTTTTTACAGTATTTTGGAAAGACATCTGAAGAAAGGACAATAAGAAATATGATGTAATTTATGGTTTTCTACAAGCATGTACTAGTTTGTTTTGTTTTATCTGTTCTGTTCGTGTTCAGTTAAAGTGTGAAAACACAACTGTCTTTTTCGATCGGGAAAGTTTTTTTTAAATTTACGTAAAGTGACGCAATTGCGTGTGCCTGACAATATTTCGCTCCACCTTCTTAAAGACCTGCAAAGGAGTTAACCCTTTCCACTGACAGCTGTTTAAGTTCACCGAGCAACAACTTTAGTATGAAATTTAAAGATATTGGACATTATTAATTTTAAGTTAATATTTCCCCACAGTGACAGAAGGAAAATTATGATTTGATAAATTAACCCCTTGAGCTCTAAGCAGAGCCACAATGGATTCTCTCCTTTCTTTTGTTATATGGAAGTCACCTTGTAAACTAATTGCAGCACTTCTGTCTCTAATGTTAAAACACTGTATAAGCCATCTAGCCTGGTAATCACTTGTTTCTGAAATTGGAAATGGAAGATAAATTGATAGAAATGAAATTGAACATAGGTTTTGTCAATCAGTTCAACAGTACTGCTGTTTGGATTTTGGGATAATGTTGTAATAACAAAATAGACTCAGGCACTATATATATATTGGGTTACTTTTGGGAAAATAAAAGATCCTCTAAAATAATGATAAATAAAAAGTGTTAATAACTTGGACCAAGTGAGAATGTTTGATCTATGTTTTCAATCTTAAATATTGTACTGGACAGTAAAGTTTCTCCAGGGCTCATGAATGAGATATGAATGGTAATTAATGGGATGTGTAAAATGGAGAGAGGACGTGATTGAAGGTGTAAGATTAAAACAGGAGAATTACACTGCTGAATGGGAATTTTAAAAACTTTCTGGTGAAAGTCAGGAAAGTGTAGCTAAGAATAATAAATTGATAGCTTTCTCCTGGAGACATTTGTGTCCCTGCCTATAATGAACTTTTTAAGAAAACTGAATTTGATAGCCTGGCCACTACCCAAGACATCAGAACCATGCGGTGGAAGATGAACAAAGACCTCCAGACAATCTTTTGATAAGATCACCTGAAAGCCCGAGAAAGGTTTGTATCGGATGGCACGTGTGGCACGATATGGAGATACCGGTATGAGTGTGCAAATGTGATTCGTTACGTATGAGGCAATTACCGTCCGGGAATGTATGGTGAATCTGCACAGAAGAACGGGTCTCAGACATGCTCAGTTACTTGACAACAGCAAGACATGAAATGGTTAATGTGGCTCAGGAGAGCGAGACAACCTTTAAAGCATTGACACATACTCCATCGAGAAACTATCTAATTAATGAAATAATCAGAATAGAGAAATACACTGGTACCTGTTAGAGGGATTGAAATTGAAGTTGAAGTGGAGAGTTACCTGGAATCTGGATTGGGACAATTGAGGGCTAAGGAGAAATCATGTTTAGTAAGAACTATCCACAATATGGATACGAGTAAAAGAGCGGTCTGGAGAATCTTTTAAGTCCATGATTTGTTGATTAGATGTTAAACTGTAATGTCGCTTGAAATGATTGTAAGACTGAATTTAACTGTGACTGTAATAATTGTGTTTTGTAGGTAACAGAGCGTGGGAAAAAAACCAGTGCGAATCCAGTATGAGGTGGTTTTGGTGGTGCCTCCTGTGTCACTACTACCGCAACTACCATGCTTTACGGGTCTAACAGGACCTGTCCCATTAACCAACACATTTTACATAATATCGAAACCTATGCTCAAGTGAAACTGACAGTAAATGAGGTACTTAAGTATGAGTTGCACAATTATGTGGCACAATTCGGATATGACATTCCCCTGTTGTCTAAGGTTATCAGTGAGCTCATGATGCGACTGAACTCCTCCCTAAAGCATTTTTATGTTCTGAAGGAAGACAACTCGAGAATAGATATTGAAATTGACAGCATAGGGACAACTCACACTGGTGGGATAATTGGGCTTAATATATCAGCACACACTTAGATTTGTATTATTTCACACGCTCTGGTAGTTCTCCAACTTGTAATGATAGTGTATTTGATATATGTAACCTATGTAGTAAGATACACAAGCCAATTGGGTACTCATGCCCATGACTAACCAGCACTAACAAATTGAGCACACCGAAAGAGAAGATCCGAAGCAATGTAGAGGAGACCCCAGGCGGGGTAACATCAGGAAAGATAGAAGAAACAGAGGATACCCCAGGCGGGGCAGAATTGGAACACCGGAACAGTGAATTGAATTTGAGTAAGGGGTCAGAGGTTGCTCCTCCCCCTCAAAGGAATGGACTGTAAGGAAGGGAGAAATCTTCAAGACTCCCTACTAACTAATGTCCAAGTTGAGAGAGCAATAAGAACTAGCTAGAGTAGTCAAGAGCCGATTGTGAGAAGTCAATAAGGGTTATTTCCTTCTCAAAGAAGGGAATTGTAAGAAATAGCTGTTAGATTCAAAGATGGGTTTTAATTCTTAGAACAGAAACTGACAACATGCAGCCAGAAATAGATAGCAGAAATGCCAGCAAGGTTGACTATCAAGCATCAAAAGACAAATAGAAGTGATAAGGGAATCATAAAATGCAAAACAACACAGGGTGGGGGATAATAGAAAAAAAAAGATCAGTGTCGAAAAATTAAATTTTGAAGGACTTACACAATGAAGCTAGGGGGTCGTTCGGCCTGATTGCCTGCCTCTCTTCCGCGGCCATGTTCGCGCCCGGGTGGCCCTGGAGATGGAGCACGCGGTGTCCGCCGGCACGCTTGAGTTTTTCCGCGACCGGTGGGCGCCGCGGGGACTGGAGTGCATCGTCACCCCGGGCTACCAAATTTTAATTTGATTTGTTAAGGTTTATTTAAAGTTTTACTGATTTACAGTTTTTGATTTGGTACCCATTCAAAAGAGTACACAATGAAGCTGTTACTTATATTTTGCATATTAATCGGACTGATACGCATGACGTGCCAATGAGGTGGGGAAGGATCCCGGAAGAAACGAGAATTACACGTTAACACTTTCTTGTACATGTCTTACGAGCATGCTAAAATTAGTGGTAGATCTAGTTGTTGGGTCTGTGCCCATATACCTATTCACACCACGGGAGGGATCCCCCTCAGATCAATTCCCTTTAATACTTCCGAAACAGCAGAATGGGTAATAAGAAGAAACAGTTCAAGGAACCCGGATAAGACCTCAGATGTAGAACAGTGGAGATCAGCAGGGTATAACCTAACCACCTTTCAGGGGTGGTATCAGCCCAATTATAATCATACTCGAACACCCCCGTTTCTTGTATTAACTAATACCTCAGGAGTCGGTAGACCACAAGGGGCATTATGTTTTAAAAAGCAGGCTGCAGTAAGCAGGATGCAAGATGAAAAGAAAGTCGGAGAGAGTTCCTGTAATCAAACAGTCATGTGGCAACCACCAATTCCTGGCCTGCTTGAGCAGGGATTTTTTTCAGTTTGACTGGACTAAAGTAAATAATAAAACCAGTAGGTCCCACTGGACAGGCGGCCCTATCCGAATATGGATGGGAGGAGAGGGTAACTTGACGGCCTATAATTGCACCTATTTTATATGCGGGAACAAGGCTTATCCATGGTTGCCACATAACTGGACAGGGTCCTGCTATTTGGGTTATGTAGTACCTTAAATCCACATTTTAGACAATATAGGAGAACATTATGAATTCCAAAGAAGTAAAAGAGAGATAGCAACTTATGAAAGAGTCTTTGGAGTATTAATAGCCCCATACGGAATAAGTGAAGTTAATGGGAGAAGTAACCGAGCTAGCAGATCTGATAGAAAAAGTGGCAAATGAAACTGAGGAAGGATTGTCCGAAATGAGTGCTGAAATGTTAGCTATAAGAGTAATGACATTGCAGAATCGAATGGCATTAGATTATCTGTTGGCAAATAAAGTAGTAACTTGTGCTTTGATAGGGAGTGAATGTTGTACCTATATCCCAGACAGTTCAGAAAATATAACTAACATAGTTAAACACATAAGAGATGCAGTGAGTCAGTATAAGAATCCAAAGAGCCAAGGATGGTTTGACTGGATACTGGGAGGATGGCTGGGATCAATGGGACAAATATTATTGTATGGATTAGTAGTAATGGTAGCAGTAATTCTGTTTGTCACAATGATTAAATGCTGTTGTAATAGGTTAGGTAAGGCAGTTATACCTGGAGGAAGTATGATAGTACAGAGGGAAATAAATGAAGAGGAAGAGAAGGACAGTCCCCTAGGGGAAGAGCTAAGGCGATTGGGTAAGATACATTTTTAAGGATTAGATGACCAAGATGATGCCAGTTACAGTGGCCAAAATTAAAACTGGACAAATTAGAATTGAAAGAATTACATGCCCAACCTTAAGGATAGACAGAAAGGAGAGACGATCTTAAATAAGGTCAGCCATCAATACAGGTATAATCCCGAGGATGGTTAAAACAGAAAAGAAGTTGGCATCCCTGGCCAAAATCCAAATTTGGTACAGGAACCGACAGGAGAGACCAAAAGGGTTAAATTGAGCTATTTTGTCCTAGAAGGACAAAAAGGGGGGAATGTGGAAGTGCAGTTTTTGTCTCGGACAAAATGGCTTCCTTGAGACAAACAAAAATACAAAATGGCCGACTCTGACTTGTTTGGAAAGCAAGAATCCGTTGTTATGTTTCTCATGAAGATGAATTTAAACTTGCAGACTATGTTGTTTTGCATTGTACAGAACATAACAGGCTTCTTCTAATCAACTTGAGATAACCAAGGGCTATTGAAGTAAACAGCCAGGTGCCTTGGCCTTGGTAGAAGGAGAAGAACAGATAGATAGACTCCATTTTGTAGAGATTAGCTAGTCTCATTGTAAGGCATTCCTTATGTTTTTTAAACTCGTAACTTAGCTTACCTTAAACAACATGTCATGTGATATGGGAAGCTTGTGCTTTCAGTGTATAAGATCTTCCATTTTCTGTGATTCTTCAGTCTGTCGTCGTAGCTATTTGGCTATGTTTGCACTCTCCTTGCAAGTAAAGTAAATAATAAAGCCGCCTTTGACGATATTGTTTAAAGAGTCTTACTCGGAAGTCAAAACTTCGACAGGCCTCAACTCCACTTCCCTGCCTGCTCCCCATAACCCTTGACTCCCTAATCGTTCAAAAATCTGTCTATCTCCACCTTAAATATATTCATTGACCCAGCCTCCACAGCTCTCTGGGGAAGAGAATTCCAAAGATTCACGACCCTCTGAGAGAAGAAATTCCTCCTCATTTTCGAATTAAAAGGGTGCCCCCTTATTCTGAAATTATGTCCCCTAGTTCTAGATTCCCCCACGAGGGGAAACATCCTCTCTGCATCTACCCTGACAAGCCCCATCAGAATCATAAATGTTTCAATAAGATCACCTCTCATTCTTCTAAACTCCAATGAGTATAGGCCCAACCTGCTCAACCTTTCTTCATAAGACAACCCCTTCATCTCCGGAATCAACCTCGTGAACCTTCTCTGAACTGCCTCCAATGCAAGTATATTCTTCCTTAAATAAGGAGACCAAAACTGTACGCAGTACTCCAGGTGTGGTCTCACTAACGCCCTCTACAGTTGTAACAGGACTTCCCTACTTTTATACTCCATTCCCTTTGCAATAAAGGCCAATACTCCATTTGCCTTCCTAATTACTTTCTGTACCTGAATGCTAATTTTTTGTGATTCATGTACAAGGACCCCTCAGATCCCTCTGTACCTCAGCATTTTGTAATCTCTACCCAATTAAATAATAATATGTTTTTTACTTTTCCAACCAAAGTGGATAACCTCGCATTTTCCCACATTAAACTCCATCTGCCCGATTTTTTGCCCACACACTTAGCCTATCTATATCCCTTTGGAGATTCTTTGCGTCCTCCACACAATTTGCTTTCCCACCTATCTTTGTATCATCAGCAAATTTGGTTACATTACACTCAGTCCCTTCATCCAAGTCATTAATATAGATTGTAAATAGTTGAGGCCCCAGCACCGATCCCTGCGGCACCCCACTAGTTACAGTTTGCCAACCTGAAAATGACCCATTTATCCTGACTCTCTGTTTTCTGTCTATTAACCAATCCTCTATCCATGCTACTATATTACCCCCAACCCCATGAGCTCTTATCTTGTGTAATAACCTTTTATGTGGCACCTTATTAAATGCCTTTTGGAAATCCAAATATACTACATCCACTGGTTCCCCTTTATCTACCCTGCTAGTTACATCCTCAAAAAATGCTACTAAATTTATCAAACACGATTTCTCTTTCATAAAACCATGTTGACTCTGCCTAATCATGTTATGATTTTCTAAGTGCCCTGATACCTTGTCCTTAACAATGGATTCCAGCATTTTCCCGATGACTGATGTCAGGCTAACTGGCCTGTAGTTCCCTGTTTTCTCTCTCCCTCCTTTCTTGAATAGCAGTATTACATTTGCTACCTTCCAGTCCACTGGGACTGTTCGAGAATCTAGGGAATTTTGGAAGATCACAACCAATGCATCCACTATCTCTGCAGCCACCTCTTTTAGAACCCTAGGATGTAGGCGGTCAGGTCCAGGGGATTTGTCGGCTTTAAGTCCCATTAGTTTCTCTAGTGCTTTTTCTCTACTTATACTAATTATGTTAAGTTCCTCACTCTCATTAGACCCTTGGTTCCCCATCATTTTTGGTATGCTTGTTGTGTCTTCTACTGTGAAGACAGATACAAAATATTTGTTTAACGTTTCTGCCATTTTCTTATTCTCCATAATAATTGCTCCTGTCTCAGCCTCTAAGGGACCAACGATTACTTTTGCTACTCTCTTCCTTTTTACATACTTGCCTCATGAATATGTAGTAATCAGGGTCAACTGATGTCATTACCACCCTTGATGCCATTTTCGCCTCTGCCCGCTGGATTAACAATAGTTCCTGCTCCCACCCACAAACGTGGGGGGGAAAGTCGGGAGGTGGCCTTTTTGAGCGTATATTAAAGGGATCCTCAGCTGCAGTCAGGGAAAGCTGGAAGCAAGTTTTTATTGCAATCCTTTGTGGGATTTGAGCCTTGAAGGCATCTAAATGTAATCTCCTTGCTGCTGTAGGTGTTGTAAAAATGTGATTACTGCTATAAGCTGGTGTTTCCTTTCACTCCAGAGGCTTCCATCTCTCCTTTTTAAGGTGCTTCTGCAGACCCCTCAAAATTGGTCACGCTGCTGGATTTCACGCCCTCAGATCAGTGAGCTGCCTGTAAGGGGGGGCTTCACACTGGCAGCACAACACATTAATGTAAGGCCAAACAATGACAATGGCTTAGGCCCCATGCTGATTTCTTCGAGCATGCGCAACCTAGACCTAATTTACGCTGCAATCGATAATCGCCCCCCTATTGCTCCAGTCTGGTGTGAAACCTGGTTTTAAAAGTGCTCAGAGGTCCATTGGATCTCCCAGCACTTTATTAATTTACTGCAATCTTCCTAATGTTGTGAGAAAGATGGTGTTGATGCCGGCATTATCCTAACAATAAAAAATAGCCATGGGGGTAGGGGTGTGTCAAGAAAAGCTCTGCGTATGTGGGCAGAGGGTGAATTATGTGGGCAGAGTGTGAGTTATGTGGGCAGAGTGTGAGTTATGTGGGCAGAGTGTGAGTTATGTGGGCAGAGAGTGAATTATGTGGGCAGAGGGTGAGTTATGTGGGCAGAGTGTGAGTTATGTGGGCAGAGGGTGAATTATGTGGGCAGAGGGTGAATTATGTGGGCAGAGGGTGAATTATGTGGGCAGAGGGTGAATTATGTGGGCAGTGAGTGAGTTATGTGGGCAGAGTGTGAGTTATGTGGGCAGAGGGTGAATTATGTGGGCAGAGGGTGAATTATGTGGGCAGAGGGTGAATTATGTGGGCAGAGTGTGAGTTATGTGGGCAGAGTGTGAGTTATGTGGACAGAGGGTGAGTTATGTGGGCAGAGGGTGAGTTATGTGGGCAGAGGGTGAATTATGTGGGCAGAGGGTGAATTATGTGGGCAGAGGGTGAGTTATGTGGGCAGAGTGTGAGTTATGTGGGCAGAAGGTGAGTTATGTGGGCAGAGGGTGAGTTATGTGGGCAGAGTGTGAGTTATGTGGGCAGAGGGTGAGTTATGTGAGCAGAGGTTGAGTTACGTGGGCAGAGGGTGAGTTATGTGGGCAGAGGGTGAGTTAAACGCACTAAAAATTAAATACATTTTTATATATTTTTTTAAATACGGCATGCCAGCCCTTTAATGAGGTGTCAGTCGTGGCTCAGCTGGTAGCACTTTTGCCTCTGAGTCAGAAGGTTGTGGGTTCAAGCCCCATTCCAGAGACTTGAGCACAAAATCTAGGCTGACACTGAGGGAGTGCTGCACTGTCTGAAGCGTCGTCTTTCGGATGAGACATTAAATTGAGGCCCATCTGCCCTCTCAGGTGGACGTAAAAGATCCCATGACACTATTTGAAGAAGAGCTGGTAAGTTCTCCCTGGTGTCCTGGCCAATATTAATCCCTCAATCAACATTACTGAACAGATTATTTGGTCATAACCACATGGCTGTTTGTGGGAGCTTGCTGTGCACCATTTGGCTGCCGCGTTTCCGACAGTACAACAGTGACTAGTCTTCAAAAGTGCTTCATTAGTTGTAAAGTGCTTTGCGACGTCTGAGGTCATGAAAAGTATTATATAACTGCAAGATCTTTCATTCTAAAGGAGAACGAAGTGATAGGTCAGGACTTTTCAGTGTGTTATTTTTTAAATTAAGGAATATTTAATTAAATAGTGACTCTGCTGGAGCAGCTTTCATTTGCATCAAACTCTTTGTTTTGTAGCAGCCTTGTTTGTGTCAAGAGCTGAGAAAACCTATCACTGGCTGTGTATACAACAGCACCAAGCTTTGTTGGCTCAGTTGCCTTTGCACTGGCACTCAATCTGCTACACGATAGATATAACATTTTTTTAATTACAAGAGGAATCCTTTGCTGAAAGTGCTCCATCCAGGCTTCCCCACTCCTTGAATATAAGTTGTGCAATTCTAAGTGTGGTAAAAATTCAGAGAATTGAATTGGTCAATTTGCAGGAATACATCTGTAGGAAAAAACTAACAATTGAATAAAGTGTTATCACTTCCCCCCTCCCCCCGTAATTATTCCTGTGGTCGCCTATATGTAAGTATAATATGTTAGAAAAGACAATGCCACGTGACTGCAATTAAGTAACAAGTCTACAGGTTTGACGTCAATAGAATCTTTTTACAAATATAGGATTTTCCCCAAAGGTAGCGGTTAATAAATAGTGGGGAAAGGGCTGGAGGGAGCTACAAATTTCAGACCTTAGTGTGAAGTACGGAGGAGAGCAGTTCAACATGAGACCTGTCCAATGTTAGTGAACATTGCGCCCAGTTATCTGTTAATATCTCATTTCAGAGAGAGTTTGGAGGAGTCGTGATTTCTCGTTTCATTCTGTCTCTTTTCCTGCAGATTTCTGCCAACTTTTCCTGGTGCTGTTTGGAAGAGTCGCCGCTTTCCCTGTGGCGGATCTGGCGGAGAGTTTACCTGGATCAGCCCTGACCTGTGCAGCCTGCGGCTCTCTGGCGCTGCAGATCCAGAGCACCGCGGCTGAACTACGGGACACACAGGTGAGTTGGGGAATGGGGGCTGGGAGGTGGGGGCCAGGGATTGGGGATTGGGGGCTGGAGCCTCGCAGCCTTTGGCCAGAGACTCAGTCACTCACCCTTTGACCTTTCTTTCCCTTCCAGCTGTGTGAGTATTTCTCGTTCTGTGACGGAGACCGGAGCTCGCTGCTCAGTTACCATTTCGATCTGCCTCAAATCCGAGCTCAGGACAGATGCATAAAGATAGGTTTCCACAAGGTGAGTGAGAACGAGTTGGAGCAGGAGTTTGAGTAAATTCAGATTCGCCCTGCACGATGTGCCTGTGAGCTGCTCCCTACCGATGCTTTAAGTTACTCTGATCGCCGCACTCACCCTTCCTGCTGTTCCGATTTGAACACCGGCGATGGATGAGCAACAGCGAGTTATACCGCTGGCCCCATTGCTCTCTCCTTCATCAAGTGCAGAGCTCAGCTCACAGCCGCCTGAATACATGTGTACTGTTAGTAAATTGCTGCAGCCCCTGTTTTAATACTGTTTCATTATATTACTATATTATAACTTTTATATTATCCCTTGGAAAACCAAGGCGGAGTTTACATTTAGTTTTAACGATTGAATAGCCAAATTTGGCCCCTTGGAACAATAGGTTTGGATTGTGATTGCCCCCTTGAAAAGCTGAAAATGACCATGTATGGAGGTACATGCGCACTGGCATTTTCTCTACCTATCAGGTAACCCTAACATCGCGACAGTTGTGAGGTGAACAGCTGCCGAATGTGGCTGAACCTTTACAAACATGGGTAAAAGCTGCTTCCATATTGACTTTCACATTGACCCTTACAACCTCAGGCCAGTCCTCCACCCCTCGGCCTGCTGTTTCTTAACATTCCAGCCGATACACGAGGCTGGTCTTATGAATGGGTGCAACCAGCCTCACCTCCCTGCCAGGCACATAAAAAAAGACTTGCATTTATATAGCGCCTTTCACGACCACCGGACGTCCCAAAGCGCTTTACAGCCAAGGAAGTACATTTTGAAGTATAGTCACTGTTGTAATGTGGGAAACTCATTTAAGCTCAGCAAGCTCCCACAAACAGCAATGTGATAATGGGGAAATCACGGGCACACTGCCAATGATTGCCAATGGTAAGTAGTGTGCATTTGTAAGATCAGCCCTATAGTAACTAAGGTTGAAACGTCTCCAAATATTACAGTAATAAAGCTCGAGTAGTTTTAATACTGTTTCATTATATTACTATATTATAACCTCTATATGTTATCCCATGGAAAACCATGGGTGAGTTTACATGTCTGTGTGCCATATGCCTGTGAGCCATTAATAAGCATACTTGCTAGCCCTTCTTGGTTTGACATGCTAACACACTTTGTCATGTTGTCTAATTGGGAGTGCAGAAACATGTAATGCATATACTTTGATATCCTACCTAATGTATATTTTTCGATAAATTAATCAAAGGTCATAGGTTCTTACAGGACACGGTGATTAAATGTCCTAAACTTTCAATATATTGAAACCATTTTTTTCAGGAAACATGCCTCAAAGCGATTGCCGCTGGCCTTCAGAAGTACAACTCTTTCTTGTTATTGGTGGAAACATCCATCGCGAGTTCAAACGACCAGGTGATCTGGATGCGATCCAGCACCCAGCAACTGGCTGAATTGGTCATGCGCCAGGTACGTGTGAACAGCAACAGTTACTAAAGCAGCTTCTAATGGTCAGTGGGTTTACATGAGTCTGAAAACTCGAGTCACTGACCGTTCTGTTTGTTTTTTTAATTTCAGTTAAATGCTGAGTTTGGCAGCATTGATCTGGCCGAGAGCGAGCTGGAGGTTTCTGCCTCAGACCTGGTGTCAAGAACAGATTGGAACGGACAGGTGAAAGTGCATGTCATCCTTAGAGACTTCACTACATTCATCGAGAAAACCTCCCGAGCCATTCGCTTCATGAAATCGGTACCGAGTCTGTGAACTAAGGCAACAAAACCCTCACCGTATGAACGTTATAGTTCAACATAAGATACAAAAATCTACGTAGTAGATGAATGTTGTTCTGTAAAAGAACTAAATAGATTGTGAAAGTGCACTGCACTATTACTGTAAACTTAATAGTTGATGTTTTTTACCTGCGTAATATTTAGATTTTGTTTTACCATTTTTGATTACACTGTTAAAGGGGTAATTATCACCTTGTATAGTTATTGTGGAAAGCTTTTAGATTTCGATTACGAATATGCAATATAATGACTGAATTTGCATAGTGAAAGATCATTTATGTTGTAAAATCATCACAAATGTCAGCAAATCACTTATGTGAATCCATGGTGACAAAAGTGTATCTCAACGTCTCCAAAACAAGTGATGAAAATTCCCTCTCCTAAACAATGCTTTAATATTATCAATATAATTTATAGATTGTTAATATATTGATGTTTCTGGTAATATTATAATTTAATATTGTGAATATATTTTATAGAATGTTAATACAATGTTTCTGATATATTTATTACATCACCTGACTTTGAAAAATTAATTTAATATTTATTAATTACATTGTATTTATTTTCCTTGCTTAACTGTTTTAAATCTATAGATTATGGATTATAAATGTCAATTGTTTCATATTTGCATTAAATATTTAAATTTTATTTATTACAATGACTCTATTGGTAAATTCTGTACAGTGCCATGTGGTACATGTGTAAACATATGAAAACCAGAGTTTGGAAAGAGCATTAGCCAAAGTATTTTTACGAAGTGGCAGATGACAATAAATGGGGTAGAAATTCATCTTGGGCGGTAGTGCTAAACGGCGTTATTGCACGGGGTACCTGTTTTATGCCTGCTTGATATTCTATTGAAGTCAATGCAACTGAATATCGGCCGGGAGTATAATGGCCGCCTAATGTGATGCCGCCCATTTTGCGCTCCCACCCTAGACAAATTTCTACCCCAATTCTCTAATTGCTATTGTGTCTCTTAAATTCTATGAACATCAAAAACTCATAGTGCCAAAAATTGATAGATTTTGGTAATGGTCCAGTCTTGGATCCTCATCAACTTCATCCTCTTCCTTTGCTCCCCACCCCTTCCCTGCTTACCGTAATGGAACTGCAGAAAAAGAAAGAACTTGCATTTATATAGCACCTTGCACGACCTCAGGATGTCCCAAAGCACTTTACAGCCAATTAAATACTTTTGAAGTGTAGTCACTGTTGTAATGTAGGAAACGCAGTAGCCCATTTGCACACAGCAAGGTCCCAAAAATAGCAATGTTCTATTGACCAGCTAATCTGTTTTAGTGATGTTGGTTGAGGGATAAATATTGGCCAGAACACCAGGGAGATATGTAAATGAGCTGACACATGTAATTCTAGTAGATTCAGCTCTGTAGAGCTTCAGTGAGTGCAACTCCTGAAGTTTAAATGTCGGCAGTAGCTCAGTGGTAGCACTCTCGCCTCTGGGTCAGAAGGTTGTGCTCAAGGCCCAGAGACTTCAGGTTGTGAAATTTCAAATTTGAAATTGTATATTGCTCATTTATTTTGTAATATGTTCTAAGTAGTTGTGGCAGTTGAATCCATTTTATTAATGTGTACCTGCGAGACAAAAACAAGAACAGCAGAGAAAGATTTAACTTAAAGAAGGGAAATCCTGGGAGGACTGTACCATCATTTGAGCAAGGAGAAATGTTACATTTTTCGATTTTTACACTAAATATTTTCCTTGGATTCAGCGCTGCAGCCGCTCTGTAAGCGGACCTCATATACTCTGTGAATCAGAGCATGCTTTCACTTGCCTAATATTTAGATAAATGCAAATTATCTAATTGCAATAATTAATTAATTGCAAAGGGTCAAACACTGTGGGATTATTTTGGCCAAAGGGTGAAAATAGATGCTAAATGGGTGCAGTGCAAATAAGACTAGCCTGTTTGAAAGTCCAGATTTAGCACACAATTTTAGTCCTAATTGCTGATTACCATAATTTGCACTTGCCTACAAGTGCTAAAGCAGAGACACCTGCAGGTTTGGAACTCAAGTGCTGATTAGATGCAATTTTCGTGAGCAGTGTATGTGGCCGCCTCACACCCTCTTCCACTAAGTGTGGAGTGCTCTGGCTGGCACACAGCAGCACGTTGCAGGATGGCTCAGGGACCGAGGGAGAGGGCGCACTGGTTCTCGGACGTGGCACTGGAAGTCCTGGTGCAAGAGGTCCAGAGGAGGAAGGATGTCCTGTACCCACAGGGGGGAAGGACGCCACCTCGCCCTCCTGTCCCTCTCTCCTGCAGCAGCTGGTGCTGCTCTACCTGGCCTCATATCCTCCTCCAATCCCTCGTCCAGACCAAGGGGGACCCCAAGCAAGATGCCCATGATCAAGCACTCCCTTTCTCCTGGCCACTCTTATGGTGTCCAATAAGGTGGAGTTGCACAGCACTTATTCTTTTTAAGTGAAGCCCTCAGAGAATTTCTGAAATAAATGTTGCTCAAGTGCTGGTGAAGTCTTGACAAAGTGTCCCAAACTGTCTCCTGATATGTTTCAGAGTTCTGCTTCACAGCTCCAGCAGCAATGACTATGAAATGGTGAGTATCCCTTTAAGTACCGCTTGAAATCGGCATCAATGCCGTGTTTACTCCCAAACAGCTGGCTGCTGTTAGGATAGGGCGTTAGTTGAAGCGCTAGCCATCAAAATGCCATGCAGCCTCTTTAATGAGCGCTACCAAGAATTTTAAGTGGCAAACAGCTGTTTAACAAGCCCCCAGGTGGCCGTTGCTAGTTTTGGCTTCAACTCCTTTGCAAAGATGGTGTCTTGCGCTAAATGCAAGCTAAACCGGCGTTTGAGCTTAAGACCCCATCTTGGCCACCTCTTTATCTCTTTAGCGCCTAAAGTGTTTGGCGAAAATTACCCCCTGACACTTTACTCCATCTTACTAGAATATATAACGTGCGCCACACAATGTCCTTGATTTCAAAAGTTGGAAGAAAATACACTTTCTCAGGTCATGGCTTAGGCTGTAAACCAGACACATTAGACGGGTAAATGAACAGTTCTCAATACAAACAGAATAATTACAAACTTTACTATTCTCAAAATGACAAAAAACAAAGACACTTCTGCAGTTTATTATTTCCCTGTGCTTACAGACACACGCTTGTTTCTAATTGTAGTTGTGTGATGCAGATCACTCTGAAGTACTATTTCTTAATTGAGGTTAAACTCAAACTTATATTTAATGTAGTAAACCTGATGGAAAAAATGGAAAATAGATTTTTTTATATAAAGAAAACAGAAAGATTTGCATTTAAATAGTGCCTTTCATGATCTCAGGACGTCCCAAATTGCATTACAGCCAATTAAGTATTTTTGAAGTGTAGCCATTGTTGTAATGTAGCAGTCAATTTCTACACAGCAAGGTCTCGTAAACAGCAATGTGATAATGACCAGATAATCTGTTTTAGGTTTTGGTTGAAGGATGAATTTGAAATTGTACATTGCTCATTTAATTTTCATATGTTCTAAGCCTCCCATTGAGGGAGAGCTCCCCTGCCCTTCTTCAAAATAGTGTCTTAGGATTTTTAACGTCCATCCGAGAGGGTAGACGGGGCCTCGATTTAATGTCTCATCCGAAAGACGGCAGCTCCAACAGTGCAACATTTCCTCAGTACTACACTGGAGTGGCATGCCTAGATTTTGTTTTTAAGTTCCTTGGAGTGTCACTTGAATCCACAACCCTTTGACCCAGAGTGTTACCACTGAGCCACAGCTGACAATACGGCCCCGATCTTGACTGGGGCAGGTTTTGTGCGTGTTGGGAGGAGTTTTGTGCGCTTCCCCACCACATATTGTGGAGTTTTGACTCCACAGCGTGCATCTTTTTTACCAAGCAGCTTCCCCACCTGGAAGCCCACCTGACTGACAGGCTTGGCTCCCTGTCGGGCAGGGAATGCTCCGGAGGAGGCCGCAGGCCAGGAGCAGGTAGAGAGCCTGCAGCTGTGTTAGTGGGAGGGTGGGTGGGGATGCTGGTCCGGATATTGGGGCAGAGTTGTCGCCGATCCCTGGGGAGTTCCAATCTCTGATCCTGGGGGGAGACATATCTCCAATCCCAGGAGGTCTGATCGCGGTGGGGTGGGGGTGGGGTCGGGGGTCCGATGGTGGGCAGGGAAGCAAATAAGCTTGGGGAGCTGGGAGGAAGCATTCCTGCTCCTTTTGTCCACAAACAGTGCTGGAAAGGCACTTACCTCTTCCACGTAGAAATCCTACCCTCCCTTTAGCTCCCGGGGTTCCCGAGGCCAGTATTAAACACGGAAAGCCCAGCCGGCCAGTATTAAACATGGAAGATTGGTTAAATATAAGATACGAAGCCTCATCATAATATTTAAATGGCCCACCCACCTCCTGGGAGCAGGTTGATCCTTGTTAGAAGTGCTCATGTATTGATGTTGGCTGAGGACACGATTGAGCCGGCAGTTGAATTGACTGCTGACATTGACTATCAAGGCTCACTTGAGCAAGACACTTAAGGGCAAACAGCACTTGTGAAGCCATATTCCAGCAAGGAATTAACAATTTCAGGAAAGGATCCAGTGACCAGATAGAAAATATATATGTGTGGGTGTGAGAACATAAGAACATAAGATGTAGGAGCAGGAGTAGGTCATTTGGCCCCTCGAGCCTGCTCCGCCATTCAATAAGATCATGGCTGATCTGATCTTGGCCTCAACTCCACTTCCCTGCCTGCTCCCCATAACCCTTGACTCCCTTATCGTTCAAAAATCTGTCTATCTCCACCGTAAATATATTCAATGACCCAGCCTCCACAGCTCTCTGGGGAAGAGAATTCCAAAGATTCACGACCCTCTGAGAGAAGAAATTCCTCCTCATTTTCGAATTAAAAGGGTGCCCCCTTATTCTGAAATTATGTCCCCTAGTTCTAGATTCCCCCACGAGGGGAAACATCCTTTCTGCATCTACCCTGACAAGCCCCTTCAGAATCTTAAATGTTTCAATAAGCTCACCTCTCATTCTTCTAAACTCCACTGAGTATAGGCCCAACCTGCTCAACCTTTCTTCATAAGATAACCCTTTCATCTCCGGAATCAACCTCGTGATCCTTCACTGAACTGCCTCCAATGCAAGTACAGGAAACTCTTTATTAACTGGCACCTAAATATCCGGAAATCTCTCTCAACCGGCAAAATTCTTGAGTAGGTAACCGGGGTTTTCCTTCATCTCTCGTTTAAGATTAACTTTAAAAAAAAACCCCGAGGCGTTTGCCTTGTATCGGAACGTGTAGATTGGGAGGGGAATGTGCAGCCCGGGTAGGCAGCGGACACGACAGATGGTCAGCTGGCGGTCCCCGGGGAGACGGAGCTCCGAATGCAGGCGCATGTCAATGTGTACGGGGCTCTCGTACGTTGGGAGATATAACTCTCCGTTATCCGGACTTTTTGATAAACCGGCACCACGCCGGTCCCGTCGGTGCCAGTTAATAAAGAGTTTCCTGTATATCCTTTCTTAAATAAGGAGACCAAAACTGTACGCAGTACTCCAGGTGTGGTCTCACCAATGCCCTCTACAGTTGTAACAGCACTTCCCTACTTTTATACTCCATTCCCTTTGCAATAAAGGCCAACACTCCATTTGCCTTCCTAATTACTTGCTGTACCTGAATGCTAATTTTTTGTGATTCATGTGCAAGGACCCCCCAGATCCCTCTGTACCTCAGCATTTTGTAATCTCTACACATTTAAATAATAATTTGTTTTTTACTTTTCCTACCAAAGTGGATAACCTCGCATTTTCCCACATTAAACTCCATCTGCCAGATTTTTGCCCACTCACTTAGCCTATCTATATCCCTTTGGAGATTCTTTGCGTCCTCCACACAATTTGCTTTCCCACCTATCTTTGTATCATCAGCAAATTTGTTTACATTACACTCAGTCCCTTCATCCAAGTCATTAATATAGATTGTAAATAGTTGAGGCCCCAGCACCGATCCCTGCGGCACCCCACTAGTTACAGTTTGCCAACCTGAAAATGACCCATTTATCTGACTCTCTATTTTCTGTTAGTTAGCCAATCCTCTATCCATGCTAATATATTACCCCCAACCCTGTGAGCTCTTATCTTGTGTAGTAACCTTTTATGTGGCACCTTATCGAATGCCTTCTGGAAATCCAAATACACAACATCTACTGGTTCCCCTTTATCCACCCTGCTCGTTACATCCTCAAAGAACTCCAGCAAATTTGTCAAACATGATTTCCCTTTCATAAAACCATGCTGACTCTGCTTGACTATATTATGATTTTCTAAATGTCCTGCTATCACTTCCTTAATGATGGACTCCAACATTTTCTCAATGACAGATGTTAGGCTAACTGGTCGATAGTTGCCTGCTTTCTGTCTCCCTCCTTTCTTAAATAGGGGCGTTACATTTGCGGTTTTCCAGTCCGCTGGGACCTCTCCAGAATCCCGTGAATTTTGGTAGATTACAACCAATGCATCCACTATCTCTGCAGTCACCTCTTTTAAGACTCTAGGATGCACGCCATCGGGTCCAGGAGACTTGTCCACCTTTAGTCCCATAAGTTTGCCTAGTACTTTCGCTCTAGTGATAGTTATTGTTTCAAGTTCCTCTCCTCCACCCCAATAGCCCCTTGATTATCCATTATTGGGATGCTTTTAGTGTCTTCTACCGTGAAGACCGATCCAAAATATTTGTTCAAGGTCTCCGCCATTTCCCTGTTTCCCATTATTAATTCCCCAGACTCATCTTCTAGGGGACCAACGTTTACTTTAGCTACTCTCTTCCTTTTTATATACTTGTAGAAGCTCTTACTGTCTGTTTTTATATTTCTTGCTAGCTTACTAAGCTATCTTCTCTCTCTATCAATTTTTTAGTCGTCCTTTGCTGCTTTAAAAAAATTTCCCAATCCTCTGGCCTTTCACTATTCTTCGCAACATTGTATGCTTTTGTTTGCAGTGAAGATATGATTGGGTTTAGTTGTAAGGTTTCACACCGCACCTTCCCCACCCCCCACCCTCCAATGGTCAAATAGCCTGTTAACAAAGCAACATTTTCCAAGACCCCCATACCACCAGTAGAGTCGATCAAGCAGCATGCGGCTTATCTGAAAATCACTGGAAACTCAGATTCCAATTATAGTTGAGTATATAACTGAGTTAAAGTAATAAATGGGATCTATTGGACTATTAGATCACTGAGTTGTAAAATATAGATTTCATAATTTACATCTCTGAATGCCAGACCAAGCAGGGAAACAAAAGGACCATGATAAATCCATCCTTATCTATCTTTCTAGGAAACAATGTGGACATATTTGACTTGTAAACTGTTCACGCATTTCAATCATTTTTGTTCTGGGAAGGTCTCGTGAACACTGCAAGGAGTGGCCTGTCTCTAAGTCTCTAGCTATGAAATTTGGTAGCTGATCTTGATAGTATTGAAGTTTGGCTTGTTCTTTCTTTCCATCTCTCCTCCCGCAACCTTTTGCCTTCCCAGACAGCTGCAGTTGAATCTGGAAGCTCACCATGTAGGAATGACAGGCTAGTAATAATCATACCATTTATAGTATGGATGCTTGCCCTGGGCGGGTTGGATGCAGGCGATTGGCGTGGCGGGTCGCGACCCCATTGTTGCTTCCATCTCGCTGCTGAAATCAACTTTGCGCTAATGGGGCCTATTAAGCCCGCCCTGCGCATTACCCGGCCCTATTAAATGATGCCGGTCTGATGACATCATTGATGACGTGTTTTCAGCCGGGATATTTAAAGGAGCCGTAGCCACATTGCATTTGAAGGTTCATTGAGGAGTGTGCAGGCAGCACACTGGAGGTCTTGATTGCTCCAAACAGTTGGAGAGATGACTGCACAGAGGCAGAGGGCTGCACCCAGGTTCTCCAATGACTCCCTCCATATGCTTGTGGAGGGAGTCAGAGCACGCAGGGAGGTCCTCTTCCCTTCCAATGGGAGGAAGAGACCTCCCCAGGAGACAAAAAGAGCCTGGCTCCAAATTGCTGGGGAGGTGAACAGTAGGGATATGGTCAGGGGGATCTGGGTGCAGTTCTGGAAACATTTCAATGATCTCATTAGATCAGGAAAGGTGAGTGCAAAGCCACACTCAACTTCATCCTGCTGTGCCTCTCATCACATCCCCATCACTCTGCCTTCCCAACCGTACTCCTGCACATCCTTACTCACCCCAACATACCTTGCACGTCCACCCATCCCTCTCTCTCTCTCTACATTATCACATCCCCATCTTACTAGCCACCCCTCACACTCACCCTCATCCTAATGCAATCATACCAACTAACAACATGCAAGGACGCCACTTGGCTTTGCCACCCCAATACATCATAGTCTCCCTGTAAAGATGTAACCCATCCATTCCTTACACTCATTCCATCACTCTCCGTCAACCTTCTCTTCTTTCCCTCCTTGCAGGAAAAGAAAGCGCACAGTAAGAGGGAGAGGGAGAGATGATGAGGCAGGTGGTGTAGAATTCGCAAAATTATCGCGATTTTATAAAAATAAGAAGGAGACATAAAGTTTCGTATAAACAGCTTTATTTCAGCAGAATGCTGTCAGGTTTCAAAACGGACACAAACAGCCTGTAAAATGGCCGCCACGCCTCGTGGCAGAAAGTTCTAGACTTTCAGTAGGCAGACAAGATGGCGCTTCAATAAACATTTCAGCAAGATCGAACAGGACTCAGCACATTTGAGATAATGACAAGACATGATGGGTTTGCATTTTAAACATAAATACTGAAATCGGTCTCCCAGGTGCAAACAAGGGCTATTGTACTGAGCGATCAAGGACCCATCCAAAGACATTAATATGCAAAATCCCCACGGCTCTACGATGAGAGAGCCGTTCGCGGGTACTCACAGCAAGCATTTGGAAGCCCCAAAACCCCTCCAGGGAGACTACTAGCCGGTTCCACAATGGGAGAAATATTAACGGGTACTCAGACAGTTACAAGTGTCACCGAAACCCATTAAAGACTGAGATCACCCCATACAAGAAGTTTGAGCGCCAAAAACCTGACAAAAGATAGACATTAAGATTGGGCGGGAAAAGAGGAATTACAGCACTATAACTGTAAAGTACAACCGTCCATCTTTCTCTTGCTGCTTTGACTCGCTGGAAGGCTGCTGAACTTTTATTCTCTTGCCTGACGGCTCTGGACTCTGATCCGCTAGGATCAACCTCGTGGCTTGCCGCGAAGATCTGTGGAGAACTGGGCTGTGAGGCCTGGAAGCGGGCGCACCATCCCGAGGGGTCGGTAAACGGTGTTGGAACCGAAGGCCCGAGAGGAGATGAGATGAGATGAGATGAGATGAGAAGAGAAGAAGACGACAATACGCATCGCCACGGTCAGTAAGCCCCGACCGCGCCTGTAAGTCGAATAAACACTTCTTTGAATTCTATCGGCTACTCCACAACTGGCCCAGGAAGACCCTTCTTCGAATTCTATCGAACCGGTGTAGGGCACAGGAAGACTCTTTTTGAGTAGTATCAGAACTCCGAGGGCAACACAGATCTTCATGACAGCAGACGGTCCAGCCTGCTAGCCGGAGCAGAAACGAGTAAACAAGTGGGGTACAGAGACCCCTGATCAACACGTGGATAGTCAGGTGCTGCGGTAAAAACATCCGAGCAGAGTTTCGGAATTCTCCGACTTATCACGAGTGGTGAGCATGAGTCTCGATCCTACAAATCTAGATTAGGACAGGTATTGATAGGGGAGGGTTTAAGTTTTAAGGATAATTATAATGTGTGTCCCCTTTTACGATGTGTCGTGCGCTCCTCGTTTCCCTAAAATTAGTTTCATAACTGTGTGTAAGATTGTACTGTCATTAATCTGTGCTTATGACATGTATCTCGTAATCTTGAATAATATGCAATAAAGATTTTCCATGTCGCACTATTCAACCGGGTCTACCTGAGTTTTCTCTGCATTATTGCTCTCGCACCTAAGTCCAGTGTCAGAACCGTAAGGGCGAGTGGGTCGAACCACTCACAGGTGTCTAGTGTTACCAGGCTGGCTGGAGACCAGAACAGGCAACAAGGCCTAACCTCGCACTAGCACCCAGGCTAAGCACAGAGCCGCAGGTCACCCCTTACAGTGGCCCTCCATCATTTGCCACCCTCACAACAGCAGAGGAGGCTGCGTTAGAAGTATCGGGAGTGGCCGAGCAGCTGGAGGTGCGAGACGGAGAGGAGGGACATCTCAGTAACCTGGTGACAGAATTACATATCATACAGCTACATGGCATACAGCAGTCACTCATATGGGGACTGATGTCATCAGCCACTGAACTGTCATCATGTGCACAATGGTATCTGTACCCATTCTTCATATGGCATATCTAACTCATCTCTTTACTCTCCCACAGATCCATCAAGAGTCCCCCCCGCCCCCCCACACTGTCCAGGAGGAAGAGGAAGACAACACCTCAGAGGAGTCTCCAGCATCTGAGGGTGCAGCGTCAACAGACATAGCACACCCAGCACTAGCGCAGAGACGCACACCTCGAGATAGAGTAGTGTTGTCACCGGGTCCGTCACAAGCCACAAGTGAGCAAGAGCAGATGATGGAGACCGGGACAGCAGTGGAGACTCCTCGCAGGAGGGCGCAGGATGCTCCCAGCTCTGCTCAGCTACATGCAGACGCTGAGCCTTGGGGGCCGATCCAGATAGAGAGCGATCCTGGAGGTGCAGGAAGAAGTGCAGGGGGCTCTGACAGGTTTTGCAACCTGCGATGTCTGAAAATGTTCAGAGAATGGAGGAGTCCATCTCCAACATGAGCACCACCATGTCGCAGGCGATGGTGACTGTAGGCTCTTCCATGGAAAGGATGGCCACCTGCATGGAGCAGATAATGCGGCACTCACAGGAGCACATGGTCTCTATGGAGAATAGATGGCTATCTATGGCAGAGGCTCATAGACCTCCTCTCTAGGAGGGATGTCAGCATAGACGTGGGTGCTCATGGCCCAACTGATGTGCAGCAATGTGCTCTCCAGCTCCTTGCTAGCTGGGAAGTGCGGGTGGCCCATGAGAGGGATGATGGTGAGAGGGGACATGGAAGTGTGGGCTCCTCTCAAAGCACTCACACTTCTCCCCCATTGCCACCCCCTCAGTCAGAGCCCCAGATGGCTCCTCGGATCACGATGGCTGAGTCTTCCCCTGCACAGTAGCAGGAGGAGCAGGCTTTGGTGGGGCCATCACAGGCTCCAACACCCAGAGGACGTCCGCCAAGAGTGTCTAAGCAATCACAGCAGGGAAGTGAGCAGGCTGCCTCTACCTCTGCTGAAGCCACAGGGGTAGCACCTCGTAGAAGCACGCGGAAAAGAAAGATGACACATAAGTAGATTCACAAGGGTAACCACTTGGGTGTTTTATTCAGTGTTAATGTCAAGTTTCCATTAATGTATTGTCAACTATAAAAATCTTTATTTTCACCACTTTCCCGTCTTGGGCAAATTTGTGTGCACCTTTGGAAGTGGCTTAGTGAGTTGCAGTGAATGGTGAGACATAACGTTACCTCCAGCAATGGTCGTCAGTGTGAAAGGAATGGCTTGGTCACTGTAGAGATGCTTTATGGTCTGACTGTGGGGTGGTGCCAACCTGGCGCAGCATGTGGAAGCCATATGGGTGTACTATGTAAAGTTAAGTAAATCTGGCAATGATAAGGCCATCCCTGGCCTCCCGGGCAGCAATGTGCTCGGGTGCTGGTGGGATCTGGCCCAGCTCCTGCGCCTCGTCATCTTCCAGCTGATGCTCCTCCTCTTCCTGCTCCTCCTCCTCTGAAGAGGCTGTGCACTCAATGCCTTGCTCCTCATGCAGCGCTAATCCTCGCTGCTGCGCTATGTTGTGCAGGGCACAGCAGACCACGATGATTCTGGAGACCCTGGTTGATGCATACTGAAGGGCTCCTCCAGATCTGTCAAGGCATCTGAAGTGCATTTTGAGCATGCCTATTGTCTGCTCTATGACACATCTGGTGGAAATGTGGCTTTCATTGTATCTCTCCTGGGCCTCAGTACTTGATTTCCTCAAGGTTGTCATGAGCCACGTCTTCAGTGGATAGCCCTTGTCTCCAAGCAGCCAGCTGGAAAGTCTATTTGGAGGAGTGAAGAGCTGAGGGAGGGTAGACTGGCGAAGGACCAAAGAGTCATGGCAGCTGCCAGGGAATTTGACACACACATGCATGATGATCTTCCTATGGTTGCAGACCAGATGTACATTGAGGGAGTGGAAGCCCTTGCGGATGACAAAGACTCCTGGGTTATGATGAGGTGCCCTGATGGCCACATATGTGCAGTCGATGACGCCCTGCACCTGTGGGAAGCCAGCCAGAGTGGCAAAGCCGAGCGCCCGCTCAGTAACACTGGCTTCATCAGTGGCAAAGTTGATATAATTGGCTGACTTGTCAAAGAGGGCATCAGTCACCTGTGTGATGCATCTGTGGGCGGCTGACTTCGAGATGCTGCAAATGTCTGCTGCAGATCCCTGGAATGAGCCTGAGGCGAAGAAGTTGAGGTCGGTGGTGACTTTGACAGCCACTGGCAAGGCCTGTCCACCAGGTCCGCTGGGCTGCAGGTCTTGCTCCAGCAATGTGCAAATGTCTGCGATGACCTGGCGCGATAGCCTGAGCCTCCTTTGGCACTGCTGCTCAGTCATGTTGAGAAAGCTCATCCTCTGCCTGTATACCCTGTGTTGGGGTTTCGCCTCCGGCGCGGTGCAGCCCTGCGCTGATGTCCTATGCAGCATCAGGTGGTTGAGGAGAAGGTTGGTGGTGTTGTTGTTGGTGCTGATGGTGTGCCTGGTGCTGTTAGTGTTGGGGCTCATCGTGGTCTGATTCTGAGGACCAAGGTGACACAGTATAAATGGCACCCATTCTTATGGAATAGATGGCAGGTCAAGTAGAGATCAGAGGAGCAATCTGTCAATGGTGTGATAGGTTGTAACAATGAGGTGAGACTGAATGGCGACTTTGCTGGAAACACTTGCAGCGTGTAGAAAGCTAAATGTATGCTGGGAATGCAGTCAGCAACAGCTTCTGCCTGAGGAGAGTGATCAGCTGTGAGGTGGCAGGTTGGATAGTACATTTCATGCTCTCATCTAATCAGCTGCAGCAATGGTCACTCAACTCCTGCGTCAGGGTGACAGGCGTGGTTCCCAAGCTGCATGATTCCCGTGGGCAGCCAGGGAAATTCGACCCGTTGTAACTTATTTCAAATTTCCCACCCAACCCGCTCCAATCGCGCCCTCACGGAACCCAGAAAATTCTGGCCATCATGTTGCTTTTTTAAAAAAAGACACATTAGAGCAAAAGGGAAAATTTTAGTGGGGGGTTATCTTCAACCCCCAATTTGCTGTGAAGTTCTTCTTTCTAAACAATAAGGGAATATTTTAAAGTTAAAACTTAAAGGAATTTTCTCAAAAGTTTCAAGCCTAGCCCGTTCCTTCTGCTCCTCCCCCTAACGCTCTTTGGTGTTCATAGCCATTATTTTCTTTAATGCTTAACTTTATTTATGGAAACATATATCTACTATTCTGAATGTATTACATTTAAAACTAGAAAAACAGTATATTCAAGGCACAATATTATTATAACTTCAAATTAGAAATTTAAATTTCATTTATGCTAATTCCCCTCAAAATTATGAGAAACATTTAACTCAAAATCACTTAATTCTTAAAAGTCAAAGTCAAAACCAGCGCATCCTGTAAAATCTTAATTCATTATAAGTTGACTCATTATTTACTACCACAATACATCACATAGCAACCTCACTGTCACATCCACAATAGAAAGATGAGGCAATACTGTGCACAAAGGAGTTTATTTACCATAAGGCAGTTTATTATGAGCTGTAATACAATGGCAATTATGGGGGAAGATTTCCTCTGTGTGCTAGATGTACTGAAATCGTAAACACATTTATAAAGAACACGTTTACAATTTCACTACACCCAGTGTACAGAGGAAATCTTCCCCAAATTTGAAGGTATTAGTTTAACTTGATATTATTCATACTAGTGACTTTTCAACAACTACCCAGAAGTGAATCTCCCAAAATCCAAATAATTAGGCAACTGGATTTTTGGTTCTGTTTGATGTGATTTGCAAATTTAAACCATTCATCAAATCTCCAGGATTTCACAAATTTGTTACGAGGTGGAGTTGCTCATAGTGCAGTAATCTAAATCCCACAATAATTATATAATCCTCCAAATAAAACAAACGTATTGCACCAGACTGTAGATGCACCAGATTAACTAACAATTCATTTACTCAAAAGGGTGGTGGGGGTCTGGAACTCACTGCCTGAAAGGATGGTAGAGGCAGAGACCTTCATCACATTTAAAAAGTACTTGGATATGCACTTGAAGTGCCGTAACCAACAAGGCTCCGGACCAAGTGCTGGAAAGTGGGATTAGGCTGGATAGCTCTTTGTCAGCCGGCACGGACAAGAAGGGCCGAATGGCCACCTTCTGTGCTGTAAATTTCTATGATTTCATCGATGATTCATTGCAATATAATTCCAAGCCATAACTTACTTGAAAATGTCCAGTTCCAAAGCCCACCATTGTTGGAATGGATAAAGTCTAATTCCTTATTGGTGCATGCAAAGTAAAACTTTCTGACTAACCTCCCTCCCTTTAGTTTTGCTTATTGTTAGGAGCTTTGTAGACTTCAATGGAAAGGAAAATTGGGTGGGATATATAACGGGTGGCCAATCCACCAACGCCTGTTTTCTGCCCCTACCGAAAGTTTAAATTACTCCGTCGCCCCTGTCCCACAGACAGCAATAAGATGGATGACCAGTTAATCTATTTTTTTGGCAGTCTTGGTTGAGGGCCGAATGTTCGGCCAGGTCACTGGGAGAACTTCCAGCTCTTCTTTAAGTGGTGCTGTGGTACACCTAAACCACCAGTATAGGCAGGCACAGCTTTGGTTTAACATCTAAAGAATGGCAATAATAACTACACTTTATATAATGTTGCAGGCTGTGTGTAGACTGTTCAGTGAATAATTCCCATTAGTTTCACAATATTTTTGTGAACTTAGTATAGTCATTCACTTTAACTAATTTTACAAATAGAAATTAAGGCAGACTTTTCTCCAAAGGACATTCAGTCCATCTGCATATAAGTAATTCCTCTATTATCCATGTTAGAATATGTAGGGGGTGGTGTGTGGGTCTGCCTCACCACTGACTTATGAACGGTTCAAATCGCTCCCACTCCCTTGATTCTAGACCTTGAGCTTATTTGGGGGTTGTGACAAAAGTGCAGCAGACAACTGGTTTTGGTGCAAGAAACTTTGATCTTTATTCAAGAAAGAAAATACAACACAACAATCTTATAGTCTAATAAAAATGGGGAACATTTTAATACATGCAAGGGAAATACAGTAGAAAATACCTCACCCCTCCCGATCCCACTTCCGAGCTAAGTTGAACTCTAGAGGACCAGGGATAATGCTCACCAAACGAATCCTTGACAGTTGAGCTGGTTCGCGGTTTCGGGGTTCGCTGGATGTGTTGGTCGGTGTCTGCCGTACCCCGGACGCAGTAGAGGACTTCGACTGCTGGTCAGTCTTCGCGAGTCCGCTGATGCGGTAGGGTGCGTTTTGGATTTATGGGGTGAGTACCCACTTTCCTTCTGTAGAGATAGGATTTAGAGTTCCTTTTAAGTAAAAATCTTACCCAGGGGTAAGTCAGGAATAGATTGTAGAGTGGAAAACTTTCGAATCTTCGGTTTTCTCCTGAGTTGTTTTTCTTTGGTCGCGATGGCTCGATATTACCAGGTTGGTTGGTGGTAATATTTTGTTGGTAGTTTTGTAAGGCTCTTGTTGCCGCGATGTGTCCGATGAGGTCCTGGGTCACTGAAGCTGTTGAACTTGGGTGTACGGTAGAATGCTGCCCCGTCTCGATGCTCCGGTTTCTTCTTGTGTGTTGCTTCTAGAGAGAACTGACTTCTTGAGAAAACAGACCTTCAATTATACGTTGAGGGGCCTTCTAATCTGCGCGCCAAATCAGTCCCAGTTTATTGTTTGATTTGGGCGGGCTTGTTAATGGTAACTTGATTAGAAATGTGTAAAATGGTTTCGGGATGCTGTACTGATTATTCAATGAGCTGTTGAGCTCCTAGTTAATTGTCATAGCTATACTCAGGTTTCGAGTCTCTGTCTGAGCCCGAGATTTCTATGTAGGTTGGAGAGGTGATTTGCATTATGCATGTTTTGGATGGGTCCTGTGCTTTGGGTGGGGACTGCTCCTCCGTGGGTCGATTGTTAGGATATTAATGTCTGATAGGGGCTGAATGAGGTCACACAGTTCCCCAGACAATTTGATTTACTCCAATACCCAAACTGCCTTAACAGAGGTTGACCCCATTCCCTGTTGCAGCTTTTTCTCCCTTTACAGGCCCAACATGCCTTTTAAAAATGCCAAATCTTGGTTTCCGACCTTGAATCTCCCTCTGTTAGGCCCAATGCGTGTTTTATCATCCTGAAGCTTGTTAGAAAGAGTCCAAAGTCATTTTCCTTAGGGTTTTCTTCTAGCTTTGGGGGATCTGTGAATTTTGAGAATCTTACAAATACCATTGACACACATAAACATTTCTACCCTTTTCTATCATTCTGTCTTTCCAATTTGAATTTCATTCAAATTCCAATGCCGACTTAGTCTTTATCTTATCAAATAAATGTATTGTCTGTAGTTTTCATACACCCCACAGCAAAAAATATACACATCCAAGTCATTTTTAAATGAGTTGTCAATATTACATTAACTCACTAGGTGGCAGTTTCCACTGTATATCTTTCTTCTGAGGGAATAATTGCTAGACCTTCTCTTCCACATCTTGCTACTATATCCTCTTGTTCTATTCTACAGATGCAAATACAAACTTACATCAATTCCTTTTGACATCTTAAGAAATGTGTCATATTCCTGCTCCCACCCCACTCTGCTCTGAGAAGCAGTTAGTTCTTTGATGTGAGTTTGAGAAGAAATTATCTTGTTGCTCTCTGCAGCATTATTTACAGAACATTTGCAATATATCATCTGTAAACATGGTTCTCAAACATAAAATGTGGCATCAATTTAGCACAGCAGATCTTCGGACTTGGCGCAGTCCACTTAGGAATGGTTAGGTTCTAGTGCAAAACCAGGGATTGCCACAGTGAGCTGAATGCACACAATTTTCCAGTGTCAGCTCATTTGCATAATTATTTACAGTTCACTGTACAGCTTTAGGCCTGTGTCGGGAGCTGGTCTAACGGGAGGGCTGGAAAATTGTACTTTAGCTAAATTTTACAGGGATGTGGGGGTCAATTTTGATGTGTCCACTTCCATCGCGCGATGCATAGTGAGAGCAAGCCTGCTGCCCATCTGATGGAAATGGTCAGAGGCCCAAACCATTTTCATGATCAGGCCTCATTTGACTTCCATCGGGGAGCTGCTTGCGTACTCCGAACAACTCACCAATTGGTGGGGGCGGGAAATCCCAACGGCCCCCCCATGGAGCCTAGCACTCATGTTCCTCCTGGCACCACAAAAATCATTTAAGAGGCACATTTAAAGTTTTTTGGAGCAGCCTGCAGCAATCCTATTAAGGGCCGCTGGTTAGGTCGCTCTACGTCAAGTACTAATGGGAGGAGAAGGCACACTGTAAAGTCTGCTCATTGGTATTTCAAAATTGCATTGGGTCCTATTGAAGTCATATTAAAAATCTTATGTCTGTGCTCTTCCTGTCACCTTTTTCCATTATAAATTCCAATGTCCACATTTATATAGAAACTGCATATGTAAACATGTAACACTGTAATTACAACTTCCTGCCAATGGAGGCACTGCATCGCCACCCCCTGCAGAAGGATGCAACTACAGCATGAACTGAGCGTTGAGCAGTCGAACCAGCAGGTCTATAAAGGGACAGCTCCAGGCCACTCAGAAAAATAATTTTTAAAAAGCTTAGCCAATGTTTTTTGTGGGGTCAAGAGAAGCATAAATACTCTTCCTAGCCTCATAAGAATCTTCCCATCCACTGCCAGTCCATCGGTGTCTCCTCCCCCCGAGATTGTTCTCCCCGCCCCCCCACCCCACCCATGCTCCACTTCTGGCTTGGCTATGCAGAGGAGCCGTCAGATTTCCTGCAAGACCTTCTCCCAAACGGCAAGCTGCCTGTCAAAGTTCAGCACTGGTGTGGGCTTTATGCCAATGTCACCGGCCAACGCGAGCCGCCCCTGCCCAACGCTGGCCTTGTTTACGCGCTAATCAAAAATCACCCCAGCTCTCTGGAAACATTTAGGTTTTGTTTTAATTTTATCTTCCAATCAATTATTTCTCTATTCTACCTCAACAAACTTATAGGGAGAAAAATTCGGTAGCTTAGCGCCTGCAGATGGTGGTAATGGGGCGCTGATGCAGTAGCACCAGGGCAAGGCAAATCCAGTGCCGCACGGCAAATCTGGCCCCCCGTTGCGCCGCCGGTACCAGGTAAGGGCGGGGACTTCAACACCAGGCAGATCGTGATATCAGTGAACGTGCAATGGTCACTGGGTGCCCGATCTGGAAAATTCATTGTCGCCACATTCCTTAGCGCCTCGATCAGACAGCCACACGGAGAGCTGGTGTGCAGCTGCAGGATGCCAGCTCCAGCGACATTATTTAAAGGCATCAGTATTAATCACTCGCAGCTGTCAGGGCAGATTAGTTTTAATGGTTTCTTGTCAGTTTCACCCAGTGGACCAGTTTGTATGAGTAATTTCAAGCTTTTTTTGTATCAGCAGTCTTCTAGCAAGTGCAAAGTACCTACATTTATTGCTCAAAGATTCAAACTGTTACACTTGGCAACATTATTGGGGGCTGTACTGGCTGCCACCTCGCCCTCCAGGATCTACGGCAGAGGGACCGTAGGCAGCCAGAAATATGGGAACATGTGCGCAGAGGGATGAGGAGGGACATCAGGGCTCTCACCAGGAGGCCTTACCCTCCGAGAGTATTCCGATAGCACTTCTACCTTCAATGAAGCGAGGAGCAGTGTATTAGACGGCTCCGCATCACCAAGGTGGTGGTCACAGAACTCTGCCACCTCCTCCAAACAGACTTCCAGCTTTAGAGCAGGATGACTTAAACCCCAGATCCCTTTTGCTCACCACATGCCCATCATACCATCCCTGTGTTATGCCATATCACAGGCGTCCTCCTGGGCGCAAAGGTAAAATGAGAGACCACAAAATATTGCAAACTCCATTAATAAATCTATGCATAAACATATCACACATATCACATTCACTCTAATAACTAATGACCCTTGTGCTTGCTATAGTTGAATAGCTGTCATTGTATGCAAGGCGTGAGGTGTGGACGTGAGTGTTGGTAGGTAGAGATTGTTGGTGGGTGAGTGCTGGGGGTGTGGTGCTTTGGGCAGTGTGTGAAGCGGGTGGTACAGATGGTGGTATGTAGCATTTGTTGGAGCATTCAATCACCCTGATTACCTGACTGAGGTGAATCTGCCATGAGCACACCTGCTTCAGTCCTCCAGCTCCTTCTCCTTGTTGTGCTTCTCCTTGCTGAGGCAGCTGCACAGCCAGCAATGCTGAGAATGAGGTGCTGCAGTATAAATGAACCTCCCCTTTAAGTACTAGGAAAAACCTGTGGCAATGAAGAGTTGCGATTAGACTGCACCCGATATTGGTCCACCCTTCAGTGTAACGCCACTGAGCTAGACCTTTAAGACTTGATTTAGCGCCCCAATCATTTCTTTGAGCAGTGAGAATGAATTTTGCGTGTAGTCTAAAGCATTAGCGCCTGGCGCTAATTCTCAAACTTTTCTAACGATACCGCCCATTCCTGGGCTATAAGGAATTTCTAGCCCATAGCCTTTTATCATTATCTTCTCAAAACATTTCCTACAAGGCAATTTATCAGATGGGCTTTGAAAATCAAAATACACAACAGTTGCCAAATCTCGAATGCCCATAAATGTTATATTTTCAAAAAAAGAAACTCAATGAGCAGAGCTTCCAACTTTGGCAGGGGCCTAAAACAGGCAGAAGCGGATCATTCGCCCATTATACACCTCGGCCGATTTCCTTGAGTGGAATCAATGAAAGAGGATTTTTTTTTACAAACTGCATGTTATCTGATATTCTACTATTTATTGTGAGGGTAGAGGGAGAATCGATCTATCTCACTATTTTCTAGGCTTGAAGATGACATTTGTATTTTAGGATTTTATCAGCTTACATATTTTGTTAGCTAACTACCATGTTTCATTGGGTTAAATTTAAGTTGAGAGAGAAATTAAGACATCCTGTTCATAAGAAGAAATAGAGAGACCCTGTTCAGGGGGAGGGAGAGAGATGCTGTCACTCCCCCAAATTCTCTCACTCTTTCTCTCTCTCTGCCGCTCCTCAGTAAAATGTTTCTCTCTGAGAATCCCAAGATCAGAAAAAGGCAGGATCTGGAGCAGCCACGCACTGGGAAACAGAGCCCAGAGTGTCCAGAGGCCAAGCAGCAGGAACTGGAATTGTTTTTTAAATTTGCTATTAGTAATCTCTGTGGGGTTGCACTTTTAATGATGTTACTTAAATGAATAATTATTATTTCAACACTGCTTTATCATTGGCTTCAGGTAATGGACCAGTAAGATGCCGGAGAACAGGAGTTCATTGATAGCTTCAGTTAACGGACCAATTAGATCGCAGAAAGTGAATGATGGTTGGACTGAATTTTATTAATAATGTAGATACACTTGAACTGCTTGGGAAAGTATGGAACAAACATCATTGTTAGGATTTCCAATTTTTAGAGAAATGTATGAAAGCAGTGGATTAGCATGCAGGTCTTGCAATTCTTGGACCTGAGGTTTCTCACTCTGATGGGTATAGAGTCCCACTTGGGCAGTCTAAAGCCAATTCCTAGCAGACAAAGCCTCACAGTGTATAATTGAGAGTAATATTACACTGGTTGGAAGTCTCATTCAGAGAAGCCATAAGGATTACTAATGTGCATTGCAGAGGCAATTACACAAATGTAGCAATGCTGTATTGGACCTGAGGGATTGTTATTCTGCATCTTGCCTGTGCCATGCTTGTCCTGGGAGTAAAAGGGATGGGTACTATCATCGGGAATGAAAACTAGCAACAATTCAGAGCAGCAGGACCCATATGCAACTGCCATGTAAAATGTCTGCCAAAGCTTCACCCAGCTTTCCTGCTGAGAATCCCTTTAACGTTGTCTGGAAATGACCACCGATCAACTTGTACCAACCATAGCAGGAACAGGCGGCAGTCATGCAGGCCACAATTAAAATGGCATCGGGGGTCCTAACCGCATCACTAGATCCCGATTTTCAATGTGTATGAGCTTCCCACTTGTTTCAGCAGGAATTTCTGGCCACCAGGATGGAGGTCTCCCCAAAAATCAGGACAAGTGCCAACTTGGCAATAAATCAGCACTTCTACCAGTCACATAATTTTGGTCCCGCTACTGTCCCTTTTTTAATTACAAATAGAGTGGTAGCGACACACAACTGACCTCCATGATATCAAGATGGTCCCACATCCAGGGGGAAGGGGTTCAACAGCAGGCTTGATTAGCAGCTCTTCTGGCCAAACCCTGGACAGGGCAGAGGGGGATATCAGGAACCAAGCCCCAGCTTCCCGTCGGACAGGAAACAAGAAAACAAAGGCCCACACGTTGGTCTGTCAGTTATTGAGGTCTGCTGAGAGGGAGGCCAGTAAGATCCAGGCAGTCCTCCTTTAAGAAAGAAAGTTTAAATAGCTGGCCAGTTTCTAGTGAAAAAGACTGTTTAAGAAAAGTGAATATTTTTTAATCTGCTAAACCCACTAACAGTGTGGCATATTTTTTATAATTTTCTTATTCACAAGGAGGTAACTGAAGTTAATTGAATTAAGGTGGGATTTTATTATAACCGTTACTATGTACTTGTGGTCATAAAACAAAGCAACTTAACAATTTGTATCTGGCCTCGAATCACTAAAGTATTGTAAGTCTGTATACCGAAAGATTGGAGAAGGTCACACAAGGGCGTATGTAAAAGACACAATATGAAGTCAGATCACGTGGCGGTCCTATTGTTATATCCCCAGGTTGCATTATTGTTATCTAGATGTTGAGCAGAATGGCTGCACCTCTGAACGTAGAACATTATGGCACTGACCAGCACCACTGAACCCAAGAGAATGTTTAAGGCACACCTGAAATTTGTAACGCCCCCAAAAAGATGAGACTACCTCACTTTTGAATTCCAACCCTCTTGAGATAAAGGCCAACATTCCATTAGCATTTTTGATTACTTAAAATTAAAACCTCAGTTTGTGATCTCCCTTCTCCCTCTCAAATCTAATATCAAACTCATTCATATTATGGTCACTATTTGCAAGATGCTCTCTTACTGTCAAATTGTTAAACAAATCTGGTTCTTTACTGTAAGGGTTTGTGCCTGTGTCTCAGACGGTGCTGGTGCGAGGTTAGGCCTTCGTTGCCCAATACTATTGCTTGCTCTGGTCTCCGGCCAGCCTTATTGCAATAAGCACCTGTGAGTGGTTCGACCCACTCACCCTCACGGTTCTAACACTGGACTTAGGTGCAGGAGCGGTAATGCAGAGAAAACTCAAATAGACCCGGTTGAATAGTATGAAATGGAAATCTTTATTGCATAGCGTCCAAAATCATGAAGTACATGTCATAGGTGCAAATTAACTAGAGTACAAGTATACATACATTCATAAAGCTTGGTCTATGGTAATGAAGAACGCACGGCACATCGTAAAAAGGGGAACACATTATACTTTATCCTTAATAAAATCACCCTCCCTTATCAATACCTACACTACGTCTAGATTTGTAGGGTCGGGAAACATGCTCACCACTCGTGTTACTTCGGAGAATTTTAAAGTGAGGCACTTGGCTCGTTTCGCTGCAGTGCCTGACTGTCATGTGTTTGGAGGGGTCTCTGTACCCCACTTGTTTATCTTCGCTGCTGCGACAAGCAGGCCAGACTCTCTGTTGTCATGAAGAACTCGACAGAACTCGGACACGTTTGTAGAATTCAAAGAAGTGTCTTCCTGTTCCCGACACCGGTTGTCGGTAGATTTCAATGAAGAGTTCTTTATTATATTTTCGGGCGCGGTCGGGGTTTACTGACCGTGGCGGCACGTGGATTCTTCTTCTTTTCTTGTCGTTTCGTCTTGTCTCTTCGGGCCTCCGGGTCCAGACACCGTTTACCGACACTCGGGATGGTGCACCCGGTCACTTGCCCTTGTCGGGGCGGCTCGTTCCGATTGAGCTCCACCCAACATTCGAATAACCGACCAGTACGGCTCAGAGTCAACAAAGTCCAGAGAAACACAAAAGCTCACCAGTCAAGCGAGTCCATGAAGCGGCAAGCGAATAAGAGACCAGCCGGGAGAATAAGAGAGCGATGGACATTTGTTCACTATAGTTATAGTGCTGTGTTCCCTTATCTCCCGCTCAAATCTTAATGTTTGTCCTTTGTGTAATATTGGCGCTCAAAACTCCCAGCATGGGGCGATTCTTCTCTTTAACGGGTTTCTGTAGCACCTGAAACTGGCCAACTATCCGTTAATGTTTTCCCCATTGTCGAACCGGCTAGGAGTCTCCCTGACTGGTTTTGGGGCCTCCCCGAATACTGACTTAATCACCCGTGAATGGCTCTCTCATTGTAGAGCTGTGGGGGGTATATGTGTATTGATGTGTCTGGATGGGCCTTCGATTGCCCAGTACAATGGTCCTTACTTGTGCATGGAAAACGATTCCAGCACTTATATCTTTGCTATTGTTCCAAATGCAAACAGGTTGCATCCTGTCTTTATCAATGTTTACCAAGTATGATCCAATCTTATACTGAAATGTATATTCGACGCCATCTTGTCTGCCCACTGTATTTCTGGAAGCTTCTGCCACGATGCGCGGCGGCCATTTTACAGGCTTCTGTGTCCTTTATAATCATGACAGCATTTCGTTTAATAAAACTGATCAAACGAATCTGCTTCTCTCTTGTTATTTCGAATCGCGATAATTGCGAAACTTTACATTACTCATCACTAAATCTAGCATGGCCTGTTCCCTTTTCAGTTCTAAAACATATTGCGAGAAAACTGTCTCAAATACATTCTAGAAATTGATTTCCTTTACTACTTCAGTAGTTCTGCTTTTTCCAGTCTACGAGAAAATTAAAATCTCCAATTATGACCACATTGTTTTTGTTACATCCTTCCATGATCTCCATATTTATACATCCCCCCACTATATCACTACTATCAGGAGGTCTGTAGACAACTCCTACCAGAGTCTTACATTCTTTCCTGCTCGTTAACTCTAACCAGAGCGTTTCCACTGCCCGATCACCCTTACTGAAGTCCCTTCTTTCTACTGTGGTAATTGTGTATTTTATCAGTATTGCTACGACCCCCTCCTTTCACAATTTTCCTGTCCTTTCTAAAATCCTATAACCTGGAATGTTTAGCTCCCATCATGCTCAGGTTGTAACCAGGTCTCTGTAATGGCTACTACATCATACTCTTTAAGCTGAATTTGTGCTTCTAACTCACTTGTTGTGCTTCTAATTCACGTGTTTATTATAAATGTGTGTTTTCCAGGAACTCCTGAAATGCATGTGCAAGAAATAATAGAAACTGTTGTTCTTATACTTTAATAATTGTTCCATCTTTGGTGTATATGCAAATATCTCCACTGTCTACTCCTCTATATAATTTGCACTTTAAATAGCACTGATGATGTTTGGAGGTTATCCCATTTTAGTCACCACCAAGTATGCTTGCCAATCTGTGGATCAACACAAATTTTTTAAAAAAGCAGTTGTGAGATCCTGCTCCCCAACAGACTGAGCCCGTTGAATTGGTAGTGTTTAGTGTGAGGACAGACTCAACAGGATTGAAATTGGTCTTTGGTGATAGTGCGAAACGGGTGATAGCGGATCAGCAGCCCAATTGACACCCCACCCAATTATATTTTCCATTGAAGTCAACGGAAAAGAAAATCAGGGCAGGGCATAAAATGGGCTGCTGATTCGCTATCGCGTATCTTGTGCTACCGCCCAAGACCATTTTCATCCCCTCAGCTGAAGGTAGTGTTTAAAATAACAGACACGGCTTTGAAATTTGTTCAATTTGGTATATTTCTTCTTTGAATCATTTGATTCAATTTTACTCATAATGAGTATTCATATAACAGTAAAGAAATGCATCAGGAAATGTTTCAATTCTTTGTTACTTATACCCTTTGCTATTTCACATATATTTGTAAAACAAATCTATCCAAAAAGCAATCCAGTAAAACTTGAGATTAGAATTTATCATAATGTTCATGAGATCATAAGAAAACATGAAAATCAGATGTCAACTTCTTCCACAGACCAAGTACAATCAGCTCATTCATGGACTCTACCCAGTCATTCGTGGTGCATTTACATTACAATGTTAACATCTGTGTAAATCCAGACTTGGTTTAAGCAAAACTCCTTTGCACTGATATGATTGTTTATGTGTAAATGCATGGTCAATCCCCTGGGGAAATGTTGCTTCAAGCATTGTGTACACTCCTTCTTTTTATTTAATCTTTCTTTGTTGCTTTGGTAAACTTTTGCAAAATTTAACATAGTTCCTTAATTCAGTTTCGATTGTCTGATTGCATGGTGATACTAGTAACTTCATGAAATTCTATTTCCTATTCCCACCTAGAACATTACTTAAGATTGCCCAGATGCTAATGCAAATTTTCTCAGTGGTATCACTTTTGGGATTGAGCTAAACAAAGCAAATCAGATGTTGGGTTATATTGCTTAATCAGTTGAGTTCAAATCACCAGAGTTGTGCAGTGCCTTTGTCAGGCTGCACCTGGAGTACTGCTGCAGTCTGATGGTGCAATCATCATATGATGGTGTCTAGAGGCAGTGCATGAGGCTGATTCCTTGGGGGTAATTTTGCCAATGTTGGAGGCGGGACTGCTGCTTGTCGGGTTTTAGTCCCGCTTCCATTGACTTGGGGCCAACCCACGCTATTTTCCCTGGATTGGCCTTGTTAAGCCCACCCAGTGGGCTTAGCAGGCCAATTAAGGGGAAGCCGGTTGCAGAGATCGTCAGCGTATGATGTTTCATCTGTCAAAAATGTTTGACAGATGAATTGTCATCGTTTGACAGCTCTGTGAAGCTGTCAAACACTGACATTCGCTGTTGTTTGATGAGTCCTTGTATTCAAGACTCATCAAACCTCTTTTGTGAGCAGAAATCAGATGGCTGTTGCATCGGAGAATGCAGCAGCCATCTGTCATCTCTGCCGGAGAGATGCGAGACTCTCCGGTTCCCCAACTGTTGAAGCCTGCAGGAAGAAACAAAGGTAAGTAAACATTTTCTATCACTTTTCACTCACCTCACATACTTACCTCTCCACACTTGCACCCATCACTCACCTCCACAGCGCACTTTTGCACCCCTCCGACCCCCGCAGACCCACTGCTCGCCTCGGTGACCGTGGCGGGGTTTCCCGACGTCGGGAAGCCCGCACCTCTCGTGGAAAAATGGGGATAATCCTCTTAACTGCCTGTTAACTACCTGTTAACAGGCAGTTAAGTGACTGTAATCCCCTTCCCGCCTCCAGGAGACGGGACCCAGCGCGGGTCAGCTACCCGCCTCCTGAAAAGATGGCACGGAGGCGGGTTGGGGGCAGGATGGGTACCTGCCCCCAGATTCTGCCATTTTCCTGGCAGTCCCGCCTCCAAACCCGCCTCCCCAGGGCTGGCAAAATCCAGCCCCTTGTGTCAGCGAGTGAGAAGAGCTTTGAATAATAAATTGATAAGCTAGGGCTCTTCAGCCTGGACAAGAATGGTCTCAGATGGGATCTTATGGAGGTATGCAACTTACTTAACAGGACAAAGAAGGTAAAACCCAAAATAGTATCTTCAGATATGCCACGGCAGCAGAGTGAGAGGTTGTGAAAGGCACATTTAAGACAGATAACCAAAAACATTTATTTACACAGAGGGAGATCAATAGCTGGAACAGGATGCCGTGAGGGTGGATGAGGGCAGGACACCTGGGCCCATTTAAGTAACAGCTAGATACTGAAATAGGAAGATGGTTCGGTTGGTATTCTTAAGGAAGAAGTCAAATGGGCTGAAGGGCTTTCTTCATCCAGACCTACCTTGCAATCTTGTAAATTTTAACCATACTAGGACCTGTTACAACTCAAAGTGCAGTTGAGATTAATGGTATTTTTTTCCCCTTATTTTTTGTGAAATTTGAACCCATTAAGGAGAAGCATGTCATCACTTGGCACCGATGTATTGTTTTCTTCACATTTTGTCCCAGTATCAGCTTCAAGCAATTCCCTAATCATGGATCATCTAATAAGGTCTATTACAGTCTTTTTAGCCCAAAGCAGGCCTCCATTTTATAGTTTGACTATTGCTCACATAATCCTTTCACCAAGTTCAAATAGAATGCTAGGCACAGTTGGTTGCTATCATAATCAGTTCATTAAATAAACCAAATAACACTGTATTTTCAGAAAAATAATCTGAAATCCAAGATAAAGCCCCAAAGCTTCAATTCAAGACTAAAATCTCAATCAGTCCAATCAAGATTAATCACATTCAAACATCTTCCTCAAAAGCTTGGTCCTGAAAAAGCAACTATCGCCAATGGCATAAAGGTCCAAGTTCTTAATTTCTGTGCAAGAGAATTGCTGCTCCATCCTCTCCAACATTGAAGAGATGTGCCTGGGCCACTAGTTCTATACAAGACTATGACAGTGTAGCACTGTAATAGTTGCCAGCATTTAACCAACCTTCCAGGATAACAAGACCCCCCAGCCCCCGACTGCAGTTATATCCAGCAGTCTATATAAAAAGGCTTGCTCAAACGATATTGCTTCTCCTGCCTGGGGAACTCTCTCCTAGTCAATAGTATTGCCTGTAACTGACTAAAACACAAACATTGTGCTCCTCCAATTGCTCAGTGAGTTTATTCAATGAGTAGCTGAACCATACAGGCCAGGAAGGTCCCAGGTTTGACCTCCATATTATAGTTCAGGATTTTAGTCATCACTTACTTTTGTGTTCATGGCTATCCTGCAATTTCCATAAGATCAAGTCCCTTATGAACCAAAATTCACAACTTCATTCACCCTCATATATTTGTTAGCGTGGCCAGATTTAACAATTAACTCCTAGTTTTGGTAAACTTCTTACTGGATAATCTGCAGGTGCCCACCCACAGTTTCCCATCATTTTCAAAGGCAGAAAATAGCACATCAACAGACCACTGCATACAAGCTAGACCTAGCCAAATGTATACACAAAATAAAAAGACACAGCAAGATAGCAAAAGGAGTATAATAGCCGAGCTTAGGTACATGTTGGCAGCACGTATCAGAACATCGCAGGTGCATTTGCCTGTAATTTCTGTCCAGTGATTTCAATGCTTGGTCAAAGAGGTTGGTCTTAAAGAGCGCCTTAAAGGAGAGAAAGGTGGAGAGGCGAAGAGGTTTGGGGAAGGAATTGCAGAGCTTGGGGACTAGACGGCTTAAGGCACGGCTGCCAATGGTGGGGTGAAGGAAGTGGGGAATTCACAAGAGGACAGAGTTGGAAGAGTTCTCGGAGGGTTGTAGGGCTGGAGGAGGTTACAGAGATAGGGAGGGACAAAGTCATGGAGGGATTTGAATATGAATATGATAATTTTAAAATTGAGGTGTTGGTGGATCGGGAGCCAATGTAAGTATACATCCATAATTCTCTGTTACGTGCTGCCACCAGGCAAGGTTCTTCACTGTCAGGACATTCTTTGAAATCTAGCCCCAATATATGAACAGGTTTTAAAATAAAGTCTGAAATCCTTGCATTTCCTTTACAATAATTGCTGAAAACACAGCTTCTAGTGGAAAGTTAGATGAGAACAATTCCCCACAAAGCTCCTATTGGGATGTATGGTGGTAAGGTGGATAGGAAACTGAAGACCCTGAGAAAGCCTTTGAGATATAAGGCATCTTTTCCTTTGAAGAACAAAATGATTATGCCATCAATGTTCTGGGGATTATGCCATCAATGGAAATTGGAGAGGACAGGAGTAATTGATGAGTGGCACTTCAACAGGATAAGATGCAGCTTGTAGAGTTGGAGTTCATGTCGGGTAGAGCTTGGTAGGTTGGTGAGCAGATAATTGGATAGGTCGAGACTGGAGATGAAGAAAGGTGAATGAGACCTTCAGCAACAGTGGAAATAAGGTAGTAATGGAGGCAAGCAATGTTACAGAGGTGACAATAGGAGATCTTGGTGATGAAGTGTTGGATGGAAGCTCATCTCATGATCAGAAGAACACCAAATCTGAGCACCATTGGGTTCAGCCTGAGCAAGCAGCCAAGCAACAGGTGGAATTGGGGGTTTAGGGTGAGAAAGAGGGGAGAAATGCCAAAGATAAGAGAAAAACTAGAAGCAGACGGAAGTTTCAAAATCCATTCATATCAGACTTGGTTTCCTACCAAGAACATAGGAACATAGGAACAGGAGTAGGCCATTTAGCCCCTCGAGTCTGTTGCACCATTCAATGAGATCATGGCTGATCTGTGACCTAACTCCATATATGCGCTTTTGCCCCATATCCCTTAATACCTTTGGTTAACAAAGATCTATCAATCTCAGATTTAAAATTAACAATTGGCCTAGCATCAATTGCCATTTTTTTTTGTCTTTTAATACTCCTGTGAAGCGCCTTGGGACGTTTTACTACGTTAAAGGCGCTATATAAATACAAGTTGTTGTTGTTCTTGTTGTTTGCGGAAAAGAGTTCCAAACATCTACCACCCTTTGCATGTAGAACTTCACTCCTGAAAGGCCTGGCTCTAATTTTTAGGCTTTGTCCCCTAGCCCTAGATTCCCCAACCAGAGGAAATAGTTTCTCTCTATCTACCCTATCAGTTCCCCTTAATATCTTGAAAACTTCAATCAACTCACCACTTAACCTTCTAAATTCCAGGGAATACAACCCTAGTTTGTGTAATCTCTCCTCACAATTTAACCCTTGGAGTCCAGGTATCATTCTGGTAAAACTACGCTGCACTCCCTCCAAGGCCAATATATCCTTCCTAAGGTGTGGTGCCTAGAACTGCTCACAGTACTCCAGGTGTGGTCTAACCAGGGTTTTGTATAGCTGCAGCATAACTTCTACCCCCTTGTACTCTAGTCCTCTAGATATAAAGGCCAGCATCCATTAGCCTTTTTTGTTATTTTCTGTACCTGTCCATGACAATATAATGATCTGTGTACATGGACCCCTAAGTCTCTTTGGACCTCCACTGTTTCTACCTTTTCACCATTTAGAAAGTACCCTGTTCTATCCTTTCCAGGTCCAAAGTGGATGACCTCACATTTGCTTACATTGAAATCCATTTGCCACAGTTTTGCCCATTCGCTTAATCTATTAACACTGCCTACAATGTCGCCGATCTTTGTGTCATCGGCAAACTTGGATATGTCACTTTCCATCCTATCATCTAAGTCATTAATAAATATAGTGAATAGTTGATGCCCCAACACAGATCCCTGTGGGACACCACTAGTCACATCCTGCCAATTCGAGTACTTGCCCATTATCCCTACTCTGTCTCCTGCCACTCAGCCAATTTCCTAATCAGGTCAATAATTTGCCTTCAATTCCATGAGCTTCAACTTTAGCTAACGGTCTCTTCTGAGGGACATTATCAAATGCCTTTTGGAAGTCCATATAAATGACATAGACATTCCCCTGTCCACTACTTTAGTCACCTCTTCAAAAAATTAAATCAGGTTCATCAGGCATGACCTACCCTTTACAAAACCATGCCAACTCTCTCTGATCAGCTGAAAATTTGCAAGGTGTTCAGTCAATACAAGAAAGAACTTGCACCTTTCATGACCACAGGACGTCCCAAAGCACTTTACAGCCAATTAAATTTTCCTGAAGTGCAGTCACTGTTGTAACTTAGGAAACGCGGTAGCCAATTTGTGCACAGCAAGGACCCACAACAACAATGAGATAAATGACCAGATAATCTGTTTTAGTGGTGCTGATTGAGGTATAAATGTTGGCCAGAATACCAGGCAGACTTCCCCTGCTCTTCTTTGAATAGTGCCATGGGACCTTTTATGTCCACCTGTGATGGCAGATGGGGCCTCGGTTTAACTTAGCTCATCCGAAAGATGGCAACTCCGACAGTACAATGCTCCCTCAGTACTGGACTAGAGTGTCAGCCTGGATTATGTGCTCAAGTCTCTGGAGTGGGACTTGAACCCACAACCTTCTGACTCAGAGATAAGAGTGCTACAACTGAACCATGGCTGAAACTAGAAGAAGATATTGGCCCAGAAATTAAACATCGATGGTTACCGCGGGGGTAAGGATTCCCCGCGATATCGCACTCCGCGCCTACCTTTTTGTTTGGGGCCCACATGAACTTTAGTTTCAGAGCCTCTTCTTGTTGCAACCGTGCAGTGTGTGCGTATCCCAGAGGCGCAATTAGTTCGTGCGAGCTCTGGGATCACGTGATTCAGTTAGAGCCAACGGCAGCACACCATCTTTCATTCATAGTTTTGACAGCAAGAGCTGTCAAAGCTATGAATACTACAAACCCCCAAAAGAACAGCTAAACCTCAATTAAATTTTTTTAAAAAGCCATCACATTAATAAAATAGTGAGAAGTCGCACAACACCAGGTTATAGTCCAACAATTTTATTTGAAATCACAAGCTTTCGGAGCGGCTGCTCCTTCGTCAGGTGAAGTAAAGGAATAAAATAAGTATAGTTAAATAAATTAACCACTTTAAACAAAAAATTAAATTTTTGAAAAAATTTAAAATCTTTTTAAAAGTTATAAAAATAAACTTACCTTTCTTTAAAGTCTCTAAAAAAGATAAACCTGTTGAAAAAATTTTAAAATAACACTTAATTAACTACTTACCTTGTTAAAAGGGGGTCCTACGCCTGCTTTCTTTATGTGTAAAATCTTCACCACTTACCTGCGCGTTCAAAGCTGAAAAAAAAACTAAGTGCACTGCGTGCGCACAACCTGTAGTGCGCACGCGGTTCACTTAGGAACCGCCCCCTTTGCAATTCACGAAGTGCCGGTTTCCCGCGCATGCGCAGTGCATGCAGGAAACCAGCAATTCGGGATCTAATACGCGAGAGTACACAGTGCGTACTCTCGCGTATTAGGTTTAATTTTCGGGCCATTGATTAAGCAAACCTACCAATTATTTTCACTGTCATTTTTTAATACTTAAGATTCCTCCTTGGGAAATGGAAATGACATTCTCGGCCCAGCACATAGCTCCCATATTTCAGAATAGCATATCGTTTTTGTCAGTCTCTGCTTCTTTGTTTTCCTTTTTGCTGTTTCAGCCTTAAACGTGCTAAAGTACTGCATTCATGAAATTTTAACAATCTAAATTCTACCCCAGACACTCACTTGTAACACACTCACCTTGAAGTCAGAAGGTCATGGGTTCAAGCCCCACAACAGAACTTGAGCACAATGGCCTGGAAATTGTGGTCAGAGGCTTGCCTCCCGCATACGCCTCCGAACCGCACGAAAACTAAGTACTTACCTGATGGCTCCGGAGCATCGGACTCTTGCGGTCCAGGGCCTACGTAAAGGCCCATGCAACCCAGGGGCACGTGCGGTTCACACGCGTCCCTGGGATCATGTGGCCAGGCCAACCAATGACAAATGGGGATTCCTATTATGCTTATGGGAATTTACGTACGGAATCCCCATAAGCATAATAGAAATCACCTAATAAATACAATTTCACAACACTGAAATAAACATAAATAATCGCAGGCTCAAAATTAATTAAAATACCCATTAATTAAACATTTAAATAAAAATTTAATTTTTTGAAAAATAAATGTAAACATTTTTAAATGGGACAAAAGTAACCGAAACTAATTTTAAATGTATGTGTATGTTTAAATCATTTTTAAAATTTTATTTTAACATTTATTTAAATGCTTACACTGGTAAAAGAAGGCCTTATGTCTGCTTTTACCAGGCGTAAGGGTTTGGTGGGTATTCACTGGGCAGTAGTTAGGCAAATAGCCCAACTCTGTGCCAGCAAAAGTGAATTTGTAGCGGATGGGTACGATAGTCAAGGAGAAACTTGACAGATCGCAAGTTCCGGGTTTTCACGCATGCGCAGCGCATGTGGAAACCCGAAACTTGCGGGGCACTTACATAGGCCCCATAAAATCCGGGCCATTATCTAGGTTGATGCTTCAGGGAGTAGTGCATTGTCAGACGTTCTGCCTTTCAGATGAGACCTTCTCTGCCTGTTGACGTAGATGTAAAAGAGGCCACGGCACTCTTACAGGGTATAGTAGTGCAGTGCTTATGTTACTGGACTAGCTTATCCAGAAAATATGACTTCAAGGCACACAAAGCAGTTTGAGGATTTGAATTCAGTTTTTAAAGAAAAAAATGTGGAAATTACAAACTGGTATCAGTACAAGTGACCATGAAGCAGTCAGATTGTCGTAAAAACACGATTAGTTCATGAATGTCCTTTAGGGAAGAAATCCTGATGTCCTTACCTGGTCTGGCCTCTTTGTGACTCCAGTCCCACACCAACATGGTTGACTCTTATGTACCCTCTGAAATGGCCTGGCAAGCCACCCAGTTGTTTCAAACTGCTCAAGAAGAAGGCCCACCACCATTTGCTCAGGGCAACTAAAGATGGGCAATAAATGCCGGTCTTGCCAGTGATGCCCACATCTTGAGAATTAATAAACAAAACTATTTGAAAAAAAGCAGGGGAGTTCTTCTGGTGTCCTGGCCAACCAAAACCACCAAAACAGATGAACTTGTCCTATTTCCTTTATCTTATTTCTTGTTTGTGAGTCCTTGCTGTACTCAAATTAGCTGCTGCACTTGCCTACATCACAACAGTGACTAGATTTGAAAAGTACTTCATTAGCTGTGAAGCACTTCAGGATGCCCTGAGGACATAAAAGTCACTATATAAATGCAAATATTTCTTTTCATTACAGTAAAACAGGTTAGATACAATGGTAAAGCTTCCTGTATTATGACATAACAAAGTGCCTTAAACTCAAGTTCAGAAGAGCCCCTCCTACTGACCTGTCTATCCTGCTGACCATCCATCATTCTGGCCTGCCTGAGTAACTCCTCAAAGTTAGTGCCAGTTAGTTTAATAATTCGAGGCAGATTTCACCCTGGGCTTGTATCTTCTAAGAACTGGATTGAGATTATCTAAAACCAATTTGGTATAAATTATTGGTCTTTGGTATAAATTAGGAACAATCATGGTCCCAACACTGAACTCTATGGCACAGCACTTAGTACTTCCCCAGATGACCACTTAACTTCTCATCTTTAGAAAATACCAAGTCTTTTAGAATAGTTAAGTCCCTTCGATCTCAGATATCAGCCTGAATTTTTACTGGAACTTCATGGCCTATATATATCATTCCTAAGGTGGCTGCCCAAAACGGAACACAATACCCAAATGAGGTCTGACCAGTGCTCTGTATATCTAGTACTTATTGGCTTTATATACTATGGGGGAAAAATTAGGTCGCGCCCCATTTGGGGCGCAAATATCGTCTGGACGCAAATATTAGCGCCTGGCGCTAATTATCGGCGCTGACTGGAAACTTCACTTTTACCGCCCCGGGAGGTGAGTGGAGCGCTAAATCAGGCGCTGCACACCTGTCTTAAGGCGCAAAGACCAAGGAGTGAGGCGCTAACTCAGAGCGCTGGCGAAGCTCATGTAATGTCAGTCAGCAATGGAACACACACACAATGGCACGGGCCAGTTCTTAAAGGGGATGGTTAATCTTGCTTTCCATCCACATCCTGTTCATTGCAGCCTTGAATCTCGGCCTGGAGAGACTTGCACATCAAATGTGCTGGAAAGAACAATGGAGAGTACCAGGCAAAGAGCTCAGAGTGCAGCTCCCACAGTCTCTGCTAAATCGATACAAGGAATGGCAAATCAAAATGAACCTGCAAAGTGCTGCTCAGTACCCAAAACTCCTTCACACAACATTGAATCTCTCCAGAAGTCTCTCCCTCTCTCTCTCAGAATGCGTAGTTCAAAAATGCCACCAACAATAAAAGACAGGAAGAGGCCCCCTTTAAATAGCGCCCCCCCCCAGCCCCACAGCGATTGATAGCGTTCCAGTCTTCTGGTCGTTGGATGCGCCAGGCGGTAAGGCAGGGGGTGCCACTCAATTTCCGCTCCGGGGCGCCACAAGGGCGTTGCACCATGGAATGACATCACAATCTGCGCACGCAGGTGGTCGCAGCGGTAAAGTTTAGCGCCGCCGCACAATCTCTAGTTAAGTTCCCGAGCGGCGCAAACATCGCTGCGCCCGGGCGTTAGCGGCTTTGCGCCCCATTAGCGCCCTCTTAAGGCGCTAACGGGAGGCGCAACCAACTGAATTTTTACCCCTATACCTCTAAAGATGGATTCTTATGACTTTGGACACTAGATAATCAAGCTCACAACAACAATTTAACTTTAATAACTTTAGAAGTAGCACTGCAAATTACAGAAAGAGGTATAATTATCTTGCCCAGTCCAGAGAATAGAGATACAGTCACTTCAGCATGCTATCTCCTCGAGTCTGTTCTGTTCTAACAGTCAGCGGCTGCACTGCCTACATTTACACCTAACTAGCCTTGCTTTAACCAGAACAACAAAGCAATCTGGTTCTCACACAGGGGTACCAGTCACCTGTCTCACCCTGCATACAAAGACTATCTGTTTATACATTCCTTTTCTACACAACTGATACAGATATGAGTAAAAACATTAGGTTATCAAATACAAACACAGACATTGAAGCTTTAACATAGCTACCACTTCACCCTGATAACAGTAATGGTTTTACTAGTACAGGGACTCCAGCAATGTTTCTGTTCTAGGAAGAATAAATAGCAGCACAACCACATACTGGCCAGCTTAACAGAATCTCACTGTCTACAGTATCACCTGCAAACTTGAATATACCGCCCACTGTTCCCACATCCACGTCCTCTCGTGAAAAGTTGAGGTCTCAGCACCAAATCCAGGGGGACAGCATTTGTCACTGCTTTAATTTAAGGATGACCCTTTTATCCTGACTCTCTGCCTCCTATCTCCTGACCAATTTCCAATTCGGTCCATGAAGTTGTCTCCAATTGTATGCACTTTCATTTGAACCAGTAATCTCTTATACCAAGCCTTGTTCGATGTCTTCTGAATAAATACAAAATTGATGATTTGGAGAATTGTTAATTGAGAATCATTGCATTCTTTCAGTTAAAAAAAAACAAAATATGACAGACTTCAGGCCAATGTGCAATTTTGAAATATTTAACTGATCTTTTTGTGAGACTTACAGAATTTGGGAGTGTCTTGGAAAATAGCAATCCTTTAAAGCATGCACACACAGGACTTGTAGACCAATTTGGATCTCTAAATGTAAGACTGTGTGGCCTGACATTACTGATTGGAAGTGCTGTAGCTGTACGGATGATCATCCTCCCAGTGTTATGTGGAACTTGTACATTGTTGAATAGTTTGTGTTTTACGTCTTTTGTATTTTGGTCCTGGCAGCCCCCAGTAAAACCTGGGTATAAATGTAGTCTATAAAATGCACTGAACTTTCATTGCAGGGAGGAATAACATCTTCCGCATTGTGCACAGCCTTTTTGTGGTTGTGATGTGGAGATGCCGGTGTTGGACTGGGGTGGACAAATGTGAGAAGTCGCACAACACCAGGTTATAGTCCAACAGCTTTATTTGAGATCACAAGCTTTCAGAGCGCTGCTCCTTCGTCAGGTGAAGTGAAGAGATGCATATAGGCACAGCATATATAGTCAGAGAACACTGCCAGATGATTACAGTTAATCTTTCTAACTGCCCTTTATCACACCTCGGCAGAGAGATAATCACGGCAATCAAAGGTGTGGATGGTGTCCAAACAGATCAGTCAGGAAAACATTACATCAAAGACAATGTGGCAGATGCTGGTGTCTGTATGGAAAACAAAAAACTTTTTTTGCTGGAAATCACAGCAGGTCCGGCCGCATCTGTGTAGAGAGAACAAGCCAACGACGACTCGAGTATGAATGACTCTACGTCAGGTGGGGTTACATGTAGTGTGACATGAACCCAAGATCCCGGTTGAGGCCGTTCTCATGGGTGCGGAACTTGGCTATCAGTTTCTGCTCGATGATTTTGCGTTGTCGTGTGTCTCGAAGGCCGCCTTGGAGAACGCTTACCCGAAGATCCGAGGCTGAATGTCCTTGACTGCTGAAGTGTTCCCCGACTGGGAGGGAACACTCCTGCCTGGCGATTGTTGCGCAGTGTCTGTTCATACGTTATCGCAGTGTCTGCATGGAGCGTGGTTGGAGCGTGATTTCTTATACCTGCCCACAAGTTCAATCTCTACCAGGAGATAACGTCAAGGATGCGATCAGTCACAATTTGCCTCCCTTCTATGAGGGAATGAGCGAGAGAGGAGAAAGGGGGATGAGAGAAAGAATGAGAGAAGGGTGAGAAAGGGATATTGTTTTGTTCATTTAGTACATGGTTAAAATATTTGTAATTTTTAGTTTATTTGCAATTCACGTTTTTTTTAATGTGGTAAGCTCAGTCATTGATTCCGTATTAATTGTTTGGCTGTGTTATATCTCCTGTCATTTTCAGCCAACTGACAATATTTGTAAACTTGCAGTTTTTTTTATAAATGACACTCTTTCTCCCCAACACTGCAGATTCCTTCTGCTTATGAGGAAGTTCAAAATACATTCCGTGGGTTACGTTCCTGGGGTTTCCGTTGGGGAATCCAACAAATTACCCTGGGCAGTAAATAAATGGCCAGATGTCGTGCTGACCAAACTCATCGCACTCGTCCCCAAGGCAGCTCCGTACAGACGATCCTGTTGACAGACCCTGCGACCCTCAGCATGCCCTCGCCGCACTGTTAGTACAAACTCTCGCTCTCTGAGTTCTGCCGCTGGTCCTTGGCTCTGGGGGAACCGCTACTGACCGCCCTTCTTGTCTTTCTCTTCCAGATCTCTGCCAGCCTGTCCTGCTGTTGTCACTGTGGGTGACAGCCGTCTTGATGTCTCAAGTTGCCGCCTCCCCGCTCCCTGAATCTTCGGGAGAGTCTGAGGACTTTTCGGAATCAAGCGTTGTTTTGGGGGGTTTGAATATTGAACGTTTGGCTCTTCACATCAGGAGTGTTGCTGTGGAACTGCGCAACCGGCAGGTGAGTCTGGACATCCAACTAGACGGGATTCCGTGTGATAAGAAGCTGTAGGAATTAATATAAACATGGTGTTAATATTTAAATAAACTTTACCGATAATCTGCAGTCAGCCCTCTGGTAGAAGAAAAGATTGATATTTAATTAGACGATGTTAAATTCACCAATACGACAGTTTTCTTCAAATGAACCCCCATCGCGTTGATTGCAGTGATTGTATTGTATTTTATTGATTGTATTATATTGTATTAATATATTTGGGTGTTATTTTCCAGTTGTGCGACTTTTTTTCCATGTGTGACGGGGGGATGAGTTCACTGCAGATGTACAACATGCAGCTGCCACAACTTGTGAAGGGCGACAGATGTTTCAGCAGGGTCTTCCAAAAGGTGAGATATTTCCACTTAATTTCTAAATTCGCTCCTTCTGATGTTTTGCAAAAGTCAACCTTTCCATTTTCCTTCACATTGTAATTTTCAGTGCAATAATGTAATATTATTGAAGTGATTTTATATATATATATATATATGTTTCCCTATATAGAGTATATATATATATATGCAGGGGTACCTACGAGTATATCAGTAACTGAGCATTTCCAGTGATCAAATTAACTACAGGAGCAAAATTCAAGCAATTAACAGTAGTTATCTGAACCCTCAGATTAAAGTACTGCCTTGAGATTACTTTTGAGCCATTTTAATGGCACGAGTAAATTACTGATGGTGTTGTCAGTCCATGAATATATGATTTTGTTATATACAAGATGGGCAGAGATGTGAGTTAGACCTCAGAAACTCACTGCATAAAGCCTGCAACTACATCATGACAGTTGAATGTGTAATATTGACACCTATCTAATAGATATTAAAATTTGTACATCTGATTGCACATTCTGTCTATATAAAGCATTACTTCCTTTTGTTACATTTTTGTTACACTTTCGTGTCAACTTTTCCCACTGTAAATTCTTATGTTCTCATTTATAATTGAAACTGCCAGTGTAAACTTGTCATGCTGTAAGTGCACTCTCTTGGCAGTGGTGGGATTGTAGTACTTCAGTTTTGTGACCGCAGCTCCTCAGCTTGCATTACAGAGAAAGTCCCAAGCTTCAACCAACCAATTCTACTCTCTTGCTTCTCAATAAAGGCAGAATATATGACTTTAAAATACAGACTGAATTTTGTCCGTGTGCCCTGGTCCTATTATCCTTCCCTCTCTAACCCTACTTCAGCCAAAGACTGCACTCCATTTGACCTTTCAGGTGGCTGACTGGTGGAGCACGCTGGCAGCCTACCCATTCCAGCAGCAGAGAAGTAGAAGCTGTTTTGATGCCTGTGCCTCAATGTAATAGAATATGCGAGCTGCGGCTGTCAAATGAGCATCCTGATGCAGCTCAGCAAATTCAGGCTGGTGCAATATCGGGTGGTCCAGAAGACACCCAGTTGTCAGAAAAATAAGTCTGGGGGAGGGGATGCGATCATTGTTAGAGGGAAGCCTGGGGCAGGAGTGGCCCAGAATATTTTTATGGGGCTTGGCGGAGCATTCCTGATCCTTCCGTCTCCACTAAAATACTTTAAAACTTACCTCTTCGGCTCTATCATCAGTCAAACTGTCTATCCTAAAGTGGCGATGGGGTCCTTGTATATAATAGCAGCCTGTGTCATAGACATGTGATGGTTTGTACACTGAAAGGTTAACAATTGTAGCACTATTTATTGTGGATAGGCCAACAACGGATTATCTGCTCACTATCTCATTGCTGTTTGTGGGCCCTTTCTGTGCACAAATTAGCTGCCATATTTCCTTATTACATTTCAAAAGTATTTAATTGGCTGTAAATACTTTGGGATGTTCTGTGATTATGAAAGGCGCTATAGAAATGCAAAATCTTTCTTTTCAAATAGTCAAAATCAATTCTCTATAGTTTTCCTTGTTGCAGCCAGCAGTACATTTTGTGGGGTTCCTTCAAGTAGGAATTTACTGGACCAGTAGCGAAGTAGAGATTCCTCTTCATATGATAACAATTTCTTATGTAAACTTTCTTCAGATTTACCATCTGCATTAGCGTTCAGTAACGTTAGAAGTTTTTGTTTTTTTTGTAGAAAAAATGTTTGACAAAGATTGTCAAGGGCCTTCATGAATACAAAAAGTATCTGTTATTTGTGAAGCAATGGATTGAGGAGGAAAAGCAGCAAGTGGACTTAATGCTGGTCAGCATGAAAAATCTGGCTGATTTACTTGTACTCCAGGTAATCACTGTTTAGAATGCATGCTCTATAACTAAGCAAGTCAGAACATCAGGAAGGTAACTGGTAAGTCAGGAAGGTAACTGGTAAGTCAGTGGATCAAGACAAAGCACATTTCTGCAGCCAATTAATCTAGTCATTGCAAAAATGTTTCCTCAGCCAACATTCACTTAAGAATTGTAACCACTGAAGAAGGATTAACAGACAAGAATACAAAAGACTCTCAGTCAATCCTGTTTGAAATTACAGATGAACTAATATATACTGGAGTTAACAGCTCCAATAGTAGAAGACTAGAAATTTGTTAGTACAAGGTACTCCTTAGCCTTGTAAAGCCTGCAAGGGCCTAATTTCGCCAAACAGTCCAATGAATAGACATTATAGAATGAATAGAATAGAAGCAAAAGGTCTGAAATCAGCTGTCAACACTCACAGGAAGTGCTGCTTGGAAAATTGCAAACCTGCAGTGCCTGATTTTCTGTGAATTCATTTAAATGGGTAGAAAAGCAAGCCCTGCAGGATCACAAATTGCCAGCCAGCGCTCCCTGTAAACTTAATTCCCTGCCAGGAGTGCTCAATCATAGAATCAGCCCTCAAGTCTGAACTGTGGGGAAACGGGATGTCTCTGAGAAAACCTTTAATCTGGAAAGCTTGCTTACCCAATTTGGTTTTTGCAAGTAGCATAAATGGAAAATAGTTTCTATTCTATTGGCTGGTAAATTGATTCACTAAATACTATTTCCCACTAATACACATTAACAAGCAATAGCAAAAATGATTTTTACATAGATAATAGATTTTCAACTAGTCATGTTTATTGTTTTAGTCATAGCTAGCAATAATTTAAGATATTGGCTTAAGTTAGTCAGTGAATTCCTAAGATTTGCTCTCAGGTTTTGCAGAGATCAGCAATTTAAGGCTCAGCCTGCAGGCAACAAGGCCAATCTGTACTGCAGACATTACACTGTAATTCACAACAAATATTTTAGTACTATCCTTAGTAATACCCTTTGACTGTGTGCTCACACCTGTAAACATTAATATGTATTAATGTTAATCAATACAACACCTTGCAGTGACATTGCCAGGAACCTATTATAAGGTGGGCTAAGAATAGGGACACCCTTTCACAGGGTTAGCAAGCCTAGGAAATCGTGCTATAAAATAACTAACTTGAGGTGGTGAGAGCCAGAATTAGAGTCTGTAGCTTCTCCTCAGATCTCAGCTTGTCATTACCATAGTGTCAGAGAGTGTTTGATGTCACAGAGTAATAGTATTTTTTTTTGTTGCACCGTACTCTTAGACTAGCATGCAAACTGTATTACTGAATGCTGTTTTGTTCTCTGTTTTCTAGAGTAAGATTCAAGAAAGTATTACACAACACCAGCACAAAGGGGCTTTTATTCCAGACAAGCCTCCTAAAAGTGTCTGGAATAAACAATTGAAAATTCATGTGATTCTTAGAAACTTTACTCTCTTCATGGAGAGTACTGTTCGAGCTATTCGATTCATGAAATGAACCCCTACAGCTGTTTCATTATGACAGCAATGACAACACTGTATGAACGTTCTAGTTCAGATGAGATCTGCTTTTATAGTAGATAACAATGTTGTTCTATATTCAGAACCTGTAGTTTTTGTGTTAGTTCAGTTCTATGAGACTGAAAATAATAATGCACACTTGGCTATTTATAATATGTTAAATTAATATTTATTTATTTATTTACTAAGACTATAAATCTAGTGTTGCTGAGTCAAAATCCCATTTTGCAGTTTGTTCTTAATCTACTGAATTACTGTTCTTTATACTGTGATAACTGCTGCTGGTGTAATCATTACAAATTATGACTTCTGAAATGAAATCTCTATGTAGTATTTGTCTGTATATTTATAATAAGTTATTATATAGTATTTAAATCTTCTGTGGTTAAAATGAATAATATTAAAAAATAATTTAATGGAAATATTTTATGAATTTATTTTTATATATAACACTGCAAGGACAACTACTGTATGAAAAGGAACAAATCAAACAGAATAAAATAGATATTTTGACTATTTCTTTCACCTGTCTGCCATTCATTTTACCTTTACACTGCATAAGAACATAAGAAATAAGAGGAGTAGGCCATACATAAGAACATAAGAAATAGGAGCAGGAGTAGGCCATTCGGCCCTTCGAGCCTGCTACGCCATTCAATGAGGTCATGGCTGATCTTCTGCCTCAACTCCATTCACCGGCCCTATCGCCATATCCCTTGATGCCCTTACTAGTCAGAAATCTATCGACTTCTGTTTTGAATATACCCAATCACTGAGCCTCCACAGCCCTCTGGGGTAGAGAATTCCAAAGATTCACCACCCTCTGTGTGAAGAAATTTCTTCTCATCTCAGTCCTGAATGGCCTACCCTTTATCTTGAGGCTGTGGCCCCTGGTTCGAGACTCCCCAGCCAAGGGAAACATTCTCCCAGCATCCATCCTATCAAGCCCTGTAATAATTTTGTATGCTTCAATGAGATCCCCTCTCATTCTTCTGAATTCAAGAGAATACAGGCCTAGTTTACTCAATCTCTTCTCATACGACAGTCCCGCCATCCCAGGAATCAATCGTTTGAACCTTCGTTGCACTCCCTCTGTGGCAAATATATCCTTAGGTAAGGAGACCAAAATTGTACACAGTACTCCAGGTGTGGTCTCACCAAGGCCCTATATAATTGGAGTAAGACTTCTTTACTCCTGCACTCAAATCCTCTTGTAATGAAGGCCAGCATACCATTTGCCTTCCTAATGGCTTGCTGCACCTGCACATTCACTTTCAGTGACTCATGTACAAGGACACCCAGGTCCCTTTCAGCATCTGCATTCCCCAATCTTTCACCATTTAGGAAATACTCTGCCTTTCTGTTTTTTCTACCAAAGTGGATAACTTCACATTTATCCACATTATATTCCATCTGCCATGTTCTCGCCCACTCACTTAGCCTGTCGAGATCCCCTTGAAGCCTCTTCACATCCTCTTCGCAACTGACACTGCCACCTAGCTTTGTATCATCAGCAAATTTGGAAATGTTACATTTAGTTCCCTCATCCAAATCATTGATATAGATTGTGAATAGCTGGGGCCCAAGCACCGATCCTTATGGTACCCCACTAGTCACAGCCTGCCATCCTGAAAAAGACCCATTTATCCCTACTCTTTGTTTTCTGTCTGTTAACCAATTCTCAATCCATGCGAGTATATTACCCCCAATTCCATGTGCCCTAATTTTGTTCACCAACCTCTTGTGTGGGACCTTATCGAAGGCCTTCTGAAAATCCAGATACACCATATCTACCGGTTCCCCTTTGTCTATTCCACTAGTTACATCCTCAAAGAACTCCAATAGGTTTGTCAAACAGGATTTCCCTTTCATAAATCCATGTTGACTCTGCCCAATCTTACTATTAGTTTCTAAGTGCCCAGTTATTGCATCCTTTATAATAGATTCCAGCATTTTCCCAATTACTGATGTGAGGCTAACAGGTCTGTAGTTCCCTCCTTTCTTAAAATACGGCCCCTCGAGCCTGCTCCGCCATTCAATAAGATCATGGCTGATCATCGACCTCAACTCCACTTTCCCGCCCGATCTCCATATCCCTTGATTCCCCTAGAGTCCAATGAGATCACCTCTCATTCTTCTAAACTCCAGAGAGTATAGGCCCATTCTACACAATCTCTCATCATAGGACAGCCCTCTCATCCCAGGAATCAATCTAGTGAACCTTCGTTGCACCGCCTCCAAGGCAAGTATATCCTTCCTTAGATAAGGAGACCAGAACTGTGCACAGTACTCCAGGTGTGGTCTCACCAAGGCCCTGTACAATTGTAGCAAGACTTCATGTATAACTTGATAATGTACAAGGAGAATATAAAGTGGCATCAACAATATAAAATGTTCTGTTAATAATTTAAATGTCTGGAGTCTGTGTCTCACAGTGGGTTGGTGAGAAAAATTCTATAAATCATTCTTTTAAGAAGCATATTTTGCCAGTGATTTAATGGTGCAGTAGGTAAGAACACTGGGTCATTCCATCCCAGGCTGATGGAATGAAAGTCTCCTCTCCCTGCTGACTGTAATGGTCCTGTGTGAAAGGTAGGGCAACCAAAGTCAGAGCTCCCTGGATGACAAAAGAGATAGAGAATAAGATAAAGCAGAAAAAGGGGGCATATGACAGATGTCAGGTTGCGAATACAAGTGAGAACCAGGCTGAATATAGAAGGTTCAGAGGGGAAGTGAAAAAGGAAATAAGAGGGGCAAAGAGAGTGTAGGAGAATAGATTGTCAGCTAACATAAAAGGGAATCCAAAAGTCTTCTATAGGCATATAAATAATAAACGGGTAGTAAGAGAAGGGGTGGGGCTGATTAAGGACCAAAAAGGAGACCTACGCATGGAGGCAGAGGGCATGGCTGAGGTACTAAATGAATACTTTGCATCTGTCTTTACCAAGGAAGAAGATGCTGCCAAAGTCATAGTGAAAGAGGAGGTAGTTGAGATACTGGATGGGATAAAAATTGATAAAGAGGAGGTACTAGAAAGGTTGGCTGTGCTTAAAGTAGATAAGTCACCAGGACCTGATGGGATGCATCCTAGGATGCTGAGGGAAGTAAAGGTAGAAATTATGGAGGTACTGGGCATAATCTTCCAATCCTCCTTAGATACAGGGGTAGTGCCAGAGAACTGGAGAATTGCAAATGTTACATCCTTGTTGAAAAAAGGGTGTAAGGATAAACCCAGAAACTACAGGCCAGTCAGTTTAACCTTGGTAGTGGGGAAGCTTTTAGAAATGATAATCCAGGACAAAATTAACAGTCATTTGGACAAGTGTGGATTAATTAAGGAAAGCCGTCACGATTTGTTAAAGGCAAATCGTGTTTAACTAACTTGATTGAGTTTTTGATGAGGTAACAAAGAAGGTTGATGAGGGCAATGCGGTTGATGTGGTGTACAAGGACTTCTAAAAGGTGTTTGATAAAGTGCCACATAATAGGTTTGCCAGCAATGTTGAAGCCCATGGAATAAAAGGGACAGTGGCAGCATGGATACAAAATTGGCTAAGTGACAGGAAACAGAGAGAAGTGGTGAACAGTCATTTTTCGGACTGGAGGAAGGTACGCAGTGGTGTTCCCCAGGGGTCGGTACTAGGACCACTGCTTTTCTTGATATATATTAATGGCTTGGACTTGGGTGTACAGGGCACAATTTCAAAATTTGCAGATGACATAACTTGGAAGTATAGTGAACAGTGAGGAGGAGAGTGATAGACTTCAAGAGGACATAGACAGGCTGGTGGAATGGGCGAACACGTGGCAGATGAATTTTAATGCAGAAAAGTGCAAAGCGATACATTTTGGTAGGAAGAATGAGGAGAGGCAATATAAACTAAAGGGTACAATTCTAAAGGGGGTGCATGAACAGAGAGACCTGGGGGTATATGTGCACAAATCATTGAAGGTGGCAGGGCAGGTTGAGAAAGCAGTTAAAAAGCATACGGGATCCTAGACTTCATAAATAGAGGCATGGAGTACAAAAGCAAGGAAGTTATGATGAACCTTTATAAAACACTGGTCCGACCTCAACTAGAGTATTGTGTCCAATTCTGGGCACCGCACTTTAGGAAGGATGTGAAGGCCTTAGAGAGGGTGCGGCAAAGATTTATAAGAATGGTTCCAGGGACGAGGGACTTCAGATACGTGGATAGACTGGAGAAGCTGGGGTTGTTCTCCTTACAGCAGAGAAGGTTGAGATGAGATTTGATAGAGGTGTTCAAAATCATGAGGGGTCTAGACAGAGTAGATAGAGAGAAACTGTTCCCATTGGCAGAAGGGTCGAGAACCAGAGGACACAGATTTAAGGTGATTGGCAGTTGTAGCTTGCATTGGCCCACAGCACAAAGCTGCCCATAATTGACACTAAATTGACAATTTTACACAGAATCTATAAGGATTTCTAATGTGGAAAGTGGAAAAAAATCATCCTGGTTCAAGAGGGTTCCGTTGAGGTTTAGGTACTGCTGGGGCAGAATTATGTATCTGAGGTTGGAGGACTTGATGCCGACACTGGTGCCTAAAACAGAAAAATGAGTTCTATTTATTCCTAGCTCTAAATTCCCTTTCTTTAATGAACACACAAAAAAAATCACCCAAAAGAAAAACAAACTTGGAAAACAGTGGCATTATGAGTTCTGGACAATGTATTTGCTCTAATAAAGATAAAATTGTATGTAAGTTAGTTAAATTAAAAAATAACTTTTGCCCTATAACTAAGAACTTACATCCTCCCTTTATGAAATTGTGATTGTGTAAACATATTAACAGGGAAACAATATTGGGCTGACTTTTGTGATAGAAATAACAAAGAGGCTAACAGTGCTCACCGTTATTTACATGGAAATCAGCAACTTCCAGCGACTGCACATGCTCAGTTAAATGCGGAAATCTGGAAGTTGCTGTCCGGGATCCTCTGCTCCTCCAAAAGCTGGAGGATAATGGTATCCTGCTGAGAGACTTACCATTGAAATACATGGAACGGTGTGAAACTGTGGTACTTACCTGATATATATGCATATGTCAGCAGTGGATCAGTGAGTAGCACTCTTGCCTGAGTCAGATGATTGTGGGTTCAAGTCCCACTCCAGAGACTTGAGCACAAAAATCTATACAGTGCAGTGCTGAAGGTGAGGTGCCGGTCTTTCAGATGAGACGTTAAACAGAGGCCCCATCTGGCATCCCAGGTGGACATAAAAGATCCTATGGCGGTATTTCAAGGAAGAGCAGGGGAGCCATCCCCAGTGTCCTGGGCCATATTTATCCCTCAATCAACATAACAAAAACAGATTATCTGATCATTATCACATTGCTGTTTGTGGGAACTTGCTGTGTGCAATTGGCTGCTGCATTTCCTACATTACAACAGTGACTACACTTCAAAAATACTTCATTGGCTGTAAAGTGCTTTGGGATGTCCTGAGGTTGTGAAAGGCATTATATAAATGCAAGTCTTTCTTTCTTTGTTGCATTTTCAGTCTTACTTCTCCATCAAGCTTTGCTGGACTGGCTCCTCAAACTCCACTGCTGCTCCTGATCTTATTAGCTCCTCGTCACCCTCCAGCAATTTATCAGTCTACCTTCCACATCTACACTGATCCCTTGGATTCACCCTTCACCCTCTCCTGGCTCTCTGGTCTTCACTGCTTTTGGTCCCTGGATTTCACTCGCATTGCTTTTCGGTCCTAAAAACATAAGAAATAGGATCAGGAGTAGGCCATACGGCCCATCAAGCCTATTCCACTATTCAGTAAAATCATGGCTGAACTTCTACATCAAATCCACTTTCCCACCCTATCCCCATATTCCTTGATTTCCTTAGTGCCCAAAAATCTATCGATCTCAGTCTTGAATATACTCATGGACTGAGCATCCACAGCCCTCTGGGATAGTGCAGCAAAGTGATTGGGGTAAGGATAACCCGATTGTGTCAGAAAGGGACAGAGCGTACAAACAAAAGAGTGCACTAACAAATAGGGTCTGGGTAAGAAAAAATGGTAATAAGACAAATAGGGCTATAGTACAAAAAAATGTTAAGATGTCTAAAATGTTAAAAAGACAAATCTAAAGGCACTGTATCTGAATGCACGAAGCATCTGTAATATGGTAGATGAATTAACAGCGCAAATAGATGTAAACAGATATGATATAATTGCATTACGGAGACATGGCTGCAGGGTGACCAAGGCTGGGAGCTGAATATCCAAGGATATTCGATATTTAGGAAGGACAGGCAAAAAGGAAAAGGAGGTGGAGTGGCGTTGTTAGTAAAGGATGAAATCAGAGCAATAATGAGAAAGGATATTGGCTCAGAAAATCAAGATGTAGAATCAGTCTGGGTGGAGCTAAGAAGCACCAAGGGGCAGAAAACATTGGTGGGAGTTGTCTATAGGCCTCCAAACAGTAGTGGTAATGTAGGGGACAGCATCAAACAGGAAATTAGAGACGCATGTAACAAGGGTACTACAGTAATCATGGGTGACTTTAATCTACATATAGACTGGCCAAACCAAACTAGCAATAATACTGTGGAGGATGAATTCCTGGAGTGTGTACGAGATGGTTTTTTAGACCAGTACGTTGAGGAGCCAACTAGAGAACAGGCTATCCTAGATTGGGTATTGTGCAATGAGAAAGGGTTAATTAATAATCTTGTTGTGTGGGGTCCTTTAGGGAAGAGTGACCACAACAGGATAGAATTCTTCATCAAGATGGAAAGTGAAGTAGTCCAATCCAAAACTAGGGTCCTAAATCTAAACAAAGGAAACTACGAAGGTATGAGGAGTGAGTTGGCTATGATAGATTGGGGAGCTTCATTAATAGGCATGACGGTGGATAGGCAATGGCTAACATTTAAGGAACGAATGCATGAATTGCAACAGTTATACATTCCTTTCTGGAGCAAAAACACAAAAGGAAAAGTGGCCCAACCATGGCTAACAAAAGAAATTAAGAATAGTATTAGATCCAAAGAGGAGTCATATAAAGTTGCCAGAAAAAGTAGCAAGCCTGAGGATAGGGAGCAGTTTAGAATTCAGCAAAATAGGACCAAGAGATTGATTAAGAGGGGAAAAATAGAGTATGAGAGTAAACTTGCAAGGAACATAAAAGCGGATTGTAAAAGTTTCTACAAGTGTGTAAAAAGAAAAAGACTAGTGAAGACAAATGTAGGTCCCTTACAGTCAGAAACGGGAGAATTTATAATGGGAAACAAGGAAATGGCAGAGCAATTAAACAAATACTTTGGTTCTGTCTTCACAGAAGAGGACACAAATAACTTCCCAGAAATGCTAGGGAACCAAGGGTCTAGTGAGAAGGAGGAATTAAAGGAAATTAGTATTAGTAAAAAAATAGTGCTAGAGAAATTAATGGGACTGAAAGCCGATAAATCCCCAGGGCCTGATAATCTGCATCCCGGAGTACTTCCAAAATTCTATAGATTATGGAACAGTTCCTGCAGATTGGAGGGTGGCAAATGTAACCCCACTATTTAAAAAAGGAGGGGGAGAGAAAACAGGGAACTACAGACCGGTTAGCCTAACATCAGTAGTAGGGAAAATGCTAGAGTCTATTATAAAGGATGTGATAACAGGACACTTAGAAAATATCAATGGGATTAGACAGAGTCAACATGGATTTATGAAAGGGAAATAGTGTTTGACAAACCTACTGGAGTTTTCTGAGGATGTAACTGATAGAATAGATAAGGGAGAACCAGTGGATGTGGTGTATTTGGATTTTCAGAAGGCCTTTGATAAGTCCCACATAAAAGGTTAGTGTGCAAAATTAAAGTACATGGGATTGGGGTAATATACTGGCATGGATTGAAAATTGGTTAACAGACAGGAACCAGAGAGTAGGAATAAATGGGTCTTTTTCAGGGTCACCAGCAGTGACTAGTGGGGTACCGCAGGGATCAGTGCTTGGGCCCCAGCTATTCACATTGGCCTAGAAATTCCATTTCCTACGGGTGTGTACGCGCTGTGTACTCATCCGTAGGGCCAACGGAAGTGGCGGTTTTACGCATGCACTGCGCATGCACTGGAAACTGGCACTTCCGTTCACTGCAGAAAGGGCTTCCCAGGTCAAACGCCTGCCCCGGATAGGCAGCGCGTACGTTAGAAACTTCTGTTTTTTTCACACTGGCTTGAGTCGGGAAAAGCAGGCGCAAGGCCTGCTTCTAGCAGGCTAATAGTTTAAGAAAGTAAAAAAAAAAAAAATTTCCACTGATTTATCATTTTAAAATACTTTAAAGAAAGGTAAGTTTATTTTTAGCCCCGTTAAAAACTTTAATTATTTTTTTCAAAAATTTAAATTTTTGTTTAAAATAGTTAATTTATGTAATTTATAGTCATTTTTAAAATGTGATTTTTTAAATTTATTTGCAGTTTTACTTATGTTTTGGGGCTGATCTCTATTCATAGATTTGACAGGTCTTCCTGTCAAATCTATGAATGGAGATTCCCTGCTCTGATTGGCTCCCCATGGCCCACGTGATCCCAGGGACGCTGCAAACTAGCTGCGCCCCTGGGATACGCGTGCCCTGCACACCGGCAGTTTGAAGAGGCACAGCAACGGAATTCTACGCCTCCTGGGAGCCCTCCGGTCCAGGCGCAGATTTTTCCGAATCGCAGCCCTCCGCCTGCAGGAGGGCTGCGAACGGAATTTCTGGGCCAATATATATCAATGATTTAGATGAGGAAACCAAATATAATATTTCCAAGTTTGCTGACGACACAAAACTAGGTGGGATTGTGAGCTGTGAGAAGGATGCAAAGAGGCTTCAAGGCAATTTAGACATTGAGTGAGTGGGCAAATACATGGCAGATGCAGTATAACGTGGATAAATGTGAAGTTATCCATTTTGGTAGAAAAAACAGAAAGGCAGAGTATTATTTAAATGGTGATAGATTGGGAAATGCTGATGTACAAAGGGACCTGGGTGTCCCTGTACACCAGTCACTGAAAGCAAACATGCAGGTGCAGCAAGCAGTTAGGAAGGCAAATGGTATGTTGGCCTTGATTGCAAGGGGATTTGAGTACAGGAGCAAGGATGTCTTACTACAGTTGTACAGGGCCTTGGTGAGACCACACCTGGAGTACTGTGTGCAGTTTTGGTCTCCTTACCTAAGAAAGGATATACTTGCCATAGAAGGAGTGCAGCGAAGGTTCACCAGACTGATTCCTGGGATGGCAGGACTGTTGTATGAGGAGAGATTGGGTCAACTAGGCCTGTATTCACTAGAGCTTAGAAGAATGAGAGGGGATCTCATTGAAACATATAAAATTCTGACAGAGCTCGACAGACTGGATGCAGGGAGGATGTTTCCTCTGGCTGGGGGGGTCGAGAACAAGGGGTCACAATCTCAGGATACAGGGGTAGGACATTTAGGACTGAGATGAGGAGAAATTTCTTCACTCAGAGGGTGGTGAACCTGTGGAATTCTCTACCACAGAAGGCTGTGGAGGCCAAGTCACTGAATATATTTAAGAAGGAGATAGATAGATTTCTAGACACAAAAGTCATCAAGGGGTATGGGGAGAGAGTAGGAATAGGGTATTGAGATAGAGGATCTGCCATGATCATATTGAATGGCGGAGCAGGCTTGAAGGGCCGAATGGCCTACTCCTGCTCCTATTTTTCTATGTTTTCTGTTTCTATAGAGAATTCCAAAGATTCACAAACCTCAGTGAAGAAATTTCTCCTCATCTCAGTCCTAAATGGCCGACCTCTTATCCTGAGATTATTTATGACCTCTAGTTCTAGACTCTCCACCGAGGGGAAACAGCCTCTCAGCATCTACCCTGTCAAGCCCGCTAAGAATTTTGTACGTTTCAATGAGATCACCTCTCATTCTTCTAAACTCCAGAGAATATAGGCCCATTTTACTCAATCTCTCCTCTCAGGACAGCCCTCTCATCCCAGGAATCAATCTGGAGAACCTTCGTTGCAACCCCTCTAAGACAAGTATAGCCTTCCTTAGGTAAGGAGACCAAAACCGTACATGTACTCCAGGTGTGGTCTCACCAAAGCCCTATATAATTGCAGTAAGACATCCTTACTCTTATACTCGAACCTCCTTGCAATAAAGGCTAACATACCAATTGCCTTTCTAATTGATTGCTGTACCTGCATATTAACTTCCTGTGATTCGTGTACAAGGATCCCCAAATCCCCCTGAATACCAACATTAACTAGTCTCTCACCTTTTAAAAAATATCCTGCTTTTCCATTCTTCCTATCAAAGTGGATTTCACACTTCCCCACATTATACTCCATCTGCCACCTTCTTGCCCAATCACTTAACCGATCTATATCACTTTTCAGTCTCTTTGTGTCTTCCTCAGAGCTTACTTTCCCACCTAGCTTTGTATCATCAGCAAACTTGGATATATTACTCGGTTACTCATCTAAGTCATTGATTATAGAATGTAAATAGCTGAGGCCCAAGCATTGATCCTTGCGGCATTCCACTAATTACACCCTGCCATCCCGAAAATGACTCGTATATTCCTACTCTCTGTTTTCTGTCCGTTAACCAATCCTTAACCCATGCTAATATATTACCCCAATCCCGTGAGCCCTAATCTTGTGTAACAACCGCTTGTGTATGGCGCCCTATCGAATGCCTTCTGAAAATCCAAATATACTACATCCACTGGTTCCCCCTTATCTACCCTGCTAGTTACACCCTCAAAAAACTCTTAATAGATTTGACAAACACGATTTCCTTTTCATAAAACCGGGTTGACTCTGCCTAATCATAGTGATTTGCCTTTATTGTCCTGTTACCACGTCCTTAACAATAGATTCAAGCATTTTCCCTGCTACTGATGTCAGGCTAACTGGCCTATAGTTCCCTGTTTACTCTCTCCCTCCTTTCTTGAACAGTGGGGTTACATTTGCTACCTTCCAATCCATGGGAACCATTTTAGAATGTAGGGAATTCTGGAAGATAAAAACCAATGCATTCAGTATCTCTGTAGCCACCTCTTTTAAAACCCCTGGACCTGATGGCCTACACCCCTCCCCTTCCAGACCCACCCCCAGGGGATTTGTTGGCTTTTAGTGCCATTAATTTCTCTAGTACTTTTTTGTTACTAATAGTAATTTCTTTAAGTTCCTCACTCTCATTAGACCCTTGTTTCCCCACAATTTCCGTTATGTTCTTTGTGTCTTCTACTGTGAAGACAGACACAAAATATTTGTTTAGCGTCTCTGCCATTTCCTTATTCATTATAATTTCTCCTGTCTCTGCCTCTAAGTGACCCATGTTTACTTTCATCAATCTCTTCCTTTTTACATACTTGTAAAAGCTCTTACAATCTGTTTTTATATTTCTTGCTAGTTTCCTCTCATATTCTATTTTCTCCCTCTTTATCAATTGTTGATTTTTAAATCTCCAGGCTTAGTACTCTTTTTGGTAACATTGTAAGACTTCTTTTAATCTAATACTATCCTTAATGTATCGAGTTAACCATGGCTGTACCACTTTTCCAGTGGAGTTTTTATTCCTCAAGGGAATGTATATTCATTGAGAATTATGAATTATTTCTTTAAATGTTTGCCATTGCTTATTTACCATCATATCTTTTAATCTAATTTCCCTATCTACCTCAGCCAACTCACCCCTCATACCTCTGTAATTGGCTTTGCTGATATGTAAGACCCTAGTTTCAGACTTAATCACAATTCTCTCAAACTTAATATGAAATTCTATCATATTATGATCGCTCTTCCCAGTGGATCCTTTACTATAAGATTACTAATTAACCCTGTCTCATTACACAATACTTGATCTAAAATAGCCTGTTCCCTAGTTGGTTCCTCAACATATTGTTCTAGAAAACTCTCTTGAATGCATTCTCCCATGAACTCATCCTCCAAGCTACTTTTGCTCAGTCTATATGAAGATTAAAGTCCCCCACGATTATTGCATTACCCTCATTACATGCTCCTCTAATTTCCTGATTTATACCCCATCCAACACTATGATTACTGTTACACGGCCTATAAACTACTTCCAACAGTGTTTTCTGCCTTTTGTTATTTCCAAGCTCCACCCATACTGATGCTACATTCTGATTTTCTGGGCTAAGATCTTTTCCACCTACTGCCTTTATCTCATCCTTTATTAGGACTACCCCACTTCCTTTTCCATTTTGCCTATCTTTTCTAAAAGCCAAGTACCCTGGAATATTTAGTTCCCAACCTTGGTCACCCTGCAACTCCATCTTAGTAATAGCTACTAGATCAAACCCATTTATTTATCTCCATTTGTGTCATTAATTCATCTATCTTGTTACGAATGCTTCATGCATTCAGATATAGTGTCTCTGTTTGTCCCTATGTCAATTTGCGTGTGGCTCAGGTAGTAATGCAGAGATTATTACCTTTGAGGTTCTTTTTAATTTGTACCCTAACTCCTCAAACTCCCTCAGCAGAACCTCATTCCACGTCATTGGCTCGTACGTGGACCGCAACTGGATCCTCCCCCTCTTTCACCAAGTTCTTCTCCAGCCACGAGGAGATGTCCTTAACCCTGGCACTGGGTAGGCAACACAGCCTTTGGGACTCCCGGTCCCAGCGGCAGAAAACAGTATCTATCCCCCTGACTATATTATCCCTTACCACTATCACATACCTTTTCACTCCCCCCACTTGAATGGCCTCCTGTACCATGGTGCCGTGGTCCATTTGCCCATCCTCCCTGCAGTCTTTGTTCTCATCCAAACTGGTAGCAAGTACCTCATACCTATTGGAAAATGGCAAAGGCTGAGTTTTCTCCTCCACTGCATCTGCAGGCCCCTTTACCTGCCTGAATCACAGTCGCATCCTCCTGTTCCTGACCACTAACCAAAACTAAACCACTACCTAACATAAGGGATGCGACTGCCTCCTGGGTCAAAATGTCCAAGTAACTCTCCCCCTCCCTGATGCATCGCAATGTCTGCACCTCGGATTCCAGCTCAACAACTCGGAGTTGAGGTTCCTCGAGTTGCAGACACTTACTGCAGATGTGGTTGCCTGGGATCGCGCTGCTCTCCACAAACTCCCACATGCTGCAGAGACAGCACACCTCCTGCACTGCCGTCTCTATCTAACTTTGTTTGATATATTTAATTAATTAACGTTTTATATCGTTAATTCACTTGGTTTATTTTTTGTTTTTTTAAACAAATTAATTTAACTAGTTTAAATTATTAATTTAATGAAGTATTAGTTATAGGTTCCTAGTTTTAAATACTTACTGCCTCAGGCTTACACAAACCACTACAAGTAATAAAGGTAAAAGGAGCACCTCCTTACCCTGCTGCACTGAATTTCCACTCTCACCAAATTCTCGACTTCCCACTCTGTTTACGATGCACTCAGTTAACGTTGCGATCTGTGGTTGCACTCTGCTGGTTCACAATATCACTGCCAACACCTGAGGTCACAACACATGTCGACCAAGTTGACTCTCGTGGAATCCAACCCACCACAGGGCATCAGACTTTTAACTTTGGACTGTTTCATATTGTCCCCTCTCTATCCTTTGTTTAAGACCATGACATGTCATGTCAAATGAGATGAATGACGAGTGATTCCATTTTTGGTGTGTTGATTACAGGAGGAATGTTGGCAAGGATACCAAGGAAACTCTCAGGTCTACAAATAGTGGCATGGGATCTTTCACAGCTACCAGAACACACACGGCCTCTTTTTGACATTTCATCCAAAATATTGCACATCCAACAATACAGCACTCAGTCAGTACTGCACTGAAATGTTTGCCTAGATGTTGTGCTCAAGTCCTGCAGTGGGACTTTAAACTCACAACCTACTGACTCCGAAACAATTGAACCAAGCTGACATACCTGGACAAAGATTATGTGGGTCACTACAATTAAGATTTGTGATCAAAGAGCTAATCTTGACTTCATAATAGCTATACACCAGAATGACCAGTCCATTTTCTATACCCATTTCTCAATAGGATTTCCCAATTAGTGACAAAATATGGGCAGCTCTGTGCTGTTGGTGTCATTAATTTAGAGAAAAGAGCATTTATGTAATCAATCTGACCTCAGTTAAAAAGGATATTTATTTCAAGAAACAAATGTTCGGTAAGACTGTTGGGGGTAAAAATTGAGTCGCGCCCCATTTGGGGCGCTAACCTCGCCGGGGCGCGACTTTTAGCGCCCCGAAAAAATTAGCGGCCCCGCGCCGGAACTTCAGTGGTTGCGCCCCAAGAGGGAAGCGGGGCGCAACTGGAAGCAGCCCGCATCCCTCTTGGGGCGCTGCGAGTGAATATCCTGGCGCTACGTGCCGCAGCGCCACGCGCTGCGGCACGTCGCGCCGCGGTATTGCAGGCCTTCCTCCCCTTCTTAAAGGGGAGGGACCCTGCGCAGCGCGAACCGGGGCCCAACTGGGCCCCCAGGGATCGGGAGTGCCGGCAAAAGAGCCCGGCACTCAAGAGAAGTGCCGGGCTCTTGGAGCGCAGCCGGCACTTCACGGTGGGGGGGCTTCACGGGGGCCGGGGGCAGGTGCTGGCAGGCGGCCAGCAACAAAAATGGCCGCCTGCCACCTCCGCTTTAAATATCGCCGCCCCGGCCGCACGTACGCCTCCCTGAACCCGTCGGACATAGCGTCTGGCGGTAAATCAGGGGGCGCGACTGAAGATCACGGCCGGGGCGCGAGCGGGGTGCTGCGCACGGCGATGACGTCATCGCCGGCGGCGCAGCGCCACAGGGCGCTACCGGCTGCCGCCGCCGCTAACCTCCCACTAAATTTTTCGGGAGGCGTGGGCGGCGCTGCGCCCGGGCGTTAGCTGCTTTACGCCCCATTAGCGCCCTCTTAAGGCGCTAACGGGAGGCGCAAGCAGCTGAATTTTTCCCCCTTGTTATTTGAGGAAAGACAAGTTATTTTTAACCACTGTTCAAACAAGTTCCCTTATTCTGCCCTACCCCACCAATTAGACTATACAAAGATCTTTAACCTATCAAAAAACTGTTGTCTGCTTTTAACTTACTCAAATTTAAGATTTCAATTCTCCTATCAGCATGCTTCGCTAAGAGTGGTAAAAGTAGTGCGTGTCTGTGATTCTTCATAAGACAAGTTATTGATGTTGACCAAGTCATCAATAAATGCTATTGATCAGAAGCCAGGAAGTTCTTCTGAGCTGGAGGGAGAGATGATTGAAGCACAAGTCACCTGGACTACTCTCCTTCAGTACCCAGCTGCTGGGAGAGCCCAATAGAAAATACATAAAATAAATGTTAAAAATAATCTTAATTCTTAAATTGGAATATGTCAAACAGCCGACAGTTGACTGAAATGTACGCTCTCAACCAGAATGCACACTATATTTCCAGGGCAATTCTGAATACTGATCATTTATTTAATGATGGGAGTCAGCATTGGATTTTTTTTCTTTTTCACATGTTACATAAGTGTCAATTAAGAAAATCATGCATACGTTGTGAAATTGGTAGCCAAAGCATCTCCAGCAATGGCTTCTCTTCCCAACCCCACTATTACTCCGGAGTCCCCCAAGGAATATGTATGCTTGGGCCCCTCCTTTTCCTCATTTACATTCTGTCCCTTGGGAACATCATCTACAGATATGCTTCCACATCCTAACACCCAGTTCTGCTGCTCCACCACCTCTCTCGTCAGAAAGCTTGTCCGACATCTAATCTTGGATGAGCTGCAATTTGCTCCAGCTAAACTGTGGGAAGAGCAAAGCCATTGTTTTCGGCTCTCGCCACCAACTTTTTACAGTTGCCCCAACTGTTTGTAACCTCAGCATCCTATTCAAGCCTGAGCTTCTGACCTCTCATCTTCTCCATCACAAAGACTGTCTACTTCCACCTTTGTACTATTACGCACATGATCCCCTATCTCAGCCCGTCTGCAGCTGAAACCCTCATTCATGCCTTTGTCACCTCCAATGCTCTCCTGGCCTGCTGCTGTCCTCTACCCTCCATAAGGCCCTCACCAAACTCTCCATTTCTGACTCCGATCTCTTATGCACACCCCTCCCTTCACCCCACCATTGGTGACCAATGCTTCCACTGCCTAGGTCCCATGCTCTGAAATTCACTCTCCACCTGCCTTTCCTCCTTGGCCAATGGTGGAGCGATTAAATCGGGGATGTGCAAGAGGCCAGAAGAAAATGACAGCCTTATGAGTAGATACTCTTTTGTGAAGTGGCAGATCTGGCATTCCAGATATGGGCACAGCATAGAAATAACATGAACAACAACTTGTATTCATAAGCACCTTTAACATAGGAAAAAGTCCCAAAGCACTTCACAGAGCTATAACCAAAACATGGACATTAAACCAAAGGAGGATAAATTACTGAAGCTTGGTTAAAAAAGGTTGGTTTTAAGGACAGTCTTAAAGGAGGAAAGGCAGGTGGAAAGCGAATTTCAGAGCATGGGACCTAGGCAGTGGAAGCATTGGTCAGCAATGGTGGGGTAAAGGGAGGGGGGTGCATAAGAGATCAGAGTTAGAAATGTAGAGTTTGGGGGAGGCCTTCCACCTGCCTAGGTTCCAAGCTGTGGAATTCCCTCCCTAAACCTCTCCACCTCTCTGTACTCCTTTAAGATGCTCCTTCTTTGACCCAAGCTTTGGGTAACCTGTCCCAATATCTCCTTATGTGGCTGTGTCAAACTTTGTTTGATAATCTCCTGTGAAGCGCCTTGGGATGTTTTACTACGTTAAAGGCGCTATATAAATGCAAGTTGTTGTTGTTCATCTGCTAATATTCTGTATGCCTATTAAGTGTGGAACTGCTTATAGCTAATGCTCAATCGCAAGATCATCCTTGGAAAGGATTAGGAACCACAAAAAAAATTCCCTCGAATTAGAAGAAGTATTGTTAGCTAGAATGCTCATCACTTCAATCTGTGTCTCCTAACACCTGTACCTACCTGTTGAACACTAGACACGAGTGCAGCAGGGACTAATCAAAGTGCCAATTTATAGTTTGCGACCTGCTACTTCCCCCCCACTGAAAACCCTTTCCAAATACAGTACCATCCATATTACCTGGGGTGTACAAGAATGATTAGGTGACCACTTATTAGGTCTCACTGCATCACTGCATATTCCGACAATGCATCATGACTGATGCAGTTATCTCCAGCAGACTTTTGTTATTAATCTGTGGCTCAGTGAGAAGAATGTCAGTTACTGCTAGAAAGGCACAGAATAATGGACAGTCATGGAATTTGATCCCAAACATGCCAATAAAAATCTGAGAATACCATTTAATAAAAATGGAATTGCTCAATTGATTTAAAGAAGCAGTGTCAGCTGCATCCTATTCTAGAACTGGCATGAGATCATAGATTTAAGTGTAAAGTTCATAAATAAACAAGGATTTAAAATGGTTAACAGACTCTACAACTTAACGAACCTTGATGGAACTATATTCTTCTGGTAAGTTTTTTCCACAACTTCAATGTTTTATTCCAAATAATTCAGTAAAACCCTGTCTGATAGATTTAAAAGGATCCTTATTTAAGTGTCCTTCAGATGGATGCATCAGGGTTCAATATATCAGTCTCAACACAGGCAATTGTTATCAATGCATGTGGTAGAAGTATTAATCAATAATCAAAATAGAAATTGGTTGCACAGCTACTGGGCTCAATCCCTTTCCCACTTCTGAAACACCAACATGGAACATCATTCTGGATCGAGAATATTTTTTTTTCTCCTGAAAATGCTAGTTAAATTCAATGGGCAGTGCGAAGGCAAAGGATTCTAAAGATTTAGACAAAAGTGTCAAATCCAAGACTTCTTTTATGTCATTTCCTGGCCAAAGTGCAAGCTAGAAATATATATTTTTAAAAGTTGGGATAAAAGCAGGTTCTCATTTCCTGCTTCACTGAGAATTCTGCAATGTGATTGGCTGCTCAGCCAGCTTGTTGATGTCACAGCAGATTGCGTGGGGGATTCCCCATTATACTTCACTGAAATCACTTACGCTTCGAAAAAGGTAAACTTCTCGCCACAGAGATCGCGGGATCTCTGTAGGCAGCTTTCTACAGGGGCAGCAGCGAACGCCTTTGCTTCACCACTGACCACAAATTCCTTTGCTTCACCACTGACCACAAATTCCAGACCATTGACTAATGAACTAAAGAGATACCAATGGTAAATGGTAAAGATGAGTTTCACTAAGATAGACATAGGCTTTTAGTGTCTGGAAGGGAAGATGGATGCATCAGGAGGGAGTGGCATTAGTGTTGAATTCAGCTGCAAGTCAAGCACTCAGCCCCATCATCGCTGCTAGACAGGACTTTAATAAAAGCCAACTGGTCTCATGATCTCATCACATCCAAAACATTTTATTCCATAAAGTATTTGATCATCTGTGTCAGTCATTATCCTTGGCGTGTTTAGTTCTAATCCAGTATTAAGCCAACTTTTAAAAGATTTAATTAACATTGCTAAATCTGTTTTAAATCCTGCTGGCTATGGGGCAACATTAAAGGCTGACATGCAGAATGTTATTAAATGTCTTGGGGAATAACAAAGCTCAGACTTATTTGACACTCCTGTGCAACTTATCCAGCTCTTTGTTTGCTCCCAACAACTTCCTCAGTCAAATTCATGCAGCATCGTCATTATGGTTGCTTGAAATGGTGCACTGTTAAAATCAACCACAAAGCATACAATATTGGCAAGAGAAAATATCACTTGGTGGAACAGCTAATGGGAGAAACAGAGAAGCAGATTGAGCACATGGAGGTATTCTACCAGGCATAGACAGCAGTCACATGATGTAACAGCAATAATAGAGCAGGTCCTTAGTGGTGATTTCCATAAAGGATCGTCATCTTACCCATGTTATCTGGAGAACAAAACATGGAAAAAAATGCCTCTCTAGTAGTCATCCATTACTGAGAAAAGCAAGCACTGTGCACACTCGTCAGGACAGCAAAGACATGCATCGACTCGCAAGCTCCTTTAACACTATACTTTTATCAACTTCTCTTAGCTGGCATGTTTTACTGCTCTAATCAATATATTCTGATAGGGCTTGTATAGCACAGACCCTTTGAAAAAGTGGTTCTCTTAATTTACATTTTTGCACACATGCTGTTAAAACCAGTCACCCAAGGCTATTCTAACATTAGCTAACAAAAAGCAGCAAAAAAAAGCAATTATATCATTTGCTCAGCTGTAACGCTCCTGCTCCATCCGGCTTACTTGTATAGAGAAAATATTGGAGCCCCTTCCCCCAGTGTTTTAATCTTTTTTATTGCTGTTTAAAGTGACACCAAAATCTGACAGCGGGACTCCAGTTTTAATCTGTGTCAGTAAACCCATCCAGAACTGGATTTTTGAAGTCAAAAGCAACAAAATAGTCAGTCACAGTGGCAAAATCAGCACATTTAATTGGTTAATTTAGCTCCTGGTTTGTGGTTATAATGGGGTTATAAAATGTCTAGCTTTTTTTTAAAAACAGAAAATGACATAACATTCTCAGATACACTATGGTCCCCAATAATCTCTCATTATTTATGAAACATCCTCTCTATACCATGCACTTGTGACCTTTTAGAAAGTCCTAAAAGTAGCCATATTAGAGCATTCCATAAATGTCACCGTGAACAATATTTTTGTATGCCAATAAAATTTTGTGCACCGTCAGTCAATAGTAATCCTTGTGAAATTAAATGGAAAAGCAGCCAGTTAACTGTTTCAGTGATATGTAATCAATGTTTCAGAACTTACAAAAATTGAAAAGTAGCTTGGGATTTAAAATTGAAGAAAAAAAATCAGGTAGGCCAAAATTAAAGTCATCAAAATAGGGCGAGTACTTCTCAATAACACACATTAAATGTAATATTTGAAAGTTACATTAAAAAAATTATCCTGTTCCTCCAGAAAGTGATGAAACAATGCATGATACCTGAAAAAACTAAAATTCAACATGTTAATAAAAAGTGTAAAATATTATACTATATTAGAAAAGGCAACCAGTACATTTAGTTCAGTGTACAAAGGTCTTCTGTTTAATCAGTTGCACAGGAACAATGAATTTACTGTTGGCATAATGATAACTATTTGAATTGATGGATTTCCATTTCATATTTCCATTGCAACTGTCAAAACTCAAAGCAAAATTTACAATATGCATCTTGAACTTGAAAATTATAACACTTTCAAGTAAAGTGTATCCAGGACTTAGAACACTCCAGTAATTACATCTGTTATCTTAGCAAAAGCTTAATTTATTTAGATACAGTTTGATGCTTCAGGGTGTGCAGGTATATTCTGTGGAAGCTTCGCATTTTAAATTAGTGCTTCGTTTTTAAACCAAGGCAACTGACAGATACGCATGTAGCAAATTTCATCCAGTCATTTTTAGACAAATAGTTTCTCTATGATTTCTTTTTTCCCAATAAAACATTTTATTTGCGATGGGCCATATAAACTGCAAAATAACACTAGCCACAAATACAGAGTTAATTTTTATAGGATTACAAGACAGCCCATAAGTTTTCTCCTGGAAATTCCATTGCCGTAGATCAGTAATGTGGTGAACACAGGCACTGAACCGGTCAAATGTCTTGTTCTTGCCAATTTTCCCACAAATGGTGCTTCCAGTCAAAATGGAAATATAGATCTTTTGCTGCACGGTTTTCATCCCCACAGTAAACTACAAATAGAAAACACAGACAATTAATTCACAAGATTTCCCAATGCTTCATTCACAATTTCTTTATCTGAATGAACTAGTGTTAAAATAAAAACGAGGACTGTCCTAATTAAAAGGAGAACTATGTCCAAGTAGGCAGCAGCCTCCACCTATTACCCTGTGTAATATAGCACAGCCTTGAAGGGATCCCGTCTTTAGCAGTTACATGACAAAGGTTAGGGCAGGTGGAGCCAGAGGACAAATAGCTGAATGGATAGTCAATTGGCTAAAAAATAGAAAGCAGTAGGGGTAAAGGGTAGTTATTCAGATTTGAAGAAAGTAGAAAGTGGTGTTCCACAAGGATCAGTGCTGGGACCAGTTATTCATAATTTACATTAAGGATTTGGACTCAAGAACAAGTAACACAATATCAAAATTTGCAGATACCAAACTGGGAGGTATAGCTAACACTGACGAAGAATGCAACATAATGCAAGACATTAGAAAACTTGCAGTTAATTGGCAAATCAACTTTAACATGGATAAATGAGAGGTGATGCACCTTGGTTGGAAAAATAGAAACATTACCTACTCCTTAGAAAATAATCTGAATGGGGTAGAAGAGCAAAGGGATCTAGGGATACAGGTGAACAAATCATTAAAAGCAGCACTGAAGGTCAGCAAAGCAATTAAAAATGCTAACAAAGCACTGGGATTTATTTCTAGGGGTATAGAATTCAAAAGTAGTGAAGTTATGTTAAACTTGTATAGCGCCCTGGTAAGGCCACACAAGAGTACTGTGCACAGTTCTGGTCTCCATACTATAAAAAGAACATTGAAGCACTGGAGAAAGTGCAAAAAAGATTTACAAGGATGGTACCAGAACTGAGATTACAGCTATTGGGAACGATTGAACAGGTTAGGGCTTTTTTCTTTAGAAATGGGAAGACTTAGAGATGACGTTATCGAGATCTTGAAAATTATGAATGGGTTGGGACAGGATAGATGTGGAGAGAATGCTTTATAGGAAGGACATATTTCCCTTAGCAGAGAGGTCAACAACCAGGGGGCATAGATTTAAAGTAATTGGTCGAAGGATTAGAGGGGAGTTGAGGAGAGTGGTGGTGGGGGTCTGAAACTCTCTGCCTGAAAGGGTGGTAGAGGCAGAAACGCTCATCACATTTAAAAAGTACTTGGATATGCACTTGAAGTGCCGTAACCTACAAGGCTACAGACCAAGAGCTGGAAAGTGGGATTAGGCTGGATAGCTCTTTCGGCCAGCAGACATGATGGGTCGAATGGCCTCCTTCTGTGCTGTAAATTTCTATGATTGAGAGGCTGAATGACCTACTCCTGTTCCTATTTGATAAATTCTACAGAAAATAATTGGTTTCAGATCAACAAAATCACAGCAAAGGGACACAGTAACCTCAGTATTCAACTGTGTGGCCATTAATAACTTCTATTACAATGCTGGTTTTGCAACTGAATTAGTGGATCTTACAAGTTCAAAGATTATTTTTCCACAGCATGACTGGTCAGTCAACATCCTTGGGTAGGGAAATGGTTTTCTTTACATTCACTAACTGATCAGTGGATCTAACTGTAAGCCCGCTTGGAGTTCACGGTTGGGGGGGTGGGGGGGGAGAGTGGGTTTGAGGGGAGACAAATCTCAATATCTAGCCCGCACTGCTTGAATTGTGCTACCTGATGGATCAGAGCAGCATTTGCAATGGTCACACAACAATGGGTCAATTAACTGACACTTCCTCTTGTATGTTAAAGGATGTGCAACTGCCTAGAAATCAACATATAACGGGTAAATTGCAACTTCAAAAATACAACAAAATTATCTATTGGTGAAACTAAATGCCTATCATGCAAACTGCTAAACAGATAAAATATTTTTATAAAACTAAAACATATTGGCCTGGAATTTGCAGTTGTAATGACAGCAAAACAGTCACCGCTCGCCGTTATTACTGTGTAAAACTGATAGCAACGTCTGGCGTCCGCCCATGCGCAGTTAAACGCGAATGCTGTCAGTGATACCCTGCTCCTCCACAGGATGCGCTGTTGCAGTCTTCACAGATGCAATCAACACAGAATCAATGATTTGTCGTGAACTTCAACTATTAAGAGTCATACATACATACGGCGCAGAAGGAGGCCATTCAGCCCATCGAGTCCGTGCCGGCTCTCTGTAGAGCAATCCAGTCAGTCCCACTCCTCTGCTCTATCCCCGTAGCCCTGCAAGTTTATTTCCCTTAAGTGCCTATCCAATCTCCCCTTGAAAACATCGAGTGTCCCGGCTTCCACCACTTCCGTCGGCAGCAAATTCCAGGTCCTCAGCACTCGCTGTGTAAAAATGTTTTTCCTCACGTCCCCCCTTGGGGGGGAGGGGGACGGGACGTGAGGAAAAACCGTAAATCTGTGTCCCCTAGTCCTTGTACCATCAACTAGTGGGAACAGCCTATCCAAACCAGTCATAATCTTGTACACCTCTATCAAATCACCCCGCAACCTCCTTTGCTCTAATGAAAACAAATCCAGCTTCTCTAACCTGTCCTTGTAGCTCAGATCCCCCATCCCCGGAACCATTCTGGTAAATCTCCTCTGCACCGTCTCAAGGGTCTTCACATCCTTCCTAAAGTGTGGTGACCAGAACTGGACACAATACTCCAGTTGTGGCCTAACCAGCGCTTTATAAAGGTTCAGCATAACTTCTCTACTTTTGTACTCAATACCTCTATTTATGAAGCCCAATATCCCATATGCTTTGCTAACCACTCTCTCAATATGTCCTGCCACCTTCAGAGACCTATGCACATTGACTCCCAAGTCCCTCTGTCCCTGCACACTCTTTAAAACTGTGCCACTCTCCCTGTTCCTTCTGCCAAAATGCATTAAACTCACTCTTCTTGCTGTAAGGACCAATGGAAAAGTTAAGTCTTGTTCAATCAGGAGTAACTGAGTTTTTAAACAGTTTACAAAATATTATTTACTGCTGAACAATCTCTCTGGCCCTGAAAAACTATTTTTACAAGTGTGGAGTCTCATTCCCAAGAAGAACATTTAAAAATAGCATAATTTTTAAAAAGTATAGTTTTTAAAGTTTGTTCTGATATTTAAGTTTCTCCCTTAACCTCATGTGTATGGCGCAGTCTTTATTTTGCTTTCTGTACAATAATTTAAATGTGATTTATATTCTGCTTTTTACTTCCTGCTTTGCCATCTGTGAGAATTCTTCAATCTGATTGGCTGATCAGCCTGCATACTCTGTTGCTGGACGCCACAGATCCCCTGTAGAAGGCGCCAAATTCAAACTGACGTCAGAATAGAGGAAATTTGCGCTCTAGAGCCCATTAAAACTTTGTGCGCAGCATTTTGAGGTCAAAGGCGAGCACCGTTCCTTCGCTGCTGACTGCAAAATCTGGGCCATTCAGATTTTACCATTTTTTTCTGTCACTACACACTATCCATATTTCTCACCAACAGGACAGGTGACTGATCTGCTCCCAAACTTCTTCAATGACACCCTGAGACCAACCCAGGGTGACTGTTCCTTTGATTTTCCCTTCCTTTCACAGGGATGCATTTAGCTTCTGCTCTATCTTTGGCTCCCACGAAGTCTTTGACTGGCAACTCAGCGTGGAAATTATAGGTATGAACTTCCGTTGTGCCGCTGTACAAAACAGGGTATTTGTACTCTAATGCACTGCATCATTGTACCACTTGTCCGTTAAATTATGATTTAAAAAATATCACAGCAACTAGTTCCATTTTCCACTCACTTCATAGCAAGCCCAAAATAATTTCAGTTTCCTAACAATGAGAAAGAATCATTGAGAAACTGAATAAGTCATTCTTTTTTTAAATCTGGGATTGTAGGACTTATTTTTTGGCGATCATATTCCATAATTCCTTCTTATAATTAAGCCCATTTGGACTTCAAGGGTTAAGTTACGAGGAGAGATTACACAAATTAGGGTTGTATTCCCTAGAATTTAGACGGTTAAGGGGTGATCTGGTCGAAGTTTTCAAGATATTAAGGGGAACAGATAGGGTAGATAGAGAGAAACTATTTCCACTGGTTGGGGATTCTAGGACTAGGGGCATAGTCTAAAAATTAGAGGCAGACCTTTCAGGAGTGAAATTAAGAAACACTTCTACACACAAAGGGTGGCAGAAGTTTGGAACTCTCTTCCACAAACGGCAATTGATGCTCGATCAATTGTTAATTTTAAATCTGAGATTTTGTTAACCAAAGGTATTAAGGGATCTGGACCAAAGGCAGGTATATGGAGTTGGGTCGCAGATCAGCATGACCTCATTAAATGGTGGAGCAGGCTCGAGGGGCTGAATGGCCTACTCCTGTTTCTATTGGTTTATAATGTTCTGAGATTTTTACCAGTGTTTTGTGAATGATATTCCACGATTTCATTTGTTTTTCAATGAAAACTTCAAATCAGTAGCCTTGGATATGGTGCATTCCTATATATCATGGCTAAAATATTTCAATTCTTTTGGCTCACTGGCCTGTGATTATTATTTGTGAGGTTACTGTTCTTTAAAGTTTTACACTTGGGAAGGTCTTTGGATAACAGGAAAGTTTAATTGATCATGGTCAAACAGGTTATTTCATTTGCAGCAATCATGACGCGAAGATAAACTGTCATTACTTTTTAGATAGCCTCTGTCAAATCTGCATAATAATTTTACTCATACAAGTAGGTAACAGAATACTTAGCACGTTTTAAATCAAAAGCCACGGGTGCTCAAAATACACATCATAATCTGTAAATTTAACTGTCAGCAGCTCCAGGGAATTTTTTGCTAAGATTTTGGCTCATATACTTCAGTGAAAATCCCCTAACAGAGTTGCTTTATTACGGTAATACCAATGTTGTTACTAAAATACACACAAAAAAAGACAAAAAATGAAGTGCTGTAGTCTCCTTTTTCTATTTTCCCTACTTTTCCCCTATTTCTCGATTTTAATTTTTTTTTTAAACTGTCATTTCTTGCAGAAACTATCTCTTGAGATTCATTTAACATTATTCCTTATTTAATGTTACTTTTAAACCTGCCTCCATGTGTTAAATCGCCATTCCTGGGCTGGTCAAGTTTGAAACAAAATGGTCCTTGATTGGCGGAAAACAGGCTTAAGGCCACTGAAGACTGACCTGGTCACATTATTGGAGTGATTAATTTTATGACAAGTATTTTTACAGATCTAACCACTCAACAAGATAACATGGGGCATACATTGTCAAAACAATTTATTTTATTAGCAGTGATCATAAGGTTAATATAAGTATTCTTAAACATTGTCGTATTTTACTTTTTACACAGATCAGTGGAATGTCTGCATAATAGTAATTGAGAAGAGGCACATTTCATAGCAGTTCAATTTGTGTTGTGCAGTAGGAGGATGAACTATGATCTATAAAGAATGAATGAACTTCCTCAGCACATCTCAAAGTGGTTCACAACCAATTGGACACAGCAAGGTCCTATAAATAGCAAATTAATCAATAAATAGATTTTTTTTTTTTTTAAATTGGTGCTGGCTGAGGGAGGCATGTTGGCCAGAACACAACATAATTGGTACAAAAACTGTACAGTAAAACCTGCAAATTACAGACACTTTAGGGACTGGCATCAACTCTCCTTTTTTGCAGGTGTCCACATTTTCAAAATGGTCATATGTACTGAAAAATGTTTCTAAACAATCTTGAAGAGCCAGCTGAGATCATGATCAGCACCTAATCAGCTGCAATAATTCCACGATTCCTTCTTCCACACACCAGCGTTCAGCTCCTTTCACATGACAGTTTTGCAGTCTAAATTCCAGTTTCATTTCAAACCGCTCTCACTTGGAGCAGAGTGCAACTTCAATAATGAACTGTTGTTCTCAGTTCTATTTACCAGCATTAGGGGAGTCACACGACAAGAAAAAAGGGAGAAATGTGATGACAGGTTGTGCTGGTATATTGAAGCTTTCAAATGCAAGTCTTATAACAAATCGAAAACATTTGGGAGAGAAAACAGGTCACATTATGTGTAGGAGTGAAACTGCAGTTTTCTGGTTGAGCAGTGAGTCTGCAGGAAAACAGACTGATAGCTGGGACTCTCAGACCCATCCATCACTCTGTAGAGAGGCACAGAGACCCAGGACAGCCATTCACCTTCACACCCAAAGGCAAAGCTCCTCAAAGAAGTGGATCCACCATCAGAAGCCGAGGGAAAGAAAACAATGGAAGGGTCAAGAGTAGAGGAATTGCCAGCAGCCACTGAAAGAGTGTGTGGACATGGCACCGGGGAAGGAAAGGACGGCCCCTCCTGTTGTTCGCATGCAATATTTGGATGCTGGTGCGTGGGAGAAGGAATCTTAGCATTTGTTGCGGCTGATTAGGTGATCATAATCTCAGCTGGTTCTTCAAGACTGTTGAGAAAAATTTTACAGGACATACAATGACCATTTTGAAAATAAGGACATCTGCAAAAAAAAGACAGCTGATGCCAGTCCCCAAGGTGCCCATAATTTACAGGTTTCACTGTACAGTTTTGGAGGCTGGTGAGATCAATGCATGCAGGTCCGCATGGTATTTTGTTTTCACAAAGAAACAAGGTTACTTATTTTTTGAGAAGTCTTTCAAGTGAAGAATTCAAAGCTTTTGTCCAATTGGTTTGTTTGATTAACCCCTTGCAAACTAAAGCTTCTACGGGTAGAAATTAGGTCGCGCCCCATTTGGGGCGCAAATATCGTCTGGATGCAAATATTAGCGCCTGGCGCTAATTATCGGCACTGACTGGAAACTTCACTTTTACCGCCCCGGGAGGTGAGTGGAGCGCTAAAGCAGGCGCTGCACACCTGTCTTAAGGCGCAAAGGCCAAGGAGTGAGGCGCTAACTCAGCGCGCGAGCGCAGCGCAGGTGCTGCCAGTTAGCGAGGGAACACAGACACACTGGCGCTGGCCACTTCTTAAAGCGGGGGGGGCCAACTTGCTCCCCAGCCACACCCTGCTCATTGCAGCCTTGAATCTCGGCCTGGAGAGACCTGTGAATCCATTTTGCTGCCAAGCATGGAGAGGGTGAGAGAACGCGCTCATCGCTTCACCGAGCGGGCCTTGGATGCTCTGGTTGGCGCGGTGGAGCGCAGACGATGTATACTCTTCCCTGAGAGTGGCAGGAGGCCTTTGCCATGCGAGTTCAGAAGAGTGTGGAGGGAGGTGGCTCAGAGCGTCTCCTCCAGGAGCATGGTGCCCAGGACCCATACTCAATGCCGCAAAAAGTTCAACGACCTCACTCGGGTCGTCAGGGTGAGTGGCTTTTTCTCAATACCTCTCCATCCCTCCATCTCAACCTCACTCTATGGCCAGAGGGTCTTAAAACCCCAATGCACAACACTCATCCAACACCTATGGCCCTTTCATGAAACACACACACACACATTCCACACTTTGCATACAGTAAGGGCTATTCACCTATGGGAGGCACATCAGGCAAGACCATGGCTGCATACAGTAAGGGCTATTCACCTATGGGAGGCACATCAGGCAAGACCATGGCTGTATATTTACTCAGATGCTGTCCTTTTTCTTACAGGCCAAGCTGGCGCATAATCGGAGACAGCAGCAACGGACAGGTGGAGGGCGGCCTCAGCTGCAACCCCTCAGCGATCTTGAGGAGCGCGTCCACAGGATTGTGGCAAGCCGGGTGATCGGTCCCGTCGCCACTGGAGACGCCGACCCCGTTCTGGACAGCAATGGTAAGGTCATCACCTTTTTGTCCTCTGTCCTTCCACTTGTCCCTCACAATACCAGCCTTTGACACTTTCAATCCAACTTGCTAACTCGCTGCACTTATTCCTCCCTTACTGCCACCCTGTCCTCACGCTAAAGCCACTCTTGTACCTCCCTGCTTTCAGATGGTGATTCACCAGCTGAGGAGACGGGCCCTGAAGCTGCCACTGGGAGTGATGCTGCAGCCGAGGAGGAAGAGGAAGCGGGAGCATCAGTGCCACCCTCTCCCGAGGAAGCCCATGCCCACACTGGGAACACGCCTTCCCTGGAGGGGAGCAGGGGGGAAGGGTCTGATGAGGGTGAAGCTCCAGGACCCAGCGGGCTGCAGCAACGCCATGGGGGGGGTAGGGAAGAACGGGGGCCTTCTCCCCAGAGGGAGAGTATGCCAGACACTCCTACTGCAATGGACGCAGAGGAGGAGCGGCTGAGTGCAGAAATGAACACCCAGGCGGTGGGCATGCACACTGAGCTCATGGGTGCAGTGGGAAGGGTGCCCGAATGCATTGAGTCACTGGCAAGGAGTGTGGAGCACTTCGCTGTAGCACAGGCGGATGCCACACTAACGCTTAGTGCTGCAATTCAGTCACTGGCTGCCGTGATCCCATCTCTGACTGCTCTCATACAGACTCAGATTGAGGCCACGCGAGCACAGACTGCTGCCAACCTCGATGGTTCGTGCACATGTCCCCGGGGCTGTCACCGCGCCGCAGCAGGCCAGCAATCTGTTCTCCGGCAGATTGCTCCGGATGCTGAAGTGCTGCCCCGTGGGAGTGCCAGTGTGTCGGGCGAGCAGGGAGTTGCTGTCCTCTCTCACGATGACAGCATTCCTGCTGCCAACACTGTCACTTCTCCACTGCACTTGCCACCGCCTGTAGGACAGACTGCTGCCGCCCATGCAGAGTTGGTGCAGTCTGCAGCCGGGCCCTCCAGGCCCAGAACTGGTCGAGGCCGTCCTTCAGGGGCATCTGCAGTGTCAGGGTCTGACGAGCAGCAGCCTTCCACCAGCCTTGCTGCAGCCACTGAGGTCCCATTACGGAGGAGCAGTAGGGTTAGAAGGGGGGAAGTGCGCAAGGGAAGGAGATCACCCTCGAAGGGCAAAAAGTAGGAGGTGTGACAAAATGCTGGTCATTTTTTTATTAAAGGTCGAGGTTCGTGGTCCAACTTTTGTTTAGTGTTTTGGACATTATCTCCAGGTTGTGAGAACCAGTTATGTAATTGACTGTTTTTTTGTGTTTATTTCTATGAGTTTGTCATGAGGAATTGACACACACAGAGTTTGTAAAATAAATAAGTTTCTGTATTCAAAATATACATGGTTGGTGGTTGGAATTATTGGTGCCTTGGCCGGCTTAGGGGTTGCGTGCTGGGTTCATTAATGTTGGTAGCAATGGCAGGGGCCCTAGAAGCGGCTTGCTATTAGCCGTTGACGGACGGCCCTTGCAGTTTGACCATTGTGGGCCGCCCTCCTGCCTTGGTGCTGCTGACGATCATCGTCCTCGTCCTCTTCCTCCTCCTCCTCTGGTGGTGCTCCAAGGCCTGGTGGCATTGGCTGGGTCCTGAGGATTGCCATGTTATGCAACATGCAGCACACGACTACGAAGTTCGATACTCGCTCAGGCGAGTACTGCAGGGCTCCTCCGGAATGGTCCAGACAGCGGAACCGTTGCTTCAGCACGCCGATTGTGCGCTCAATAATGTTCCTGGTAGCTTGATGGCTCTCATTGTACCGCAGCTCAGCAGGGGTGTTGGGCGTACGGAGCGGTGTCATCAGCCAGGTGCTCAATGCATACCCCTTGTCCCCGAGAAGCCAACCAACTGGCTGATGCGGTGCCTCGAAAAGTTCTGCCACAGTAGTCTGGCGCAGGATAAAAGCATCGTGGCAGCTGCCAGGATACTGGGCATTGACCGAGTATCAGCTGTCTGTGGTCACAGACCAACTGGACATTCAAGGACTGGAACCCCTTTCTGTTCCTGAATTCCTCGGCATTCTCATGCGGAGCACGCAAAGCCACATGCGTGCAGTCAATGGCGCCCTGCACCATGGGGAAGCCCGCTACCCTCGCAAAGCCCAGAGCGCGGTCACGCTGCTTGTCTGGGGTCATGGGGAAAGAGATGAACTCTCGTCTCCTTTTGAAGAGGGCATTTGTGACCTGCCGGATGCAGCAATGCACTGCGAACTGGGAGATATTGGCGAGGTCCCCAGCAGCAGCTTGAAATGAGCCAGTAGCGTAAAAGTTCAAAGCCACTGTGACCTTCACTGCCACCGACAGAGACGTCCTGGACCTCAGTTGAGGCTGCAGATCTGGCTGCAGCAGGTGGCAGAGCTCAGTGACCACCTCCTTGCTGAATCGCAGCCTTCGCAAACACAGCTCCTCGGACATATGGATGTAGGAGAGCTGTTCACGATATACCCTGGGAGGGTAAGCTCTCCTGTACATACGCCTGATGGCCCTCCTCCGTCTGGCCATCATTGCCACTCTCTCTCTGCGTCTCTGTATCCTCCGATTCAGCTGGAGCAGGACGACGCCCCCAATCAGTGCAGCCCCCATATTGTCTTTGCAAGCAAAGTAATGAAGGACAGCAACTAAAGTAGCAGCAAAGTTAGGATCAATTGGCAAAACTACCTCACAAAGCGTTGAGTCAATGTAGAAGTCTCTCTTTCTCTCTCTCCGAATCTCTCTCTCTCTCTCTCAGAACGAGTGGTGCAAAAATGTCGACCACAGAAAAAGACAGGAAGAGGCCCCCTTTAAATAGCGCCCCCCCCCCCAGCCCCACAGCGATTGATAGCGTTCCAGTCTTCCGGTCGTTGGAAGCGCCAGGCGGTAAGGCAGGGGGCGCCACTCAATTTCCGCTCCGGGGCGCCACAAGGGCGTTGCACCATGGAATGACGTCACAATCTGCGCGCGCAGGTGGTCGCAGCGGTAAGTTTTAGCGCCGCCGCACAATGTCAAGTTAAGTTCCCGAGCGGCGCAAACATCGCTGCGCCCGGGCGTTAGCGGCTTTGCGCCCCATTAGCGCCCTCTTAAGGCGCTAACGGGAGGCGCAACCAACTGAATTTTTACCCCCTAGTATTTAATGTACAGGGGAGGAGGAATCATTGAAGCTTACAACACAGAAGCAGGCCATTTGGTCCTTCATGCATGTGCCGGCTCTTTGCTAGAGCAAAGAAAACAATTCCACTGCCCCACAGTCCTGTATTTTCTTCGGCTTCCAATGTTTATCTATTCTTTTCCCTTAGAAGACAATGATCTCTGCCTCAACTATTTCCTGTGGCAAAGCATTCTATACGTGAACATCTCTTTGCATTAAAAAAATTCTCCTACTCTTTCCTTACTTTCTATGGGACAATTTTGAATTGGTAATTCCTTACCACCAATCCAACAACCAGGAGAAATAATCTTTCCCCATTCACTCGATCAAAACCCTTCCCAATCTTAAAAACATTTAATTATATTTCCTCAGACTTTTCTGTTCGAGTGGAAATAGTCCCAGTTACCTCAAGTTTCAAAGCTATAGTTTCTCATCCACAACATCCTCCTGGTGAATCTGCACTCGTCTTTATGGCATTAATGGTCCTTCCATAATGGGATGCCACAACTGCACACACTACTCCAACTGTGGTCTAACCAATGCCTATACAAATTAATCATTACTTTTCCTTTTAATTTGTTCCGGGATGTGGGCGTCGCTGGCAAGGCCAGCATTTATTGCCCATCCCTAATTGCCCTTGAGAAGGTGGTGGCGAGCTGCCTTCTTGAACCGCTGCAGTCCCTGTGGTGAAGGTACTCCCATAGTATTGTTAGGGAGGGAGTTCCAGGATTTTGACCCAGCGACGATGAAGGAACGGTGATATATTTCCAAGTCAGGATGGTGTGTAACTTGGAGGGCAACTTGCAGGTGATGGTGTTCCCATGCGCCTGCTGCTCTTGTCCTTATAGGTGGTAGAGGTCGTGGGTTTAGGAGGTGCTGCCGAAGAAACCTTGTCGAGTTGCTGCAATGCACCTTGTAGATGGTACACACTGCCACCACGGTGCGCCGGTGGTGGAGGGAGTGAATGTTTAAGGTAGTGGATGGGGTGCCAATCAAGCGGACTGCTGTGTCCTGGATGGTGTTGAGCTTCGAGTGTTGTTGGAGCTGCACTCATCCAGGCAAGTGGAGAGTATTCCATCACACTCCTGACTTATGCCTTGTAGATGGTGGAAAGACTTTGGGGAGTGAGGTGGTGAAACACTCGTCGCAGAATACCCAGCCTCTGACCCGCTCTTGTTGCCACAGTATTTATGTGACTGGTCCAGTTATGTTTCTGGTCAATGGTGACCCCCCAGGATATTGATGGTAGGGGATTCAGCGACTGTAGACTGCCCAGGTATGTCCTGTCCACAAAAAGCAGGACAAATCTCTGTCCTTCTCACTTTCAGAGAATGTATTTGAATCCTAGGAGAGAGAGAGAGAGAGAGAGAGAGAGATACACACCCACCCCTTATTTTTTCCTCCCAAAGTGCACCATCTCCTACTTCTTCATATTAAATTGGACCTGAGTATTCTGCTAACCAATATATCAATTTAAATTTTCCTCATCTTTCTGAGGAGATGTTAAATCAAGACACTGTCTGCCCTCTCAGGTGGATGTAAAAGATCCTATGGCACTATTCGAAGAGGATCGGAGGAGTGCTTCTTATGCCCTGGATAACATTTATCCTTCAACCAACACCACCAAAAGCGATTACTGGTAATTTATCTCATTGCTGTTTGTGGAATCTTGACGTGAACAATTTGGCTGCTACGTTTCCCGACATTAGAACAATGACTATATTTCAAAAGAACTTCATTGACCGAAGTGCTTTAAGACCTCCTGAGGTCATAGAGTCATTACGGAACAGAAGGAGGCCATTCGGCCCATCGAGTCCGTGCCGGCTCTCTGTGGAGCAATCCAGTCAGTCCCATTCCCCCGCTCTATCCCCGTAGCCCTGCAAGTTTATTTCCCTCACGTGCCAATCCAGTCTCCCCTTGAAAGCATTGAGTGTCTCCGTTTCCACCACTTCCGTCGGCAGCGAGTTCCAGGTCCTCACATAAAAAAGTTTCTCCTCACATCCCCCCTGTATTTCTTGCCCAAAACCTTAAATCTGTGTCCCCTAGTCCTTGTACCATCAACTAGTGGGAACAGCCTTTCCCCATCTAGCCTATCCAAACCCGTCATAATCTTGTACACCTCTATCAAATCACCCCTCAACCTCCTTTGCTCTAATGAAAACAAATTCAGCTTCTCCAACCTGTCCTTGTAGCTAAGATCCCCCATCTCTGGAACCATTCTGGTAAATCTCCTCTGCACCGTCTCAAGGGCCTTCACATCCTTTCTAAAGTGTGGTGACCAGAACTCGATGCAATACTCCAGTTGTGGCCTAATCATCGCTTTATAAAGGTTCAGCATAACTTCTCTACTTTTGCACTCAATACCTCTATTTATGAAGCCCAAGATCCCATATGCTTTGTTAACCACTCTCTCAATATGTCCTGCCACCTTCAGGGACCTATGCACATCAACTTCCAGGTCCCTCTGTCCCTGCATACTCTTTAAAACTGTGCCATTAAATGTATATTGCCTCTCCCCGTTCCTTCTGCCAAAATGCATCACCTCACATTTCTCTGTATTAAATTCCAGCTGCCACTTGTCTGCCAATTCTGCTAGCCTTTCTATGTCCTGCTGCAGTCGATTGGTATCATCCTCACTGTTTGCCACACCCCCAAGTTTGGTGTCATTGGCAAATTTAGAAATTCTACTGTATTCCAATATCCAGGTCATTTATTTATACATCACAAAAAGCAGTGGCCCCAGCACTGACCCTTGGGGAACACCACTGTCTACCATCCTCCAGTCTGAAATACAGCCATTTACCACAACTCGCGGTTTTCTATCCTTAAGCCAATTCCTTATCCAAGCTGCCACTGACCCACCTATTCCATGAGCCTCAACTTTGTTAACCAGCCTTCTATGTGGTACTCTGTCAAACGCCTTCCGAAAATCCATGTAGACAACATCCATTGCATTCCCTTCATCAATCCTCCCTGTAACTCCATCAGAAAATTCAATTCGATTAGTCAAGCACGATCTGCCTTTTACAAATCTGTGTTGGCTCACCTTAATTAGCTTAAACCTCTCTAAGTGCCTGTTAATTTTTTTCTTGATTATTGGCCCAAAAATTAGTGAGTGAGCCTTCGTGCGAGGGTAAGGCTTCCCCGCGATCTCTCACTGCGCGCTGGCTTTTTTATTCCCAGCTCGCACGAACTTGATGTTCTGGACAGCAGCTGTGCAGGGCTTTCGTATCCCACAGGCGCAGTTAATTCGTGCGAGCTGTGGGATCACGTGACTCAGTTAGAGCCAATGGCAGCACACCATCTTTCATTCATAGCTTTCACAGCACGGCTGTGAAAGCTATGAATACTATACCCCCCCAAAAGAGCAGCTAAACCTCAATTAAATTTAAAAAAAACCCCATCACATTAATAAAATAAGTATAGTTAAATAAATTAACCACTTTAAACAAAAAATTAAATTTTTGAAAAAATTTAAAATCTTTTAAAAAGTTATAAAAATAAACTTACCTTTCTTTAAAGTCTCTAAAAAAGATATACCTGTTGAAAAAAATTCAAAATAATACTTAATTAACTACTTACCTTGTTAAAAGAGGGTCATACGCCTCCTTTCTTTGTGTGTAAAATGTTCCATGCTTACCTGCGCGTTCAAAGCACTAAGTGCACTGCGTGCGCGCAGCCTGTAGCGCGCACGCGGTTCACCTAGGAACCGCCCCCTTTTGAAATCACCAAGTGCCGGTTTTCAGCGCATGCGCAGTGCATGCAGAAAACCGGCAATTGGAGACAGAATACGCGAGAGTACACAGTGCGTACTCTCGCGTAGCGGCACTAATTTTTGGGCCATTGTTTCTAAAACTTTACCCACCACTGATGTTAAACTGACCGGCCTGTAGTTACTAGGATTGTCCTTACACTGTTTCTTGAACAATGGTGTCACATTTGCCACTTTCCAATCTTCAGGCACCTCCCCCTCATCTAGGGAAGACTGGAAAATTATGGCAAGCCCTTCCGCTATCTCCTCCCCCAATTCCCTTAGCAACCTGGGATGCAAGCCATCTGGACCAGGCGACTTATCCACTCTAAGCATACCCAGCCTTTCTAGTACATCCTGTCTATCAATTTTCACCCCTTCAATTGCTTCTACCTTTTCCACTTCTACCTATTTTGTCAGCATCCACCTCCTTAGTAAACACCGATACAAGTACTCATTGAGTATTCTAGCCTTGCCCTGCGCCTCTAAGCATATATCACCTTCTTTGTCCCGAATAGGCCCCACCCCACCTCTTACTACCCGCTTACTGTTTACATGCTGGTAGAAGATTTTTGGGTTCCCTTTTATGTTAAGCGCCATTCTACTCTCATATTCTCTCTTTGCCAATCTTATTTTTCACCTGCACTTCCCTTCACAACTTATTGTATTTGGCTGTGAAAGGTGCTATATAAATGCAAGTTGTTTCTTTCCTGAAGTCTTTTACATTCCTCCTCACTGTTTATCAGGTCTTTTACTTTTGTATCATCAGCAAATTTCAATATTGTGCTCCCTATGCCCAAATCCAAATCATCTATTTATATTGAGAACCAAAGTGGCCTCAGCACAGATCCTTGGGGTACACCATTTCCAACCCTTCTTCAATCTCAGCAACATCTATTAACACTAACCTTTTATTTCCTGTCTGTCAACCAACTTTCTAAATGATTAGCTTTGTCAAATACATCTTGCCTTTAACAAATCCTGCGGACTGTCCTCGATTACCCCAAGCACCTCTAAAATGGTCACTAATTTGATCTTAAATTAATGAATTCTAAGAGACTTCCCACTGAAGTTAGACTAACTAACTGTTAAGGCAAGAGAGTAGATTAAACATTTGAAGATGATGATGATGATACAGTACTATGAGAAGACAGCAAGACAGTGGGATTAGTTTTGGATTGCTCTACAAAGAGCCAGCACAGACATGATGGGCCAAATAGCCTCCTCTGTGTAGTGTTGCATTGGCTCCCAAGCAAACCACTGGCACAATTTGCATATCTATAGCGCATTAAAAAATTGTGATTAAATCCTGTGCTATCTCCTTTCTGATTTCCTTCAACAGCCTATGGTGCATGCCATCAGGGCCCAGTGACTCATCAACCTTGACAATCCTCTGTAAACTTGAGCTCAACCAAAACTCTGCTGCCAGCATCCTAACTCGCACCAATGCCCGTTCACCTATAACCCCCATTTTAGTTGGCCTATATTGGCTCCCAGTCCAGCAACGTCTCACATTTAAAATTCTCATCTTGGTGTTCAAATCTCGCCATGGCCTCACCCCTCTTTATCTCTAACCTCCTCTAGCACTACAACACTCCGAGAGCTCTGTATTGTGCTGATTATATAGTCTACTCTTGGGGAGGTGGGGGCGGTGTGGCGGCAGGCGCCGGGGGGCGAGAGACAGACTATTTGTAGAGGTTCATAGCTGCATAGGTGAAGAAACAATATACCTGCTCCCAGCTTTTCCCACATATCCATATTTAGCTAAACAGAAAACAACTTCTCTTACTTGGGGCACATTTCTAGATTGACAAGACATTTAATTAGACAGACAGGCAGACAATCAGCACAAGAGTAGCTTCTGTCACCACTTAGAAGAAATAGCCTGATATTTTTCTCTGTGCAAAATACAAGACATTAATAAACTTGCAGAATGGACATTTAATTGGCAAATGAATTTCAATATACAAGTGTGAGGTGGTGCATTTTGGTAGGAAGAATAAAGAGGCCACATACTGCTTGGATAGTAAGAGTCTAAATAGGGTAAAGGAGCAAAGAGGTCTAGGAGTACAGATACACAAATCACTAAACGTAGCAATGTAGGATAATAAGGCCATAAAAAGCACCTCAATCACTGGGGTTCATTTCTGGAGGGATAGCATTGAAAAGTAGAGAAGTTATGTTAAATTTGTATCAACCTTGGTTAGACCACACTTATTAATGTGCACAGTTCTGGTTTCCATATTATAAAAAAGGACATAGAGGCATTGGAGAAGGTGCAAAAAGGATTCACAAGAATACCAGAATTGCGAGGTTATCAGGAAAAATTGAACAGGCTAGGGCTCTTTTCTCTAGAAAAGAGCAGGTTGAGGGGTGACCTGATAGAGGTCTAATTAAAGAGTTTGATAAGGTAGACGTGGAGAAAATGTTTTCCTTGTGGGGGAGACCAAAGCCAGAGGCCATAAATGTAAGATAGTCACCAACAAATCCTATAGGGAATTCAGAAGAAACTTCTTTACCCAAAGAGTGGCAAGAATGTGGAAGGTGCTACCACAAGGAGTAGTTGAGGTAAATAGCATAGATAGATTTAAGGGGAAGCTAGATAAGCACCTGAGAGAGAAATAAATAGAAGGGTATGCTGATCAGGTTAGATGAACAGAGGTGGGAGGAGGCTCGTGTGGAGCATAAATGCCAGCATAGACCTGTTGGGCCAAATGGCCTGTTTCTGTGCTGTAGACTCAATGCATTAGTAGTTTGTAAACATACCGACAAATTTGTTAAAATTAAGCAGAAGGGAAAAAACTGACATTAGTGTGCATTATACACTAACTGAAGCCAATTATTCCAGTACTTGATACTACAGTAATTGAGCCTGTACTTGCCACCTGCACCTCCCCCAAACACTGATGAGGCAAGATTGGGAACTCACTAAGGAGAACTGCAGGCATAAAACTACATTTTACCACTCCAAAGCACAACACATGCAACTACAAAAATTATGTCGCTTCACTGAAAATATAGGCATATCCCTATATACATTTGTAAAATTTTATAATGGATACATCATATTAAGTGATTATTGCAATTTCAGGTATCTACCTCAGAAGATTAGGTTCCGGCATCCCTGGGTCTCCACCTCTCCTAAAACCTGCAAGAAAATAAAATAAATATTTACAATAAATCCAAACAACCAATATCAAAACCACCTGAAATATATTTAAAGTCTAAAAAGCACAGCCATAATGTAGACTTACAGGCTGCGATGTCACCTACCGAGGCGGACTTAGTGCAGCTAAGGTAGGTGGCGGGTTGCGACCCTGCTCCCGGCTCCATCCCACTCTGAAAAATTTTCCGTTGATTGGGCTAGTTAAGCCCGCCCTGCGAGGTTCCCGGCCAATTAAAAGGAAGTGGGTCTGATGACGTCATTTGATGATGCGTCATCAGCCGGTTTCCTTAAAGGGACCATGTCCACATTCATTTTGATAATTGTGCGGTCAGTGTTCTACAGCATTGAGGTGCTGCATACAAAGCACTGCACAAAGGTGCATGGCTGCACCCAGGCTCTCCCATGACTCCCTCCATATGCTGCAAAAGTGGAGGAAGTCTCTTCCCTTCCAAGAGGCGGAAGAGACCTCCCCAGGACACCAACACAGCCTGGTTGCATATTGCACAGGAGGACACAAGCAGGAATGTCGTCAGGAGGACAAGGTTGCAGTGGCGCAAGCCTTTCAATAATCTCAGATGATCACGAAACGTTACTGCAAAGCCACACTCAACCTCATCCTGCTGTGCCACATCACATCCCCATCACTCTGCCTTCCCTACCCTACTCCTGCACATCCTTACTTACACCAACTTACCTTGCACCTCCACCCATCCCCCTCTCTCTATCTACATCATCACATCCCCAGCTCACTAGCCACCCCACACACTCACCCTCATCCTTGTCCAATCAAACCAACTAACACACAATGGTAGGTACTTGGGTGTTTTCGTCAATGTTCATGAAAAGTTTCTCTGATGTGTTGCCAAACATTGAAATCTTTATTTTCCACACTTTGCCTTCTTGGACAGATTTGTGTGGACCTTTGGAAGTGGCTTGTTGCAGTGAGTTGCAGTGAATGGTGAGACATAACGTTACCCCCCGCAATGGTGATGAGCGTGAAAGGAATGGCTTGGGCATTGTAGGGATGCTTTATGGTGCTGCTGCACTTCATGTGGCAGCCAGGGTGTACAACGTCAAGTGAAGTAAATCTCGCCATGGTAAGGCCATCCCTGGCCTCCCGAGCAGCAATGTGGTTGGGTGCTGATGCCCTCTGTCCTGTGCAGCATCAGGTAATTGCAGAGCAGGTTGGTGGTGGTGTTGGTGATGTTAGTGTTGGGGCTGATCATGGTGGGATTCTGAGGACCAAGGTGAGATTTTTTCAAGGGTACCGATGCTGCTGGAGTAGATGGCCACTGAAGTTGAGATGACAGAAGCGATGTCAATGGTGAGAGGTTGCTCCAAGGAAGTGACAGTGGATAGAGTGTTTACTCCAAACACTTCTAAACTGCATAAAGCTGAAAAGTGTATTCCAAATCCTGAAGGCTCCAGCTTCTAACATTTTAAAGTGAACAGCTGTGAAATGGTAGCTTTTATACCACTTTTGCAGCTGTCAACTATTCAGAGGAATGGAGAGTCATTGACAGCCCGACCTACTTACCTGATGTGATCCCCGAGCACAGGTAACCTCGTGAAAAAGCTGGTAAAATGGTAAGTACATAGTAAAATGGTGTTTAAGTAACTTTTAACAAGCTCTTAAGTATCTAAATTAGCTCATCCGCCGCTTGGTGTCGGGTCTGTAAAGCTTTTCAATTTTGACAGCGGACCTGCCTCCAAACCCACCCTCTGAGCGCCGGCAAAATTCTGGCCACTATATCCAAAGTATAGCAGAAACTATTACATATACTGGCAAACAAAATTGCAGTAATCAACTACAGGTCAGTTCCTGATAAAGCAACTCAGACATGAAGCAGAGAGAGAGTTAATGCCCAAAGTGGTAAACTCCACTGATGCAAAAACAAGAAAACTGCCATATATGTCTGAAACAGTATACATCACTGTCATGGTTTCTATCACACTGAACTCCCGATTAAAATGAGTTTGACCAATCTTAATGGACACAATGCCATAGCACAAAACTGCTTGTATTTCTGCAGAAAAATGTCATTTTCACTCAAAGGGGCCATAGTAAAGCATGGAAAGTGAAAGATTTCAAGTTGGGAGTTCTCTCCTGAAGTTGGGATGAAAGTACATTGCTACTGCAGAATAGAGAAAGCGTTACTAAGTACCTGATAATGCTATAACTGACACTTGATTCTGACATTCCATGTCAAATGTGGAAAACTGTTCCACTCCCCAACACAATGCTCCTTAAATTAAGCACAAAATATCGTCAGAAAACACAAAATAAGGCCGGCACGATGGGCCGAATGGCCTCCTTCTGCGCTGTATCATTCTATGAAAAGATTACTGCCTTGGAATCACTCAACTATTATTTTCCATGGATTTCACTTTTAGGATTTAAATTTCACAAGACAAATTAGTAAAAAAGGTCTGCATTAAAATCACAGAAGTGCTGCTAGCAGATACAGTGCAAGAACACAGTAACAGTGTAAGAACACAGTAACAGTGTTGTAAACATAACAATGCAGGCCCCCATGAAACATACATTAACAATGAGATTTGTTAATGTGTCATAGGAAATACAGTAACTATACAGGAGTTTGTATGACCAGAGTCAGTCACTTCATTAATACCAATATTATATGATGCATCAGACATACATCTGTGGAAAGATGTCTGTACCCGATCAACAAAGGCCTACTGCCATCTCATTAGTCATTCTGGTCAACTGTCCCATGTCTGAACTGGCTCAGCTTCTTTCCGGAAGCAGCAGCATCACATTAGTGTACAGCTACAAGAGAATGTCATGAGCCAGCTATGTGGGCAAATGGGAAGTTCTACGTTCAATCCCCCTACATAAAGTTTTCACTCAGCTATGTTGACTTATACTTGGTCCCTCTCCACAGGCAGGGAAGGAAACGGAGAGTTGTCCCTGACCATATTTGGTGTCCAGCAAAAGGGCATGCAGGTAAGATAGCAGAAGGTGACCAGCAAGGAGTAAATGCCTTCAGAAGAGGAGGAGATGGAAGAACTAAGTACTACAGCACAGAAGGCGGCCATTCAGCGCCTATTGGGTCTGTGCCAGCTCTTGGCCAGAGCAATACAAAATTAATTCCATTGCCCCCACCCCCCATAGCCCTGTATCTTCCTCTGCTTCAAATGGTTATCCACTTTACCTTAAAAGATGCAATGGTCTGTGGCAACTCTAACAACTCTCTATGTAAAGATGTTTCTCCTCACCTCTCTCAATCTCAGTGACTATTTTAAATTGATGAACTCTTGTGACTCAGTCTCCAACCAAAAGAAATAGTCTTTCCTTATTCGCTCTATCAAAAACCATCTAATTTTGAAAACATCTATTAAATGTCGTCTTAGCCTTTTCTGCTCCAGGGAAACTAATCCCAGTACCTCAAGTCTCTCCTCGAAAGTAGTTTCTCACCCTTGGCATCATCCTGGTGAATTTACTAAGTAGGTTCTCTATGGCTTCAATGTTCTTTCTAAAATAGAGCATCTAAAACTGCACACTATACTCTGTGGCTTAACCATTGTCTGCACAAATTGATCACTACATCTTTGCTCTTATACTCTATGCCTCTATTTATAAAACTTTATGTTATGCTTCCTTTTTAAGTTTCAGTTTAGTTGAAAGTTTTAGTTTAGTGAAGAGCACAAGAAGGGGGAAGGCTGGGAGAACTCTGCTTGAAATTGAGATGCCACATCACAGTATACCCCTTCCTCTTCAAACAATCCCTCTACAAGAAAGCAATCAGAACATCATGTGGATGTGGCTTTCTTCCGGGTGCAAATGAGTTAAGACAGACAAAGGATATTGGGGGGGGGGTCAGTTATTTGCATTAAAACTCTAGGATAAGGCCATTGCAGTGTCAGCTGTGGCTCAGTTGGTAGCACTGTAAAGTTTCCAAAATTTGCAGATCCCCAAAACCTAAGGAAAAAGGACTTTGGAACTACCCCAGAGTGATTAAAAAAATGCATTTGGGTCTAACATAAGGAATTTAAGACCAAAACCAAGCTTTGGCATTTTAAAAGGACATGTCTGGACATGTAAGGGAGAAAAGGCTGCACAGGATGTGGGATCAACCTCTGTAAATAGCAGTTTTGGGTATTGCATTGTCTGGGAATCGGGATAACCTCATTCAAGCCCCAGCAAACATTAACATTTGGACAATAGGCCCTGGGAGGAGGCAGCCCCACCCAAAACACAGGAACCATTAAAACCTATCACAGAACCCATTAAAGACATGCATAAAGATAGGAGTGCTAGGCCCAGCAAGAAACCCAAAACATGAGGATAATGCAAACTCCGATTAAACAACAGATCGATAGGACGCAAGCCATTTGACACTTAGTAAAGTCGTTACTGTTGACGAGGTCTTACAATGACCAGGATTTGATTTGGTTTTGACAAGGCCCCTTCAATTTAGTATAATTGAAGGCCCATCAAGCAGTTACAGCAGTTCAGTAAGAAGAGAGTTCAGGACAAGCAGGCAGAAGGCAATTTCCACAGTTCTGCAAGAAGGCAGTTCCACAGCTCGGAAGAAGACAGTTTAAACAGAGGCAGAGTTACAGCAAGAAGTTCAACAAAGAAGGCCAACAACTTCACAAGCAGACCAACACACAAGAAGAAACCAGAGCGACTGCCTCAGTGACCATCGGACACCTCGCGGCAACAAGGGCCTCACGAAACCTCTTACTCAAAAGACTCTAAACCCTAACTCTAAACTGTCAAGGATTCGTTTGGTGAGCATTATCCCTGGTTCTCCAGAGTCCAACCTAGCTAGTGAAGTGGGATTGGGAGGGATGAAGTATTCTTCTAATGTTATTCTCCCTCACCTGTACCGTGTGTTCCCCAACCTGTTTAAGTGTTAAGTGTGTTTTAAGTTTGTTACCTTTTCTTTTAATAAAAGTCAAAATTCCTTCATCGGAACCTGTTGTCCACTGCATCTTTATTCACAACCCCTAAATAAGTCCAAGGTTTGGAACCAGGGGCATGGGAGCGATTCGAACCGCTCACTGAGTCAGAGGTGAGGCTGACCCCTACCACACCACCCCCTACAGCACATTCGCCTCCGAGTCAGAACGTTGTGGGTTCAAGTCCCACTCCAGGGACTTGAGCACATACAGCTAGGCTGACACTCCAGAGCAGTACTGAGGGAGTGCTGCACTGTCGGAGGTGCCGTCTTTCGGATGAGACGTTAAACCGAGGCCCCACCTGCTCTCTCAAGTAGACGTAAAAGATCCCATGGCACTATTTCGAAAAAGAGCAGGGGAGTTATCCCCGGTGTCCTGGCCAATATTTATCCCTCAACCAACACAACAAAAAAAATTATCTGGTCATTATCACATTGCTGTTTGTGGGAGCTTGCTGTGCGCAAATTGGCAAAGTGACTCCACTTCAAAAGTACTTAATTTGCTGTAAAGCACTTCGAGATGTCCGGTGGTCGTGAAAGGCGCTATATAAATGCAAGTCTTTCTTATAGAGCATTTCCTTAAAATACTGAGTGAATGACAGTGAGCTCGCATTACACTCTTCAGCATGTACATAGGAACAGTCAGAAAACAGATCAGCATTTAGTTACTGTAGTGATGTCGGTCTTGGCCAGAATAAGGTCTAAAGGACGGCATCATTCACACACATGGCATGCCCAATGTCAAATATATTGTTTTGTAGCATATAGAACACTTCATATTCAAATCAAAATATCGCACATTAAAATTTTGCCAAATGTGTCAAAAAAATGTATACTTTTTTAAATGCCTACCATCTATGAAATTCTACATCAATCTCTTAACTCTGAAGAAAACCCGGTAAAATCCTTTGTTGGACTTTTATAGATTATAATTAGAAATTGATTATTGGCACAGACCTAAACCAATTTGACATTGTGTGATTCAACAGTATAACTGTGATTGAAACAGCAGCTTGGTTTGAATGTGCAGCATGAAAGCAGTGGGCACAATTAATAAATATTGCAAATAAGTCAGCAATATGATAATGTACAAGATGTAAACACTCGCTTCAAACTTGTTCTTTGCCATGGAAAATTAATATGATTCATTTCTTCTAACTCACTTATACTATGAGAAAGAAAGGAAATTCCATAAACCCACTTCAGATAAAATCCTATAGAAACCAAAACTGTCACATCATCCAAAAAGAATGCAAGCACTAACAGTGATTATACCACCCGCAGCACCGCCCCCCCCCCCACCCCCACCCCCCACCAACGTTATTGTTTACTTACTCAACATCCCACAGGAAAACCAGATCACAGCCTGACTCATAAGGGGCTCAGCCATTCCAATTGCAAAAAAAAAATCTAAAAAGCATCAATCCAACTGCCACTAATCAGTGATTAAGCTCAGTCTTTAACTAGTTAATACAAACCAATGTTTAATCCATTATTCATTTACAGGAAATACTAATGAATCTACAATTCTCTCCAGGACTAAAAATAACTAAAGTCAGAAACTTGCCAAATTATTTACAATAACTGCACTATAAGAAAAAACTCTGCTCAGTAGTCTAATGAGGACTACCTCATTCAGGATTAAACTGCACAATCAGCTCTGTGTTTTAGATGCCCACAGGATTTAATAGTGCAATTATAAACCAAATAATTCCATTCTTTAATTCTTATCGATAAATTTAACAAATCAAAATGTATATTTGACAAGTGTGTAAGAATACAATGCTCAAATTTACATGGGTGTAAAGCGAGATGCTAATTCAGAAGACATACATAGCGTGAAAGACCAAGTTATTTGAGTGTATTTTACTCTGCAGCTACTAGTCGGAGACCAGCAATTATAGCATCAGTTTCATCCCCGATTACACTGCCCTACTCTGAATCAAATTCTCAAAGCTAGCAGACAGCTCTGCACACGCCTGCATATACGCACATGCAGAGCTCCCTTCTCGCTCATTAGTTTTCCAAATGTTTTGAGAGAGCAGGCAGGAGTCTCGACAGTCTCAAAACATTTAAAATAACTGCATAAGTTTGAGGTGCCCAGGGACTACCTAAACACTTTCTAAACTCAGTTTGACATCACACTGTGGTAATAATCCATGCAGAGTCCCAAGGGGGATCTGCTTGAGAGATTCTCTCTCTGGAGTTATACTGCTACATTTGAGCTACTGCAAAGCATAAACTGCTAAAAGTGACAGCATAACTACATCCTTAGATGTCATCAGGGAAGACAAGGAGAAAAGAGAGGGAGGGAACAAATATGTATGCCTTGTCTCTAGTTTCACAAAAACTTAATCCAGTCTTAGAGATTTGCTAGGTTTGCCTCACACTATGGATTCAAAACTTCCAGTGTCCTAATTCACTTACAAACATACTTATTAGCTTCAATACCCAGTTATAAAGAAGATAGCATTTACTTACAAACCCCTCCCCCACCAGCAGATAATTCTACAACAGGTCCAAAAGTTATTTTTAGGTCTTAATGGAAAGTGACAGACAGCTACATGTTTTGTTTCACACCATTCATTTAGAAGATAGCAACAACATAAAATATATTTAGTGCCTTTAACATAGTAAAACATCCCACAGCATTTCATAGGAGACAAAATTTGACACTGACCCAAAGACATTAGGACAGGTGACCAAAAGCTTGGTCAATGAGGTAGGTTTAAAGGAGGAGAGTGAGGTGGAGAGGATAGGGAGGGAATTCTAGAGCTCAGAGTCTAGATGGCTGAAGGCACATTCGTCAATGGTGGGACGAAGGAAGTAGTGGGATGTACAAGAGGCCAGAGTTGAAGGAACGCAGCGTTCTTGTAGGGCTGGAGGAGGTTACAGAAATTGAAGGAGCGAGGCCATAGAGGGATTTAAGCTAAAATAAAAACAGAAAATGCTGGAGATACTCAGCAGGTCAGGCAGCATCTGTGAAGAGAGAAACAGAGTTAACGTTTCAGGTCGATGACCTTTCGTCAGAACAGGTCTGTTTCTCTCTTCACAGATGCTGCCTGACCTGCTGAGTATCTCCAGCATTTTGTTTTTATTTCAGATTTCCAGCATCTGCAGTATTTTCTTTTTGTATGAGGGATTTAAACACTAGGATGAGAATTTTTAAAAATCGAGGCATTGCTTGACCAGGAGCCAATGTATATAAGCAAGCACAGGGGTGATGGGTGAATGGGACTTAGTGCGAGTTAGGATATTGGCAGAGTTTTGGATGAGCTTAAGTTTATGGAGGGCAGAAGAGTGGTGGCCGGCCAGGAAACCATCAGATTAGTCGAGTCTGGCGGTTAATAAAATCATGGATGAGAGTTTCAACAGCAGATGGGCTGAGGCAGGGGTGGAGACGGACGATATTAGAGAGGTGGAAGTCGGCAGTCTTTGTCATGGAGAGGATATCGGGTTGAATGCTCAGCTCAGGGTCAAATAGGATGCCATGGTTACGAACAGTCTGGTTCAGCCTGAGATAGTAGCCAGGGAGTTGGATGGAAATGGTGGCTAGAGAATGGCGTTTGTGGCAGGGACTGAAGACAATGGCTTCAATCGTCCCAACGTTTAATTGGAGGGAATTACAGCTAATCCAGGACTGGATGTCAGACATGCAGTTTGCTAACAGTGGCGGGGTCATGAGAGGTGGTGGTGAGGTGCAGCTGGGTGTTGCATTTTCGGATGATGGCGTCGAAGGGCAGCATGCAGGGGAGAAATAGGAGTGGGCCAAAGATCACGTTTTTGCAGTGGAGACCAATTTCAGGAATGTGTGGTTTATGTATACTGCACCCAATAGTAATCTCTGCTTTCTGTGCCTAGTTCCCAGTCAATCACCTAAGCAAAGAGCAGACGTCAACAGGTTAGAGTACACAAACCATGCAATAGTATTCCCAAGTTCTATGGTGAAAAGTAATATTCTGTATTGCAACTATAGGCCCCTGCAGCTTTAAAGCAGCAATGCATTACAAACTAATCACAGGAATTGCTGGAAAGCTTTATAAAATCATAAAGTTGATATAAAAAAATGTAGATTACTATAGTGTCAATAACAAATGCAATCAGGCAGTAAGAGTAGGCACTTTCACTGTCTGTGGTCCCGATTCCAAAAATGCCACAGCAGTGTAAGGGAGAACAGGTCAATAAAACTGAATTTCCAAAAGATTTACTGCAAGTTGAAAAAATATTCAAACAAAGACCAGACATCAAATCTGGACTAAAACATTTGTAATTTTAATAACATAATAGGCTATAGTTACTTTAATTAATACTTTCATAGGGATTTATGGAAAGCTCTCAATTCTGTTTTGTTTCTGTTACTGAAGCTGCCGATTAAGGACAGCCTATTTTGTATGGAATTTCCCGTGACATAATAAAGTTTGCTGCAATGATGGGCAATGGAATTTACCCAAGAAAGTGACAACAGACAGCACTCCCCCTTTTCCCAAATTGCAATATCACATATCTGTTCACAGGCTACTTCAGATGAGCACACAGCAATGGACACGCAAGTGTACGGGTAGCCATTTCATAACACTTATGGATATAACATAGCAATGGAGAGGTATTCAGCTCTCCTCTGACTGATCACATCAAGAACAAGTTTGTATTCAGCAATTTTGTTTTTCAGAATTGTCGTCAGTATTTTAACTTTAGCCATTATTTTTTGGATCAATTAAGGATGGTTGTCCTGGGAACTGAACATATTCCCACTTTTGCCAGTGTTTGATTCAAGCACTCTGAGGTAAAGTACAGTACAAGCTTGAGAGGGAATGTAAAACGCTGTCTACTTTTCCCAATGTGCCTCAACTCCAACCTTAGTATAGCAGCAACAATAGCATCAGTGTAAATCTCTCCAGTGAGTATGAACTTTAGGAAGTTTGTACTAAGGACACCTACTAGGAACTGGGTTGACACTACACAAACCCATTTCAAATATAACCTCTACAGGTGGTTTTAATGGGAAGCTTTCATCCCATTAGTCTGGGTGAGAATTCAACCCAGATCACTGTTTAGAAAAGTGGTTTTTCAACCTCTGTGAGCCAAAGGACAAGCTGTTCCATGGAGGTGCCCATTTAGCTAGAAATATTGGTATCGTTCCATCAACATACAAGACGGGATTCATGGTGACACTGAGCACTGGATTCATAATGCTGAGTGCCAGCTTGGGAGGCTGCAGATTTGGACCACAGCCTCTAATCAGTTCACTACCTTGAACCAATCTGAGGCTGTTCCATGTCCCAAATAAATTAAAAAGATAGGGACATACAGCCTGAATGATACCGTGTACCCCTTGCAACCATCAGCAGAGCATACTACGCAACTGCCCTCCCAATAGCAGCATCACAAGTCCAAGCAGACTTAAGCATTAGGGATAAATTACTTACTTATAGGGAGTGGGAGTAAAAGAGACAGGGTCCACTTAGCAGCCAGACAGGAAGACATCTTGCCAGCCTCAAACTGAAGGATGATAAAGTAGGTAGAAGGAGATGGTAATTTCTGAGAAAGACTAAATAGTGACAGTTTTAAGTAGGAAGAGACTGCAGTCCCATGGAACATTTTTCCAAGTTAAAGGTGCTTTTTAAAATGCAAGTTGTTGCAACAACCTAACGACAGACAAGGTGCAGCATGATTACTAGCGTTTAAAATTTGCTCACTCTTTGAATTAAAACAGTCAGTCAAGACAGTCTTCAATTAGCAATTTGAAATTGCAAAGTAGTTCCTCAAACGCTTAATACACAATTTTAGCATATAGGTGTACTGTACTCTGTGCCATAAATTCCTAAGGGTCTCAAAGATTAGTATTAAAAACTACTAAAAATAAAGACATGAATCTGAAGGCTCAAAGAATATGTTTTAACATTTTTCTAACAAGGGGTAGCTCCTGGGCTTCCTTTTGTATGGTAAGGTTACAATCGGAGAGAAAGAAAGCAATTCCTTATGCAATCTGGAATGAGGTATCTACAAAGACAAAGCCTTGAGGGCACGAGACATGATTTTGGTTAGTTATCTCAGAATCCTAGGACCTTAAGTGTGGAGAAGCCAGTCATTAAGATGAGGGTATACATCTGGCTTCTCACCCAGTACCAATGTGGTTCAACATCAAACAATTAAGTTTAGCAGTAACACTCTGTACTGATGCAGTAACATTAGGACAACTTGCATTTATATAGTGCCTTTAACATAGTAGAAAGGTCTCAAGGCGCTTCACAGGAATGTTACCAGACAAAATTTGACACAAATCATATAAGGAGATATTAGGACAGGTGACCAAAAGCTTGGTCCAAGAGATGGATTTTAAGTAGTGCCTTAAAGGAGGAGAGAAGTAGATGCGGAGAGGTTTAGGGAGGGAATTCTAGAGCTAGGGGCCTAGACAGCTGAAGGCACAGCCGGAAATGGTGAGGTGAATCATAGAATGGTTACAAGCACAGAAGGAGGCCATTCGGCCCGTCAAGCCCATGCCGGCTCTCTGCAAGAGCACTTCAGCTAGTCCCACTCCCCAGCCCTTTCCCCGTAGCCCTGCAAATTTTTTCCTTCAGGTACTTATCCAATTCCTTTTTGAAAGCCACGATTGAATCTGCCTCAATCACCCTTTCAGGCAGTGCATTCCAGATCCTAAGCACTCGCTGCGTAAAAAAGTTTTTCCTCATGTCGCCTTTGGATCTTCTTTCAATCACCTTAAATCTGTGTCCTCTGGTTCTCGACCCTTCAGCCAATGGGAACAGTTTCTCTCTATCTATTCAGTCTAGACCCCTCATGATTTTGAACACCTCAATCAAATCTCCTCTCAATCTTCTCAGCTCTAAGGAGAACAACCCCAGCTTCTCCAGTCTATCCACGTAATTGAGGTCACTCATTCCTGGAATCATTCTTGTAAATCTTTTCTGCACCCTTTCTAAAGCCTTCACATCCTTTCCTAAAGTGTTGGTCTAATTCCCCGCGGTGCCGGTTGTGATGTGGGGGGTGAAGGCTCAGTGTATCCCGGGACACGGTGACTCCACAGCAGCGAGTCAGTAACGGGAACGAGTGCCCGGGTCTCCCCTGTGCCCGGGACCTGAAGCAGACGCTCTCTGTCCGACTGGACCTCTGACCATAAAATAAACAGAGTGTGTTTCACAAGAAACACAACCCTGGGTGAGTGTGAATGTCCCTCCCAGAGAGGGCAGCTCGCCGCTCCACAGGAAATCAGGGATACACAAGAGGCCAGAATTGGAGGAATGCAGAGTTCTCGGAGGGTTGTATGGAGGGTGGAAGATGGGAGACTGGCCAGGAGATCATTGGAGTAGTCAAGTCTGGAGGTAACAAAAGCATGGATGGGCTGAGGCTGGGGGCATGGGGGTGGAGAAGCTGGTGATATTACAGAGGTGGAAGTAGGACAAGCAGTTCTTGAATGCCAAACAGGTTTCTGATTCTCTCCACTGGCCTCAAAGGGCCAAACAACCAATGGTTCACATATCCAAACATGACAGCCTAAGTTATAAGCAATCAAACTCTCAAAACTTCACTGTTTTAGACAGCTTATCAACTGAATGCCAGTATCAGTATGAAGATAAGAGTTGTCAGAGCATGTTGGAAAGTTTCATTTACCTCTGAACCTTTCCAATAGCATTGATGTCCTCTGCCTTTACTGATTTCCCAATTCCAGATTTAGTTTGGAAGTAAATACAGAACTTGCACAAATCAACTGATCAAGCACTCCATTAGTTCACATTTGCACTTTTACAAGAGCCTCACTCCAGGCATGGTTGCCTTGGCAGCAATTTTAAGACAGGTTGTTAGTATACCTATTACACCCCAAGTTTAGGAAATTCCAAATGCAAGATAAAATACCAGTCCCTCCAGAATGTTTAAGCATTTTAATACCCACTGACATAAATATTTAGCATCAGGGTTCTTGTAAACAAAAATTGCAACTTAGCAACCTTCCCCCCCACCCCCTAAACTGATGAATTCAGTTTTCAGAGTGTAAACAGTAGGAATGGGCATTCTAATACCTCATGACATCTGGTTGCATATTCCTGGCCTGCCTACTGTTTTACAAACAAAGTTATTAGAAATTCTTTCAATAGAAATTCTTTCAATAAACAGGCTTTCTTCAAACGTCTTTTAATACATAAATAGTAAAAGGGCTGTCAAAGGAGGAGTGGAGCAGATTAGGGACCAAAAAGGAGATCTTCCTGTGGAGGCAGAGGGCATGTCTGAGGTACTAAATGAGCACTTTGCATCTGTCTTCACTAGAGAAGAGGATGCTGCCAATATAGCAGTAAAGGAGGCAGTAGATATATTGGATAAATAAAAATAGATAAAGAGGTGGTGCTTGTCCTCAAAGTAGAAAAGTCATGCGGTCCGGATGGGATGCATCACAGATTATGAGGGAAGTAAGGGTGGACATTGTGGAGACTCTGACTACAATCTTCCAAGGATATGGGGTTGGTGCCAGTGGACTGGAGGATTACAAATGTTACACTCCTATTTAAAAAAAAAAGTGATAAACCCAGCAACTACAGGCCAGTTAGTCTAACGTCAGGTGTGGGGAAACTTTGAGAGAAAATAATCCAGGACAAAATTAATTGGCATTTGGAAAATTATGGGCTAATAAATGAAAGTGAACACAGATTTGTTAAAGGCAAATCATGTTTGACTAACTTGATCGAGTTCTTTGATGAAGTAACGGTTGATGAGAGTAGTGCGGTTGATGTTGTGTACATGGATTTTCAAAAGGCGTTTGACAACGTACCACATAATAGACTTGTTAGCAAAATTAAAACCCATGGGATTAAAGGGACAGTGGCAGCATGGTTACAAAATTGGTCAAGGGACAGAAAGCAGAGATAGTGGTGAACGGTTGTTTTTCAGACTGGAAGGAAGTGGTGTTCCCCAGGGGTCGGTATTGGGACCACTACTCTTTTTGATATATATTAATGACCTGGACTTGGGTATACAGGGCATAATTTGAAAGGTTGCAGATAATACAAAACTTGGAAATGTAGTCAACAATGAGGAGGATAGTAACAGACATCAGGAGGACATAGACAAACTGGTAAAATGGAGACACATGGCAGATAAAATTTACGGCAGAGAAGTATGAAATGATGCATTTTGGTAGGAAGAATGAGGGGGGGGCAATATAAACTAAATGGTACAATTTTTAAACGGTGCAGGAACGGAGACACCTGGGGTGCATGTACACAAATCTTTGAAGGTGGCAGGACAAGTTGAGAAGGCCGTTAAAAAAGCATTTGTGATCCTTGGCTTTATTAATAGAGGAATATAGTGCAAAAGCAAGGAAATTATGCTAAACCTTTATAAACCACTGGTTAGGCCTAAACTAGAGTATTGTGTTCAATTCTAGGCGTCACACTTTAGGAAGGATGTCAAGGCCTTGGAGATTTACTCAAATTGTACCAGGGCTGAGGGACTTCAGTTGTGTGGAGAGACTGGAGAAGTTGGGGTTGTTCTCCTTAGAGCAGAGAAGATTAAGAGGAGATTGATAGCAGTGTTCAAAATCATGATGGGTTTTGATAGAGTAAATAAGGAGAAACTGTTTCCACTGGCAGAAGGGGCTGATGAGGTGACCTAATAGGTCTTTAAAATTATGAAAGATTTTGATAGAGTAGACACAGAGTGTTTCCACTTGTGGGGAAGAGCAAAACTAGAGGTCATCAATGTAAGATAGTCACCAAGAAATCAAATAGGGAATTCAGAAGGAACTTCTTTACCCAGAGTGGCGAGAATGTGGAACTTGGAGTGGTTGAGGGTGTGTATGTGTTTTATATATATCATTTAAGGGGAGGCTAGATAAGCATATGAGAAGAGAAGAGAATAGAGGGTTATGCTGATAGGGTTAGATGAGGAAGGATGGGAGGAGGCTCAAGTGAAGCATAAACGCCGGCATGGACTGGTTGGACCGAATAGCCTGTTTCTGTGTTGTATATTCTATGTAATCCAAAACAATGGGACATAATCTTGAAATTAGAGCTAGACGATTTAGGAGTGAAACCAGGAAGCCCTTTTTCACATAGAGGGAGGTGTAAATGTGGCACTCTCCCCCCCCCTCCCCCAAAAGGCTCTGGATGCTGGGTCAACTGAAATTTTCAAGGCTGAAATTAATATATTTTTGTTAGGTGAGGATATCAAGGGATATGGAGCAAAGGTGGGTAAATGGAGTTGAAGTGGCAAAACCGGCACAAAAGGGCTGAATGGCCTACTCCTGTTCTCATGTTATGTTCCCAAACTAACGATCCTTAGGTCAGCCCGAGTAATATTGCCAATGAATGACAAATTAGTAGTAGCTGTGTGCTGTACATGTTTTTAAGACTGCTGAGTAGATCTAGAATAGAGGAGCAAGGGGGTGGACAGGAATTGGAGAAATAGCAATGATCAACATGGTAGTTCTTACAATAATTCATAAAATGTCAGCACCTTTGATCAATATGATGGCAATGATATGAATGGCACAGTGGAACTGCAAATTCCAACAGCGAGATTCACCGGCTAGAACTGCAGGTGTCATTTTGGAGCACAACGATTCCAACTATATTGTGAAGAACAAAAATTTATATAGCTCAGGCAACACGGTGGCATAGTGGTTAGCACTGGTGCCTCACAGCGCCAGGGACCCGGGTTCGAATCTGGCCTCGGGTGACTGTCTGTGTGGAGTTTGCACATTCTCCCCGTGTCTGCGTGGGTTTCCTCCGGGTGCTCCGGTTTCCTCCCACAGTCCAAAAATGTGCGGGTTAGGTTGATTTGGCTATGATAAATTGACCCTTAGTGTTAGGGGGGGATTAAATATGTGGGGTTACGGGGATAGGATGGGATATGTTAGGGGGAATTAAATACGTGGGGTTACGGGGATAGGGTGGGATATGTGTCGGTGCAGGCTCGATGGGGATTCTGTGTGAGAAAGCAGGGACAGGGTACTGGATTTGGATGATCAGCCATGATCGTATTGAATGGTGGAGCAGGCTCGACGGGCCGAATGGCCTACTCCTGCTCCTAGTTTCTATGTTTCTATGAAATCTTACTGAAAACCAGAAAACTCTTTGCTGTAACTTTCTTTTGACTGACAATTAACATCTATCAGACATCAGAACAAAACATACTCATGAGTCAGTCACTGTCCATACCACCATATCTAAAAAAGATACAAGGGTCTCAAGTGCTGCTCCGTCTAGTCTAAATAAACATCATGCTGAATATGACCTAAATGCTTTGTGCTCACCTTGTGAGCCTTTTAAGATTAAGGACTGCTGGTTCTAAATTACATTACAATCCTGTAAATCCCAGTAACTTGTTTTGTGAGTTAAAAACCACAAACTGACCATTGATGGTGATGTTTCCAAGACACCCACATATTTGCATAAAAGTTCCCACTTTGGTAATCAGATGGCTCTTAGTATGCTTATTTTCTTCCTCAAATATTTAAAAATAAAAGTTCCCATATCAGACACAGCTCTTGGTTCAAGAGACCAGATGAGCAGATGACTCACACCCAGCCCCATGTCAACATTCTTCAGCTAGCTCTCCGAAATTGCACCACAAGTAGCACAGAATGACCCCCTCTGAACATCCCAAGTGACTAGGTGAAAAGTCATTTGCAATCGAGAATTGACAAGATGCATAATTCTGGGAGTGGCAAAAGAACATGTGTAACCCAGATCCTGTCTAGTTTACAATCTCGGAACCCTTGAAGTCAAATCTTGTTTTGTATTATTGGCTCCTCCTAAAGGACTCAGACAGTATACATTTTAGTAAGATGCAACTACCACATATCCCTGACCGTTCCCTTAGAGAGAGAGTTCCTCAATATACCATAGGCATTCAAAACCACAAATCACAAGACAGTGACACGAATAAGGAGGAAGCAAAGAGAGGATATTCCAATGAGGAAACAACAGAAAACGTTGGAAAAACTCAGCATGCCAGGCAACATCCGTGGAGAGAGAAACAGAGTTAACGTTTCAGGTCGAAACCCTTCGTCATATTCCAATGAGGGACTGTTAATCACATAAGTGACACAAAATGATACTCCAATAAGGTGGTCAGATCTTCTAAACAATCTGATTGTAGTACAATATATATTTTTAAAACAGCTCATATTACTTTATAGAGTAGGACCATCCTATAAGAAATAGGAGCAGGAGTAGGCCATTTGGCCCTTCGAGCCTGCTCCGCCATTCAATAAGATCATGGCTGATCTTCTATCTCAACTCCATTTTCCTGCACTATCCCCATATCCTTTGATTTCCTTAATATTCAAAAATCTATCAATCTCTGTCTTAAATATACTCAACGACTGAGCCTCCACAGCCCTCTGGGGTAGAGAATTCCAGGATTCACCACCCTGAGTGAAGAAATTTCTCCTCACCTCAGTCCTAAATGGCTGACCCCTTATTCTGAGACTGTGAACCCTGGTCCTAGACTCCCCAACCAGGGGAAACATCCTCCCTACATCTACCCTGTCAAGCCCAGTAAGAATTTTGTATGTTTCAATGAGATCACCTCTCATTCTTCTAAACTCTAGAGAATATAGGTCAAGTCTACTCAATCTCTCCTCATAGGACAATCCCCCCATCCCAGGAATCAGTCTGGTGAACCTTCGTTGCACTCCCTCGATGGCAAGAACATCCTTCCTTTGGTAAGGAGACCAAAACTGTACACAATACTCCAAGTGTGGTCTCACCAGGGCCCTATATAATTGCAGTAAGACATCTTTACTCTTATACTCAAATCCTCTTGTAATAAAGGGGTTAGGGGCTCGGGGGGGGGGGGGGGGGGGGGGGGA